>OX380344.1:25208504-25889597 GCA_947425015.1 Pterostichus niger | reverse complement strand
AATAAGCCCGGAAGCGTCATCAATTATCTAATTTCAAATATCCTATACGAGTATATTATTTAATATTTAAATTGTCCATGAATTTTTGAATCCAACGATGTATCATAAGCTTAATTTTGATGCGAAATACAAAAAGTAATTCTTTAATTTTCTATTTCAAAATAACATTTTATTATTTTATTCTGAAATAAAGCCAATATAATATTTCATTTTTAATTTTTCAGTTTAATATGTTACCGTTCAATTATTGTAATATTTATTAATAAATACATAAAGCTTTATTATTTATAATTTAATTTGGCTTATATCGAAAAACACTTTTCTGTAAATTTTCGCGTGAGCGACTAGATACAATTAATTTTATAGTGATAGATATTACACGCTGTCTTGATTTTCTTTTTCTTGTTTTTTTTTGTGCGTATATTTTGCATATAAATTATTTACATCATTGGATTCAAAATTTTATGAAAAATTTAAATATTTAAAAATATATACAGGTTTTTTTGAAATTAGGATCCGGTTTAACCGAAAAGGTCTTTTCCTAATTCTATATCATTTTATATACCCTTCGGGTCAGTTTAATTCTGATTGCATACCGAACGTACCACTTTTAGAAACATCCGGTATATATGTTTGTTGATTTTTTTATTATATGGATTATTACTGTGATATTATTGTAATTATATTTAATGTATTAAACATTATTTACCTAACTACTATACATACATACATACATAACATCACGCTATATCCCATTGAATGGGGTAGCACGAACCCCTGAAACATTCACAGAACATTCTCATCCTGAGACATGATATATACTTTAACACTTTCTCCATACGAGCTCTTTCCTTCCTCACAACCAAAATCCATCATCACGCAACAAACCTTCATTCACATCCATCCATTTGCTCATGTACACCTGTTTCGTAAATCTTCACTTCACTTCTCTAACAACGAATCTATAAAGAAATGAAAGCAGCAACGCCTTCGCTTGTTTAAAAATACATTTGACACAATTGCAGTTAGACACTAACTACTATGATTACAATAAATATTTATTTGCATTATATTAATTTATTTCTTATTACCAATCAGCTCCCCAAACAATAGATCCTAACTGACCACAAATGGAAGGAAAATAATGTCTTCTCGTTGGTCAATTTATTTTGTTTCGTCAATAACGTTTCCTGTACAACTGGAAGAAATATGAGTACGGGTACCGGATCACGATAATACTCATATATGAGAATTTTGAATTAAATTGTTTACTGGATAAATATTTATAAAGAATGAGTGAGTATTTTTTATTATTAATATTAATGACGATGTCCAAGTATCCGAAAAAAATGGCTCCTTAACACAGAAATAGCAAGTTTTATAATATTCTATTTAATAGTCTATCATAAATAAGACTGCTATTTAGAAAAGTGCCGTAATGAAGCTTGGTGAATGTCGACCGGAAGATTCGAACTAACATATTATTTTCCTTAACTGAAGAAACCAGAATTATACGCCATGACAAATATCTGCACAATTACATGATTAAATTTGTTTATAGTACAAGACATAATGCCATAAGAGCGTCGAAGAGCATCGATGAGCTCTTCGATGAAACAACAGAACGCACCCGTCATCGACGAAAATTAGAGGCTCCTCTATTTCTATCGAAGAGCTCATCGATTAAACGACCGTATCTCATTTCACTCGTATCTTTTGTGTCTCATTTCACGTTAGCATATTTTTGAAATTTAGTTTTTCTTTCTCAACTTTAGAAGCTTTTATTGTTTGTCTGTTCTTTCATCGAAGACCTCATCGATGCTCTTCGACCAGTGTGCCATAGGCTCGAAATTCATTTTGTTTATATCTGGCAGTTCCCGAATTCGAATCGCACTCAAGCTAAAAATTATGTGAACTACCACACTGCAGCTCGATGAGTCCGGACCCTTTACTGTAATTGGGATTAAGTTCCTGTTGTACAACGTAACATAAATGTATGAATAATTTTAAATTTACAATATTTCTCAAGAAAAGAAGAACTTATTTAACTTGTTGTGATGTAACATAGCATAGCTTTCGATTTGGCAGCTCAATAAAAAATAAAACTTCTATTTAGCTAAATAATTATTACTATTACGTAAAATAAAACTTATGTGTATTAAATCACCATAAAAAATATTCTTTAAACACATAGTGATTATTGACACTCACCTTATTTACCATGCACGCGTCATCAACTATCCTCAGTTTCCGAGCTAACGAACACTTTATTGACAGAAGCGTTGTGCTCTCCGTTCGTTGTGTGACATTCCTGGCTCCGTGGATCTAGTGACAAGGTGTGGTGTATGCTAGCACATACACAAACACACGTATGTGTATAGTGCAGACAAACAAACAGAATCAGCGAGCCAGCAAGCTGAGATGAACTAGCGAGAGCGACCAGTTCCGGGTACAGAAATAGTTACCCGGCCGTCCGATGCTGACGAAATCTGAACGCAATTGGGAAACGGATGTACATGGGGTGTACTCATTTATCTTTATTTATTTACTACTTTTCCGAATTGGAAATTATCCTAGTTATAGTACAGAAATGTAATAATAATAATAATATTTATATTTGCTTAGAATAAAAATTCATACAAATAGATTGACAGACATGTTTTGGCATAAGTATTAATTCTAATTACATATTTAATGCAAATGCTCTAATTTTTAGACTGTTTTTAATATAATTACATATATCATAAATCTTCTCCTTGGAAAAATCTGCGAGCAAGTCTGTGTTGGCCTTTTCTGGTTGATTGAAAGAAGTGTGTTTCGTTAGAAATTTGTCTCTGATGGGAGTATATATGGGGCAGGTGAAGAGGAAATGGTTCAAGTTGTTGTCTTCATGGGTATTGCATATACTGCAAGTCTCCTCAGCCTGGAATCTATGACAAAAGCCGTCTTGATAGATGTAGAAGTTTTCAGCATTAGCAGTTCTAAGTTGACCAAATATTTTTTGGGGTTTGAGAGGAATGTCTAAAGTGAGATAGGATTGACTCGTAATATAGGTTCGATAATTGGGATTATAGGTGGAGTTACGAATTCTTTTGTTATCTTCTTCGTAGAGAATTTCGTTGTATGACAAGTGAATGGTTTTTAATTCTGTTTTAAGAAGTATACAGCTCTGTTTTTCCCACACTGTACAGAAATTGGATTTAATAAGAGTTGTTTGAAGGTGCCTAGCCCAATTGAATTTGATTTGTTTATCGAGGGGAATGTCAGTCTGTGCTACATTGTTTAATTCTAGCAATTTGTTGTAACAAATTTTCACATATCTGTACAGAAATGTACAGCTTGAGCTTATAATGGATTCCTAACTATTCGAAAGCATACTTATGTCTTTAAAAAATTTAAGTCAAAAGTCAGCAAGTTTTTACTTGTAAATTCTCGCTTATTAGGCGATCTTCCTATTCATAGAAACATAAATGTATTTTTAAGAGTATTTACTACATATACGAGGGAACCAATAGAATAACGAATTTGTTTGAAAATGAACCGATGAAATGAAAGCTATTTTGATAGTTTTCTCATTATAATTAAATCATCTTGGTTAGCAATAAAATAAATGATAAATAACAACAAAGACAAAATTAATTGTCATCCAACACTTGGTGAAACAAGGTTTAATAAAAAATATAAAATAAACCCTTGGCTATGTTTTACAAAATTCGGCCTCCAAGTCACCTTATGAGGGCATCGTCAGAGGCTGGCCAGCACAGTTAGTAACCATAGACGCTTCTGAATTTTGTGAAACATAGCCAAGTGTTTATTTTATACTTTTTATTTTTGTAAATAAATGATATTTTTATAAACGTCAATTAAATATATATATATATATATATATATATATATATAGGTATATCGAAATGGCAAATTCTCGATGAAAAACTCCTGCGGAATAATATGTTGACATGAATTTAAATTCGTTGTAACAGAAATAGGAAATACAGCTTACGCTAAGCATTCTCTATATTTCAGTTTCCATAACAATTTATAATTCATATCAAAATATTATTAGCAATTATCATATCACTTGTAATATTAGTTATAAAAGTTTCCGCGGAAAACACATTATTTTATTTTGTATTAATTGTTGATTGGGAATGTAGATTACCGAAAGAATGAATACGATTTATTTAAGATATTTTACAAATATATTGTTTTGTTTGTTGTATAGCACAAACAACAGAAATTATATTGACTATCATTTATTGATACGACATTTTCTTTTAATTTTATAGATGAGTTGTTTACCTCTTTCCATCCGTTTCGCGCGAGCGGCAGTAGAGTACTTTCTGTTCTAGGCAGCTACCATACAAGAGCGGCACGAGCGTTTCTTGCTCGAAGTATACTGGGTGTCCCATTTAACTTGACAACTTGAAATAACTCAAAAAATACGCGATGTACGAAAAATTGAGCCGCGACCAAACAGTTTTGAAGGGGGAATCATTCTATGCTAAAATCAAGACCCCCCTGCCCCCAGTGGGTGGGGCGGTGGGCAACATTGAAATCTTAAATAGGAACCCCCATTTTTTATTTCAGATTCGGATTCTACGGACAAAAATACATAAGTTTTGTGTGAAACTTTTTTTCTGATTTGTGATAGGTGGCGCTGTAATCGCAAAAATTTGATTTCCGATTGACGGCTGGTAATTGTACTTCACGCGAAGAAATATTTTATTTACCGAGATCTGCTGCGGCAGAGTGCCATACCCAGTAATGGGCAAAAGGCGTGATGATATATTTAATTTTATTTTGTTTGTTGCATAAAATTAAAACTCCTAGAAAGATAAGTTGAGCAGCAATTAAAACATGACATAATCTATTATCAATTATCAAGCATGGAATTATAAATTATTTTTTCGTTAATAAAAATAATACACGTAGATAAGAGAAAAAAACTAATTAAATTTGTCAGTACGAGAAAATATATAAGTGCCAACCAAAACTTACGTATGTGAATGATTCGGAACTTTTTTCTTTCTTGGAAACTCAATGATTTGTGAATATTTCGAAAATATTTTTATTTCAAAAAACAAATGCAGAACGTAATAAAAAAGAAACAATGACAAAACCGATATTAGATTGAAAGTTTTTATAATTTTAACAATACGAAAAAACATCAAATATGTCAATTGGTTTTGTAACCATTGATGAAAACATATGCACTTAATATCTTAAATAAAAAAAAAAAAATATATCATCACGCCTTTTACCCATCACTGGGTGCGGCACTCTGCCTAAGCAGATCTCGGTTAGTGATATATTTTTTCGCGTGAAGTGCGGTTACCAGCCGTCAAAACACGGCCCCCAAAGATGTTAGTGGAGGGGGAGCCACAGGGGTAGATTTTTTAAATTGGTGAAAATTGTTAGTCGGCTGTGGGGATCGAACCAGGGTTCTCAAGATCCACAGGCCGACTCGATACCACTGAGTCCTACCCCATAATATCTTGGTTTATAATATTTCATAAATCTACTAAAAATAATCTATCCCTTAATTCAATCAGTGTAAAATAGTCCATTACTCCCGGCAGAAGCATAACCATCTCTCTTTATTATTAATATTCAGAATACCGCAATATTAGACGATGAGACGTCTCGAATTCCGCGGCCGCCGCGATGTCGCAGTGGCCGGATCTCAAACGACGCGTTGCGTCTGCGTTATTTCCGTGATAGTGCCCGTCCTGCCCCTTCTGCACGCCACTGCCACGCCGGGATCTATTTCGGAGAAATCACTGACATTCCAGAATAAATGTGCCAGAAAACCCAAGCAGACATGACTCAAATCTACGTACCTTGATGTTTGGAGAAATTTGTAAAACAAACGAATTTGTAGATTCTACTAGCACTCACATAGTTTCAAGTAGTTTTTCTTTACGGGACAAAGGGACTATTTATACAGGCTGTCCAAACGACGCTTTATAATTTTCAACGCCCCTTAAAATATTCTAATAAGAACTCATGCAATACGAATGTTAATACAATTATTTAATACGCTACACAACACAAAATTCATTCTAATTACAGTATACGACACAGATCATAATAAAATTACAAACAAGTCGCTGACGAAGTTGTATTTTTGGTTAAGCAAAGTTTGAATTCGCAAATTTTTAAAACAAGATCGCTAACCATCCAGCCGCATCTGCCCATAATCAAATGAAATGTTACATATAATGAGCGTCCTATTTAAGGGATATCATTGGGAGCTCGAGAAATTCAAGGGCTACTTTAGTTCAATTACATAAAAATTGTTACTTGAGTAGGCGATTTTTCCTAAATAAAATGCATACATTATTAGAAATAAGCAAAAATGAGGTAATAGCATAATTTTTTCAAATAATTTTAATTAAAAAATAGTTGTAGATAGAAAAAAACGTTTCAAATGAAAATTATAGATACTGAAGCCATATTTCGGTAGAGAATTAAAATCTTTTTTTCTACAACTGTCAAAAAAATGTTCATTTTTCAAGTACGTGATTTTTTCATCATTTACATTAGCTTGACAACGCGTATTTTGCGCATTATTTTGCACCGTAGTGCGCAAAATAAGCATTTTGCGCACTGTTTCGTACTCTAGTGCGCAAAATGAGTGCCTCGCGCATGCTCCCAAATTATTTGTTGTCAGGTTTAATTAGTTACAACACATCAATAGTATCAAATGAATATTATGTTGATTGTTTTCCTTCAATTTACTTAAATAAATCAATAATTACTGTATTATTCTTTATTTATAGTTGTAGAAAAAATGTTGTTTGAATGACTTTTATTGTCTCGACCTGCGGTCTCGACTAAAAGTAACATACTCACGCGTAACAAAAAAACACTCATTTTGCGCACTTAATACAAAAATAACTATTTTCAGTTGTCCATTGTAGAAATATAACATAAAATTACATTTTTAAAATAAAATGTATAAAATATACTTCAAAAACTTATTTTTTAAATGTTGAGAAATTTAATTTAAATTATAAATAAATATAAATTATTTAACATTAATCAAGTGGGTTTATGAATTCGATGACTCGAGGCTACGAATTAATTTTTAAAAAAACAGCAACTTAAGATTTTTAAATACAAAAAATTATAACTTTATGTCATATCTCAAATATAAGCGGCTGAAAAATTATATGAATTCTCTAAAATATAGAGGGCTTTAGTGCATAAATTGTTTACTTGAATTTTTCCTCTCTACTTACAACTCTCTACTAATTAAAACTAGAATTTTTTTAAAAATCGCTATTTCCTCATTATAACTCGTATCTAGATACCTACACATTTTTGTTTTTTTGAAATACTAAACCTTAAATTGAGCTACTAATGTGACGACTTCTATTTAATTTAATCTAAGTCATAACTCTCGACGTTCCTTGTGCGGTCCTCGTAGATAGTATTTCTATTTATTTTCCAAAAGCTTGTCATTGAAAATACGACACTAATTTTTACCGTATATCCCTATATTTCGAGTCGAAACGTAAGGATTTTCCATATTTAATTTTTCATTGCATTCTATATGTATATCTGTTATCAGTTTTAGACAAAAACTTTCTGAATAAAAATTGTTCATTATTTTATTCTCAATTTGTATTTAATTTTGAATTAAAAAAATCAACTTGTTTAAAAAACAAAATATTTTAGTATTCTCATCTAAAAATTGCAGTCGCCATTAACCGATATACACAACATTCTGAGAACGCCAAAAATATAAAAATATTTGGTATTTTTGCAATTTTAACGGACGTTGCCAATAGCAGCGGCCGATAAAACTGTCTGTTGCAGAACGTAAATTTAAGTAGTTAGTACTAATGGTTCAGAGAACAGCACGAAGCAGTGGAAAATTGGTTTTACCCGGAGCTGGAGCAGAACCTGGAGCACAAAATTTTGAATGATTTACTGGTCCAGTTTATTATAATAAATTAAAATGTTTATTTATTTTCTTCTTTAATATATATCAGAAAACAATTTTATTGAAAATAAAATTTGATTATTTTATATTTGACACTTGGCACTGCGATTTGTTTCCCTTATCGCTATTCATGTAGCGTGTTGCAATAACGAAAGAATAAACACTATTTAAAAAAAAATTTAATATAATATAATTTGTTTACTTTTTTGCATAGAGCAAACCTGGAGTGAAACAATAAAAACATTGAACTGCTCCAACCCACTAGTTAGTATTGTACAAAAAAGAATAATTTTGAAAATAAAATCACGTTCGTAAATATTAAATTTGTTGATATAAAAAAGTTAAACTACATAATCAATAAAATTTCTGTTGTTTATGTTTAAAATAATTTACACTTTCCAGAAAAGTAATTTGTTTTCGTTTTTATTACAAAAAATCTAAGATACATTTTTTTTACATTTAATTTTTTAATTTAAGATATGACTGAAAAATTGGAATTTCCCGATGTTGATTTTTGTAGTTATATTAATTAAAAATTGATAAAGTATTTGTCAATATCATTTTGATATTTCCCAATAAAAAATATTATCTTTGTAGTGAACATCTTGTATTGTAGTAGGCACCTTAAATTTTAGCAAAAAAATAAGTGTTTTATCAAGTATCGAATTTAATACAATCATTAAATGATATCTTTACTTTTAATTCTAAATGCACTGATAAGTAATTTTGTATTAGTTCCGGTCTTTTATTTATATTATATATACAAATTCTCGTGATTTACACTCCCTTCCTCTCTATCTTTTTGATTTGTTTTCAGTTTCTAACTAGCGCTCGCAGTAAAATATCTCTAGTTTAACAAACAAAGCCTTAGAAATTTTATTACGTTACGTAACATCTTATTTGTGTGAAATAGGCTTTTCCGCTGTAGCTGTTTTAAAGACAAAATATCGAACTCGATTAATCGTTGAAAAAGAATTGCGAGTGGCGATACCTTCAATGACTCCCCGGTTCGAGAAACTGAAAAACAAGCGCCCATTCAGCACACTCAAAAATTATGATTATATTGTATTAAATATACCTAAATTAAATTAAATATTATTTCCAATTTTATTACAATTTTATGTTTATAAATGTTGTTACATTATTTTGTTCTATTATTATATTATAATAAACATAATTTTAGGTTAAGAAAAAGATTTGTTATAACAAATATCTTATATAATAACAATATTTGTTTATAGTACTAATTTTTTTGTGTTCTATAAAATAAATTATTACGATTTTTGAAGTTAGGCTGTTATAAAAAATGAGGGGGGCGCGACAATTTTTTACGGAAAAAAGAGGCCGCTGAGAGAAAAAGTTTGGAAACCACTGCAATAGAGTGTCTAACTGTAATTATATCGGATTTTCTTTCAAAAACAAGCGCAGTAGACGCTTCCTTTAATTCTTATCTTTTTAGATTCGTTGTTAGAGGAGTAAGCGTAATTAATTTTAAATGTTTCGAGTATGTGAAACGTATGTCAAATGAAAGATTAATGAAAAACTTGTATAGGAGTGAGTGGATGGATGTGATTCCGAGAGTGATAAAGAAATGATCTTATATGAATGTGTTTGAAGCAAGATGGTATGTTAGGATGTGAATGTTTGAAGAAGACTGGTTATTTGATGGGTCTGATGTGTGAATGTTTTGTGAATAGTCTAGGGTTCATGCTATTCTATTTGATGTTATGTACGTATGTGATTTTTATTTACTCATTACAGAAAAACAACAAATACATAAACTGCATATTTCTAAGTATCTAATAATAAACATGTATTTTTAGCATTTATAAAGATGAATAGTATTGTTATTCGCTTTGGGCTATGTTATTGACGTCATAGTCCCGACAGCCTACTATAATTTAAATTTTTATTTATATTCTAAACAGAACTATTTCCATTGAATGAATTTCAAACTGTTGTAATTGGGATTTTATCACCGATTCTACATGAAACTTTTTAACAAATTGAGAGAAGAATGTTTCAGTGACGTTCGTTGTAAGTGCAGTTAATATCGCAATTATTTTGTTTATAATGAAACTAAATAAGTAATAAGCAGGCGCGGTGGCCGAGCGTGTTAAGGCACATCTCTTAACATACTGTGACGTCACCCGAGCCATGGTTCGTCAGTTCGAATCCGCCTGTCGACAATGTGTGATTTGTCGTAAAATATAAAATAAAGTTACATGTATTTATCACACTCGGGCGCTATAAGCTAGTCACTTATACGTCTTAAAAAATAATGTAGCATTCGACTAGGAAAACCGGCAGTACGGCAGTGTAAAAACTGCGGCTCGGTGTGTCCGGTAGGCCCAGGCCCGATTTGGGCTGTAGCGCCACAGATGATGAAATAAGTAATAAATTAAAGATTGCTTTACAGGAAACTCTGATTTGCAATTTAATTTTCCGGATACGAATATTAAATAGCATCTTAGTAATACTGCATAAATATTACTAAACATGTTTGTTGTATTAATTACAATAAATTAATAAACAAATAAAATAAATAAATATATCGTCACGTCTTTCTGTGATATATTTTTGCAAGTCAAGTGCGGTTATTTTTTAATCAGGCTTTAATATTCCTCAGAATTGTATATCTATATGTAATTAATATTTATCTTTTGTAAGTATGATATTAGAAAATTAAATATTTTGTCAATGACAGTTTGTTAATCAACGTATGTGTTGAGCAATAATATTACGACTAAATTTTGAATGTTTACACACATTTGTTTTTAAATTATCATGTTTATTTTTATTTGTGAAAAGCCTACTAATGCTTACATAACATTTCTTCAGATATTTTTATAACCTATAAATTTATTGCCTAGCCTTTTAATTTAATTTTGTAGCCGTGACTTTAAATATTGTTCAGAACCATTAAAAATTTAAGTAATTCAAAACAAATTGTTGTTTTATATTTGAATATACAATAAAATTTTAAATTTTAGTAGACATTTTTAGTCTTTCCAAACGCAAAAAAATCTACATTTCCAGTTAGATACTGGGGCACGTTTACAATTGGGTTCTCTACTATTTTTTTTTTAATGAAAATTCATCCAAACTGAAAACAATGTACAATTTTAGAAAATTTAAGGCGTAATAATTTTTTTTTTAAATCTGTCACAATAGGGCTCACGTATTTACATAAATGATCTATTTTATCATTTAGAAAAAAATATAAATGGAGTTTAAATAACTTTCATAACAAATAATTAAAAATGTATAAGGAAATCAGTAATTTCAGAAAGAAGGTTTTATTATTACTGGTACGGTAAGTTTCCTATTAAGCATTATTACCTAAGTAATATATTTATAGAAATAAATAATATTTTGATGTGTATTTAAAATGCATTTATCAATTCTATATATAAAGACGTGAAAGAGAGAGATTTAAAGATATAGATAGATTGCAATATTCTGACTTTAAGATTAATGCCATTGAAAACTTATATAAAACCAATAATATTTTAAAATTTCAATCATATTTAGTACAAAGTTTTTGGGTCTAGTCTTAATATAAATTAAAATAAATATATCATCACGCCTTTACCCATTACTGGGTGTGACATTCTATAGTAGTAGATCTCGGAAAGTGATATATTTCTTCGCGTGAAGAGCAGTTACCATAGCCCCCAAAGATGTTAGTGGTGGTGAAGCCATGGGGGTTAGTTTTAATGTTGTATAAATTGTAGTAAAATATTAAAACAATAAAACAAAATTAATAATACATAAATAATAATAAAAATGAGATAGGTATCAAGTCGGCCTGTCGATTTGAGTACCCGGGTTCGATTCTCACAGCTGACAAACAATTTTCACCACGTTAAAACTAGCCCTATGGCTCCCCCTTCTTTAACATCGTTGGGGGTCGTAATTTAACGGCTGGTAACCGCACTTCATGCGAAGCAATATATTACTTATTGAGATCTGCTACTACAGAGTGCCACATCTAGTAATGGATAAAAGGCGTGATGATATATTTATTTAATTTAATTAATAATGTAAAGTAGTAGTAAAATAAATAAATAATAAATATATCATCACGCCTTTTACCCATTACTGGGTGTGGCACTCTGCATAAGCAGATCTCGATAAGTGATATATTTTTTCGCGTGAAGTGCGGTTACCAGCCGTCAAATCACGGCCCTCAAAGATATTAGTGGAGAGGGGCTGTGGGGATCGAACCAGGGTTCTCAAAATCTTTATATAAATTAATAATTTACTACTTTGTGACTATAGTTGATGACCCCATTACCACACAAGTTCATAAATATGAATAATTATACTTTCATAAACAATAAATTATAATTGTGCATTTCTATTTGGTAACAATGACCAAACATATAATGACATAACAATCCCAAAAACATTAAAATTGCCATCAAATCATTTAGTTTGCATATAACAACAGTTCATAAAATTATAGATCAATAGTTTATGTTACGATTGCACCATTCATATGACCATTTATGTATTTATATTTGCTTAGTGTTAATAATTGTAAAATATGTTACAGTCTAGTCTAAATCACAGTATTTGACTTAAGTGTTGACGAAAAGGAATATGAATTTGCAATAAATTGCTTACATCTATTTTATTACTAAATAGGGAGCCCAAAACTTTTTCAATCAAAAATATGTGTTTACATTATTCAATAACTTAGACTCGACTAAATTTTGAAAATCACAAATGCTATATATAATTTGGACAAATGTAAGACTAGTTTTTTTCAAATATTAACAATTAAATACTAAATCTATTGAACTTATACTTCTTCAGCACTTACAATACACAAAATGCAAAAAATAGTTTCTGCCGAAGATTTTTGTATGAAATATCGAATCATTTATATGTTTATAAAATAGTGAACTGCAGTATATTTAAAAAATACTAACATATTCCGCAGATACGAGTATAGTTGTACTAAAGGTACATTCCTATTTTTCTAAAGAAGAAAAATTATGTATAAATTTCTTTTTATTTTGTACTGTATCATATTTTTTTAACAACAAAGACAAAATTAATTGTCATCCATACACTTGGTGAAACTAGGTTTAATAAAAAATATTAAATAAACACTTGGCAAAGTCTCACAAAATTCAGCCTCCAAGTCACCTTATGAGGGCATCGTCAGAGGCTGGCCAGCACAGTAGTAACCATAGACGCGTATATTTATATATATATATATATATATATATATATATATATATATATATATATATATATATATATATATATATATATATTATAGGTTTTAGCCATAACACATATACCTCATTACGAGTACAAAAACTATTGTAAGATGTGAAAAAGCTTATTAAATAGGGTATCAAACGTCTTATTTTTTGGGATTGTCCCGATTTGCGTTTTCAAATCCCTGTGTCCTGATAGAGGTTTTGGGACAGTCAAATATCTCAATTTATTAAAATTATTAAAAAAAAAATCCAGAAAATTGCGCCGTTTTGCTTATTCTGCTATTAACGATTATTCTATCTGTATGATACGCCTTTTAGATTATTGCTGTTATTATAATAAAGAAACATGTGATTATTAAATGAATGTTGAGAAGCACTGATATAAAATTACTTCTTTACGTTTTAATTATAACTTGCCAGGTAAGTCTTGGATGCATATAATTATTATTACTCGTATAAATACTCCTCGTATAAATACTCTTCATATAAAGTATTCAGTATTCAATTTTAGTATGTACTTGTATGCAATTTTATTTGAAGTTAATAATAGTAACTATGACTGGTATTTTGTAATATATGCTTTTTCTTGATATCTACTACAAAATTAATTTCAGAAATAAATTTGATAGCGAAATACTAATATTTTCACTGATGTTTATGAATATGAGACTTTAATTACTACACTTTGACATTTATTACTAATAATAATAATCTGTAAATTATATTTAATAATGTATAAATCAGAATAAATTCAAAGGATGACAATAAAATAATCAAGTATCAAGTAGATTTGTACGTCACCAACTCAACAGTCTAATCAGGGTAGAAAAGTTAAAGATTATATACCAGGTCGTGCAGTTGATTATAGAGATTTAACATGTACCTAATATAAGTTTTATGCAAAAATTGTTGATTATAAAATAAAATTATACAAAGAAATTGGAAATTCTTTGTTAAATAGTAGGCAATAGCAATAAATTTTAGCTTCTTAAAATTAGAAATATACCAAATGTCATTGCTATTGTTTATGTTTAACAAAAATTTAGTAACTCAAATTCTAAGTAATATGAGTATAATGAAATTTTAGAACAAATTTTAATTTTATAAAATAGTATGTTGAAGTAACAACATGAAGATATGTCGGAAAATATGGATTGATATTTTATTAGATTTTAAGTAAATACAATGGATGAAATAAAATTGAATTATAAAGAGAATAATTAAGATTTGAACGAAGACGGCTCTCGCATCAAGTCTCTCAATATATGAAACAATCATGACATGGAGGCTGCCTATGACACATCACAAAATAAAACAAAAATAAATATATCATCACGCCTTTTACCAATTACTGGTTGTGGCACTCTGCCTTAGCAGATTTCGGTAAGTGAAATATTTTTTCGCGCGAAGTGCGGTTACCAGCCGACAAATCACGGCCCTCAAAGATATTAGTGTAGAGGGAACCACAAGGATAGATTTAAATTGGTGAAAATTGTTTGTCGGCTGTGGGGATCGAACCAGAGTTCTCAAGATCCACAGGCCGACTCGATACCACTGAGCCACCTACCCCATAAATAGAGAGAAAAATTCAAATAAAATCAGATTTGAATCGCATGGCGAACTTAGCTTAATTGGTTTAAAGTATATGACCGGAGGTGTGTACTTTATCAAGTATATATATATATATATATATATATATTCGTATATATTATTCAAATTGCGTCATGTCAAATATATGAGTTTAAAATTCTTTCATTTTAGATAATTTTAATATATAGGTACATACACTTTTAGCTGTATTTATTATACCTATATATTCCAGAAATAATAAAAATGAAATATTTTAGTTTGTTTTAGCAATAAAAATTCAATGATTGAGCGAGACTTCTAGGCGGACAGTTTTTTTTTTCATTATTAGGCTAGCATTCAAATAATATAAACACTAAAATCCCCTTGAAATCTGGAATTTAGTTTTTTAATCTATCTTTTTAATGAAAATAAGACCTCTCAGTTCAATGTATTTTTTGTTTATCATGTTTCAGATAATTTATTATTTATTATATTATTGATATTTTTAAAATATCTAAATAAATGTCTTTTATGTACTTACTTTTAGGTTTTAAAAATAATTATTTTTATTTTCAACGATACCAAGCATGCTTTGTTTTCTTTTTTATTTTTAAAATTTCATTGAGTACAATTTCAAGGAAATGTCATAGCAATTAATTTTAGCCTTGAACCTTATTGATATTTTGATTGATATTGTTTTATAATAATCTAATACTAAGAAAATTTTATTCTGGGACTAGATATTACTATCATTTGTTTTAGTCGATTATTTAAATGAAATATCTACGATGCCATGCATCACTGGTGAGACAAAAAGATTTTCAAATACAGTTCTTAAAAAATTATGTTATATCAATAAAAGTACAACAAACTTCTGATTAAAAAACTCAATATTTTTTTTTATTTTTGATCTAAACCATTTACCCTTTTTATAGATTTTTCTTTTAACTTTCTATTTTATTATTAATCTTTGTGTCTTTATAGTCAAGTACATATTAGTAGTAAATATCGATTTTTAGTAAGCTAAAATAGATGAACTGTGACCCGGTTCTTGCGTCACAGGTAAACAGTTCGTATCTCCTTAAAAAAACTGCGTCACTCGCAAAAATTAAAAACATAGTCTTCTCCGCAACAGATCGTCCTTGAGGCAAATGTAAATATACCTATGCTGTGCTACCTTAATTCATTTACAATGTCAAATATATTTAAGACGCTAAATTTAGTTCGGAATAATGAATTAGTTTATTTATTTAGTAATATATTTAACACATTGTGTGACACGTGTTTGTTCGACAGATTACATTTTTGTGTTAAACTGTTTAACAATATGTATTTTAAAGTTGTTAGTTCAATTTATGATAAAACATGTTTAACCTTCGCGTATATGTTCACTGGTTTTTTCGTTTTATAGATAATAAATTATCAAAGCATAAATGAAAAAGAAAACATATTTACCGCCTACAGCCTGTTAAAAGATTGATAAAAATAACAAATTTACGACTTGAAGTCTTTATCATAAAAAAAATAATAATATCTACTGTTTTTATTATTGTTAAACTCATTTACAGGAAAGACAAATTCACCCATTTTATTTTTTACTTTTACTTTTTATGTGTACACGCGTGAAGTGCGGCGCCAGCCGTTAATTCATGGCCCTCAAAAATGTTAGCAGAGGAGGAGCTACAGGGTTCATTTTAATGTGGTGCAAAGCTTGACGGTTATAAGGAATCAAAATTGGGTTCTCAAAAGCCACAGTTCGACATATCGCCAATGAACTTATCTATCTCATACAGAGAAATAAATAATAATAATAACTAGTCTTTATCACCCATTACTTAGTATTACAACCACGGTTACCAACTCTTGATCAATTTTAACTAAAAGTTCTTTTTTACTAAAAAAAAAGTATGTGTATTATGTTTAAGGGGTAAGGCCACTCTAAAATTTTTGAAAAATGCATTTTTTTAAAAAATTTGCTTAAATTATAGTTTAAACCCTTAGGAATAAGGGACAATTAATTTAAATGTCGCGCGGAAGTATTTCAGAGGGAAAAAAGCATATATCTATTAGTACTAGTATATATATATATATATAAATGACTCGAAACTTTAAACGCGTTTTTCTCGAAATCATATTTTCAAAATCGGGCGAAAAGAAATCTGAAATACTAATTAATGGATCGTGCTGAATCTTTTTATTTCTTATTCTAGATATACAATACTAAAAAACTAGGGGTTTTTTTTTAAGTGATTCATTCGTTTTTTATGGTAGTTTTTATACAGAAATTTAGTCCCGAATAATGAACTTTTTTTTCAAACGTGCGCCATTTTGTTAAAAATCTAAATTTTCAAAATCCAGCCCGTTTTTTAGAGTATACATCAGAGATTAAGAAAACATATCTCTTTTTGTTCCAAGTCCATTGCTGTTCCCGGAATGTTTTCGCCCGATTTTCCCTACGCGCCGAAAGAAGTCGCCATTTTTTTTAATTTCTGACGACAATTTTGAATATTTTCTTTAAAAAAAATTTTGAAATAAAGTTTAAAGAGCACTAAATAAAGATCCAAAAACAGTTCTTAAGCAGCAAGTTTAGATTTCGTTAAAAAAATCTAGAAAATGACTCTTTTTTTCCTTGTCTAGAGTGGCCTTACCCCTTAAAACAAAAATAATCAATACTTTAAAAAAAATTTAAATAGAAATATATTTTAAAACAAAGAAAAATTACTTATTGTTAAAATTAATTATTATTATTCTATGCAAGAATGTATGAAAATAAGTCCGTTTTATTATTAACTACATAATAAGCCTAATGAGTAATTCATTTTAAATATAATTTAATTTTGACAAATTTTCTTCTTTTACTAAACTCAGATTTTTAAACCGAAGTTTCTTTGTTGCAACCGGATAAGTGGCAACACTGATTACAACTAGGGCTTGTATAATTCAGATAGTAGATAGGTCTTTTGCCATAATAATAATGTTGAAAGCAATCAGTATGGATCGAAATCGAACCCGGATGTCTTGAGCTAAGGAACCCATTAATTAAATTGCTAAGCTTGAGTAGTACAGTTTTTGTATATTTTTTAACTTTCTTACTGCTACGACCCTGCATAATAACTTCAATAACAGTGCAAAGGACTTATAGCTTATATGGGCACTCAGATGCTGTTGTATTTGCTGTTATAAGTTTAAGTCAAGTGAAGTTTGAAACCCGTTATGAAAACAAGAACGCAATTATGGAAATATAGAACTACACTAAAGATGTGATCGAGAATTCTCGAGAAATCATTATTATTATCATTGCTTGGGATTTTTGAAAATAAAATTGTAGAATTCTCGTTTAAAAAAAAATCCGTGAGATTATTGTAAACAGCAAAGTTCTCAAATGGTCAAGCTTCAAAATATTGTAAACAAACAAGCAATGTAAATATTAATTTATTACAAGTAATGAGTGTTATTCAGAGCGTTGTATTAGAATATTTTAAACAATGTTACTACTGGCGTCTCAGGTACATATACAAGATCAGTTCATATTATAATACGTATACAAACAAGTTAATAATAATAACATATTTTTTTTAATATTACGTATATACGTACATATACAAACATATAAACAAATACTCTTATTCTGCTTTTAAAAAAAACTATTCAACTCAAAACTGACATCACCATATTCTCACTAGCTATTAATTGCTAGTATTTGATATTATTACATATTATTTAATATAATATGATATTACTTGATATTATTTGTCATTATTTATTAAATAATAACAAATAAGTATTTTTTACAAACAGCGCAACGAATGAATACACTGAATATTTACTTTCTGCAAGAGCAAGACAATTCGAATGATAGTGGGACTTCTACGAAAAAATATTCTATCCTGTTTCAGTATTTTTTAGAGGATCAATTGTTCTTATGAACGAACCGCCGCCAAGTATTTTATCACTAAAATACTTCCATATATTTTACTTTAGTTAAAACAGTGTATAATACAGATGTTAATACAATTATGGAGTAGGTGGCTCCAGGCCCGACGAGAGGGGGGGTAAGGGGGGGGTTAAAATACCCAGGGCCCGTGGAATTTAAAGGGCCCGGATGTGATGCTATTTTATAAATTGCTTTTAATTTTCTACTATTTCACCAATTTTTTATATTCTTTACTAAAACATGTATAACGAAATGTCTGATACACGTTTCCAACAATTTATTACATTGTATAAAGTATTAAATGACGAAATGTTTGATCAAGGGCCCCAGTTGCAAATTTTAAATAAATTTATACACTATTCAAAAGTATATTATTACATTGTTGCATTTTTGTTTCTTATATTACTACATTGTATACAACACACATAGGCAAAGGCTCTATACATTTGTGCGTAGTGCTGTTTTGGTATCCCCTGCATTTATCGAATATGCAACTAGATATTAGATAGTCATACAGTGAGTATACAATACACATCGCTGCACCAATTAACTCAAAATTTTGTATTTAATTTTATTTATATTGTTATAACTTTATTTAGATATTAATAATTCCTATTGTTGTCATACATATATTTTTTTGTATCTTATATTTAATTAATAAATATTCAAAGTTAAAGGGGGCCCGAATTTTGTATCCCAGGGCCCGCTTTTCCTCTTGGCGCCCCTGGGTGGCTCAGTGGTATCAAGTCGGCCTGTGAATTTGAGAACCCGAGTTCGATTCACACAGCCGACAAACAATTTCCACCACGTTAAAACTAGCCCTGTGGTTCTTCCACCACTAATATCTATGGGGCCGTGATTTGGCGGCAGGTGCCACACTTCACGCGAAGAAATATATTACTTACCGAAATCTGCTGCAGCAAAATGCCACACCCAAAAATTAGTAAAAGGCTCTATAATATATTTATTTCATACAATCCACTTAATTTCACCGATTCTCTTTTTTTGTATTATGAATTTAAAAACTGTAAAACAAAGTTTTGTATATCTTCCACAAAATATATTTATATATTTTCACTGTCAAATGAAATTGCAAGATATCTATATAAAAAATAAAATTTTCCACAAAGCATAAAGTTCATATAGGTAGTCGATAAAATAAGCCAATAATACATCGTATCTCTCGCCCCATTCCCTAAATTTCCATTGGTTGCGCCGTCGCAAACCGATCAGAAACAAGTGGGAATCGGCAGCAAAAGCGCGGGAGGAGAATCGGGTAGATGGCGGGCAAAGGGAGACAACCGGAAGTGAAGCGCCAACGTGATTTAATGATGCAGGAAGTCGCTCGCAGCGGATAGGGGAAAAACACGGAAATGAGAACTCTGCCTGTGTGTCAGAGAGAGACAGACAGACACAGCGACAGAGAAGATGTAGAGATATATCTTTAAAAGCAATTTTTAGAGGCTACACTGAATACTATGTTCTATTCAAAATATATTGTTAGTATTTGAAAAAATTGTATATCTTAGTAGTTATCAAAGACATTTGTCACGGTTATTATATTTTCAAACCAATTTTAGCTTGAAATTAAAATGGTATATAATTCGCTGTATCTTTTAGTTGAACCATTATTACTTTTAACAATTGAAAATAAAAACTTTTTTAGCGGAATATGTTTAATACTAAATGCTCAAATTGTTTTAATAATACTGTAGGTATACATTAGTACTCTAAAGTCCAAAATAATTATGATTATTTAGAGATAATTTTATTTGAAATAAATTTTTAAAAGCTTTTACTGGAATAGATAAGAATTTGTCATAATATGTTACTTATTTTTCGATATGTTTTTAAACTAATGTTAAATTCAATAATTTAATTTAATTTTAAGTAGACGGAATCATTTTATTAGAAATGTTAAAAATCTCGGAAATAGAATATTTGAAGACAGATGGATTGGTCGAGATAGCCCGGTGTCTAGATCTTCAGATTTGAATTACATTTTTATTTTTGGGGTTATTTTAATACCCTCATCTATGACAATCAAGAGGCACTTGAAACTCTTGAAGAATTAAAACAAAGAACCGAAAATTGGTCTTTAAGAATTTAACAACAAAATGCATTTCAGTGGGCTTGTAGAATTTCTTTAATTTAAAGTACTGCATTATGTTTAGTTATTAATGGAAATAATTTTGAATAGTTTTTGTAAAAATAAAATAATTTGAAAAATGTTATTTTTTTTCTTTACCTATACATCCCTGAAACTTAAATTAATTAATATTGATTTTAAAAATCATTATGTAATCGCATAAATTCATATTATATACTTTACGTAATGGCGATAACTAATTTCTTTATTGAAAATAATTAGTCTAACAAATATTTTTGTTTCGTAATCAGTACATTTAATACTATATGCCGTTACAATATGTATCTCAAGTTATGGTATATTCTGTATAGGATACTGAATATTGCACAAATAAGCTTATTTATCTTGAATGTTAAATAAAGAAATAAAATTACGAAATAGATTCTGAGCAAAATTTCAAGTTATTTTACTTCCGGAGTTGTCAGAAATAATATTTTTTTCCTAGTGATATTATCTTCCAAACGACATAAAACATCAGTTGAAAGAATAACAATATTTTAAGGAATATCAAACTCAAAATATATATTTCATGTTAAAAACATAAATATGTTTATTTAGATAACACTCAACGAAACGAAATTTGTTTACTTGTTGTTTTCCGTCATATAATCTGAAATTTTCTCCAAGCGCCTGACATACTTCAAGCAACAATATCCGGCAGACCGGAAGTGACATTGCGTTTCCTCCCGCCCCACGATGTTGTCACCAAGCAACCAACAACTGACTGAAGTCTGTTTCCGTATTCTCGGACGAATGGTGAAGCCAACTGAACGCATTTTTACGATTTCCTATTCGATTTTAACAGTGATGTGAGCTGTTCAGCGTAACGCTCCGTAACGGCGTGTAACGAACCAAGAGTTGGAATTGAAACCAATGGGTTCGGTGATAGCATTTCGGGAGATTTTATCGATTATTTAAGTATTATTTTCCTCATTTTAATCTGAATTTTTAAATACTAGATTGTATACAAAACCCGGCGTTTGAAAAGACTTGTTTTCGAATTCCAATGTTTCCAAAATAGAATTTTCTAATTTTTATAAAATAATAATAAAATAGTAAAAAGTATTAATACTTATTTTTTAATTTTCCAATTTATATTACATTTATGGAACTACAAAAATATTTATAACAAAATAAACCTACTAAAAAAAAATGTAAACATATATTGTCAAAACTTTTATGTGCAAATATTCCTTATCTTGCTTTTATACAAAGTTTTTTAAATGAACATTTTCATGCTTTTAAACAATTTTAAATGAATGTGTTTGTGTTCGTTCAACCCTGAAAAAATGTTTGCCCTTGCCATTTCAAGATTCTTTTGTTATTCAGTAGGTACCGGAACCGGAAGTAATGACTATAATTTTTTTTTATAAAATTCATATTTTACGAAAACAGTTCAACATGAATACATTTTGTTTTGGTATTTTACTCTTAAGAATAAAATTATGAGTATTAAACAATGACATAATTTTTTATTCGGGCCGCCCTTGGGGTTTCGAGAATTGTAGTGCTTCGACTTTAGTTCAATTGGACAAAAGATAAATTGCCATATTATATGATATTTTAATTATATTTTTGTAGCAAAAGAAATCCCTAGATACGAGAGAAAATGTAAATTGACAATGTTTTTTTAACGATTTTAATTTTTAAGCTGTAATGATTGAGAGGAAAATTTCTTATAAAATTTTGTAGGATCTTGGCCACCTATCAATTTTTAGACATAATATAACTTTACAAATTTTTAAATGGCTTGAATTATTGAGAAATATTTACTTTAATAATAACTGTTATTTTTCTTTTTCAGTATATCAAGCTTGATATCGTAGAAAAGAGAAAAAATATTGTTTTTAAATGACTATTATTTAATTATTTATTCCCTTATAACAAATGATAGGATTTGTCGCCTCAAACATGGAATATTAGAAAGATTGAAGAAAATATAATCACATAACATCATTGAATTAGCCTACTATATGGCAATTTTTATCTACTTCAACCGAGATCCTTAAATAGTTCTCAATGGAGGGTCGGATGTCGCATAAAAAAATGTTTAACATTTAACATTGTATATAATATTTCCTGTTAGAGCAAAATACTTCAAATACAAATTTTTCGTAACACATGCACAAGAAACACATTCTTATTCCCTAATTTTAGAGAGAGAAACACTGCCTTTCTCCCCTAGGGAGAGAAACATAATGTTTCTCTCCCTAGGTAGCATGTTTCTCTCCCTAGATAGGATGTTTCTCTCCCTAGGTAGCATGTTTCTCTCCCTAGGGACTATTTATTTTTCACCTGATGATGGTCTAGTCGACCGAAATACGTATTGTAAAATAAACTTTACATTATTTGAAACTAACCTAGTGTTTTTAAATCGAATTTTATTATAAAATGTTTCAACGAGAACCGACAGTTAAATCTATCGAATTTACTACGATTATTAGCTGTTTGCGGCCTTTCCTAGGTAACTAGTTACGCAACCCATATTTGACATTTGTCCCGATAAGACAGTAATTTTTATGCACTTGTTACGAAAAGTATCATATGCTTCACGGGAGGGTGTGATTATCCCTTGTGTGAAGTTGAAAAACCTCGACTTCACACGCGGGAATAATCGCTTGTTTCCCTCGCTTGATGCATAACATACTATTTCATACCGAAATCATAGATCAAATGATAATTCTTTTCTAGCTGTTATAATTTAAAGCGAAATTTTCCATTTATTTTCTATTTTATCTAAGGTTGGATATAGCAGAAAAAGTAAATGAATAAAATTAATTTTCCTATTCGCCATCGTAAATCTGAATTTTATATGACCGAGTGCATAATTGGCATTTCCATATCTCGGGAAGTTATTCCTATCGACAGCATAAAACAAAACAACAATGGGCCAAAAGGAATATCAATGAGAGCATTGTTTACAAAACGGAAGACGGGTCGTGAGTGTAATTAACCCGATAGAAAAGGCGCGCATTGTGAGGTAAGACAGCAACACGGAGCAGTGATTTCCGCACACGGTGTCGAACGCTAGGTTTCAAGGTCGTAGAGGCGACACTAACGTTTTTACTTGACTACAACGTTACCAGAACCGGCTTCAGGATACTTATTCTTATTCACCGTTACAATTGACCCGATACCTCATATTTTCAAGGAATTGCCGCCAATTGGTTAACTGTAAGTAAAGGTACAGGTAGACTTTTCAGTCTACTTTTGTAGCAAGTATTTGTATAAGTATTATTCTAAGTTTAAAGTACTTTATTTTTATTAGCAAATACGAGTATATCTATAAAATCTATACAATTCATCAATAAAATAAAAACTCAATGTTTCTATTTATATTTCAGTTGAGTCAATTTTACTAACCTTAGTTAAATATTCACTGCATGATTTCAATTGTACTAACCTTGATTACCAAATGATTACCACCAATATCATAGGGCTAATATATTTAATAGATAATTACTGTGTCAGACTATAAATTTAACAATTAGTTAGGTAACTATTAACGCAGAATAACTGGTGTTCATGATGAAATAAAGTGGCCATCTTTGATCTTGAGAAAATATAGATTTAAAATCACCCAAATAGGTAGCATAAAATGTATTAATTTGCATTTATATGGAGCATATAAATGTTCAATTTCCACAGCCGACAAACAGTTTTTACTACATAAAAATACCCCTAACTTCTTTGGGGGCTGTGATTGGATGGCTGGTAACCGCACTTCACTTGCATAAATATATAACTTACTGAGATATGCTACGGCAGAATGCTACGCTCAATAAAGCGTAAAATACGTGATGATGTTATTTATTTTTTAGTCGTAACGAAGACGAAGAGAGTGAAACACTAGCCTGGGGTGCAAAAATCTGAGGGGCACAGTTGTTGAAGTTATTTTTTAGGTACAATTTATAAATTTATTTTTGTAATCTCATTATTTGTGGTACGAATCCCTAAAATCAGTGTAAATAAAATTAAAAATGGTAGTTATTTTTCGTAGTATTACCGCGATACTCGAGACCAGTTTCGGTCTGACTTCGTCTCGTCTCGAAAAATCGAGGCGAGACCATATTTGAGTTTTGAGGTTAAACACGAAACCGAACAGTATCGAATTTCATCGAGGTTCTCGTTAAGACTTTTTCGAGTCTCGATTATTTGGTAGACCTTTAAATAATTTTGTTTTATATGTTTAATTAATTATAAAGCTATCATTTCAATTCCGATATGAAAATTTTGTATACTACTTGAGATATGATATTTTGAAGTTCCACATTAGCTTATTACATCATACAAATTGCAAAACTGTTATTATTTTAATGAAACTATGTTTTAATTGTTTACATTTCCAATAAGATACATATAAAAACTTAAATACATTTAATACTTAATTTTATAACTAAAAAATAATAATTATAGTTAATAAAATACCGACCAGACGATATTAATTTATAATAATTCCATTTGAAAATCGTACAACACTACTTAATAGCCAATTGAAACATTGTATTAAGCAGAGTTACCATGGTAATATAAACATGCCTTGGATATTTTTCATAACTGGACTTGAAGCAAAATTAATCAGTGGAATTTTTTTGTCTTTAAAATATCAATTCGTCATTTAAAAATTGTTTTTTATTTCAGTTTTATTTACTTGAATCAAGTTGTTAAGTTATCATAACTTGATTATTTTAAGCAAAATATAAAACCTACATTATTTTTACTTTTTTTGTTCATGTCGATAACATTTTCTTACCAAATCTGTCCTCTAGCATTAATTCAAATCCGGGATTTTTTATACCGCAAGCTTTGTTTTTCATTGTTTTAAGAGCACGGTTTTAACATGTTCGAGATAGCTAAAACACCCAAATACACTGCTCTTAAAACAGGCAAAACAGAGCTTGTGCTACCAGTCAATGCGTTTATTTTGAATTGTTTTTAATCTAATACCATTTATTAAGAGTTTATTTTATTTTCTAAATAGAAATCATATATCATATTTGTTATAAAAAATTAAGACCCGCGACCGAGATAATACCATGATATTCTAGATCAAGTCAAGACCGAAAAGAGACTGAGTTTGTCTCGTTCTTTCGGAATACTCTCTTCGCTTGCATTTTAATAATCAACAATTCCTAATCTTAAAAATATATATTTAACAAACTTAAGCCGGCAAACTTAATTGTTAATAATCAAGTAATGTGTGTTTTGAGTTATGATTTTGCCACGACAAAATATTTCTAGTTATATTCAATTCAATTCAATTCAATAATTTATTTGCTATCGGATACATATCCATACAAATAGAGTGACAACACATTGATTTCACAAAAGTAACTAAAACTTAATTGTTCCCTTCTAATGGACGGCACAATATTTATATTACGTAAACAGATGAAACAGATTACATGCAAAAAAGTGGTAAACCAAATACACTGAAAATACATACAAAATTATCAAATTATACATTCGAAGATATATACTTAACTAAAAATCCTACAAGAACATTTCTAGTTATATAACAATATCAGGGATGTGCGTGTAGTCTACTGCAAGTAATCTACGCCATTCTCTACGTGTAAACAATCATGTAGTTTACGTCTTCATTTTTCATGTAAATAATGTAGACTATGTAGACAATGAAAACACCTGTGTTCACTTAAGTCAGATTCGAAATTTTATCCCTAGAACTAGGGAATTTTAAATGTTGTTAGAGATTTTTATTTTTATTCTAGGGATTACATGAAAAAAAAAATGAGTTGTGCAGGGAAAAACGTTCAAAATTTGTCAACTGGTTACTGTTAAAAATAGCGCCAAAGAAAACTCCGTCGGGTGAGATGGCGCGTTCATCGATTTAAAAAATATGACAGTTCGCCCAAGACCCAATACAGACATTCGTCTAGTAATGTACGAGCACTTGCTTTATTAGTTTTATTATATAAAGACCGATAATGACCAGAACTCACGAATACGAATACATGTAATAGTTGCAAAGGAATAAATTTAGGTTATATTGAATATTACAACTTTCAGATGCATTGTCTACATTGTTTACATTGTCTACGTCGCTAGAATTGTCGACGTATTGTCTACGTGTAGATGTATACAATTAAAGATTACACGTAGATGCACATCTCTGAACAATATTAATAACCGTTTTGTTATATACTAAAACTTCAAATAATGTTAAGAAAAAGTTAAGTAATAATTATTAATATTAAAATTCAAATCTTGTGATACAATACTGTGCTAGAGGAGTGTATGTATTCACAATCATAAACTCATACACAACTAGAATGTGAGATACGCCAGCTACGGTTCCTCTGAAGTATAAGTAGGTTTTACGTAACACGTCAGGCAGTTGCAGAGATGGCATCGAAGATGAACTCAACAATCGCAACTCTACGCTAAGTTTCGCGATTCGCACACTGCTATGCGGTCACGATTTGTTAAAGTACGTGTTATACAACTTATACCGCGATCGATTGCCCAACAAGAGGGATAGGATATATCAAGTGAAAGTTCTCACGACCAGCAATCCGCAATAATGTCGTTGTGTGAGCAGGATTGTTGCAAATTAAATTAATTGATTTTTTGTTGTGATCTATGAGAATTTATTGTTATATAATTATATTTTATTTAAGATGAATCATAGTAATTATGAGTTAATGTTGTTTTGTGTTGTAGAATAACTTGATTAATTTGTTGGCTGTTTGAAAGATGAAGATTGTGTTGATCAATAAAGAACAAATAACAAATTATATATAATTATTGTTAATGTTTAATTATTACTTGTATACAATACGAGTAATACATCAAATATTTTCTTAACGTAATATTTTTTAATTATGTTTGTATTTAAAAAAAAAATTGAAAATATATTATTACCAGATTAATCAATTAATTTTTATTTTCATATTTAACACAATATCTAATTTATAAGGATGAATTGTTTAGTATATACTATAAGGTAGTATAAAACTAAATCCAATTTATGTATTGTTGAGTCAAAAATTGTATAATTATACGATTAAATTTAATTTTAATTTGAAAAATTTCAAATTCGTAAGTATTTTTCTAAGACATCTATTTATCAGCACACTTAAGAAAGTTGCTGTACATGTTTCCATGTGCGAATATAGGGGAAAGTTGCTAAAAACGTATTAACTGTTTTTGTTTTATTTATTAATCAGTCTGAATTTGTACTAAAATTACTGTTTATGCCTCTAGGTTTATGATATATGAACACTTTTCTTTTCGAGATCAGCTTTTAAAAATACACTTGTTTTAAATTTATTTGTAATAAGACAATGTAAAAAGTAACTGTTAGCAACCTTATCTCTTAAATTCTACTACCATGTTTCCAAAATCGTACTTATCGTTCTATATTAGGGATGGGAATAATATGAAATTTGTTTTTAAAATACCTACAGTTTTATTTTATAAATAACTTGACAATGAAAAAACAAGTAAACAATATATTATTGAAATTAATAAATAATATAATTAATATATTGCATTAATAATAACAGAAAGAAACCAGTACAATTTCAGAAATTCAATAGTGGTGCGGTTTAAGACAATTAATAAACTTGTTAAACTATGGACAAGAACAAATTTAAGAAAATTTTGCTGTTCAATTCAACAGCTAAATAACTTCAATATTATATCGATTTTTTGACTCTTCTGTAGTTTCATACTTCAATTATTTAGCTATATTACTTACATAATTTCAATCATATATTCGCTACTAGATACAACTAATTTTAAGTAACTAAAGAAAAACTTAACTGTTACGATTTAGTTGACCAGTACACAATTCTCCCCTATAAGTACTTAAATTAAATATATAATTATAGATTATTTTAAAATTGGTGTTATTGACTAAACCGCTGTACAAATCTATTTGTTAAAATATAAAATATTTTCTATAAATTATAACGATAATTAATCTATATGCCGAGTTTCACATGGCAGATGTGGCCTAAGAAATAATGATTCGATCCCAAAACAAATCAAAAGTTTTATAGATTATAAAAATTAAGCTTGTGATTATTATTATTTCTAGTTATATCTGTAAGTGCCGCGATTTTTGTACAACAAATTTTGCAGAATTTTAAAACATAAATAAATTTATTTTACAAACTTCTTGGGTCTAGTTAATGAGTGATTGATCTCCTAGTTGCCATAGCCATCTCCAGAAAAGAAAAAAATGACGTGATGATATATTTATTTATAACAGTTGAATAACATTTCTCCTCAAATGATAAATAAAATTAATGAAACGCAATCAGTACCAATAATAATAACAACTTCCTAGAAGTGAAGATAAATAAATAAACTAAAACAAAATTATCAATTCAAAACTTAAAAAGCATTTCGCGTCACATAAAAACCCTTGCAATCACATCTGAGTTGGCGCTATGATATCTTGCTCCCCCTTCGTGGAGGTTATCGCAGCCCGGATATCCTCGGGCCCGCGGGGTCAAAGGGTATCGCGCAGCCGGCAGTTGCGTTATCTTGTCCTAGGTCTGCGTCTCTCGCTTATCAACCGCAAGTAACAACGTTTTCCTGATTATCCTCAGCAGTTTATTGTTATGATGTCAATGGAAGCTTCCAGATTCATAACAAAAATAATAAATATATCATTAGTTAATTTCAGTAAGTGAAATATTTCTGAGCGTGCATTTACCAACTGTCAAATCTCTCTCCAAAGATGTTAGTGTAGGAGAGACCTCAAGGATAGTTTTAATGGAGTATAAATCAATTGTTATGATATGATATGACCTCAATAATAATCAGAGCAAAAATAATTTCTTTAAAAATTCGTAAAAAAGATTTACGATTTTAATGTTTTATTTTTTTTAAATAATTGTAATTTTGGCACCATTAGAAGGATGTTGCACCTTATTGGAATTTATTATTTTCTTTTTCCATTTTAAATGTGAAGACTTTGCAATAATGCAAAAAATAAATAGCGAAATATGAATAAATAATTGATTTCTAAATTTATTTTGAAATCTACCAAATTAAAATTATCTTAATAATCTCTACAATAGATTTGTGAAAAATTACCTCTTTTAATATACTAGTTCATTTTTACTAATACTACATATTGTTTTCATATTTTTAATTTGAACTCAAGATTATAAAATATGTCGAATTAGTAATAGCTGTTTAATTTTTAATATTGCAGATAAAGTATTATGAAACATTTATTCAAGTTTAAACTCAACTGAATATACTTTTGATTCCGATAAAAGACGTGACAACCTGAAATTAAAATGCATAATTTGGTCTGATAGATAACGACTGAAAACTTGATCTGATTTGGTCTTTTTAAAATAAAATATAATTTTTCTACAACTGTCAAAAAATGTTAATTTTTTTCACTAATATCAATACGCGAAATACGTGATTTTTTTCATCATTTACATTACCATAACAACGCGTATTTTGCGCATTATTTTGTATCTTAGTGCGCAAAATACTCATTTTCGTATTCTAGTGCGGAAATTGAGTATCTCGCGCACGCTTCCAAATTATTTGATGTCAGGTTTCATTAGTTACAACACATCAATAGTATCAAATTAATATTATTGTTGATTGTTTTCCTTCAATTTAATTAAATAAATCAAAAATTATTGTATTATTCTTTATTTATAGTTGTAGAAAAAATGTTGTTTGTATGTAATGACTTTTATTGTCTCGACCTGCGGTCTCGACTAAAAGTAACATTCTCACGCGCAACAAAAAACATTCATTTTGCGCTCTTAATACAAAAATAACTATTTTTTACATTTAAAACATTATTTATTGTATATATTGTTATTGTAAATAGTTCGAAATTTTTTAATAATAACACAAATTTTAAATTTCTTTGATTTTAATAGGCGACTATGTATTATTTATCATTCCAAATATAATTTTAATATTACTGATAAATAGATAACACAGCCAATTTGAATACAGAAAATTTGCTGTTATAAACTTTGTATCTTATATTTAAAAATGTGATCCTATTTTGAAACAATCAGATCCAAAATTGTGATACCTTGATCTGCTGCCCTTAAACTAAAATTTATTTGTCTTATGAACATTCAGGTCTTGTAGTAATCCTCATAGCCAAAAAGAAGAATATTCAACGATTATGGCGAAATTGATACTTCATTTAGGTAAATATATAAAATATATATCTTTTTAATTTGAATTGTTTGAACTACAATGAAAACATCTTTGACGTGTACACTTAGGGTAAGCGAATACCGAAACTCATAGTTTGTCAGAAGCTGTTGGTAATGATAATATGCATCGAAATTTAATAAAACTATACTAGGGTGGCCCTTATTTTGGGTAAGTTCGAATTTTGTCGTCTCCACCCGAAATCTGGTTTAAAATCACAAAAAAGTAATAAATTGTTTTTTTGAAATTTTTAAAATAAGTCTAACCCGTGCCTCTAGGCCACTTTCACTTTTGCCTTCAGTTCCCAAATCTATTCAAAATGCAATAACTTGTTTGTTTTTCAATACTTTGACACAATTCCAAGCGGGAATTAAACCAGATGAGATAACGAATCGATCGATTACAATAAACAATAATTTTATATGATTGTTTATTGCTAAACGGGTGCTCAAAAATTAACGAATTTTTTTTTAAATACGCAAAAAGTGATTCACAGTAATGATTATTTTCCAACAATTTTGTTTTATAAACTAGTTTTGATTATTTCAGACTGTTTTTGAATAATATTCATATGGATTATAACATTTTTAATTTATTTTATCATATTTTTAGCCACATATATTTTATCATTTGTAGTGTTTATTTGTAAATGTGTATAAGTGAAAGTGGCCTAGAGGCACGGGTTAAACTTATTTTTAAAATCTCAAAAAATTAATTTATTACTTTTTTGTGATTTTAAACCAGATTTTGGGTGGAGACCGACAAAATTGGAACTTACCCAAAATAAGGGCCACCCTACTATACATGAATTAAATGAATGCGGTAGTTATTTCAAGCATGATTTTCGTACAGACCTTACCCGGTATTCTGTGATTCATGCCGAATGTTTCACTTTAAAAACATGATAATTATCTACACGTGTAACTAACATCCGATCGGACATACAGAGAAAGATCATTAAAGCGGAAAACAGTGACAAAGTCGAACATAAATAACAAATTAACAACATATGATTACTAGCTGCAAGACATGTAATGTGACAGAATGTATACATTTCGTTTTTCTTTATTTTCTACATACTTTTTCAGCATGATAAACTCTTTTGTAACGCCTTAATTATAAAGTTGTATTATATGTGAAAACAATATGGTTGTTATTAAATAAAAAAAAATGTCTTTATTATTTCAGCACGATAAACTCTAAAATATTTTAGCTAACCTTCAGATAGCTTTTGTAGTTTAAATAATAAAATTGTAAATTAATACAATCTCGATAAATTTATCATTCTGAGTAAATGTTAATATGTTGTGCAATAATGTTATTTTGTTGATTTCTTTTCCTAGAGACTAATCGTAAATTGTGACGACAATGAATATAAGTTTTACTTAATTATTATTATTCATAGTTCACGATGTGATTTTACTTTTAAACTTATTCTACATATCTACAAAGGATAAATTAGTTATATAGGTATTGAATAAACCTGTTACTGTTATAGTATAATAGTATATTATTCAATGAGTAAGTAATATAAGCTATTACTCAAGAGTATGAAGTTTGGAACACGAGCCGAAGGTGAGTGTTGTAAATCATTCGAGTGAGTAATAGCTATACTTGCGAATAGAATACTATACTTCTACGATTATATGTTATTATGTAATAAGATTTTACAATTATTTTTTTATGTTACATTATGAATAAGTCAGATAGCTTAAATTTTTTGTTTTTATTTTTATTTAATAAATATTAACACTACTTAACATGGAATAAGTAGCCCAGAATGACGATGATTTATATTTATCAGAAAGTTCGCCAAAATATACTATAAAAACATTTTCCGAAAAGGAATTTACATTTTTGCGTATTCGCCAATCCATAAAAGCTTTATAAGTTTGTTCATAATTTTTTTTTTCGGGCAGTAAATTTAAGAAACGTACTTTTACAATATCTGGTGGAGTACAAATTTCACTTTGTTCGCTTTCAGAATCCATAACTAACACGTATAATCACACAAATTACAGTATTATTGTAAACAAAAACGTTTTAAACTAATTTTGACAGATAATTAACAATAGCGCGCTTCACTGTTTCATAACATACTTAACGCGCGGCAATTATCGTTATTTTTTGATTGGCTATTAAAGTGTTAAGTAATGAAAATTCAGACGTGTGATTGGTCGCGAAGTGTTGAGTAATGAATTATTACTTAACACTGTCAATAATGATTAGTATTACTTATCATAAATTTCATAAGTAATTAATACATTATTTAATAAGAGTAGATAAAAATAAATATAGGTTCTTAATCGAAAAGCAGGCTATAGGCACTTTTCTTTCAAATAAGTTGGAGAGCAATGCACTGCATAAAAACTGATTTCTCATCTTGATCGCCTATCATTCTCTGATCATTTTTTCATTTAAAATTAAAAGTAACCTGTGTATTTTTATAATTTTCAATTCTACGTTTAATTTTGATGAATACAACACCATAAGATAGAATTTGCAAACATTTACAACCAAATCAAATGAACATGATTTTAATTATAATTATACAACAGTATACAAATTGTATAAATTAAGTGTAATTTTAAAGAATTAACAAATTAATATAAGATAAATTATTTCAGTTAACTAAGGGAAAATAAATTAAAGTAAACTTATAAGAAATTATAGCAATAATAAAATAAAAATAAAATGAACGATCACCTTTTACTTTTAAAATTTGTACTTCGACTCATGGCATATTATTGTATTTAGAATTAATCGTAAAACTCAAAATTATAAATAAATACTTCCAGCTAAATTGGAAGTGATATTTTTAACACTGATATAGTAAAATTAATATATTTTATTTTAGTATACACATAACAAATTTAAATTTGACTCAATAAATAAAAAAAGTTAATAAAGGGGGGAAGTGCTTTCCGAAGGCATTCAGTACATATCTCATAAACCGGATGTAACATGAAATGCGGGCAACAGGCGTTCAAACAATAATTTCTCCGCCGCCACTACTCGATAACTTATTTTAGAGAATTAGGCTTCAAATAAAAGTTCTAAAAGGTTGCTTTTTCCATCTGGCAGGTTAATTAATAACATTTCGCAATAAAAAATAGCTTTCAGTGTAATTATTATCAATTATATTATAATTTCGATGCGATATTTTTCTATTCATCCCCCTGATAGTATTAGGGACTATATCCGGAAATAGAAAAACCGGCGCTAAATCAATAAAAAATTATGTTTTAAATTTCTTTTAAATGATGTTTTTAACTATTTTGCTGTGGAACTTGAAACATAATAACGAAAATATATATATATATATATATATATATATATATATATATATATATATATATATATATAAAATGACTCCTAGAAAAATAAAAATTCTACGTCGTTGCTTGACCATTATAAATATCTATCTTCTTTTATTTGAAATATTAGTTAAAAATGTAAAATATAAGAAGAAATTAAAAAAAGGATTCGGGCGAAAATTGAGAAGCACCAGATGAAATAAATAAATATATCATCACGCCTTTTACTGGGTGTGGCACTCTGCTTAAGCAGATCTCGGTAAGTGATATATTTTTTCGCGTGAAGTGCGGTTACCAGCCGTCAAAAATGTTAGTAGAGGAGGAGTTACAGGTGTAGATTTAAATTGGTGAAAATTGTTTGTCGGCTGTGGGGATCGAACCAGGGTTCTCAAGATCCACATGCCGACTCAATACCACTGAGCCACCTATCCCATTAACGCTTGATTTTGTACATCACTGAATTCGAATCTGCAATAAAAACTGGGGGTTCCCATTTAAAATTTCAACGTGACCCCCTTTCCCCCAGGGGGGTGAGGGAGGAGCTCTCATTTGGTGTTATTCAATAGAACTTTTAAAAATATTTTGGACGTATTTTTTTGTTTCTCAATCCGTTTTGTTGTTCGCGAAATAATCGGGGGGTACGGGTGGTCTGAAACACCCTGTATATATATATATAAGTTAGGAAACGGTGTTCCCACAGAAACCGCTGACTCTCCAGCAATACGATTCCAGAATAGTGTAATATCATATCTTAGAATCATGTAACATCCTGGGTAGGATCGTGTAAGACTGAACTCAGTCAGATTCTCACTCCAGTACGATCAACACATACTTATAACAAATCTGTATCTAACTTTTGACTTCTGAAACTAAAAAATATCTTATGTTGTAAAACACTTAAAATAAAAATTTTTAAAAACATTTATTGCAAATCAATAAATCTAACTGGCGCAGTCGGTAGGACATCGCAAACGAAACATAAAAATTTCGGTTCGTTTCAACGATTTATTGCGAAGAATCAACGTAAAATCAGTGAAAAAAAATCTACACGTTTTCAACGAGTGCATCGCGTCACACGAAGAGAACAACGAAGCCCTGCTGAACACAGAGCCGAGCCGTAGAAGATTCATCCTGTCCCGTTCCTCCATCGTGGAAGAAGCCGTACAGAGCCAATGAAGAACACACTGATTTTCCTGTAAGTAGTGCACATATGACATCTAGAGATAATCGAGCGAATATCGAATTAGAATCAGACGATAGCTCAGATACAGATTCAGTAAATTCCTCTGACTCACTAATTTACATCCCAAACACACTCCCAATCGATCAATCCCTTATCGATCAAATAAATAACCTAAATCTTGACGAAATGGCTGTCCCAGAACTCAAACGCGAATATTTAGACATGATCCCCGAATTTCGAGGTGATGCTAAATTATTAAGTAGATTTATAGAAATTAGCGAAAAAATCGTAAATAAATTTTATGATACAACAGACGCAAATAATTTCCAAAACGAGTACTTAATGAGCAGTATTTTGACAAAAATAAAAGGAGAAGCCGCCGTCAACATTGCGAGTGTCACAATTACTAAATGGCTAGATTTAAAAACAGCCCTATTAAATACGTACGCGGACAAGCGCGATATTTACACTTTAAATGTCGAATTATGCGAATTAAAACAAAATCAAAATGAATCCCCATTTGATTATTACAACAGAGTTATACACTTATTAAATTTATCAACCTCTTATGTAACTCTACATATAAAAGCGGAAGAACAACCAATTCTAATTGGCTATTTTAGAAATTTTGCGTTAAGAGTCATGTTGCGAGGACTTAGAGAGCCTCTAGGCACATTAATGAGAACCAAAGACCCAAAAGACCTAACCACCGCCCTGAACATGATGACAAACGACTTCCAAATTGACTCAGTCAATAAACAACAACACAAAAATACGTTCAAACCCAAACAAAACCTTCCCACACAAAATAACAAACCATTTCAACAAAGAAGTTACCCTCAACTAATGTACAAGCCTAATCAAACACACTACACCCCTCAACCACACTACACATACCAACAAAATCATCAACAAATTAAACCAAACACTCCAAACGTTTTCAAACCTGATCCAAACAAAAAATTTGCGAAACCGACGCCCATGAGTGTCAGTACTAGACAATCATTCACACCAAGACCAAGCACAAGTAATTACCGTCCTCAACAATTCCAATCCCAACGAAAACCTGATTTTATTTCGGAAGAACTATTTAATACCGAAGTCGACGAATTACAAAATAACGAAATCGAAGAACAATACTGTGATGAAAACGCAGAATATTACGTAACCGAACCAAATCCCGATAATGATGAAAACCATGATCAAGACGCTTTTTTTCAATAAAAAGCCTCGGAAACGAATTTGAAATTATGAATTTAACTCATAATTATAGCGAACTACCATTCATAATATATCCCGAACATAACTTAAAAGTTTTGATAGATACCGGAAGTACACGCTCATTTATTAACCCAAATATTGCACAGAAATATTATAAAAATAAAATTCAAAATGACACTTTTAAAATCACAACAGCTCACGGTACTTCAACTGAAAATTCTAGTATTATTTTACCTGCTTCAAACTTGTTTAACAACCCAGATAAATTATTAAAATACTATCTATTCGATTTCCACAATAACTTTGATGTTTTGCTTGGAATAGATAATTTAAAAATTTTAGAAACAAGTATTGATTTAAATAATGATAAAATTAAAACTCCTACTCAAGATATAAAAATTCATTATCATAAGATACTTCCAAAATCTCATTATATCAAAATTCCACCAAACTCGGAAAAAATAATTAAAATATTTGTTAACAACATAGAGACCGGAGAAGCATTTATACCAGAAACTAAAATAAATAACATAATTATTCCCGAAGGTTTAGCTAAAGTAGAAAATTACGAATTATTCTATCCTGCTGTTAACACAACGGATAATGAACAAATTTTAGACACTGTAAATTGCGTAAAACTAGAAACACTAAATCATTTTGAAATTAATAATTTAAACTTTGACAAAACCCGTACTGAAAATAATTTAGATATGAATAAAATAAGAATTGATCATATGAATCAAGAAGAAAAATCTGAAATTATGAAATTATTAAAAGAATTCTCTACTATTTTACACGGCGATAATAAATCACTAACATTTACGAATGAAGTTAAACACTTTATCCGAACTAAAGACGAAATCCCCGTATATTCAAAAACCTATAGATATCCTGAAGTGCATAGGAAAGAAGTGCAAAATCAAATCTCAAAAATGCTTGATCAAAAAATAATCCGTCCCTCTCATTCTCCTTGGTCATCCCCAGTGTGGATCGTTCCCAAGAAGATTGACGCATCTGGCAAGAAAAAATGGAGAATAGTCATAGATTATAGAAAGTTAAATGAGAAAACGATCGATGACAAGTATCCGATACCAAATATAAACACTTTATTAGACAAACTTGGTAGATGTAATTATTTTTCGACCTTAGATCTCGCGTCCGGATTCCATCAGATTGAGATGAATAAAGCAGATATTCAAAAAACTGCTTTCAATACCGAAAATGGGCATTACGAATTCATGAGAATGCCATTTGGCTTGAAAAATGCCCCGGCAACTTTTCAACGCGTCATGGATAACGTACTTAGAAATTTAGTAAACGAAATTTGCTTAGTATACTTAGATGACGTCATAATTTTCAGCACAAGCCTCCAAGAGCATATTCAAAATTTAAGAACAGTTTTTGACCGTCTAAAGAAAGCGAACTTAAAAATACAGCTCGACAAATCGGAATTTTTACGTAAAGAGGTAGCGTATCTCGGACATGTCGTGACCCCTAGCGGAGTTAAACCGAACCCGGATAAAATTCACGCGATCAAAAACTACCCTCTACCGAAAACACCGAAACAAATTAAAGCATTTCTAGGCCTACTAGGTTATTACCGAAAATTCATTAAAAATTTTGCCCAACTCACGAAACCCCTAACTAAATGTCTAAAGAAAGACGCAGAAATTAAACATAACGATTCAGAATATGTTAACTGTTTCAATACTTGCAAAAATCTTCTAATTAACGATCCCATACTCCAATATCCAGATTTTAACAAGCCTTTCAACTTAACCACAGACGCTAGCAATTACGCTATAGGCGCTATCCTGTCCCAAGGTAATATTGGTTCCGATCTTCCCATCGCCTACGCAAGTCGAACTCTAAATGACTCAGAACAAAACTACAGCACGATTGAAAAAGAATTACTCGCTGTTATGTGGGCTACGAAATATTTTAGACCATATTTGTTTGGCAGAAAGTTTAAAATCATTACTGATCATAAACCATTGCAATATTTACATTCATTAAAAGAACCAAATTCCAAATTAATGCGTTGGAGACTCAAATTAGAAGAGTACGATTACGAAGTTATTCATAAAAAAGGAACTTTAAACAAAAACGCTGACGCTCTATCACGAATAGAATTAAACGTCAACACTGTAGACCCCGGTATGAAAAATCTTTTTGAATATGTAGAAACATTTAACGATACTTTCGATCCCAACAATGACACACAATCTATGATTGTTGAACCTGACGAAGATGCCCTAAATGATACTGACACAGACCAAACTATACATTCAAATCCAGAAAATCCTATCATAGGCATTACGATTACAGAATCTGCCGTAAACTATGGCAAAAATCAAATATTTATATCTCAAGTTAAACACTCTCCATGTACACCAAAAGTGCAAAAATTTCATTCTGACAAAATGAGAATTTTAGTGCAATTATCAGAAACAAATTTTGAAAAAGACACGGTAAAATTTATCAAAGAATTTGTTGTGCCTAAAGTAAAATATTACCTGTATTTCGAGCAACCCTTATACGAACAATTTAGCAACGTATTGCAAAAGTATTTCAAAAACTCTGAAATTAAATTTATTAAGTGTAATACTAAATTAATAGATGTAGAAGACCCAGATGAAATTTTACAAACAATTAAAAATAATCATGAAAGCAAAACAAATCACCGTGGCATTAATGAAGTGTATAATCAAATAAAAAAGAGATACTATTGGCCTAACCAACATAAAACCATCACAGATTATATCAATCAATGCGAGATATGTTTAGCAGCCAAATACGAAAGAAATCCTGTAAAACCTAAATTAAATATAACTCCGACCCCCAACAAACCATTAGACATTATACACGTAGACACATTAAGTCTCGAAAATTCCAAATTTCTAACAATAATTGACGCATTTTCAAAATACGCGCAAGCCTATAAAGTAACGTCAATCAACGCTATAGAAATTACAAATAAATTAACTAAATTCTTTTCCCATCATGGTATACCAAAATTAATTGTATCCGACAACGGACTCGAATTTAAAAATACAGTTGTTAAAGAATTATTATCCTTGCATAAAATTGAAATTCATTTTACTTGCTCACAAAATCCAAACTCGAATGGTTTAGTTGAACGTTTGCACTCAACTTTAATAGAACATATTCGTTTATTTAATATGCAAGACAATTTCAAGAATGAGTCGATAAAAGATAAAATATCATATGCAATTTTAGCATATAATAATACAAATCATAGTTCGACAAATTTAAAACCGATTGAAATTATTAACGGTCATTTAGAAGTAAATTCCCCTCTCGATATCGAACTTGATAAACAAGTTACCCAAGACTATATACAAAAACACAAAGATAAAACTAAACTAATGTATCGAAATATTAATCAAAAATTGCAAGATGAAAAATCTAAATTAATAACTAAAATTAATGAAACAAGAGAAGAACTCCCAGACATCCCCGAAACAGTTTATGTTCAAAACAAACAAAAAGTAAATAAAACGAAATTGCCCAAATTTAAGAAAGAAAAGATAAAAAAATTAAATAAACCCCTGAAAACAGCGGAAATAGAAACCAATCCCAATGACAAAAAGCAGCCTAAAATACACCTTTCCAATATAAGAAGACCCCGAAAAATTTCTAACAAAAATTCGGATATTCCAGGTCCCTCTACCTCTCATACTCCCACGGACTAAGTATGAAAGACATAACACATAATCCAGGACTACTGACAATAAATCTCGGGACCGCAAAACTCCAAAAATCCACACACACATTCATACACTATTACGACTTACAACCACTTTGGACACAATATGAAAATCTAAACAAACAATATGAAAACCTTAAACGAATCCTTAATAATGACAAGACAATTTCTCCTGAATTTGACAATAATAATAACATAATTGATTATATTCGTAATAACATTAACGAAAAAATTAATCATTTAACAAAACAAACAGAGAATCAACGAGTTAAAAGAGGCTTAATCAACGGCCTCGGAACAGTTATCAAATCAATAACAGGAAATTTAGATGCAGACGACGATAAACGTTATACACAAATTTTGAATCACTTAAAGGAGAATCAAAATAATTTAAATCACCAAATTAAATACCAATATTCCGTCAATCAACAAATGATAGACTATTTTAATAGGACTGTTGACACAATCAGAGAAAATGAAAATTTATTAAAATCAAAAATTGAACAACTACTCCACATTGTTGTCGGTGGAACTAGAGATCAAGATAAACTCTTTATAAAAGATATTTTTCATCAACTAAACACTTTATATACTTTAACTTTTAATATTCTCCAAGATGTCGAAAATTCTTTGACGTTTTGTAAATTACACACTATACATCCAAGTATTATAAAGTCACACGATCTTCTCACAGAATTAAATAAAATTTCAAAATTTTATAATAATCAGTTACCAATTAATATAAATTCAGAAAATATTCTAGAACTAGAAAAAATGCTCTTTGTAAATTGCAAATTATCATCTAACAAAATTACGTATTTTATTGAAATTCCTATAAATTACGAAACGCAATTTGAGTTAATTCACCTAATCCCGATTCCTACTAAACACAATACTGAATATGTAACTGTTATCCCTAATCAAGAATACTTCTTAAGATCAAATGATGGACAAATTAAATCTCTATATGACGTATGTACCTACAATAAGGAAAACACATACCAGTGTCCCAACAAGATAAGTGAACTGACCGAAAACTCTTGCGAGAAGAACTTCATTTCACACAACAACATTGAAAATTGTCAATTTCTAAAATTAAATATCAGACAGAATCATATCGAATATTTGACTGACATCAATCAACATTTAATAATATTCCCCGATCACGAAGAAATTAAAATCAAATGTAAACAAGGCGACACTATAAAAACGCTCCAAGGAATATTCCTGGTAAAAGAAGACGATTGCCTGTTGGAATACAAGAACCAAAATTTATTATTTAAACACGGAACCTTTGGCAAACCAGTAGTAATCGAAAACTACAAATTTGACTTCAACAAATCACAAATTCCAAAAATGTCAATTGAACTGAATACCATCAACGAGCTGAAACCAATGAACAAACTCGAAGAATCCATTGACGACTATTTCTTCGACCAGCACGATGTCAACAATATCATCAATTATTCAACCCTAATACTCTATATAATTTTGATTACAGGTGCTATCATCCTGCTTGTAATCTTTTTAAAGAGAAAGTTCCACAGACGTTCGCTGACAAGACCGAAGTCCAGAGAAGGCATTGAACTTCAACCGAGAACTTCAGCCCCTACAACGGTCCACCAGCTCCCCGATGAAGCCCAATTCTAGCGAAGGAGGAGTTAGGAAACGGTGTTCCCACAGAAACCGCTGACTCTCCAGCAATACGATTCCAGAATAGTGTAATATCATATCTTAGAATCATGTAACATCCTGGGTAGGATCGTGTAAGACTGAACTCAGTCAGATTCTCACTCCAGTACGATCAACACATACTTATAACAAATCTGTATCTAACTTTTGACTTCTGAAACTAAAAAATATCTTATGTTGTAAAACACTTAAAATAAAAATTTTTAAAAACATTTATTGCAAATCAATAAATCTAACTTATATATATATATATATATACACGGTGGTGTGAATAGCGATACGGAATTCGAATCCGGAGATCCCGAGTTCGAATCGCACTCAAGCTAAAAATTATATAAACTATCACACTGCGGCTCGGTGAGTGCGGACCCTGTACTGTAATTGGAATTAAATTTCTGTTGTACAGCGTAACATAAATAAATATATATATATATATATATATATATATATATATATATATATATATATATATATATATATATATATATATATATACATACATACTTAATATAAAATTAAATTATATATCAGTTCTTCGGGCTTTTTTATTAGCAAAAACCGTTATAAGAATTTTTAAATTTAAATTTTCTGCTACATGATGTTCTATTGCCAAAAGAGCGAGATTACTTAATTTGTCTTGATTTTTAATTTCCTGAAAGATCGTTCTGCTGTAAGACAAGAATACTTAAAATAATAAGAAGATAGTGCAAACTTCACATACATCACTTTCTATAAAGGAATAATTGATTAAAATAATATCTGTCATTTCCTGTATAGTTGTATTAGTATTAATGTCATTTTTAAGACAATGCACTGCATTAATTAATTGCATCGAAAAATTTTCTAAAAAATCATTCCAATAATGTTTTGTAATTCTGTTACCGACTAAGAAAGATATTCATATTATAGATTCGTGGCAAATTGTGTTGTATCCCTTTAATTTCGCGGCCCCCCTGCCGCATTGCGAGGTTTTGCGAACATTATTTACGCCAGTGTATATAATGTGACAACTTTGCCTTTATTTAACCGAGTTCGTATCTCTTACGGTTCCCGAAGAATGGATATCCTGTATACTCGTACCTAGCTTTTGTTATAAAAATAATATAATGACAGCTCAATGACAGTTCCGTATAAAGTATGGTTAAAAAGTAATATTTTTATACTGGCAGCTTTATGCGACAGGAAAATAAATATAAATAAAATTGAAATATCAGAATAAATATTATTTTTTTTACAAAGTTCCGAAATGTTGGTAATTATAGAATAATCAGGAAAAATAAAGGTTGTCATTACCTTATCGATCATTAACAGATAATGATCGAGTTTCAGATTAGGGAATAATATTTATATTGACAAATAAAAATAAATATATCATCACGCCTTTTACCCATCACTGGGTGTGGCACTCTGTCGAAGCAGATCTCGGTAAGTGATATATTTTTTCGCGTGAAGTACGGTTACCAGCCGTCACATCACGGCCTCTAAAGATATTAGTGGAGGAGGAGCCACAGGGGAAGGTTTTTTAAATTGGTGAAAATTGTTTGTCGGCTGTGGGGATCGAACCAGGGTTCTCAAGATCCACAGGCCGACTCGATACCACTGAGCCACCTATCCCATATATTGACATGTTAGTAAATTGAAAATTATTGATTTTAAAGAGAAGCAATAATCGTAATTTACGAATCACGTAGTCCGTACTCGCGAGAAATAGAAAGTCACCACAATTATATAAATCCGATTACAATACAATACAATACCTACCTTCAATCATCTTTGTGAAATATTTTTATTTAAACCGTGCGTCACCGATTAAATTTAGTGTTTCATACCACAGGCGACTTCGAAACCACCGTCATCCGGAACAAAAGCGCAGCACAGCAGACAGATGTCGTCAGCACAATCCGGATACAGTTCCGCTGATGTCACCATCGCCGTATTCGCGTTCGCCGTGGTTTGACACGTGAGAAGTGAGTCGCAGTCACTCGCCCGGCTGCTGTACGTATTGTGTTACTTCGCTATCGTATTACGTTTCATTAGCATAATGCAACATGAAAATAACTTGAATAGCGTGAAATGGCTTATGCAGGAACTAAGAAACAACGTGGTGCATTGTTGGAGCTGCTTTTGTTTAACAACGATTTAGATTTGTTTCAAGAAAGCCAAGAGATTTTTATTTTAATAATTCTACTAGCGAAAATAACTGTTTTATGGTTTGGTTTCCAGAAACGAGATTATTTTATACGGCAAGGTGGCCAATATTTAGGTATACCAGACTTATCGCTTTTTACTTCCTTGTACGAAGTAAAGAAAGTATTGTAATCGCGAAAATTTTCGGTTCTCAGATTTCAACGGAAATAGGTATTTTGGCCCTCCCTGAATCCATTTTGACTCATTTCGTCGTGCCGTCTGTACGTACGTACGTACGTATGTATCTCGCATAACTCAAAAATGGTAAGCCGTAGAAAATTGAAACTTTATATTTAGGACTGTTATAACATCTAGTTGTGCACCTCCCTTTTTGGTCATTATACAACTACCGGAAGTGGTACTTTACTTGAAGCCTATAATAGATTTTCATGGAAAACTATATTCAAATATAATTTAAAACTTTCCAAATTTGGTATGTAAGACTACCATATCAATGGAAATAACATAATAGATTTTGGTTAAAATAGGCTAACCGGAAGTGGCACATTACATGAAGCTGCGAACAGTTTTCCTTGAAAAAATGGTATTATTTTAATTTTAGAAATAAATGCTGCAAATAAAAGTTTTAGAGAATTAAATTCTGCGTCTAGCACATTAAGAATTTTTAAATTAGCTTTTTGCATAAACGAGATATCTAAATTTAAATATTATATTTTTTGATTTTTTTAAAAATTAAGTTTGCTATGGATTAGAACAAAAAATAAAAGATTTAATGTGAAATATGTGCAATTAAAAAAATATCTATAGTTTAATACGCGTACAAGGAAATCATGTGGTGTCCACATCAGATTTTTTAAAGTAGCTAAATCGTATTTTACATTTCATTTCTCTACAATTTTACATATTCGTATACGAGTAATGTTTTGGTATTGATTAATTTTACATGAACAAACCAGCAGATATGAGTTAATACTATTTTCGGGTGCCAGGGGTCATGAAACGTAAAAAATTTGATTCAGTGCGAAATTAGATTCAAACTCGACAAAATTACTAAATCAAACAACTTCTATAATTTAACAAATCATAAATTATTGATTGTATTTGATCCTAGCATGCGTTAAATAAGTAGTTAATAATCGTGGGCGTAAATAATAATTGCAAGTCGCCGAGTAAGATATAAGAAAGTTCCATTTCCGGTGTACAGTTACGTATTACATTCTATTTAAGTATATCAATATGTCATTGTGCCTTCTTTTATTTTACTTTTTCGTCGAAATATTCCCAAAATATGTTTTTTTTAAACATATCGTTATTTATGTTTTTATTCAGGTTTCTGATTCAATTATCAGTATGATTTTGAAAAAGGATAAACTATTATTTTAAAATATTTTTGTAGCCATCTAAAATAACTAAATTAAATTAAAACAGAGATTACCTATTAAAAGTTATAAATACATTTCAAGGGAAACAGGAAGTGACATCTAGTTTTAAATTGTAAATGCATCCTGAAAATTTTGATAAAAATACAAACATAATACATTTCTCAATTTCGCAACTTCCAAATATGTAGCTAGATTAAAAGTTAATACTAACATTAAAATCTTTTTTATATTATCTTCAAAAACTTTTTTGATATCGTATCATATTAAGTAGTAAACATTAATTAGAAACTAACAATACTCGGTCAATTAAAATGCGCACAGAGTGCCCTATGATAGCGGTAATGATATGATGATATCAATACTTCACCGTATCACATTATAATGGAGCTCAAGTGGTTCCACGTGTCGAAATTATCTTTCAGGAACTAGGAACTTTCCACCAAATTGGAATAAGTTACTATTCTACCATAGAATTGATAAATCTGGAAAATATTTCATAAATCACCTGTCATTGTGGCCCATACGAGCTATGATTTTGATGCAATATATTTTTCAATTATTTTGCTGATAATTATCGAGAATATTATCAGGATATGGAAATAGGGATAGCATACAGGTGTTTCATTTTTTACCTAGGCCCAGTTCGGTTAAATAAGACAAAAACTGTTATATTGGTAGCCCATTTTATAACCGCACTTCACGCGTAAAAATATATCACTTACCGAGATTTGCTTAGGCAGAGTGCCACATCCAGTAATGGGTAAAAGACGTGATGATATATTTATTTCATTTATTTATATTTTAATAATAATTTTGCTTTTTTCAGAAAAATGCTTAGGTGACTAATATATATTATGAGCGAAAAAGTGAATTGGAATTTGTTTCTAACAGTTTTAATTAATAAATGGTGATACATAAACAAGAAAGTTTCAAAAAAAAAAATTTGTTGGATCTGTAACTCACTTACATTGATTTTTCTACTTTTCCATTTTTTAAATAAAACAGTTGAAAATTAATCATTTAAAAGACTTTTTTTCTCTTTACAATGAAGTTTATTATATTTTTTTCGATTTTAGAAATTAGTAATTTATTCAACTGATGTAGATAAATATATTTGATTAATATTAATATTATTTGTTTTGAGAATTTTTATGAAATCTAGAAAACTTGATATCGTTGGAAAGGGGACAAAATATGCTTTTCAAATAATTAATTTTCAACTATCAAAAATATTACAAGTTTTAGATATATCTGAAAAAATGAACAGATGAAAAAAATATTTTAATTTGCTGCAGTAAAGAGAGCTTTAGCCCTCACAATTTTTATTTGAATCTTTTCTCTTTGTGTATAATCTTTTTTTAATAAAAATTGCTAGTTATAACACCTAGTTATAACTAGCAATTTTTAAGTGAAGTGAAGTGAAGAAAATTTATAGTTGACAAGATATTATCTATTTTGAAAAAAACAAAAACGGCATCAAAATGACCTACTGATAGCAAATTTTGTTGTTTTATAGAAATCCTTATCGATATTCAAATAATGGCCCGCATAAAAAACCCTGTGCAAATTTTAAAAACAAATGAATTTCTTAACTGTTAAATGAAGGAAATGAAATAAAATAACTAAATTGCTCTCATTTTTTGTTGTTTTACGTCCATTGGTATTTAACTTCATATATATATATCGTCAAATTATAAAAATAAGTATAATTTATTGACCAAAATTTGAGGACAGTTAATTAATTTTTTTAAACATTAACAAAATGTGATGGCTATAACTTAAAAGAACTGGACTTAATTGCAACTTTGTCAAAAACTTTCTAGTGTCAAAAATCATCACTAACTCTGTACTAAACAGCAACATTGTAATCAGAATATGCTGAAATTTAAAGGCTAATAGGTATAGGTATGAAATATCAACTAACAACAAAGACAAAATTAATTGTCATCCATACTCTTGGTAAAACTAGGATTAATAAAATATAAACTAAGTCTCACAAAATTCAGCCTCCAAGTCACCTTATGAGGGCATCGTCAGAGGCTGGCCAGCACAATTAGTAACCATAGACAGAAGAAATATCAACTTTTGTACATATAGAATATCTATTTGTTATTAAAAATTAAAAAACTATAATATAATACACGCATATTAATTTTATTACACAAGAAAATGAGGAAAATGTTTCATTTCTTAATTAAAATATATAATAACAAATTTAGTGAAGTCTAGGTTTCAAAATATGTTTGAAATGTAAACAAACATTTATTGATTACAGCTTTTATATATCTTTCCGTACAGGATTATGAAGCATATGCGGTTCATTAATTAAATATTTGTTTAAAATTTAGATATAAATAAAGGTTACTAGATTTGGTTTGACTTTGAGTTTAAAGTCAATACGGATATTTATCTCAATATTTTATATAACGTTTATTTTAAATACACACCTTTATTACTTCCTGTGCAAATATTAATATCCTGTTCTAAATTTTGTCAAAGATAAATATAGAAAATATTTACATTATTCTAATTTATAAAATCAATTTTTACCCAAATTTGCAAATTATGTGCGAATATGTACTTCGTTGTGATCGTATTTATTTTTCTTTCAGAAACAAGTTACAACCTGAACGGTCTGTGTATACAATCGTGTATTTATATACGTTACCTTGACAATATCTTATCACTTGTTTCCATAAGTATAGCTCTGTTTCCTATTTGACTTGAAATAAAATATTTTATTTAGTACTTATTTATGCCACATGATGCTAACTGTTATGCAAACAACTAACGAAGGTTTTTATAATATTATTTGCAATTATTATTGATTTCTTTTCCTGCTCATAGAGCTCTGAAAATTAAAATGATAGCTAATACAAATTATTATTTTTTTCTGCATTACGATGTAAATTGTAAATAACTAATAAAAGAATATATTCTATGAGTGATGCCTAGACGTCGCCAATATTTTTAAATCGGTCAACCGGAAGTACAGTGTTGCCAAGTGGAATTTTTAAAAGCAAGACGAGTACAAAGCAACAGCGGCCAAGTCACTGCTTAGGAATGAACGCATTCTGTCACTCTGACTCCGACTTCATTTAGTTATTTCCGTAGCTTTAAATTTACATTCCAAACTACATCGTTATTAAAAATGTTTGAAAATTCTTGCATATTATTACACTAGAAAAATATGCAATTTTTTCAAACATTTTTTCCTTGATCTACCGGAAATCATAGTTTATATTAAAGTAGTAAAATATTAAATATATGACTAGGTAATAAAATCAACATCCTCAGGAGTGGATTAAGGGGGTCTGACTGCATCCCAGTCAGACCCAAAATATTTATGGACCCCGAACTTAAGTGTTTAAACAAGTACACTATAATTACATTTGATTTCTAAAACTTCGAAAAGAAGGTGTTTTTCTGTTTTAAAAAGGGTGAAAATGAAAAATTCGCTTTCAAGTACATGAAAGAAAAATGATTGACTACTAAAGAAGAAATAATTATAGTCATTCAGGTTTAAAAAATAACAAAAATAAACATGTATTAATAGCTTGAATATAACTATTTTATAATCTTGAATTTAAATTTTTTAAATTTATTAGTACAAAAATAACAATTTGTAACAAAAATTAATGAGTATTTCAGCAAATTTTAAAAGTCGCCATTTTAATGTGCACAATCAAAATGAAAGTTTATTTAAATACTGTTATGTTATTATTAAAAACCTATTGAAATAATTTAGGAATATAAAAAAATGGTGTTCTGTATCATAACCAAAAAAGTAAAAATGTGAGACCTTGCGAGATGAAGCTTTCAATTATAACCCAACTTTTTTGGTGTAGGATGTTTTTATTAAAAATATAACTATTTTTTATAAAAATGATTTTTAACGTATTTTTTAAAGAAAAATAAACTTAATATGTTTGCTGCATATATCTGTTTGAAAATTTATCAATTACTACAATTTTATTATTATTATTTGAATATGTATAATGTTCTAAAAAAAAAGTTTCACTGTATCTTACATTTTTATTTATTTGGTTATAATAAATAATACAATTTTTTAAATACATTTGATCTTCACAAATTGCTTCTAATATACGAAATGTAAATAAATTTGGATTGATTTTATATTTAAAAAATGGTCATTTTTAAAATTGTCTGAAATACTGTTTCATTTTTATTATAAATTGTAATTTTTGTCATAGTAAATGTAAAATATTTGAACTCATTATTATAAACAGAGAAGCTTAAATTATTTATACCTAATAATTTCATATTTTTGTGATTTTTTTAAGAGTTATTTAACTTTAACCGCGATTAATTATAATTATTTTTACAACTGTAGTATGGTAATGCTATATATGGAAACAGGTGTATTGATTACAATATAATTTGTTGATTTTTAAATTTTTATATGTACATATTGTAACAAGGTTTAATTTATATTAAATTAAAACTCTTTTTTGGTACCTAGTGTTATTAATTTTTTACCTTCATGAGAAGCAATCAGTCTTAATCCGTTTCTGAACATCCTATTTTAATATCTGATATTTGTTATTTCAGAAAGAATTACGATTAATAAGAAAACATTTAATTAGAATCGTTAATGGTCGAAAATTCTTTGTGGCTATTTATAGAAATTAAAAATACATTATTAGCGCTTAATCACAAAACCAAAATTGAGTCATCGAATGACGAAAAGAATTCTTAAAACTAACATCGATAATATGTTGCTACACAAAGAGGAAGGAAACTAATTCATGCCAAAAACTCAAAACAAATAACACGTATGCATTTCTATTTCATTAATTAAACAAAAATCGTGTACTAATTACTTACTACAATTACTCATAAAAAAACTAGATCGACCGTCACTGGAGAACATTGGGACCATCAAAACTGTTCACTTGTATATGTTTTAGCAGTGCGCAGGCTATACAAAATACAGCACAAAAAGTTACTACAAAAATAACCAAAAATTTTACATTTCCATTACGTTATTTTGTTTAAACATTTAAGAATTTGCGAAGAATCATTTATCTATTTATGCTACTTTATCCCAATTAGGGAATGCAATACCGGTCAAAAATTTCAATACCGGTATCTCGGTATTTTCTTTTTGAGAATCGGGATACCGGTATTAATACCGGTATTGATATATTTTAAAAAATTTAACCAATTTAATATTTATTTACAGTAGGGTGTGGTGTGTGCGTGTGGTATATACCGGGTGTCTACTTTTTTTTCCGAACAGGAAATTCAATGTTAAAATTTTGATTTAGCGATATCTCTTTACCTATTAATTTTAGAACAAAATTGTACTGAAGAAAAATGTTCAGAATGAAAGACTGCATCTATAGAGTGTAAGTTTGTTGTTCAATTGTTTTTTATGTCCGAATTAGAAGCAAACGAAAATACACGCTTTAAAGCAATTATCAGAGTGCCATAAGAAATAAAACAGTAACTTGTTTGTTGTGTCTGACATTATTTGACATATTGGACAAGAATTGTAAGCTTACGCTAATTTATTTATTTATTTATTCGAGCATTTAATTTAATAATAAAATTTATTATAGCAACTATTATTTTCTTTTTTCTACATAATCTAGACAAATAAATACCTATTATTAAGTTATCTAATTTGTTTTATTTCTCATGGCACTCTGATAATTGCTTTAAAGCGTGTATAAAATAAGATGGCCCCCAGTGACTATTATCTGTTTGGAAATTTGAAAAAGAACCTTCGAGGGCGCATTTCTATGACGACGATAAGGTGAAGACTGCAATTTGGCCACATTTTAAAAACAAACCAAAGGAACATTTTTTTTAGAAGTATTGAATTGATGCTGAAACGTTGTAATAAGTGCATTGATGTCAGGGGGAATTATATTGAAAAATAAAATTAACTTGTGAGTCGACGCCATTTATTTCATAGTCAGGCCGGAAATTTTTGGAACTGCCCTCGTATATCTCAAAACCCTTTAGGAAATAATTTAAAAAAATAAAATTGCATGAACATTTACTTATAAGTCAATTCGGACACGGGGAATTTAATGCCGTTGATCGCATTTTCATATCATGAGATATTGCCTTTTCTATTAAAAAAAAATTAAATTCCGAAGTGTTTCTCAAAATATATACTAAAAAGAATATGGAAATCTGAAAAGATCCAATCCTGAAATATTTTGCTCTCGAACCAAAGAATGTGAAAAAGTCACTAGAATGCTATGAAAAATTATTAAATCTTCCTGCCTATACTTTGTCTAACTAATACCGCGATTTATTATTGTAAAATGTACCTGAAAATTATTTTAGGAAAAAGATTAGTATATACAGTGGGGGCTCCGCCTACTAGGACGGGTTACACCCGAAACATACATAAATAATACAAATATACAAATATATGTTGTAATAGGCCGCACGTTAGGCGGCCCCCCAACGACGGAGAAACGCGGCGACGAGCGAACAAAAACTAAAACGTTACGCAAAATATGTGTATTGTGTGTTGTTCACCTGAAAAAGAATTTATGTTGTGTATCAAAGTCAAAATTCTAGTCTGATTTAGCATGGTGAAAATCTAATGCATCTTCCGGGGTATCTTTTGAGTAGGTTGCAAAAGATGAGAAAGTTAAAGGCCAAAGAGGGTTTGACAAAGGTTACTCAACGTGTGAACCACGCCAGAGGCCAAAGCCATCCTCAGAGGCAGAAGGGTTCAGATAAGAATTTGGGTGACACTTGTCAATAAACTACGTTAATATTGTAAATAAATCAATAAAAAATAAAGGGTTCAATTACTATTGTGTTTATATTTAATTACTTTTAGAAAAAAATAAAAATTGGCTGACAACTGGTCAGAAAACTACGTGAATTTCCAAATAAATCAATAAATCAAATACCCCTCGCAATCTACCCCGGCAAGTGCCGCAATATCTAAATGTAATGTAGGCGTAATTATAGAATTAAATTATTAATGCAGATCTTTCATTATAAAAATCTTTAAACAACATAAAAACTATGAGGATACCAGGATTTGAACCTAAATCCTCATTTTATAAGTGTTAACTAATTTCATTCTTACAATAAAATTTTAAAAGTACTTTAAAATTTAATTAAAGCCTTTATGATTTTTTTTAATAACCACAATCTTACAGATTAAAAAATATTCAAAAACTGTATGAAAATATACAATCTTACAAGTATTTTAATGATTAATCAAGGCCTTTATGTATTATTTAAAAGACCTTACTTTTGTTTAGCAAAACTAAATCTAAAATGTACTTTAAAAAGTATTCAAACACTGTATGAATTATTTTAAAAAACATTACCAATTTTTCTGGAATATATGCAATCTTACTTTATAAATCATTCTTTCTTATATGTATTTTACAAAAATTTTTGGGACTGTATATATAATTTAATCGCCTAAGAATTCAAAACCAATATGTGAAAACCAGACTAGCCTAAATTTATTTAAAATCACGCAAACCGACCCGAATCCGAACACAATTCGCGAAGTTTACTTCATTCATGAACAAAATAAAAGTGTGTGTTTTAAAATTAAATATTGAAACTCAAAATATACTATCAAAAATATTCAATAATTTGCAAGTATACTGTATGAAAAAAAAATCTGTCTTTTTCTTCACTGATACAGGCTCTTGATAATAGTTTGAAGTTCTTTAGGAGACCCCATAAGCCTGCAGAAGGTGCTAGTAAACCACAGAAACACCACAGGCATTCTGTATCCATACAAGCATGCTCTTAAGTCTCTTGTTTGTTATTGAAAGTAACTGAGACTGATTTTACTTGTTTAAAAATTCTTTAAGCAAATATAATCTTAAAGCAATTGATCTGTCGCGAACTTTAAACGTTTTCAATTTATTTAATTTCATAATTATAAACGAACGAAGGTTCATTAAAACTTTACTATAAATAAATTATTCATGTATAATTTTTCGGTTTTAATTGCGGACATTCGATGCTCGACGCACGGCCCAACTAAACTACATGTGGATGCGACATGTGCTTCGGAAATAAAGAAAATATATGTATAAATGTGATTTTATCCTGTATTTATTTATTTAAAAGTCCCAAAAAAAAATTATTGAATAGCTGATAAATGTTTTCAGTTACGAGTTAATTAGGGTCAATCTAAACATTTATTTAAATTAGTCATTTGTATAAATATTTTTGAATATTGACTCAGGTTAATAATCACATTTAAGAAGTATGAAATATATAATAATGAGTAAATAGAATTACTCCTACAGAACTACTGCAAAAGAGATAGACAAGAAAGCACATGTATGTTGTTACTCACCTTGCCTCCTGTAAGTTCTCCGGAACCTGCAACAATTGAAAAAATATATTAGTACACATAAAAATAAACGAGAATAATGATAATAGAGAAAACAATCAACAGAATAGATTTAAAATGCTTTAAAATATGAACCTACCATTCAGAAGGCTTTAGCATGGTATTAACAAATGCCAACTGCAATCTGGAACCTTCTCTGGGCACAACACTACACACGAAAACTTTTTCACTCGAGATTTAAACCACGCACAACTTTTCACTTGAATTTTAACTTGGTCACTGACTACAAAATGACTGAATTACGAGTACAAATTATTAAGACTGTATTGGTAAACGCTGACAACTCGAATAAATGGCTTTGCTTGTTGAGAGTAGGTGGACTTGCATGCACAGACAAGTTTAATTAACATCGGAGCACACAACAAAATTAATACTTGTACCAATTTAAATGCATAGAAAACTAAATTTATATATGTAAATGATAATAAGTAATTTAAACAATATTTGAATTAAATTTTTAATTGTTGAAATTAAAAAATTGAGATAAATACTCGAAATGAATAGAATATTGTTTAGAATAATAATTAACAATTAGTAAATTACAAAGTAATTTTTACACTACATTTAAAATCAAATATCTATCGAAAATGTTAGAATATTAATCAAATGAATTTTTTACCCATTATTTTGTTATAAAGTACGAATATTTTATGCAGCTACATTCAACGATACCCAGCGTCATACTGACTACACTTATGCAACGAACACGTTCACTTCGGCAAATTTATCGTTTGAACAAACTAAATTCTTTTAAAAATCGATACAAAATGCATAAAATACATTAAAAAATAATACTTTTGCACATTTTCATGTATAAAAAATATTATTTATGTACGTAAATAATAATATATATCACATTTTTCGAAATATAAATACTATTTATAACTGTAAAAATCTAAAGATATGCAAAAATATTATAGTGATTTGAAAGAATATTATTTTCAAAACGTCCAAATGTGATGCTAAAGCCGTTTATCTCAAATTTAATTGTTAAAATGTAATATTTCTTTGTGTTTGGTAACAAGCCATTCATGTAACATATTATTCATACATTTTTAAGTATCAAAATCTATATGTCCACGTGGAATTTTTATCAAAATCGCCCGATTAAAGTTTATACTTACGGAAGACACTAGGTTTTATTTATATTTATTGATATTTTCAACACTAATTATCTACCAGCAAATCTAGCTGCCACTGCCTATACATTTAAACTAGGGGCATGCAGTACATGCACACCACGTGATTACAAAGAGGAACTCTTGCTATTGAAGCATCTTTGGCAAGAAAATTGGACTTTAATGTTATAATAGAAACTTTCGCGAAATAGAAAGCTAGAAAAGCTCTAATATAAGTTTCATTTATAAATATAGTTTTTCTATTTTATTTTTATTATTAGAATTTTGTATTAAATTTTATTTATATTGTTATAACTTTATTTAGATATTAATAATTCTTATTGTTGTCATACATATATCTATAAATATATTTTTTTGTATCTTATATTTAATTAATAAATATTCAAAGTTAAAGGGGGCCCGAATTTTATTTCCCGGGGCCCGCTTTTCCTCTCGGCGCCCCTGTTTACAAACATAAACATATATGAGATGTCAACTTTAGAACAGTTTGGACCGTCAAATTGAAACAATCTAGCTTCATTCTTATCTTTCATTAAAATCAGAGGGCGATGTAATATCAAATTCGACACTTTACAATAAAAAAAAATCTGATGTGGACACCACATGACTTCCTTGTACGCGTATTAAACTATAGATATTTTTTTAATTGCACATATTTGACGTTAAATCTTTTATTTTTTGTTCTAATCCATAGCAAACGTAATTTAAAAAATATATATAATATTTAAATTTAGATATCTCGCTTATGCAAAAGGCTAATTTAAAAATTCTTAATGTGATAGACGCAGAATTTAATTCTCTAAAACTTTTATTTGCAGCATTTATTTCTAAAATTAAAATAATACCATTTTTTCATGGAAAACTGTTAGCAGCTTCATGTAATGTGTCACTTCCGGTTAGTCTATTTTAACCAAAATCTATTATGTTATTTCCATTGATATTGTAGTCTTATATACCAAATTTGGAAAGTTTTAAATTATATTTGAATATAGTTTTTCATGAAAATCTATTATAGGCTTCAAGTAAAGTATCACTTCCGGTAGTTGTATAATGACCAAAAAGGGAGGTGCACAACTAGATGTTATAACAGTCCTAAATATAAAGTTTCAATTTTCTACGACTTACCGTTTTTGAGTTATGCGAGATACGTACGTACAGACGGCACGACGAAATTAGTCAAAATGGATTCAGGGAGGGCCAAAATACCTATTTCCCTTGAAATCTGAGAACCGAAAATTTTCGCGATTACAATACTTCCTTTACTTCGTACAAGGAAGTAAAAATGTCATCTATCCAGATCTGCAAATAAAAATTACATCAGCAAAGAATTTATTTATTTCCTACACTACATAACAAAAAATGAATCACGTTTATTATAGAACCCAACAGTGGCGGATCCAGCGGGGGGGTCATGGGGGTCATGATCCCCCCCTCCTAAGCATAGTTAATTGGCCCTAATACATAATAATGATGTCATTATTTACGATAACTCAATTTGTTAAACAAATTAAATAGAAAATATTATCTAAGAACTTAAAATTCTAAGATAATTAAGAACTATTGATTGATTTATTATTCTAATAAATAGCCAAAAACCAATATTTTGTGGGATATTATTTCGACCCGCAGACGGGAGAGGTATTCTATTTAAGACCTAGTCAAGTATGTGACTACCGACATTTGCACTTAGAAAATTAACTTCTAATTCAATAAATTTTTTATTCTATCGAAGAAATCTTTAGATATTGAAACTTTATAATTTAAAAAGTATTGGCGCTCTTAGGGGAAATTTTTGAGGTGAAAAAAATAATTTGTTATCTAAGTATATTCTAAAGATGATTTAATGTTATTCAATGTGAAATAATGTGATTCCAAAAATGATTTAATGTGATTTAATACGATTCCAAAGACGAGTTAATGTGATTGTAAAAAATATTTAAAGCAGGAATATAATATGAGCAAATACAAAGGTTTTTTATATTTAGAAGATGGGCAATACCCCCCTCCACCCAGAGACAAAATTCACTCCATGATCCCCACGTAATTCGAAGTCTGAATCCGCCTCTGGAACCCAATACACTAGTCCAGTGGTTCCCAACCTTTTTTAATCATGACCCTTTTTAGTTTTTTAAAAATGTTCGCGACCCCCCTTTCGCATATTTGAAAAATAAAAGGTTTGACAAAATATATTTTAGGACTTAGTGATTATATTTTTCCCCTCAAAAAAGCCAAGGCGACCCCCCAAAAAAGCTAAGGCGACCCCCTTGTGGGTCGCGACCCACCGGTTGGGAACCGCTGCACTAGTCGAATCGATTGCAGTTTGATTTTAAGCTGAAATAAGCAAGGTTTGAATCCATTTTACCCAATTCTATGTAGCTCTCTATTATAGTATATTTTGATAAGCGATATGATTTGAATATGGTATGTGATTTACGGTTATCAACAATGAAATCACGGCGCTTAAAGATAGTAGAAAGATAATCACAGGGATAATGATAATGGTATAAAAATAAAATGTCAGCTGTGAGAATCGTACTGGAGTTGCGATTTACACAATTCTAAAAGTCATATAACAAGAAAACTAATCTAAATTTGTACGATTTATAGTACATAGTAAATAGTTATTTTAGTAATTTTCCTATACATATGGTCTATTTAAGACGCCATGTATCAAGTATCCGCAACTACATATACAATTCAACTAAATCGCTAAGCGTTCGTGGCATGTCCGGTGTTTCGTCTCGCGCTGTCCCTGGTTGTTGTGTGTGTGTGTATGTGTGAGAATGTATATGTTGCCATACAACGAGAGAACATCTAAGCATCACACACTCGACACTTATGTTTGTATGACGTCACAAAGTTGGCAAACGTTTTGCCTTTTTAGTCATCTTCTTTTCGACTTGTGCGTGAGAAATGTAATTGTTGAGGGATGTATTCAGTTTGAGTTCAATATTTATTAATTATACACCGGCATATTCATAAACCGGGTTGGCTAGTATTGACTCTCAACGATCTTTAATTTATGTGTTGTCCGTCAGTACGGTGGTGTGGATAGCGATACGGAATTCGAATCCGGAGATCCCGAGTTCGAATGTCACTCAAGCTAAAAATTATACTAACGCACTGCGGCTCGGTGAGTGCGGACCCTGTACTGTAATTGGAATTAAGTTCCTGTTGTACAGCGTAACATAAATAAATAAATATACGAAAGAAATTTATTTTCATCTATAATTTCTATACTATCAAGTAGACTAAAGATAATTTTTTTTTTAATTCTTTTACCTGCAGGTAAAGTATTGTAACGGTAATTTTAATTTATTTAAAGATTTTGGAAAAAAAACATTTGTTTTTATATTTAATATTATGACTGAATTGAGATTAAATTTAATAATGAGCAATATTTAACCAGCGGTAATATATCTTTATTCATGGGCCATCTTTTAATTTCACATGAATTTTTTGTAAATGATAGGATTTATCACAATATCCATAATAACTGTAATGTGCCATTATAAAGCAATATTTTTTGAAATAATTATAAATTCTTCGAGAGATTGAAAGAAGAGTATCTGCTGGATGTAAGATATTGGGTGCTCTGGGAACCTTTACTCGGAACGTGAATGTATCCAGAGATGCTCGATTGAGTGTTTATAATGGTGTGTTAGTGCCTACGTTGATGTATGGTAGTGAATGTTGGGTATGGATGAAGAAACATGAACGGCGTGTGTGTGTGGATATACTAGAAGAGATCGTGTCCGGAATACATTGGTGTATGATGAATGTGAGATTAGGAAGAATGTTGTAAGAAGAGTGGGAATAAGTCAGTTGAGATGGTTTGGTCATGTAGAACGTATGTCGAATGACAGATTGGTGAAACAGGTGTATGTTGGTGAAATTGAGGGTGAAAGTTTGCGTGGACGGCCTAGGAACAAATGGATGAATATGATTGAAGGGTTGTTGCGTGAGCGAAAGATTCTGAGCGTGAAGAATAAACGAGCTTGTATGAAAAGAATTATGAATGTGGTTGAAGCAAAAGTGGTGTGTCAGGATAGGAATGTTTGGAGAAAATTAATTGCGGGATAAATATGATGAATGAAGACAAGCGTATGATTCTTGATTTTAGATTAATTGGTTAGATGGTTTGAGTGTTTACCTGCAATTGTGCGGAGACGATCTTCAGAAACAAGCGCAGTGTACACTAGCGAATGGATGAATGTTTGTTGTGTGTTGATGGATTTTGGTTGTGAGAAAAGAAAGAGTTTGTATGGAGGAAGTGTTAATGTGGTCGAATCGAGTATCGTGTGTCAGGATGAGAATGTTGACGGGTTCGTGCTACCCCATTTAATGGGATATAGCGTGATGTTATGTATGTATGTATGTATAAATTCTTTTACTTTAAAGTATATGTTTTTTTAAATATTTAGAAAACGGAACAAAGTAAATGATTATTCGTAAATACGAAATTTTGTACTTCCTTGTATAACGGTGTGGTCTCATATTATTCTTGTTGGGAAAGTTATGTGTTCGACACAGATACACTGTGATTGCAACCATTCTTACGTTTACAAAATAATTTTGTAGTCACTAATATCCTTTACTGCATTTTAATATTTTCTAACCAATAAATATTTACGACCTAGATATATGCTAAATAGTCATCAAGCTACCATATTCTTATCTGGAACTATGTAAGTAATTTTAGGTATGTATAATATCAAAATGACATAGTCTCTAAATATGAATTTGGAATTTTTCTTGTGGTTAGAACTAGAAATGATTGAGTTAGTAATTGATTGTTTCATTGTATTTACGTTATATTTATTACTTTATCACAAATTCATTAAATTAAATAAGAATACGAATTGTCGTTACATTTAGGCGCATGACGCAGGCGTAGGCCAGCGCTTTAATGTTTTATGAATATGCTTGTTAATAATTTGCTTCATTTGTCAATGTGTATTCATAAATACCACTCGAGTTTAAATTTTTCTGAAGTTAGACATGTATTTTATTCACTATATCAAAAGTAAATGGCAATTATGCGTTTGTGTAAATAAATATTTAACGGATAAAATTAATCAACTTTTGGTAGGTATTACCGTTGATAAAATAACAGTACAATTATGTTGGCTTATGGTTAGATTATAATTTTTAATACAACTGAATATATTGTACAAAATCAAATTGTAAATGTTTGCTTGAGAACCACTGGTACAGCCAGCCACAGCCACTAGCCTCAACCGTTGTTTATAACGTCTGCCTGGCCGATGTGATTCAGTCCAACCATAAATAAACACACGCGAAATATGGCACCCGGATGTGATACGATAGATGATACATGCAAGCACCGGACCACGTTGTTTTGTACTGCCTCGTACCACCCCACCCGTTGCTACGCCACTGGTTTTAGCCTACAGTGCCTACATTGCTGCAAATTGAAAATACAGATTCGATACACGATTAATTCGGTAAACGCGAACATATTACATTGCTAGATACGCTTCTGGGCTTGGGTATTAGTAACGTTATTGTGATTTATCAGTTTGCTTTCATTTCTATTTGTTTTATTCTGGATGTATAATTTGGAGTTTTGGATATTTGTATTCGAAAAGGCGTGATGATATATTTATTTATTTATTTATTTGTATTTGAAATTACCGTAACTATACCGTTAAAGTTATAAATACTTGTTTTATTGTAAAATATTTTCGGTATGTACCTTAAATAGAAAAACATCATTCTAAAACAAGAAATTTTGTACTTTGTTATATACAGGGTGATTCTGCGAAGACGAACACCCCCCCCCCCCCCCCCCTTAACTTTTTTATTATAAGAAATAGAAAAATTTTCTGCTAATTGAAGTTTTAGTATATTAAATATACTATTTTATGACACATATAGATATTTTTTATAAAGTCAGGTTTACATGATACGACTATCAACTTTTATTTTTCAAATGGGAACCTAGAATTATTTTATTAAAATAAAAACCGCATTTTTTTTCTCTTTTCAACGATGTATTACTTGTCATAAATGTATATGAAAAAAAGGTAATTGAGAAACCAGAAATTATTTTTATTCAATTATTGTAGGTGGCTATGCGGAATTAAACAAATTGTAACAAGGTAAAATTATTGACAACAATGCAAATATTTTATTTTTTTTAATTTATATATCGGACCAACTACTAAGGTCATATGCTGATATGTATGGTCGCCACGGGCGGGACCCGAACCCACGACCTTATGGTTGCGAGTCAGGCCCTCAACCCGCGGGACCATCACGCGGGACAATGCAAATATTTATGTGTTACTGGTTTTACATGTCTTGTCATTCATTTTACCTTGTTACATTGTGTTTAATTTCGCATAGCCTCCTAAAATAATTGTAAATGTCTCAATTATCTTATTTATATATATATATATATATATATATATATATATATATACGCACGTAAAGTGTAGTTACTCGTATCAGCTGTCAAATAAGGGCCCCCAAAGTTTTAAGTGGTGGAAATTGTCTAACGGTTGTAGTAATCGAACACAGAGTCAACTTCATAGTTATTTCCGTTATTATTATTAAGTCTGTGATTTTTTTTCTTTTTTCTAGTATTATGGTAAATTTATCATTGTTAATCAATTAGCATAATATAAAACATAGATTTTATAACAGTTGTGATTACAAAAAAAATGAATTTAAAAGAACCAAGATGAATCCAACTCATGGATGATTTTCCGTGCTAATCAGCTATTTACAGTATTTTGAATGTGTAATAAGTAAGAGTAATTTTAATAAATGTTTAATAACGGAGATGGCTTTATCGGGCCCCTGAAATTGACGGGTATACAGTTTTTGTCTATACAGGCGGCTCTGCTCAATCTGGTAAGGAATTATCAATATGTTTACTAATCTGTTGAGAAAAGAATCATTGTAATATTATAATTTCAAAGAAAGTAATGACATCCTTCTATGTATTTGTCAGACCAGAGCCGAATATAAACACCTTTCAGATATGACTAATCTGTATTCGAAACAAGGATTTATTGTCCCGCTGTCTAGATTACCGAATTACTGTGCGCTAGGTAGTAATCCTAATTTTCGGTGAGGAACCACTCACCGCTCTAACCCATTTCAGGGAAAGAATTATGCCTACATCGGCTATTTTAAAACCGAACAACGGTATTAACCGTATTATATCGGTAAAATGAAACAATTAGTACCTTTACTCCGACTTTTAATTTAATAGTATTTGTTATAGCCGCTTCACGGGAAGCAATAGCGGATAAGTGCAATTTAACCAATGGTCGCATTCTAGATAAATGATAAAGTTAAAAGTTAAAGTACTTAAATTAAATGCCGATTTATTTACAGGGCTATTATGGGGTATATTATTACATATGTCATTAGTGTTTACAATTACAGTTCTGTTTTCCAGTAGATTAAAATACAGAAAATTATTTTTATCTCTTTCATTTGAAAAATTATTTAGAAAAATATAATTAATTACTAGTTAATCACACTAGGCAGAGATGTGCATCTACGTGTAATCTTTAATTGTATACATCTACACGTAGACAATACGTCGACAATTCTAGCGACGTAGACAATGTAAACAATGTAGACAATGCATCTGAAAGTTGTAATATTCAATATAACCTAAATTTATTCCTTTGCAACTATTACATGTATTCGTATTCGTGAGTTCTGGTCATTATCGGTCTTTATATAATAAAACTAATAAAGCAAGTGCTCGTACATTACTAGACGAATGTCTGTATTGGGTCTTGGGTGAACTGTCATATTTTTTAAATCTCACCCGACGGAGTTTTCTTTGGCGCTATTTTTAACAGTAACCAGTTGACAAATTTTGAACGTTTTTCCCTGCACAACTCATTTTTTTTTCATGTAATCCCTAGAATAAAAATAAAAATCTCTAACAACATTTAAAATTCCCTAGTTCTAGGGATAAAATTTCGAATCTGACTTAAGTGAACACAGGTGTTTTCATTGTCTACATAGTCTACATTATTTACATGAAAAATGAAGACGTAAACTACATGATTGTTTACACGTAGAGAATGGCGAAGATTACTTGCAGTAGACTACACGCACATCCCTGACACTAGGGTTAATTTAATGAATATCAGTAAAATTCAGAGTTAAACTAATTGAAAATTATAAGCTAACTCAGTGATATTCTCGTATTTCTCATTGATTTAAATTCTAACATGGCTGTCATACACTTTTTATGCTTTATGTGATATTAATTGATTATTTCATTACATACAGACTTTATCTGCACATTTATAGTTAATTAGTAGTAGTACAGGTATATTTACATTAAATTGGTAATAATTCGAAACTTACTTTTGTATTTACGTTCCAGGAATTTGATTTCAATTACAGTTCAATTGTGGATTTGCAAAATATTTCGACATTAGTACATAGGTGCGTTTTTTATTACTGTAACTCTAGGTTAAGATAAATTGTGTTCAGAATTATTGGAAAATGTTTTACAAGAAGAGAAAAACTATGTTTATATTTCATATTGCAAGTTCGAAAAAGTCATAAACTTTAAATGAAATACTTATTACGTATTAGGAAATAAAAATAGTGCGAAGTTCGTAAAAGTTCACGAACTATCGAACCCGTTACTCTGTCATTCAGCACATAACGTCACAAAACATCACGCACGAATCGCACATCGTGTGTACATATATAACGCGCCTTGCATAACGATTAGCTACACTAATAATTCATGTGAAAAGATGCAATTTGACGTTCACATAAAATTCACACCCACGATATTTCGCCACGGAGTCGGACGTAGTTTTTACATATTCACAAAGCAAATATACACTATAAATGCTTCCGTCTGCACTGCAACGCCTGTGTACAGATACATGGGCGTTCGTTATAAATAGGGCGCACCCACGAGGAATGTCGTGCAACTGTTTGGGTATATATTTCGTAATTTTATTCTTTTCTCTCTACGACGCTGGCTGACACATATAAATTTTGTTTTTTAATGTATTCTGTTATATTCTTCTTATTACGAGAAAAAATTGAGCAGTATGAAAAACTCATTTTCTCTTCCGGTTATTATATATTAATCAAATATTTAATTTTTAGCCATTTAGGATCTCAACTACAATAAATTATTTTGGTCGGTTTTACTCGTAAATATCCGATTAAAAGTGAAATCAATATCCTTGAACTATCGCTTGTGGTTCCAAATTTCGATCAATTCATTCATGTTCGTAAAGCGTTCGTTCGAAATTTTAAAATACAGCTACTTTACCAACATATGTTTGGATACAATAAAAAAAAAACGTACGTAATAAAAAGTGTAGCACTTCTCATATGAGCCAGGATCGAATTTATCATTTATCTCAAAGGAGAATTAAATTTTAAATATTTAAAATGCATATTCAATTTTGAATACCAATATTTTCTACAAATTTATAAACTAAATTTGAATATACTTTACTGATTTTTGACTAAATGAGCATTTTACTTCCAAAAACAAGCGTAGTACGGCATTCCCTTCCTTTCTTATCTTTTGATTTGATTTCTGATCTTACAATAGAGTGTGGAATTAAGTTTCAAAAACAAGCGCAGAGAGATATTTCCTTTTTTGTGGAATTGTGTGAAATTAACTTTCAATACAAGCGCAGAATGTCACTCACTTCCTTTCTTACCTTTTTAGATTCATTGTTTGAGAAGTTATGAACATGTGAAATATACGTTGAATGAAAGTTTAATGAAAAAAATATAAAGGAGGGAATGGGTGAAGGTGACTGAATGTTTGTTGCGTGATTAATGATTCCGAATGTAATAAAAGGCTGTATGTGACCGAAAGTAATTATATTAAATAAAGTACATTCCATTAAAAAATGCAAATATTACGAATCTAGCACCAATATATAAAAAGTAAGTACTTATTGGTGGATACAAAGGGGGTATCAGTGGCAATCCATCCTCTGCAGAATTTTCGTTACGAATCAAACATTTTATAAGTAATATAAGAATACCAAATGAACCTTGCGCGACTTTTTATCTTAACACAATAATTTAGAATTAGATTGGATATTCCTTTGCGCTACACTAGCAGAATATTATCTTGAATCCGCTCCTGTAAGTACTGTCACATGTCAAATGACAATGCAATTTGTTCGCATTTTACAAAGACAGGGAATTATAAACAATATCAGGATTATATAATTAATTTTTAATCTTTTTTATGTATCAATAAATCACAAGCAAATAATTTGCAATAAGAATTTGCCGTCCTTTCAAACTTGCCGCTCTAAGATATAGTCTATTCGCTTTTTGGTAAGTACGTCTCTGACCAGAGTTCGAGGAAACTTATAACTCATTAAATGAGAATGGAGTAGGTGGCTCAGTGGTATCGAGTCGGCCTGTGGATCTTGCGAACTCTGGTTCGATCCCCACAGCCGACAAACAATTTTCATTAAGATAAATCTAGCCCTGTGGCTCCCCCGCTACTAACATGTTTGGGGGGCGTGATTTGACGGCTGGTAACCGCACTTCACGCGAACAAATATATCATTTACAGAAATCTGCTTACAGCAGAGTGCCACATCCAGTAATGGGTAAAAGACGTGATGATATATTTATTTATTTATTTATAGATATGAAATTTAATTATAGCATAAAATAATCAGGGAAATAAAGTTTAAAAATAAATTAATATTCTATGTTAAACTCTTTTTCTAAGATAAAATCTCAAATTGTAAATAAATAATGGTAAAAAACTCTAAATTTATTTGCCCCATCTTCTCTGAAGTATTGCATGATGCAAGTATTAAAAAATTAAAGAACACTGGAAAAACTATTAGCAGTATTAAGATATAATAGTAATTTACTTAAAATATCTGTATAAGACGTGTTATGCAACAGATTATTTAATGAAGTATTAATAACATATTTATTTCATTTGCAGTGGCAGATATAACGTCTCACGCCAATAGAAAATAAAATAAACAAATCTATCACAAGCCGTCACAAACACAAGATTCGCTCTTCGCTCACCTTTTAAAGAAACGTTTTTAAATATCGAAATTGGGTTTCGAGCACGACTTGACTGTCAGTTGCGACATAAGTAAAAAGGCGACCTATTGCCGCAGCGAGAAATTTTTGTTTCCCGTCTTAAATAATCATTTTGCAAGAAGTTGTATGCTGTCTCGACTACTCAACTCATGGATGTAATCGAGTGACCAATCTGGATGATATTTATGTTTTGTAATGGCCGTGTCAAGTGCCGCTTTCATAAGATCCAATAACATGATCGTTTACTTTATTGATTTGACAGGGTGATATTTTATACGTTCTTTTGAACTACTTTAAAGACTAACTTCTATCATTTTGCATCTGTTGCACTTTGTATTGCTTTGCTTATAGTAATTTGTCTTCACTTTCTGTTACTTTATTTCCTTTGATATTAAATTGTTGTTAAGGAGAAAACTAAAGTTTTCTTCATTTTAAATCTCCAACCTATATACCAAGGGCGGATCCAGACTTCGAATTAAGGGGGGGTCATGGAGTGAATTTTGTCTCGGATGGGGGGGGGGGGGGTGTTATTGCCCATCTTCTAAATATAAAAAAATTGTATTTGCTCATATTATATTCCTGCTTTAAATAATTTTTACAATAACATTAAATCACATTAAATCGTCTTTGGAATCGCATTAAATCACATTAACTCATCTTTGGAATCACATTAATTCACATTAAATCACATTGTATAACATTAAATCATCTTTAGAATATACTTAGATAACAAAATCAATTCGTCGTTTGCTTTTTGCAAATTTAGTGATGATTTTATCGACGTCAATCTGGCAATAGGCTCACATCCGCTGAAACACAGTGCTAACGGAATTGGCTGAACTCAGAATCATGAAGGCGGTATCGACTGTCTGCTGTTAACTAACAATATGTTTTAGATGTAGGAGAATGTGTAGCTTTAAGCACAATTACTTTTCTATAAACAAGTATAAACGTGATGAGGAAAAGTAATTATTTTTTCACCTCAAAAATTTCCCCTAAGAACGCCAACACTTTTTAAATAATAAGTTTCAATATCTAAACGGTTCTTCGATAGAATACAAAAATTATTGAATTAGAAGTTGATTTTATGAGTGCAAATGCCGGTAGTCACATACTTGACTAGGTCTTAAATAGAATAGCTCTCCCATCGAATTATTATTATTATTATTATTATTATCTGTGGGTCGAAATAATATCCCCACAAAATATTGGTTTTTGGCTATTTATTAGAATAATAAATCAAACAATAGTTCTTAATTATCTTTGAATTTCTAAGTTCTTAGATAATATTTTCTATGTAATTTGTTTAACAAATTGAGTTATCGTAAATAATGACATCATTATTATGTATTAGGGCCAAATAACTATTAGAGCCAACAAATTTAAAAAAGTCTATGCTTAGGGGAGGTCATGACCCCATGACCCCTCCCCTGGATCCGCCACTGCTATATACTAGAGGATGTATTATCATAGTGCCTTTCATCGATTTCGATAATTTGCTGAATTTTCACGTTTTAGATTTTACTGAAAAAATAATGGTTTTAAGAGGCCAACCTGTCGTTTTGACAGTATACATGATATTTCAAATACTCGTTGTACTTTAAAATAAAATTTTATATTCCAGCTTATGTTTGAATGAACCATAATTTAAATCAAAACAAGTTTTACTGGAAACATTTTTCGAAATTATTATAAATTATTTTTTTTGTGATTTTGGGGAAGTTCTGTATTGTGACAGCAGTTTATTAATTTGTTCATGGCCTATGAATAAAAAATCACGCCGGTGCTGCCGTGACACATGTTACACTAACACCAGAGGATTAGAACACTCGCTTCATGGGAGAGAGTTTGTGATTTTAACCAAAAATACAATTATGTCCGAGAGGTTAAAATTTCATTATAAGCTGTAGTTTCCATATACTGTAATTAGTAATTTTTGTTGTTCAGATAGAATAGCAAATAAATAACTAAATGTCTGGGTATCGTGATACTGTGATTTAACGGTTTTATCAGTGTATTGAAGAATGTGTTGATATATTTAGGTATGTATTTTAATTTGATTATGATGTCAAGCATGACGATAGATTAAACATAGTTGATGAAATAGTTCCGAGAAAAATTAATCTGAAAAATTAAATCATCGAGGAAACAGAAAGAGGCTGAAATAAATAACATGGGTATATAATTATCAGAACCGTCGTCACCCATTTGTTTTAAGTTAGAGATAAGCGAATTAAAGGAAAGAAACTTGGTTCAGCAAACAAGCACCTGCCGCTGATAATAATTGGCTGATGCGTGGTCCGTGGTCTGAGCTGCCAAGCCAAAGAGTAGAGAGAAGGAAGTTCGTCGTTTCCTCTCCAGTCCCGCTTGTATCAATCTCCATAGCGCCTGTCTCCCTCACCCCTGTCTCTTTCCGAGTGTCTCTCTCGCTCTCGACAAGTGCAGATCCGGCGGAGAGCCGGCAACAGCGCCCCCCTCCAACTGACGCCCGCGCTGGTAGGCGCCCGACCAGACCAAACCAAAGCCAGGCGAACCGTCAGTCAGTAGTAAGGTGGTAGCCGAATAGGTTGGACCACAGTTACTAAACTCGCTCGCTTCAACAACACGATACTTTGTTTGCTACGTTCATACAAGTGTTTATTTATGAAATCAGTGCAATAAACCAATGTTCCAGTTTATTGTGCAATTGAACTCTCAGTGGATTTGTATTAAAAGTGATTTTTTTTTATCTGACTCAAGTGCTGTGATTTTACCATATTATTTATCCGGATAACTTGCTGTTTTACCGCAGAAAGGTATATTTCTCTTATATTTATGTATCTAATTTTAAGAACCATGTAACTAATATGCTAAAAGTAGTTTAATATATACCGTTAACGAAAACACCTTAGTTTTGTTCAGGTTAGATTTTTGTTATGTAAAAACTTGTGGGTGTAGAGTAGACAGAAACCTGTTGAATGCATCTTAGAAAAGTTACCGAGTTCGGTGTCGGGCAAGTGTTTCGGAAACATCCGGTTCGCTGTGAGATTCCTACCTCCAACATAACAGCTGTAATCGTCGTGCTGTAACCAAAAACACACGCATGGTGTACGGGTCACTGCACATTCTGGGCTATTAAAAGATAAACAGTTAATTAATTTACCTTTGTTCCAAAATAAACGTCTTGGTGTTTTGAAAATTAAAATAGTTGTTTACTATGTAATTTCATGCTGTAGCGAATAAGTGTAGCTATTTCTATTTAGCTTATATCATCATACTGTATAGTTTGGTTTCGAATGTATTTTATTTCTAATGGCGGTAGAGTACTCGAAATATACGTGCGTTTAACTTCAGTCTGTACTTTGATGAAATTCAAGTATTTCCTGATATGTCGTAAAACACAATGTCTCATTATGAATTCATTGGAAACGCTGATAATAATAGCAATGATACAACGTTTCCACTTCCGCCCAACGCGAAGTTAAGACTGAGAAGGTCGTATAAAGCAACACACCACAGACACTTTTTATGAGAATATTGCGATTAGGTTCGAATTGACCATAAAACTTTAAATTATCGTAAAGTCTGATCGAAAACATGTATAGCTATTATCAATGTTAAGACCATTATCGATTTTTATCACTTAAACTTTTCCTGGCTTGTAATTTGTTTATTCGAAAACATTTATTTACGTGACATAGTAACATAATGTACCGAAAATAATTTAATGTATTAATAAGCTATTTTCGGTGCTCTTTGACAAATGTATTCTGTTATTAAGTGTTCTTGTAGATTTATTTTACTTAAGCAAAGATACTGATCACTGAAATAATGAAATACATGTTTTCTTTCTGTCTGCCAAGAACTTAAATAACACAAAAAAGTTATTAATCATGGCGCGAAATTGACCATTGTGTAGCATTATTTCATTACGACTCGGCTTGGTCCATCCTTCCCGGAAATTTCAAGCGGGAGGTAAACTATTTTCCTTATGTCAACGTAGCGGGATGGCGATCCCGGTGCTCATATAACTAAGAACCTCTTGGCACACAGGCACTTTGGTCCAAAATCCGCGGATTATCAGATAAGCCGTGAGTGTTTTGAACGTACTGGATGGTTTTCTCGGAAAGGGAGCAACTAATGCTCTCATGCTTTTTGATTGGAGATAAAATGCCTTGTTTTCTTACGCGTACAACTAACTTTGACTAGATTAAAACTATCCTCATTAAATAAGTAGAAATATCGATTTTGTTGTTGCACATTTAAATTTAAAGCAACATTGGCAATGAAATTGAATAGTTTTAGTCGCCAAAATAAAATTCTATTTTTCACGGTTGAAATCAAAGAAATAATGTGCGAGACAATTTATTAAGCGTATAAAAAGTTAATACATTTTTCGGGGCGACAGAAGTAGGATTGTGGGCTGTAAATATTCGTATTTGTTTTATAATTGCCACAAGGAGTCTCCAACCTGTTTTTTGATCGTCGCCAAGCTGATGAGTGAGTGGTATTTCCTATTTTGTCACCCGAGTTCAAGGCCACTATTTTTGCGATGGATGAGCGGGAGTATTTTTATATGATTATTCATCATTTACTATTTAACTACGACGAGTCCCCACGTGTCACAAATAGTACCTACTGTTGTTGTTCACGTTTGTTTTAGAAACGAGAGATTTCTGACAAAAATTTAGCAAATTCCATTAATAAATTACTGTAGCTTGGCAGCACTTACTTTTTACCCAACCATGGGTAAATAGAGATAATACAATTTATTTTTCTACAATTACAAGTGAATGTACAAATATATCTTTTGTTTCTTTAAACATAGTTTAATTTGTTACCCATAAAATAATGACTATAATAATACGGAAGTACGATGATGTGGTTAGCGTTATGACATTCGAATCCGAAGATCCCGAGTTCGAATTACACTCAAGATAAAAATACTGCGGCTCGTTGAGTTCGAATAATGTACTAAGATAGGGATAAAATTCCTGTTGAGCAGGGTAGCATAAATAAATAATATGTAATAATATTTATTAGAATTATTTAGTTACGTTAAACATATAAGTGCGATAGCAAACACTTTTGTGTAGAAGCAACAACATGTGCCTGTTAAACATTCGTTCCGTCCACGTTTCGATAACAAGTATAGTTACCGCACCGTAGCGCAACAATTGTTACGGGTACTATTTTATCTTAAAAACGTGACAATACGATCACCAAAGACCTTGTTAGTATTATTTTATCGTTAGGTCGCTAGTCCGCATATAAGAACCCAGTAAATTTTATCAACGGTTAATTGTAACTTTTATTTTCAATTTGTGTATTTGCCGCGTTAATTACTGGAAATATATTAGAGAATTATTTAAATAAGCAGAAATAACATTATGGGGAAAATTGTCAAAAATCCCGGATTACTCATCATCTATTATAAATATTTTTCAAGTTATTTTCCTTAAGGAAACTGCAGACAAAATAATGTTTGCTAAATTGTTAATAATAACAAATGTAAGAAATTTAATACACTCAAAATGTATAGTAGAACATTTTTGTTGCTGCTAATAATGTGATGAATACTAGCCGTGTGCGTAAGTAGAATTACCAGTTTCCTTGTTTCTAACTTCCTGGAGTTTTTATATACCAGCGACCTTCAAGATAAGTGATGCAAGACCTATGAATTTTTTACGACTTGTTATACGAACGTTTTCTTCCGGACAAAATGGTTAATATTAATAGTATTCAGGAAATTAATTTGCTAAGCGTATATGTACTACCTTTATGTATAATTAATCAACCTTAATACAGGGAGATAAAAGTATTGACATATTTTTCACAAGAGATTTTACGTATTTAGGAATTGTGTAACTGTGTATGTAAATATACTATTTGTTCTATATTATAAATTTGCAGCTGAGTGAAAGTATTGTAATTAAATAATAAAGCGATATATTTCTGACACATTTATTTATACTAAAATATTAGTACCGTATACCTAGTTATTATGTAACTGAAACTAAGGCAGTTTCAGTTATTAGAGCAGAAACATTTCCGGTCAAATATTTTATAATTAAAGAATTTTGTGAGAAAATGCGTGGGTTTTATTTAATTAATGTCCTTGACGAGGTCACTAACCTTCTCATATGCCATAGAAGGTGTTAATATAAATACATTTTTTGTTTGTTTTTGTTTAATTAACATATGCATGTTTATTATAGTTGCAAAACTAATTTATCAAGTTGTCTTCAGTGTATCTTTTGAGCAGCAAATATTCATTATGCTATCTCGTATCTCCATGCGATAACACCGATTGTGAATGTTATAAATAACTTGTGTCGAGTGACGCACGAAGCTGAAGACGAGAAATGTTCTCCTACTGCGCTGGTGTCACAATATCTATATTTGTAGATCTTAACGGACCAGTATTTACCGTGGAACGTGACAAAACTACGCGGATCTTCCATAGAAACTATTTTCAAAAGTTGAGCGGTTTAATTAAACGATTAAGATGATATACGGACGAGGCAAAGTGCCCGGTGTTCGCGGAAGCTACAATCGCAGATGGAGTTTTATTTTATATTTCCACTGCAATGACATGTTACTTCCTGGTTGTGTATGCATGGTTCGCCTGTTCTCCGTTTCAAGGCGCAACTTTGCGTTATGATCAGCAACCAAAAGATCATAGACTTTAAATCTTATCAGGTTTTCTTCTCGCTCCAATTATTACTCTAGCTACAAAATAATGTACCTTTTGAGAGAATGATGGTTAGAGTTTTAGAAAAAGTAGCTTGAAAATCAAAAGTAAAAAGATGCGCCTTGATTCAAAAGCCAAAAATGTAATTGCGTTCCCACTCGAAGGTCAGGATGCCGTAATGCAGCTGGCCAGTGGCGTTCGGAACTCAACATAGAGTCCATTGTGTGGGCTGGCCGCTTGTAGCGGAGGTCGAGCCGTCATGTAATCTCGATTTATCGCAGTGTGTAGCACTGCTGACGTACAAGATCAGAAACATGCAGACAAACATTTTAATAAATTATTATTTTTATTCCGATACGAACTCTGGTCACCGATACCGGAAAATTATTTGTTTAGCGTTGAACGTAAACGGCAAAAATTCTGCGCTTAACCTTGAGTTAGACTTCCGCTATTGTCAGATAGCTTCGGGCGACAGCATTCATAATGTCTTCCTGGAAGTACTTGGAATCTGATTGTAATTTCTTATTCATGTTGCAGATTTGGCTCGCGGGCGTGTTATGAAACTGGTACCGGGTCCGCTGCCTCCTCTGCCCACTGGGGCCACCATGGATCGCCTGCCGCTGCCGTTAACCTTCAGCCCCGATTTGCTGTGGCGTTATCCGCTCAGCTTCCCCACTGCTCCACAACATCAGGGCGCTCCTGCCTCGCCCCTCGCTGACTTCAAGACGCACTTACCCGCCGCCTTGCCGAGCGATCCTCGCCTGTGGGCACGCGACGATGTCATCACCTTTTTAAAATGGAGCGAGCGCGAGTTTGACCTGCAGCCCTTCGACTTAGACATGTTCCAAATGAACGGCAAAGCGCTGTGCTTACTAACCAGAAATGATCTCTCCGAGCGATCACCAGGATCCGGTGACGTTCTCCACAACGTCCTGCAGCTATTAATCCGTGACGCTACGATCCTGCAGCGCTGTCTTCCATCCAGCCCTGTGACACCGACATCCAGACACGCATATCCGCTTTCGCCGCATTCTCATCCCTCCACACCGAACTGGAACATTTTGGCTCAGAACTCCGAGTCTTTCCATCCGAGTCACGCGGCTATCGCCGCGCATCTCATGGCTCAGAGCAATTCCGTCACGTTAAGCCCCGCGCCTTCTGTAGATAGTCAGGCAGGAAGCCCACAACATGCGGATAATTGCAACCAGACTCCGTACCATTCCGTGTTTGGCAGTGGAAGTAATGGAAGTGGCAGCAATCAGTCTGATTCGGATGAGGATAGCTATCAGGTCGGAAGCCCTCAAAATGTGAAAAACGGCAGTCCTCCTAGTACACCTGGAGTTCATGCTTCTATACCACAGCAGCAGTTGCCAAGAAGCCCGAAAGATATTCCTTCTGGTGTTGGAGCTTTCCAGCCCGTTGCCAGAGAATTTTTCCCTGTTGAATCCCCCGAACCCAACACAAGTAAGTATTTTCACATAGTTTATTTCTATGTTTTAAGTAAAAATACATTTCTCTAAAAAATATTTTCATATATATTAACCCTTTGCACTCCGTTGTCGCCGCATTTGCGACATTTCGTATGTTAGGAATAAATCCGTTGTCGCCGCATTTGCGACACGCTTGTTTATCTCACTCAACGCTCTTAAGGCTTAGATAATGTGTGTGATCTGCATTTGTTTGGAGTTGCTGGTTCAAACTATTGCTTATTAGGCTGGAGTGCAAAGGGTTAAATTATTTGCATACGCAGAAATCTAAATATTTCTTTAATTTTTCAGACGGTCGTTTGCTGTGGGATTTCCTTCAACAATTATTGAATGATCCAACTCAAAGGTATACCAACTACATTGCCTGGAAGAATCGGGATACTGGTGTATTTAAAATAGTCGATCCTGCGGGATTAGCTAAACTATGGGGTATCCAGAAGAATCATTTATCTATGAACTATGACAAGATGTCCCGAGCTCTGCGTTATTATTACAGAGTCAATATTTTGAGAAAAGTCCAAGGCGAGCGTCACTGCTACCAGTAAGTATTGTTACATTCGCTTTCTTTTATTTTCTGAAATGAAATAGTAAATTAACTAATGTTGTTTGATTGCAGATTCCTTCGAAATCCAACGGAGTTGAAGAACATAAAGAACATATCGCTTCTTCGTCAACAAATGTCTCCTACTCGTCTGAGTGCTCCTACGCAAGTGCAACCGCAAACGACAATCACAATCAAAGCCGAACCAGGTATTGATACCATGGACCACACGTCGGTTGCAACAGAGCACGAGGACGAAGATAAACCAACAGACTTGAGCATGGTACACCAACAACCCGCCGACCTCAGTATGGCGCACAAGCCCACCGATCTTAGCAGCTCCGCGCGCCATGCCTTGAGCAAAAGTTTAGACTCTAACAATGACACAAGTTTTCACAGTATAAGCATTAAACAAGATGTGGATGCCGACACAAAGTGATAGCTACACGTGAACTAGATAATAAATTACGGTGCTTTCAAGTGACTTGTGTTAATTTACTACGTGCCAATAAATCGAACTTTGTAAATAAATATTTTCATAACGAAGATAATCATTGAATTATGTGTAATTGGTGATCTATAAAGATTTATATATACATTTATAATAGATTCGACTTCTCTGTGCCAAACTATTGAAACTATTGGACACTGGTTAAGTTTTGAAGATAGACTGTGACATCAAATATATGTCTGCCATCATTAAGAAGATTCAGAATTTATAATGACAATAACTTATAAAAGGGTTTCACTTTTTGTACAAATAGACTGGAATAATTATTACTAGGTACAAATTTGTAATTCAATTCGGGGCCAGAAAAATTACTTAAAATTCCAGATATTTAAAAATTGTTAAAAATTATCTAATGATATAAACTTATCATTGAATGAATTTGAAAATGAAACTGAGTTGCCAATTAAATTCCAGCTTCTATTTCTGTGATCTCTAATATTTGACTCAATTCGTGTGATTATAAGATGAATTTATATTATATATTTCAAATGTATATTGCGAATTGTAAATAAACTATACAAGATAGGATTTAAACGAATAGAAATTATATTGAGTTTATGGTAGATAGATGTATACGGAAGGCTCTATAGCTTTATTAGATAAAATTTTATATGGAATTCTGTGTTAATTCATTTCCGATCATTCGTACAAGAAAAAGAATTGTATGGTTGCAACACCAAATGACTGAAAGATATACAATTTTATGATAGTAATATATATATTTTTTAATTAAGTCTAGTACAAAAATATTTTTTGTAAGCTTTAAAATCTCTTCAATATCAGCGACTATATCTTTGAGTCATTTTGTAAAATGCAGCTTCAAAAGTGCAAAAAACTGTTAAAGACAATTTTGTTACTTTTAAGTTTAATTTAAGAAAATATCATTTATTTTATTGTTAAAATATTTGAAATACACAGAATATAAGGATATGTGCATTTTATCTTATTTTCCCGAAAGATGAATTTAAAAATTGGAAAGGATTTTAGTTGGTAGGTAAATCATATACTCTTATAATAATTATATTTTTATCAGTAATATAAATGGTGACAATTGATACATGATTTAAAAATGTATAAATTTTACTAAACTATGATGGCATAGCTTAAAAAAAAAATAGAAATATTTAATCTAGAATCAGTTCTAACTATCAGTTACTTGCCTGCCTCCGGAGATTGGAAAAATATAACATCATCAGCAATAACTGATGCTGTCGTTCTCATTATTCCATCCTCTCCTTTTACTTCTCCGTATGTTAATTTGCCAGAAATGTGAACTCTTTGTCCTTTCTTCAAGTAATTAAGTACAGTATCTCGTAAATTTGGTTTGAATACTGATATTCTATGCCATTCTGTACGTTGCATGAATTCGCCACTTTCGTACCGGTAATTTGTGTGAGTAGCAATGGAAAATTGAACTACTGGATGTTCATTATTTCCTCGTTTTTGAGGTTCTGCACCAACTCTTCCCAACAATGTTACAGTGTTAATAGCTGCAAGAGGTAAATACATTAACTATTGACAACGTTAATAAAAAGATTGTTTAAATTATTATCAATTTTCTGTAATTACTTTTTTCCATTCTTGCAGGCTCTTGTGAAGCAAAAGTTCGTGATTGTAAACAGTTGACTGTTGTATTTCGCAAAGTTGAGATTCCAACATTCAATAACTGTAAAAGCAAACAAAATGAATAACAATTGATACATAATTGTTAAATAGTACTTACTTTTCTAGGAAACATGATTTAAATTTCCTTTATTAGGAACGCTAACCTCAGAAACAAATATATAATAAAATATCTGTGTGAAATCAGCAATATGTTTTCCCAGCAATACACACCTACCTCAACTATAGTTCTACCGTTCAAATGTATTGCTAGCTGTCAGTGACAGTTCCGCAGCAATACATCAGCCAGCAATAGTTTCATTGTTTCCTTAACTATTAAACTTCATCACGGGATATTTAGTATATTTATATACAATAATGTTTACTACAATAAACAAATAACTGTAACACAGTGAAGTGACGTCATCAATATAACGTCGTGTGTGACTTGTGCCGTCTCCAGCAATAGATTTGATTTATTTCATCCCTGTTAAACTCTCAGCTATAAAATTTCGTACACATATAAACAAATACATGTACTTCAATAAGAAATCAACAAAAAAGTAAAATCTCAATAAAAATGTGGCGTTATAGACACATTTATACCTAACAATAGATTTCGATAAATCCGCCCCTATTTAAATCTCACCTATGAAAGTTCGTATACATATAAACAATTACGTGTACCTCAATAAACAATCAACAAAAAAGTAAAATCTCGATTAAAATGAGGCATTATATGTATATTTATACGTAGCAATAGATTCCAATAAAACCACCCCTATTTAATTCTCAGCTATGAAACTTTGTATACATATAAACAATTATGTTCTCTTCAATAAACTATAAATAAAAAAGTAAAATTTAAGTTAAAATGAGGCGTTATGGACATATTTATACCTAGCAATAGATTGCGATAAAACCAGCCCTATTTAATTATCGACTATGAAACTTCGTACACATATAAACAATAATAAATACTACAATAACCAATAAACGAAAAACTGATACATTGATCGAGGTGCAAGTTTATAAAGAGTACTGGATTATAAAATAATTTTATCACAATATTTTGAATGTACTTTCAGCTAATGTTCTCTCTGTTTGTTGAAGAGTGAAAATCACCTTCATTCATGTTTATTCCTCTACTTCTAAGTTTTCACATAATAATTCACCCTTAATCTCACCTACATACATCTTTTTTACTAATCTTTCAACTGGTTTATGCTCAACATGCCTCAACCACTCTGACTCACTCTCATCCACTCTCCTAATAACATCCTTCGCAGTTTCACACTCATCATGCACCAACTTATTTCTGATGCAATTCCATCTTGTGTACGAACACGCACCCCTTAAATAACTTATTTCCGCAGTAGTTTACGCTGATAAATAATTTTAATGACTGCTGGCATGGTCGTTGATTAATAGTGACTAACTTTATTTTTCCGTTGTTAAACGTTCCTAAATTACTTTAGAGATAAATGCTTGAAATAAAAGTGAATCTAAAATTAATTATTAGTATTAGGATTTATTTAAATAATCGGGAAATATTCAGAGTGTATTTATCGTTCTAGATCACTTGTGCATGTTAGTTTGTAAGTTATGCGAACATAAAACAGTTCTACGATATTAGAGATTTAGGAGCTCTGAGTATTTCTAATTATACTTGCAACTTTTTCTTTAATAGATATTTATAATATGTAATATGTCTGATATTTAAATAGTTTAATTTTTTTAAAGCATTTGTCCTTAAAATAATGTCAGATCTTTGAACAGTGGAACAGTCAAGTTTGTTAGTTGTTAACCAACGATTATTTTAGCAGTAAATGTATTTGCAGTTGTCCTGGCATTATTTGAAATGTTTAAACACAATTTTAATTTTAATGTGAAATATTATATTACTATTAAATTCTGAGACACACCCTATAAGTGTTCTGGTTTTAGTAAATTGGAAGAAGTTATATCCAGACAATTCTAGGTGAAGCTTGGAGAAAAAAAAACTTTCATCCAGACGGTCCCAGAACGACTTTGGAAAATGCAACTCGACCCAGGTGATTTCAAGAAGTTCCTGGAAAAAAGTTGCATTCAGACGATCCCGGTATATTTTTGAAGAAAGAAAGAAAGAACATGTCTGGAAAAACAAGTTCTATCTACTCGAATATTTTGACATATAAACACCGACTTATTTTATAGAGTATAAAGTTAGTGGTTAAATTTATAACAAACAAAATGTCATGTCATGAGACTGGAACATAAGCGTATAATGTTTCACTGTCAACTTTTAAGAAAGATATGCAATTGCTGAAGAAGCACGTATAGAAATGTCTCCTGAACTTTTTAAAATCTGTTTCATTCCTTTACAACTATTATTACAGGCGTAATTAATTTTCAAAATTTTGAGATAATATTTTTCAAACAAGATTTACAATAATAGTCTTTAAAAGCACAATAATATTTTTACATATCTTATAAATATTATTTTCTATACATGCAAATGTAACGTATATGATTTGTTCAGACGATAAATTTGTCAAAGTGAACATGTTTGTTCGCATAAATCTAGTAGTCATGTTGAGTGTTGCTGGATAAAGTAATCGTACTTTATAACAAAATACTGGCTAAATAGTTAATATGAACATTATTCTAACAATTTCGATATAGATATATATTTGTACTTAAAAATTAGTATAAAAATGTACTATGTAATACATAACGGCAACAAGTGTTACGGGCCATCATAATAATGCATTTAATTAATTTTTTATTATTTCGAGTATTTAAATCAAATAGTGTTTACAGCCAAAATACATACATCTTATTTATTATCATTGACTTATAAATATAAATATTATTTTCTATATATTTAAATAGACAATTAAAAAGTATTGATTTGGTGTCTGCTGCGGTAATTAGACAAGTCTGTACGTGTTCATGTCCACTTGCGCTCAACAAGCAAAGCGATTTATTCGAATCTTTGGCGTTCACCAATACAGTCGGAATAATTTGTAATTATATTTCAGCTATTTTATAGTCAGTGATCAAATGTAAATTCAAGTGCGTGGTTAAAATCTCGAGTGAAAAAGTCGTGTGCAGTGTTGTGTTAGTGCAAGTGTTGTGTTAGTGCAAGCGTTGTGCCCCAGAGATGGTTCCGGGGTCCCGTTGGCAGTTGCTGATGACATTTTAAAGCCTTCTATGTGGTAAGTTCATTTTTAAATGCATTTTAGAACTATTCTGTTGTTTGTTCTCACTCTGTTATCATTATTTTAGTTTATTTTGAAGTGTACTAATATATATATTTTCAATTGTTGCAGGTTCTGGAGAACTTACAAAAGGCTAAGGTCAGTTATAATATACATGTGCTTTCTTGTCTATCTCTTTTTTTGCAGTAGTACTGTAGGAGTAATTCTATTTACTCATTATTAAATATTTCATACTTCATAAATGTGATTCTCCACCTGTATCAGTATTTTGTTATTGATTCAATTATATTTAAACAAATAACCAATTTAAATAAAACCCGTAGCTGAAAATACTTATCGGCTATTGAATAATGATTTTTTTTTGAAACTTTCTAAATAAATAAATAAATACAGGATAAAATCACATTTAAACATATATCTTTATTTCCGAAGCACATGCTCGTAGTTAGGTAGTTGCTAGTTGGGTCGTGCGTCGAGCGTGTCTTATGTCCGTATTAAAATATCGGGCGATACTTTGTTATACACATCAATCATTTATTTACAGTAAATTTTTAATAAACTTTCGTTCGTTAATAATTATTAAATTAATTAATTAATTTCTAATCGTTTAAAGTTCGCGAAACATCATTTGCTATGAGATTATATTTGTTTAAAGAATTTTTAAACAAGTAAAGTCAATAGAACGCAATAACAGAACAAGAGCCTTAAGAGCGGGCTTGTATGAATGAATAGAGAAACCTTACAATGTTTCTGTGGTCCGATAGCGCTTTCTGCAGGCCTATGGGGCCTCCTAGAGATCTTCAAACTGCTATCAAAAGCTTATATCAGCGAGGAACCTTTTTATTAAGAAGACATTTTTTATAGTATATTCTGAGAAACACTTAGATATTTAATTGTAAAACACACACACTTGTTTTTTTATGACTGATGTAAACTTCGCGAATTTTTACGGATTCGGGTCGGTTTACGTGATTTTAAATAAATTTAGGCTAGTCTGGTTTTTATATGGTGTATATAAAATTCTTAGGCTTTTAAATAATACATACAGTCCCAGATAATTTTCTAAAATTTTTATAATATTGTAATTTTGCAAAAAAAAAATAAATACATGAATAGAGTCTTTTAAATAATTCATAAGCGCTCTGATGAATTTGTTGAGTACCTACTTGTAACATTCTATATTTTCCAGAATATAATATTCATTTAAGATTATAGTTTTACCAAATAAAAAAATAGTAAAGTCTTTTAAATAATACATAAAGGCTTTGATTAAATTTTTAAGTACTTTTAAAATTTTATTGTAAGAATTAATTTAGTTATTTTTTTTTGTTTTATTTTTATAAATTGAGGGCCTTGGTTCAAATCCTGGTATCCTCAGATTTTTTATGTTGATATAAAATATCTGCTTGAGATCTACAATTAAATATAATTTAGTGGACTGCAGCCTATATTAACATTTAAATATTGCGGAACTTACCGGGGTAGATTGCGAGGGGTATTTGATTTATTTGGAAATTAACGTAGTTTTTCTGACCAGTTGTCAGCCAAATTTTTATTTTTTCTAAAACTAATTATATATAAATACTAATTGAACCCTTTATTTTTTATTGATTTATTTATAATATTAACGTAGTTTATCCAAATTCTTATCCCGCATCCTTCACTACGTCCGCCTCTGAGGATGGCTTTGGCCTCTGGCGTGGTTTACGCGTTGAGTAACCTTTGTCAACCCCTCTTTGGCCTTTAACTAGGTCCGCCACTGAGGATGGCTTTGGCCTCTGGCGTGGTTCACACGTTGGGTAACCTCCGTCAACCCCTCTCTGGCCTTTAACTTTCTCATCTTTTGCACCCTTCTCAAAAGATACCCTGGAAGATGCATTAGATTTTCACCATGTAAAATCAGACTAGAATTTTTGACTTTGATACACAACATAAATTCGTTTTCAGGTGAACAACACACAATACACATATTTTTCGTAACGTTTTAGTTTTTGTTCGCTCGTCGCCGCGTTTTTCCGTCATTGGGGGGCCGCCTAAAGTGCGGCCTATTACAACATATTTCTGTATATTTGAATTATTTATGTATTTTTTGGGTGTAACCCGTCCTAGTAGGCGGAGCCCCACTGTATACACTAATCTTTTTTCTAAGAGAATTTTCAGGTACAACAATATATAGCGTTTTTTCCTCGTACAGTTTTTGACCATTATCAATAGCTTGTTTAGTTCTTGAGTTATAACCCCTAGAAGATTTGCTGGTTTCAAACAATTTTCAAAATCATTTTTTCAACTTTCCCGATGCTATAATTCGAAAACTAAGCAAGATATTGAGATGCGGTCTAAAAGGTTGAATTCCTCGTGTTTCAATTGACCTCTAAGCAAGTTTTCAGCGATTTTTATTTTTTTGAAAAATTTTCGCCAATTTTTTTCCTCACAGTTTTTGACCATTATCTCAAAAACTATAAGACTTATGGACATAAACATTACACCATTGGATTCAGCACGTCGAAATACATTTGTATGTAAAATTTGTTTAAAAATCATAAAAATCCCTTGGAAAATAATTAAAAAATTTCAAAAAAGTTAATTTGCTCTAAATGAGCTAAAAATTTGTATACAAGTAAATTCGGACACGGGGAATTTACTCGTTCAAATCGCATATCAATAGCTTGCTTAGTTTTTGAGTTATAGCCCTTAGAAGATTTGCTGTTTCCAAACAATTTAAACAATTACATATAAACAATTACGTGTACTGCAATAAACAATCAATAAAAAAGTGAAATTTTAATTTAAATAAGCCGTTATGGACAAATTTATACCTAGCAATAGATTCAAGTAACATCACCCCTATTTAATTCACAGCTATGTATTTGTTTATATGTGTACGAAATTTTATAGCTGAGAGTTTAACAGGGATGAAATAAATCAAATCTATTGCTGGAGGCACAAGTCACACATGACGTTATATTGATGACGTCACTTCGCTGTGTTTCAGTTATTTGTTTATTGTAGTAAACATTATTGTCTATAAATATACTAAATTTCCCGTGATGAAGTTTAATAGTTAAGGAAATAATGAAACTTTTGCTGGCTGATGTTTTGCTACGGACAGCTAGCAATATATTTGAACGGTAGAACTATAGTTAAGGTGTATTGCTGGGAAAACGTATTGCTGATTTCACATAGATTAATAAAATGCAGGAGTGAGTCTGCTAGTGCTGCGCGCTTGTTTTCTGAATCACTTCGGTGTGCAGTAATACTACAGTTTTATGTATAGATGCTAGATGGAGCCATATTCGTAAATTTTAAATTATTTCATAACAAGAAAAACTCTTGCAAGAAAAATTAATTACTGTAACCATAATGTGATATATTTTGTGTGATTTAGAACAATTTAGTTTTTGCAGAAATATTAATGCATGTTTTGGAATTTTATTTTAATTCAAAAAGTAATAAGGCTACATTGGCCAGTCAGTATAACATCACAAGTCTCACATAAAGAACATCTTTAAGTAAGTTGTTCATATTCTATTTCTAGTTAGGTTAGTAATAAGTCATTTGACTTTTAACAACATTAGAATATTATATAAATGTTAACATGCATAGAAAATGTTTCATAGACATTTGTGTGTAAATAGACATACAAAGCACATTTTATCAAGAATAGTATTGGAAATATCTTCGTAAATATATATTGCTTTATATAAATAAGAGGATCTTCTATTTTTTATGCTACTGTTTATATATGGAATCGAATAATTATACGTTGGCATTGTCATTTAGAAAAGTAAGTTCAACAATAATAACCATTTAAAAATATATAATTTAAACAGCGTTAATAGGACTTCCTTCTTTTTCTTTTAACTGTATTTCATCAAGTGAAATATTTTGTTCATTTATTTCTCCTTCATCAGATAAATCCATGTATAAGCTCCAGACGCAGACCCAAAAGTACCAGTTTAAAGCTTTAAAGAAAATACATAATTGATTGAAAATAGTAATATTAAGTAAATAAATTGTACTTACTTGTCATAAAGAAAATAATAAAGAATAAAAAAATCATCACCAATATTCCTTCAACGATGAAAAATAAAATAAATATAATAAAAGTTATAACAGTCCAAGCGATACATTCCATACATTTTAGTACTAACCATGGAAGGATAAGTCTTTTATTATTCTAAAAATGTAAAAATTAATTATATAAGGACCAAAATCGTTAGCCTCACTCTACCTTGTATACTCCATAGATCATCAAAATACACACAAGTAATGTGATAACACTATAAGAAATTTCTGCAGCAATATCAGTTTCCGAATCCTTGTAACGATTTTGTTCTCGTTTTAATGGACTTGTTAAATAAAATAATTCAAATAACGTTATAAGCTAAAACACCAATAATTAAGTATGTATATATTGATCCAAATAAATTGTATATTAATTAAACAATTATTAGAGTTTAGTTCACTATTTATATATAGGAAAATGTTTTGACAGTCTTATGGTGTCTTCTAGTTTATTATAATAATTGTTTAAATAATGAATTTTAAATGTAAGTAAATTTTACCCATCCCAACGTTCCGATAACTAGACTGCCAGTTTTTAAGTTGCAACAGCAACAAAATATATCGAGTTTGAAATGTTTCAACATTTTGTTTTCTGAAAATAAAAATTTGTATTTGAAATAAACATGTTCTACTGAATGAGTAAAAATAAAATAAACATTTTAAACATACATACACTAGAAGAGATTAAATTGAATTAAAATATTATTATTCAATTTCTGTTTACTATGATTGAAATTTAATTTTAACAAAAAATGGTATTGATTAAGTGTTATATAAAGGTGATATACAATTTACAATTATAAATTTTTAAATATTGGTATATTTATTTTTATCAAACTGTAACAATTCAACACTAATACTACTAGTATTATTTATAATTGTACTAAATGATTGTATACTACCTATTCACTTCCGAATTTTGTAGTGTTGTGTGTATCTAAAATCACAGTAGTTGTTATTATGTACGTTGGTAAACTAGTTTCGATGTGGATGAAGACAAAATATTAGATCGATGTGGCCATTTGAGCGCAGATGCTGTCACCATGACTACATGGCTCCAGCCTTGAGACTCATCTGTTTATCCTCTTTTTTTCCAAATCTGATAGCGAAATATGAGATGCACACTGTTTGCAAATGTCTGTTTATTCCTATCTTAAGAGCTTCTGTAAGTTGAGTCCAAAAATATTTGATTTTATTAACAATTGATAAACTTAACAATAACTAAAATGGTAATTAACAGATTTCTATTAAATAAAACTAATATGATATGATTAGCAAAACTTCGTATTTTTTGTGCATTTATCTATGATATCATCTCATATCTGTTTGAATTTAATCATTAATTTGTAATATTTTAAAGTAAATTTAACATTAAAATTATATTAGATAAACTTTTTTATAAAAATATATTCAACCAATTATTGTTCTATCATGAATATTATCTTGTAGGCAGTTTGCTGGATGAACAAAATTAATTATTATTTAAATAAGTTTTTCTACGACCACTTCGATATCTGCTCATGTTTCTTGTTGCTAGGGAAATGAGATATATTGCAAGCATCGTGCGAAACGAATTTGTTTTGTAAGTATTTCAATGCAGATTATTTCATTTCAGTACAGGTGCAATTTCCTTTTAAATTAACACATGAAGAATATAAGAACGTATGCGTAAAAAATAAAATAGACGTAATTTAGAGAATTATTATTATTATTATTATTTATTGTTAGTTAGTGTGTAACTGCAATTGTGTTAAATGTATTTTTAAACAAGCGCAGGCGATGCTGCCTTCATTTCTTATAGATTCGTTGTTAGAGAAGTGGGCGTAAGTGAAGATTTACGAAACTGGTGTACAGGAGCGAATGGATGAATGTTTGTTGCGTGTTGATGGATTTTGGTTGTGAGAAAAGAAAGAGTTTGTATGGAGGAAGTGTTAATGTGGTCGAAACGAGTATCGTGTGTCAGGATGAGAATGTTGACGGGTTCGTGCTACCCCATTTAATGGGATATAGCGTGATGTTATGTATGTATGTATGTATATTAAATGTAATATTTTGACAATTATTTTAATCAGTTCATAAATAATTTATATGTTACCTCATATTTTTTTCTCTAGTTTTCGGGTAATAAATTTAAAGATGTTATATATGCAGCTTCTAATATATTTTTACATCACAAAATATTGACTGAAGTTTATAAAAACTGATCTGTTATTTAATTTTTGTAACGTTGCTACGATACTAATTTAGGATTGTCAGACATTGGAATGGTGAAATCGGCCGTTACTAGGATACTTATTTAGAATTTTCAAATATTGTTATGGTGAAAGCAGGACAAATTTAATGTTAAAATATAAATTGATCAGGGAACAATACTGTAGTCGTAGAAAAAGTAAGCATGGAATGTCGATTTGATGCTTGTTGTACAATATACTATTTCTTACTACAAAGGTTTTTCATAAAATGAATGTTTTATTCTTTCTTTCATTGTCATTTCAAGATGTTCTCGAATCTGTCGACTGACTTGAATAACATATTAGTTATGAAGGAAAATAAAAAACTAAGGGTTTTAAATTAATAGCGTCTTTCTTCACGTTCTTTAAGGGGTAAGGCCACTCTAAAAATTTTCAAAAATGCATTTTTTTTATTTGCTTAAATTCTAGTTTAAACCCTTAGGAATAAGGGACAATTTATTTAAATGCCGCGCGGAAGTATTTCAGAGGGAAAAAGCATATATCTATTAGTACTAGTATTTATATATATATATATATATATATATATATATGACTCGAAACTTTAAACGCGTTTTTCTCGAAATCATATTTTCAAAATCGGGCGAAAAGAAATCTGAAATACTAACTGATGGATCGTGCTGAATCTTTTTATTTCTTATTCTAGATATAAAATACTCAAAAACTACGGGGCCTTCATTCGTTTTTTATGGTCGTTTTTATACAGAAATTTAGTCCCGAATAACGAACTTTTTTTTCAAACGTGCGCCATTTTGTTAAAAGTCTAAATTTTGCAAAATCCAGCCCGTAGTTTTTTAGAGTATACATCAGAGATTAAGAAAACATATCCCTTTTTGATCCAGGTCTATTGCTGTTCCCGGAATGTTTTCGCCCGATCTGCCCTACGCGCCGAGAGGAGTCGCCATTTTTTTTAATTTCTGACGACAATTTTGAATATTTTCTTTAAAAAAAAATTTTAAATAAAGTTTAAAGAACACTAAATAAAGATCCAAAAACAGTTCTTAAGCAGCACGTTTAGATTTCGTTAAAAAAAAATCTAGAAAATGATCCTTTTTTTCCTTGTCTAGAGTGGCCTTACCCCTTAATAGTTGTTAAATTAAAATCGACCTGTTTCGGACATCTTTCAACATATACAACAAATACAATTAGGGATAAAAGTATCTGTGATAGGTATCGATACTTAATATCGGAACCGACATTGATATATATTATTGATACTACACCAAATATTAAAAAAATCTTGATAATTATCGGTATCGGAAATTTACAAAAGGATAAACTTTTTACTATTATATAAAAAAATAAGATATCTCAATTATTATAAAAAAGAAAGTGAAATGCCACAAAGTCTATAAGTATTAGAATAACAACTATTCTGAAGTGTGGCAAAAGTTAAATATATTTACAAATTTTTATAATTCTATCGTCGTTATCCTTTATCTACTTCTTGGATGACCGTACAGAATCAGTCTTGACCCCATAATATATTTTCGATTGTATTACTAAATTTGACATTAAGAAATATTTTGTAACTTGATCATCTACGTAACCATTTTATAGTATGTTTACAAAGTGTATCAGCTAAATAAATCATTCTTTTAATAATTTATTTATTGAATCACAATTTAAGCACTAGGCCCGGTCTTACCAAGCCGCAGTGTAGTAGTTCATATATTTTTAGCGTCAGTGAATCCGAACTCGGAACAGGGGCAGATCCAGACTTCGAATTAGAGGGGGGTAATGGAGTGAATTTTGTCTCGGGGGGGGGGGGGATTTGCCCATCTTCTAAATATAAAAAAACGGTTCATTGAATTAGAAGTTGATTTTATAAGTGCAAATGTCGGTAGTCATATATTTGACTAAGTCTTAAATAGAATACCTCTCCCATCTGCGGGTCGAAATAATATCCCCACAAAATATTGTTTTTTGGCTATTTAATAGAATAATAAATCAAACAATAGTTCTTAATTATCTTAGAATTTTAAGTTTTTAGATAAATTTTTTTATTTAATTTGTTTAACAAATTGAGGTATCGTAAATAATGACATCATTATTATGTATTGGGGCCAACATTTAAATAATTGTCCATGCTTAGAGGGGTGGGGGCATGACCCTCATGACCCCCCTCCTGGATCCGTCCCTGACTCGGAATCTTCAAATTAGAATATCGTAACGCTAATCACACCACCGCACTGTCCGCTGATTATTAAAGATATAAAAAAGTTAATGATAAAGTTGTGGAAGACTAAAAGAGACATCTGATTATAGAAGAAAATATTTAGTCAAGTTACAGCACAAAGTTATATTTTTTTCAAATAGAATATCGTGTTACAATTAATATAGTTCGATAGTATACTTTTTCTGAATTCAATTATACAGGGTGTTTCAGGACTAGTGTAACAAACTTTAACAGCTTATTTCTGAGGTCATTTTGAGCCAAAAATGTCATATGAACATAGATCCTATTTCTTCTAGTTACCAAAATACAAGAGGTTGAAGTTCTATAAATAACACGAAATTTTCAAATTTTTTTAATCAAGATACTTTCGAAAAACATGAGTTTTATTGAAAATTCATACCTTATTTATCTTAATTAATTTTATTTATTATATTATATGGGCCATAGATGAAAAAATAATGAAATAAATCATTATTAATTGCTTACTCCTTATAAATTATGTTCTATTTGTATGTTATTATTTTCTAAATATAATTCCACTTGATTCAAAATTGCTTCAGAAGTAGCTTAGTTAATTATTTCTTGCGTTAAAACAGCACAAGCTCTCATTACGCGATCCAATTTTGTTTTGTTGTCACAGGGGTAGAATATGCTGTATCTTTGAGATATCGCCAAGTGAGCAGGCCATTTGGACGTTCCATTTGTAATTATACATCGACATTAAACATTTTGTGGAAAGCAGTATTGTAAGTCGGCGCTCCACTTACATAAGCCACATACTTTATTTTAATTTAAATTTACCCATCTTCGTTGTTAACTTCTTTTTCTAAATAAATAAGGACTTTTACTGCCCAAATATGTCCTATTGTTTGTAAATTTCGGCTCATCGAATCAGAAAATTGATTTTAGAAAATAATTATTTTCCTGATTATTTTTTCAACCCCAATTTCGACCAATAAGAGCGTGGCATTTAACATCACGTGGTACAACTAGGTCTAAATTATATCGATAATTTTTCGGCTAGGTTGCTAGGCGATAAACAATCATTTTTCTGACAGTTGTAACCTATGCGCTATTCAGAATCATCAAAAATAATCAGCCGAATACCCCTCGAGCTTGAAAATTAATCGGGTATTTCCTTCTTGTTTCCCTGCGTAGCATCGATTGAGATAAGTTTTGCTTAAAAAAATCCCAAGTGCGAAGCTACGCAACGAAACAATCGGGAAATACCCGATAATTTTCAAGATCTCGGGGTATTACATTTGATAATTCACTCAAAACCATTCGCAAACTCTATTTTGCATTCAATATTAGTGTCATTATTTATAAGAATAAGATAATAATTATATATATATATATATATATATATATATATATACATTTATACTAAATAACAAAGTTGTAGAAGATCAAGGGGCCATCTAATTATAGATTAAAATATAAAATGGGATTTTATATGTCAATTCGAAAGCGTATTTTTGTCTGTATTAAACTATGTATTACTTTTATATCTTTACATAATATAAAATTGCCACCGTTCTCTCCTACACACAAATAAAGCCTTTTAAATAAATTTTGATTTACATTTGTATTATTTAACTCGACAACAGCTTGTCTTTGTTAATAAGTTCATCGAGTGTAGCAACGTGCGTATCATAAATTTAATTCTTTATAGCTGCTTACAGAAAAAAATCTAAAGGCGATGATGATAGATCGTTATTATGCTTTTAAAAAATCTTATATATCTTGACATGTGATGTATTACATTCCGGTGCAGCTTCTCTAATTGAATTTGTAGGGACAATATTGGAATATGCTAGTATATCAATTATCATTAATATCATGAGGTTCGTTTTCTTTTTAATTTGTCAAAATATTTATAATTTGGCTGAAACCGATTCAGATATTGTTGCCGATATAATCGTAGGGATTGTCTTGAATTATTGTTCACCTTTCAATTCCATCCTGTATGTTTATGCTGAATGCAGAAAAAATGCAGTGACTGCTCTTGCTTGTACAGCGAAAGATTTCTTAATCGAGGGTAGGGGCGGATCCAGCGGGGGGGTCATGGGGGTCATGACCCTCCCTAAGCATGGACTTTTTTTAAATGTTGGCCCTAATACATAATAATGATGTCATTATTTACGATAACTCAATTTGTTAAACAAATTAAATAGAAAATATTATCTAAGAACTTAAAATTCTAAGATAATTAAGAACTATTGTTTGATTTATTATTCTAATAAATAGCCAAAAACCAATATTTTGTGGGGATATTATTACGACCCGCAGATGGGAGAGGTATTCTATTTAAGACCTAGTCAAGTATGTGACTACCGACATTTGCACTTAGAAAATCAACTTCTAATTCAATAATTTTTGTATTCTATCGAAGAACCGTTTTTTATATTTAGAAGATGGGCAATATCCTCCTCCCTCTCCTGAGACAAAATTCACTCCATGACCCCCCTAATTCGAAGTCTGGATCCGCCCCTGATCGAGGGCACCCAACTAGACATTAATTAAAAAAATTGATAACATATTTAGATTGGAACCACAAAATCGAAGACATTTAATTTTTAATGAAGATGTACAAATTGATGTTTTGCATACGAGGATCGTTTGAAAAGTAAGGTAAACGAGGCATAGATGGCAGCACCATGATCAATATCGATTCACAACCGATATATTTGATATTTCAAATGAAGTTTTGCCGAATTTCAACTTAGTGCATTGTGAGGTTTTTGTTTGGTCGCGTAAAGTGGACGAACGTGCAAGCACTTTCAAAAATGATGAAAACGACAACCCAAATAAAAAGTAAGCTAGATCGTGTTTTGGACGAGACTTCCCCTTCATTTAAAACAGTACATTTGTGGATTGCTGACTTAAACGTGGTCGAACAAGTATCGAAAATGAACCTCGTAGCGGACGTTGTACATCAATATTTTGGTTTACTCGAAGATTATTGCAAGGAAATTCCAATTCTATTCTATAGAAATGATAACGCTACTTAAAATTTATAAGTACTTTGTTATGTACCATGATACAAAATGACAACCATTATTAGGAACATATTTTTTGTCACGATTTTAAATATATTGACGTCTGTGCGCGGCTGCCAATAAAAACATTAGAATGTATGTCGGCGCTGCCGCCATTATTTCCGACATTTGCCACAGCTAACACAAACCCACTCGGCGTACAAGTCTACTTCCAAGCTCATCCTTCATATTTACAAATAGCGAATATACCCTGTTTTGCCTGAATCGTTTTTTTTCACTTTATTATTCCACTATACATTCCTTGGACAAGAATGTAATCTACAAACATTTTTGCATATTTTAGAACTATATCCTTAAATTTCATTAAAACATTATTTATGCTGCATTTAAAATTAGGCTCTCATATTCGGGAACGTCTCAAAACTTACAATACATGCCCAGACTTGCGTGTCTTTTCTCCCACTCAATCGGATCACGCGAATTTTTCATACTCTAACACATTCAGTTGGGCCATAAACTGATACAACAAAGATTCTATGAAAGCCTACTTTTAATCTCAGTGAAAGGATTCTGGATGAAGTACATCCATAATCCCTCACAAACGGTTTCATTGTTTGACTAACACCGCACCATGTTTCGTCCGTTTATTCTCAGAAACACCCATCCACAAGTAAAACAATTTCTTCCTGAATACAGTCTTTCCTCTTAGTCTCGCTTAGACATGAAATATCTACATTATACATACACATTAAATTCATCAATTCATTTTCTTTAACCTTTAACATTCCATGTACTAAACTTGCATTAATCAAGTATCATTGATTGAAAATTTTAAATTGTAACAAAAGATAATACAAATAGGTTCCCTTGGTAATAGACTAGAAGTAAGATAGCTTACCACGCTTATCCTTATTTAGAAAGAAAAATGGGAATAAATTATGATATTCATACGTCTGTCAAATGTCAATCACAATGAAAAACAAAATAGAATTATAGCGTTTATAAGCACGAAACTAATAAAAACAAATAACGCTATAAAAAGAAAATATACTTCAAAAAAACTAAACTAATATATAAATTAAAGACTTATTTTAGTATACCATGTTGATCTATTTCGAAATTCTCAATCAAAAAGTAAAATAAATTTCTTATATGACTAGCGAAAACATTGCATGAGTGATTTGAAGCAGGGCGGGATAATTTTGTGAGACAAGTGACTCACTGCTAGGGATGAAACATCGATGATAAATATATCGACACATAATATCGAAATCGGTATCAATATATAGAATCAATAGTATACCAAATATTGGAAACAAGAACGATATTTTGAAGTATCGGTATTGGAAATTTACAAAAAAAAAAATGTTTTTAGATACATATCGTCTGATTACCTCAAAAACAAGATTTAATTTTTATAAGAAATGTTTTAATAATTTACGATGCAAAAAAACAGGCTCACTTCCAAAAATCTATTCGGACTAAATATAACTTTATGAGCCTCACATGAGATTGATGTTCGACTCGACACTTAAAGTCTCACATTTACAGGGTGTTTCAGGACTAGTGTAACAAACTTTAACAGCTTATTCCTGAGGTTATTTTGAGCAAAAAATGTCATATAAACATAGGTCCTATTTCTTCTAGTTACCAAAATACAAGAGGTTGAAGTTCTATTAATAACACGACATTTTCAAATTTTTGTAATCAAGATACTTTCGGAAAACAAGAATTTTATTGAAAAGTCATACCTTATTTGTCTTAATTAAAAAATTGTTGTACTTTTGATTGTATTATTGTTTCATAATGGATGGTTATAGTACTGCTGAATATGCAGATATGATTTTTATTTATGGATTATGTAATGATAATGCCCGTTATGCGTCCAGAGAATACCAAAACAGATATCCAAATAGAAGCCAACTTTCCCATCCCCTATTTACGCGCATTTTTGTTTTCCGAAAGTATCTTGATTACAAAAATTTGAAAATTTCGTGTTATTTTTAGAACTTCAACCTCTTGTATTTTGGTAACTAGAAGGAATAGGACGTATGTTCATATGACATTTTTGGCTCAAAATGACCTCAAGAATAAGTTGTTAAAGTTTGTTACACTAGTCCTGAAACACCCTGTATACTAATCTTTGAAACTGAAAAAAATAATTTGTTATTGCAATGCCCAAGAATCTATTTCATATATAAAAAATGTAAATACATATCACTTTTGTGATAAGATGACTGACACGCACTAAACGTAAATATTTTATTAATAAATGATGACTACATTCAGATAATAACATTAACTTACATTTAGTACAAATTTATGTATTCTTAAAATATCTAACATAATTCCATGTCTTATGTCGTATAAAGTAGCTTAAAATATACAATTCAGGTATTTGTTATATTGCACTTCATATAAAATATTATAAACAAATTATTTATTAAAGAAAACACTGTAAATTGGTCTATTTATATAATATCAATTTAAATTGCACTTAAGAATAAATACATAAATAAATGTATTATCACGCCTTTTATCCATTACTGGGCGTCGCACTCTGCCGAAGCAGATTTCGGAAATTGCACTTAAGCTTAATTTTAAAATTGTTAGGCATACATTATTGTCTAATTTGTTAATTGTATAATTTTCATAAGATGTAATAGTAGTAGTAACAAGACAGAACTTACTATAGTTTATATAAAGTCCTTATTGACCATATAATTTGACAGATAGAGTAGCGTTACTTTAATTATAAATACAAAAGATTTATTTTATTTTGTACCGTGATATTTTATATCTCTTCCATTTCATCTATCATGCCAGTCTTTTCACTAAAATTTACCAGTCTCTATATTTTCATTATTACTTTCTTTCTTTATTAACTATAATAAAACATAATTTTAACGTACATAAAAATTTAATTTGTATAATTTGACCCACTAAAGTTTATAATAAAATTAGTATTAAATTTCATAATTAAATTACCGCTACCAGTTGTACAGGTCCATAGACAATCACTATTCTAGATTGAAACATTCAGATAACTCGATGTGATGAACATGTAGGTAATATGGCAGTTTACACCATTTCTTGAGGCGGACTTGTAGGCTTAACTTCCATAGGATATTGTGGATACTGCTGAACTGGCTGTTCAGTCATCGGAATAGAATTGCCAGTTGGTACATAAGTTAGAGTTGTTTCACCTAAATCCATGTACAGGCTCCAAACACATATCCAGCAGTACCAAAACAATGCTGTAAGTTCAATATTTCATTAATTTACAAACATATATTTATAAATCGCAATATAAAGCATGCTTTAAGCTAAATGTTTTCCCCATTGCATAAATATAATGGTGGTTCCGATATTTAAAAATACATCCGTTTGCAAATATTGGTTATTTTCATTTTGCTTAAAATTAGAGATGGGCGAATATCAAATTTCTCGAATTCGAATATCGAATACGAATATTAATCAGATCTCGAATATTCGAATACTCCTAAAAGTTAATTTATTTATTATTAATATTTATTTAATTATGTCCTTTTCATTATTTGAATGAAATTGTTAAGATAAAATCAAATTAAAATAAAAAGTACAAACAAAAAAGAAAGACGAAAACTTCAAATTTAAGGTGAAACATATGTTCTGATGTTGGCAAAAACAAATTTGAAATATAATATCTTTGTTATTAATAACTTCAAAGTATTGTAATAGCTTTAAGTTTATGTACAAATGATAAAGAAAAACATAGTCAAAAATTGAGGTCAACATATAGCGCGATATTCGAGGTATTCGAATGTTCGCTATACTAACGTTAATATACGAAAATCTCGAATATCGAATAATGTCAATATTCGCGGCATTCGACTATTCGCGGATGATATTCGCCCATCTCTACTTAAAACAATATTGTATTGTAAAAATAGAAAATAATATCATATAAAAAATTGTAAATTAAAATAAATTAGGTTTCTTTAAATATGCATGTTCTTAAACACTCCTGTGGTTAGTCCTCAACTAATTTATTCCCGTGCAGAAATATATCATTTACCATATCTATTTCGGCAGAGTGCCACAATCATAAATCGGTGAAATTGCGTGAAAATATAAGTTCTTGAATCATGTGGTATCTTTTCCACTACTATTTTAGGAGATAGTGATTTGATGGGCATACTTCACGTGCCAAAATATATCACTTACTGAGATCTGTTACGACAGAGGGATGATATATTTATTTTCTTATTTATCTAAGTTTTCTTTTATGCAGATGTAAATATATAATAAATTAATTAATATGTTTAAATATATTACTTTAACTATTATTTTAATTTACAATTCAATATAATTTTTTTAAGGAGTTAAAATAATGCAGATAAAATTTTTCATTGATGCAACTGGCTTTTATGTGATTTTGTCATTCCTTCTGGAGGTGTAATTAATAGTGTAGTATTTAATGTATAATACGTATAAAAATAAATAAATAAATATATCATCACGCCTTTTACCCATTACTGGGTGTGGCACTCTGCCTAAGCAGATCTCGGTAAGTGACATATTTCTTCGCGTGAAGTGCGGTCACCAGCCGTCAGATCACGGCCTCCAAAGATGTTAGTGGAGGGGGAGCTACAGGATAGATTTAAATTGGTGAAAATTGTTTGTCGGCTGTGGGGATCGAACCAGGGTTCTCACGATTCACAGGCCGACTCGATACCACTGAGCCACCTATAATAATAACCATTATTTAAGTACCCGGAACAAAAATAGTAAAAAGGAACATTACTTATATTTGCCATGGATTAACAAATAACACACTATGTGCTTGAAATGAGTAAATACTTGATTGCTATTGTTTGAAAATTGGCCGTGGAATATGAACTTTCATATTATACTAGCGTGAGTATGAGCAACATTATGTATTTAGAGCTAGATACATAATGAAAGTATTATTTAATAGTTATAGATAAAAAATAATTCTATACCTATAATAATTTTGTAGCGAATAAACTACAAACTGTATGCTGCATTACCAATGAAAATTTGTTGAATCAATAACTCTCTTAAATAAAAAATACTTTCGATGTTCAACTGTGCATTAAACAAAAAATATAGTGTAAAACAGTATTCAATTATTTCAGGAAAAAATGCTTGAAATAAAAGATACGAGAGAACTATTTTTTGAACAATATATTTGATGTATTTTAAGTACTTTCGAAGTTTTATTTAGAAATTATAAATGATTTTTGGGAATTTATTTGAGTGTCATTGTATAAATTATTTTTACCTGCTAGCAGTCCAATAACGAAGAAAATGACAAAGAGATTAGACACCGATTCTGATACGAATAGCAGGAAGAATACAACAATAGTAATTATAGTTAAGACACAACATTCTAAAAATTTGATTATCAACCATGGTAGTATAAATCTCCGATTATCCTAAAAATAAAAGTTAATAGTTTAATATATATTTCTGGTAGTTGTAAAAGAAAATTTACTTTGTAGATTCCGATAACGAGGCTCACACTTATTCCAAACATAAAAATGCTAACTAAAATGGATCCAATATTTGGTCCCGACTCCGTTTCAATTGTAGTGGTTTCTCCTGTTTCTGTTTCGGTTTGCGAGAATTCTTCTTTTTCCGTTGGAGTTGCTAGTGTCATGGCTTGCAATAATGAACCCATCTGCAAATATAATCATACTTAAATAACAAAAATGTAACAAGAAATAAAACAGACGAATATTGTTGATTAAATTAATATATTTTGATTATTTTTTAAGCAATCTAAATTAATGTGGCATAATTTCAGAACCAACTTTAAAATATTTTTCTAACAAAATATCATTATCTTTAAACTACGTGAAATTGGAAGAAAATCAGAACTAAAAAAATATTTAACCGTTTAAACAAATTTGTAGCAATATCACTTTTTGGTGAAATATTTATCATATTGATAATAAATTGTTATTATTATTTTGAGAATGAGTTTTAAGTATGTATCAACTTTTAATAATACACAAGTAAGTAAAAAACAAGATATATAAAATAAAAGTAGTATATATACTGATAAAGTAAAATAAAATTGTCAAAGTTAGTCGCGTAAGAAATATAAATTAAATATTTGTACATACCCATCCGAAAACTCCGATGACCAAACTACCGGTCCTAATGGAACAGCAGCAGCAAAACTGCTTAATCCTGAACTTCTCAATCATTTTTGTTATATTTAACTAACTTCACACTCACTTAAAATAATCGAGATTTAAACAAAAATAAATTTTGATTCTCTGAAGCGTTTTCGCCGAAGGCGCCAGAGGCAATGAGATGAACAATCTCGGAGACTCGGATCCGTCGTACGCAGAAGAGAAAGATCAATAATAATAATAGATTTTGAGCGCAGATGCTGTCTGTATCAAATTATTTTCCAAAATTGTTTCAAAGTTTATGACTAATTTAAAACAAAAATGTATGGTATTAATTGATATTAACTGTGAATATATATATTTTATATACAAGATTGGTTGTTTAGCTTAAGTTATAATTAAATAATTTCATTTAACTGTAGGTCTAGTCATGGTACAGCTCTTTAATATGCACAGAAAAAAATAAAATTGCAAATAAAGTATGATAGATATTAGAGATGGGCGAATATCAAATTTCTCGAATTCGAATATCGAATACGAATATTAATCAGATCTCGAATATTCGAGGTACTCGAATATTCGAATACTCCTAAAAGTTAATATATTTATTATTAATAATTATTTAATTATGTCCTTTTCATTATTTGAATGAAATTGTTAAGATAAAATAAAATTAAAACAAAAAGTACAAACAAAAAAGAAAAAGACGAAAACTTCAAATTTAAGGTGAAACGTACGGGCTGATGTTGGCGAAAAACAAATTTGAAATATGGTACGTCTTCATGGTTTTGAAACAAAATATCTTTGTTATTAATAACTTCAAAGTATTGTAATAGCTTTAAGTTTATGTACAAATGATAAAGAAAAACATAGTCAAAAATTGAGGTCAACATATAGCGCGATATTCGAGGTATTCGAATGTTCGCTATACTGACGTTAATATTCGAAAATCTCGAATTTCGAATAATGTCAATATTCGCGGCATTCGACTATTCGCGGATGATATTCGCCCATCTCTAATAGATACATATATAAAGAACTGTTCAGTAAGTATTTAAATTTGTTTTATTTGTAGCATAAACACTATTTTCAGTATTTTTAAAATCTGAATTATTATTATTGGGAGCATGTTGTTAGAAGAGTGAGAATAAGTCAGTTGAGATGGTTTGGTCATGTGGAACGTATGTCGAATGACAGATTGGTGAAACAGGTGTATGCTGGTGAAATTGAGGGTGAAAGTTTGCGTGAACGACCTAGGAATAAATGGATAAATAAACGAGCTTGTATGAAAGGAATTATGAATGTGGTTGAAGCAAAAGTGGCGTGTCAGGATAGAAATGTTTGACGAAAATTAATTGCGGGATAAATATGATGAATAAGGACAAGCGTATGATTCTTGATTTTAGATTCATTGGTTAGATTTTTCATGTGTTTACCTGCAATTGTATGGGATTCAGTTTCAAAAACAAGCGCAGGAGGATGCTGCCTTCCTTCCTCATTTTTTTTTCTTCATTTTCAGTTTTTACTATACAGTGTCTAACTGCAATAGTGTTAAATTTATTTTTAAACAAGCGCAGGCAATGCTGCCTTTATTTCTTTATAGATTCGTTGTTAGAGAAGTGGGCGTAAGTGAAGATTTATGATACAGGTGTACAGGAGCGAATGGATGGATGAGAATGAAGGTTTGTTACTTGATGATGGAGAAAGCGTTAATGTGTTTGAAACAAGTATCGTGTGTCAGGATGAGAATGTTGACGTGGACTTAATAAATCTTTTAGTGGATGTTCTGTGAATATTTCAGGGGTTCGTGCTACCCCATTTAATGGGAATATAGCGTGATATTATTGTATGTATGTACATCATGAAAATTGAATTACAAAACTAAGAACAAACTGTTCTAATTCTTCCACTACGACAAATGAAGTGACAAATCTTAGTAAAGAAAACATGTCAACAAAAATAATATATAATAATTGTAGTTTTCCTAATTGCACTTTTAAATAACCCTTTTCATAAATAAAATGTCGTTAAATTATCTCGCCGAATTACACTCGAGAATTTTATTTTCTTTGGATAAATTTCAGTTTGACATCTCAACCTTATAACCTAACAACAATTTGACTCGAAAACTTCCACCTACGGTGTCTTCATTTTATTTTTAAAAAAATCTCATCAAATTGCTAGATAACATGGTTTCGTGACTAACAGAAAGTTATCCGGCAAAATAAAAAGCACTTGTATAATTACATTCGATAAAATTCAGTTACCTAGGGTAAATTCAACCAATGATCACAGTTTTATACTAATAAAACCCCATTACCAAAGTAGTTACCAAGTAAATACACACTTGTTGTGGAAATTTTGACATTTCAATACATTTAATTAATATTTAAAGTAAAATGGATTAAAATTCACAATTTGGTCAAGCTACACGTGAAAATTAAATTTTATTCTACAATAGTTTAATAAATAATTCAACAAAACAGTCTTATTTTACTTTGTCTCTAGAAATTATCTTTAAATTTTCTCTAGATAAATTTTTGTTTTTTTAGCAAACTGACATTAGGTAAAACCTTTCTCCAGCGGACTCGTTATTTTACCACACAGTTTGCTATCGTGTTTGTTGCTAAGCAAAAAAAATTCGTGCATAAAAATTTATTGATAAAATCTGTAAGTCTAGTGCTATCACTTATGATTAAATTTCAGGCGTCAAAAATATTAATTTTTTGGATTACTTAGTTAAATTTGTTTCGTAGCACCTATTTTATTACGTTGCTACTAACAACGTGCAAAAAGAATCATGTAAATCAAATTGACCCTAGCAACTTATTTAGTTGTTGAATTTTAGAGTATCAATTAATATTTTTACTGTTATATATGGTACATTATTCTGCAACAAAAATATGAGAAATATTTCTTGCAATACTGTCTTTAAAACTTTAATAACATACTCCAATTACTCGCTGGTGTGACGTACAGTTGGTATCGAATGAATGTTAACATAGGTGTGTCTATCAGAATGGATGACTAACTTGGTAAATATACCACCGGCTTATCATTACGTCGAAGGTGGTTGCCTAGCATATTGGCTCTAAATTGTAATTTTGTTGTTATAAATTACAGATTATATTATTTTGTCGAATGCTCTTGAATATATACAAAAAATAATAATATTAATATAAACTATGACCTTAAGGCAGTTTGTTTATTTGTTAATTACGCAAAAGTATTTGCTAAATAATTAATGAGTTTCTTAGTTCTATCTGCAATTTGCGAAATTAGATATTTAAAACGTATTATGATTATATTGTAAAAATTTATTATAATATATGTAACTACATAATTTCTGTATAGTCGGTTTTTCTATCTTCAAACAAATTCATAAATACCGTATCTGTCAAATACATAAAAAATAACACATCATTATGATGAAATTCTGTGATAAATCTATAAGTTTATAGATTCATAAATGTGTCAATAATGAACAAAATCACATCAATAGTTGAAGATAAGTAGAAAATATTTTATGAAGTCATAAGTTTCGTTGCGATTTTGTTAATCATTTAAGATTTACAAAACTTATGAATTTACACAGAATTCCACCATAAATAACTGTTTTCTATTTTTGACAAAATTCAAGTCCACAGTTCTTTATTAAATTAATAAAATATTTAAAACATATATTCCAGTATTATGTCATTGTTTACGTATATAGTCCACTAAAAAGGTAATAATTTATAACTAAATAGTCAACATTTAAAATAAAAGTTCATTATAAATAATGCTTCAAGCTAAATAACTACATCTAAAACTAAGTTTTAATTAAAGATGTAACGTTTTAGAATAGATATGTTTTTATAAATTTTTTCTGATTTCTGAGGATATATAATTTTTTTTGAACCCGAACCTGAACCCATTTTTCTGCGGTTTTCAATCCCTGATTCAAACGAAATAAAATAAACTGTCATATAAGTGAAATATTTATGTTATCACGTTGTTGCATTGGTATATATTATAATTTAAACGTTGACAATAGAAAATATAAAACGCCAAATGTTCGAGTTTATTTTTAAATCTATAGGTGTATCCACGAATACAATAAAAGGAGTGTAATGGAATTATATTGAAACATAATAGAACAGATATAGGTAATGACCTGATTTTAATAGATTTCTTCATTTTCAAATGATTTCTTCATTTTCAAATGATTTCTAAATAATCGAAAGATATTTATACGAATTTGCATTGCGTGAAAAAAATAATTACAGAGGTAGTTGTTTAAAATTTTGATATATATTGTTAAATTTATATTTATGCGTTTATGGAACAAAAATCAAAATACGTCGCTTTTCAGCAACCCTTAAAATAGGTCACTCCCTGAACGTTCATTGACTATTGTGGTACCGCCTTAATGTCTAGACTTCCTGGCGCCCTTAGATATATAACGGGGAGAATGAAACAACAAATTTTATTTCATTTCACAAAGAAATTCTTGTGATTCTTTTTTTGGAAAATCAATAATGAAGTGAAAGTACTTTTGTAATTGTATATTAAAGCATTATTTAATATCATTTAAAGTTATGTGTAAAAACGATTAATTACTATCGTGATTAGAATGTTACAAAAGATAAAAAAAGTGATTTAAATATTATATAATTATGCTGGAGATGCTGAGTGTCTGGCGTGGTTTATAAAAACATTTCATAATACTATAATTATATATGTGATTAAAATTGAGTAAGAATAAACTAATTATACGTAAATCTGTTTTCATATGGATTATTTAACACGATTTGGAATTAAAACTGTTTATAAGATTAGAAAATGGAGCGATCCGATATTGACTACGAAAACGATGTGTGCGACAACGAAAATAAACGTTTCAAATCTTGTATTTTCTTATTTTTGAATAGGTATTTTTTATTTTATACACATCGATACATAACCTATGCTAATTAAAATGTTTTTTCTAGCCCATTAAATAATACATTCAATATAAATACGTTTCTTAATATATAGGATGGTGCATTATTGAAAAGTGTAGAATAATACAAAGCGTTGAATAATGAACCAATATTCAACAGTTTTAAGCTAGTCAGATTGCTGTTACTATATTTTTCTACTTCCGTTAGTAAATAGACGTTTTATTTCACTTATTTGAGTTAGGTAATGAACTGCATTATATAACTAGTGAAATAATGAGGTAACATAGTTATTCTTCTATTTTGCAAATTTATAACTGTCATTAATATGCCAAAATTTCGTAAGTAGAAAAAATATTGTATGAAACTAGTAAGGAAACAGGTTATTACCTTACTTATGTGCAGGGTTCGAAGATATATATCGAGCGATATATATCATGATATTTATTTTGATATATATCGTCATATTTTGCAATGATATATATCCATTATATAAAAATATCAAATAGTTTTTGTGATATAGTCTCCGGAAAAGTGAAATTTTTCGTATTTTTCAATTTTTCTACTTTTCCGAGGCTATATCTCAAAAACTAAATGTGATATGAAAACGCGCTCAACGGCATTAATTTTCTCGTGCTTCAGTTAACTTATAAACATAGTTTCAGCGATTTTTTTTTCAATTTTCCGCAAAAAAAATCGCAAAAAGCGGTTTTTTAACATTTTCTCGAAAACCAGAAGTCATATGCATTTGAAGATTGCACCACTGGATTCAGTGGGTCAAAATACATATGTATGTAAATTTTCGTTTTAATAATCCTACGATTAAGGATTTTTGGGAAAATTGAATTAAAATCTGAAAAAACCAAAGGGGTACCCCTTAGGAAATAATTAAAAATATTAAATTGCTTAAAATTGTGTGAAAATTTGCTTATAAGTCAATTCGGACACGGGGAATTCAACGCCGTTGAGCGCATTTCCATATCTTGTTTAGTTTTTGAGATATAGCCTCCGGAGAAGTGAAATTTTTCGAATTTTTCAGTTTTTCTATTTTGCCGAGGCTATATCTCGAAAACTAAATATGATATGAAAACGCGCTCAACGGCATTAATTTTCTCGTGCTTCAGTTAACTTATAAACATAGTTTCAGCGATTTTTATTTTTTTTTCAATTTTCCGCCAAAAAAATCGCAAAAAGCGGTTTTTTAACATTTTCTCGAAAACCAGAAGTCATATTCATTTGAAGATTGCACTACTGGATTCAGTGGGTCAAAATACATATGTATGTAAATTTTCGTTTTAATAATCCTACGATTAAGGATTTTTGGGAAAGTGATATTTATCTGATATATATCCTATATATCAGATATTTTGATATTTATTATAAATATCATGATATTTACGAACCCTGCTTATGTGTTTACATAACTCGGCTACGCCTCGTTCTGCAAATTTCACATGCGTTAGGTAATAACCTTCATTTCCTTACTAGTTTCATAAATAGCTATAACGTCATTGTTCAGCAATTTTTAATCCAATCAGATTACGGCTACAGTAGTAACGTAGCTCATTGTGCTGAAAAGCATTGAAAGTTTGAAGTTTGTCATACTACAAAGACATATATTTATTTACAACACGTAGATTTTCGGGTAACGAATTTAAAACTACATACTTCTTCAGATTTATTTAAAATAACTTGAGGTATGAAGATTCCTTCCATGATCTCTTCATTTAATTGTAACATTTAAAAAATGTAAACAAACTCATAGCAACAACTTATACAAATATGCGTTGGTAACATAACAAATTTTTAATTAAATGTCATTTTTGTTTTATTCAAGAATAATATTAAAGGAAGGTGTTGGGAAAATTTTTGTTTGCACCACTTGAATAAAGTCAAATTAACCACTCGTGTAAATTATCTTTGCTAGTGGTTAAAATATGTCTTTATTCCCTTAATGCATAAATAACTATAAGTTTAAAATTTAATTTTAGATGGTGAAAGTGGCCTTTATTCTCCATTGAATGTGTTGTTACAAAGTCCGGTGGTATAAAGCAAGGTCAACTATATTATTAGCTAACAGCATGTTAAGAGTTAATATTAACAAAGAGGGTTGAAATCATTTTTTACACATTTTCTGTTTTTGTTCTAGCATTTGTAATACTTTATTCCTAGAAAAAAATGTTTGTTTACAGATCCATCAATACAAACGTTAAAGTTATTTGATTTATTTTTCAGGAAAATTTGTAAACAGCAAGAAATTGTAACTTTTAATTTACTTCCATTTCAAAGTACATATTATATCAATAAATTTCGGCTCTGAATGCAGTTTCTGATTCTGAACATCTTTGGTATTTATACTTTTATTCTAAAACTAATGGAAATGAATCAATCGCCAAATGTATTTCTTGTACAAAATAGAAGAAAATAGTGGAATAGGTAGAATATAAAGTCTATTTTTTAATTCAATGATTTTTAATAAAATAATTACACCAGTTTTTTTTTTTAGTAACTTTACATTTATTAAAATTTCTAGTAAATATAAATTGTTTTACTATTGTTAAATAAAATTTAAATAATACTTACATTAGTATTATAATATAATAATTAACAAGTGAAAATTGAATATTGTATCACAGTTTTGCATTATTATCAGTGGCGGAATTTCGTCGCGGCCAGTAGCGCTCCAGGACTCAAGAACTCAATAACAGCAATTATATATTTACTTATTATTTTTATGAAATGGCATAATGTTTAGGAAATTATTACATTGTATCAGGTATGAGCAAATTATTCAAAAAATGTATTTTTTTTCCTTAAAATTTTGTCTTAATAAAATTAAAATCATTTAATTACATTATTTTACGATAAAAAAGTAATTAATTAATTTACTCAATTAAATCAAAAAAGGTAATTAAATTACATAAAATAATGATAAACTACAATTACTTTTTATTTTATTACGGGAATAAATTATATTATTATTATTTTATATAACAAAAATGTAAATCACATGCAAAATTAAATACCTATTTTTATCTACATAGTTTTATTTAATAATGACCAAAAATATAGAAACATAATTATTTCTCATAAAAATATGACACTGACAACTGTAAATGGTTTGACTAATTTACATGTGCGTTGACTGAATCAATATCGGACAATAAATATCAAAAGGCCAAAAACATAGACCAAAAGGGGCTGTCAGGATTACACCGTTGCTTGCTTACTACCAAAAGCCGTTGGTGTTCGTGTAAATTTAAAATATTAACAATAACTATTTTAGTTTTTAGTTCAATGTGCTACTACTAGATGTCGATAGTTTGTTAGTTGTGAAAAACAGTAATTATTTATGTAATCGTAATTATATGAATAAAACACGGGAATTAACAATTACATGCATAATAATAAAATTAATTATAGAGTTTTTAATTACAGACCGATTGTAATTGTAGTTTTAAATTACCAATTGCGTTTGCGAAAAATATAAATAATTACGCAATATAATTATACTTAATTATTAATGGCTCATCTCTGCATTGCATTTTTCTAATAAAGAAATAATGATCTGCAAAGTTGATTCCTAGACCCTCAAACACTTAATATTATCTTTGTGCATCATATAGTCTCCGGAAAACATGTATATATTTTTTTCAGTAATTAGTCTTAGAATAGGACAAAATGTGAATAAATGTGCAATTATCAAATAATAGTTATTTATGTACCAAGTGCACGAAATGTCGAGAGTAAGTTTCGCGTACGAGATGCATACCATAATTTTTATATAATTGAATTACAATATTTATCATATATATATATACAGAATGTTTCACGGATATGGGACATCTCAAATAATTCCTATACTAATAAAGATAAAATAAAATGGTATAAGACAATCTTATAGAAATCCAAGGGGGACATCTGATTAAATAAGAAAAAATAATTTAAATCAGTGGTTCTGAAGTTGAGGTACAAAGTTATATTTTTAAAGTGAGATCATATATATTTTCTGCCTATTCGATAGAGTATTTTTTTCTGAATTTAACCATATAATCATTTTATATCCTTACATAACAAAAATATTGAGAAAATTCAATTTAAAGTTTCGATAAATTTTATTTAACATGACACAAAACAGTAGGCTATGATCAATAACAAAATAAGTTTAAACTTTAAATTGAATTTTCTCAATATTTTTGTTATGTAAGGATATAAAATGATTACATGGTTAAATTCAGAACAAAATACTCAATCGAATAGGCATAAAAAAGCAACACTTTTACGGGTCAAGCTATAGCCTAAACTGTAAAAGTAGTCCTTTACAACTTGTCAATTGCAATGAAAACGTTCTTTTAATATTAGCTTACTGAGACATAATTAACGAAAAAGAAAAATACGAGGAAAATATTTTTTTATATTTCATTTAAAATAAAGAAAATAAATTCGTTCAAGGTCTCATTGCAAATAAAATAATAAAATTTATTAATTTTTAAAAATTAAAACTTCCGCCACTGATTATTAACCTATTTTCTTTAATAATAATTGCGATAATAGATTAAAATTTCATAAAGCTATTTTTTATTAATTACAGAATTTTGCAAATTATATAAATAAAATAGATATCTATTTAATAAGTACATAATTTAGGTCTTTATTGGACGAGCTGTGCAGCAGAGGTTCATAAATAAGGCGAATCCTAAAATGTCCGATTATGTACTACATGCATACAAAGTTTTATGTACGACTGACTTGAAGACAATTGTCTTGTATTAATTTTCTTCAAATATGTGAATGTGAAAAATCTTTTAAAGTGCTTTTTTGTTGCGTTTGTTTAATAATGTTATTTATAAATATTAAACTGTCAAATATGTCAAAAACCAGTTCATATGTGTCAAGATATACAAAAATCTCAAAATAAGTAAAGTAACATCTTTGGGGGGGTGTGATTTGACGGCTGGTGACGGCGCTTCACTCGAATAAATATATCACTTACCGATATCTGCTACGGTAGAATACCACATCCAGTAATGGGTAAAAGGCGTGATGATATATTTACTTTATTTTAGGAATTGCATTAAAGCAAAGGTAATAATTAATTAATTAATTAAGTATAATAATTATTTTGACTCTAATTTTTTTACATTCACAGGAGTCCAAATTTGCTATGTCACCGTACTAGTCAAACAAAGAGTTATTTTATGGACGCTAAAGAGATATGGTACAGTCGAACATACAACTATTATTAAGAAAATTATTGTTCAAATAATGGACGGATTATATATTTAAATATTAGGAAGAACCTTTAAGCCATATGACTTTCTTTATCAATCCCTTCCATGCATGTTTCTGGAGCCACAGAATTAGTTTTTACTTCAGAGCAGACTTGGTAGAAATTCCATACACAGATCCAGAAATACCAACTCACACCTGCACAGTAAAAATATTAAAATAATTATAACTATAGAGTGTATCATACTATTCAGCAGTATGGGACGTATTTGTCCTTCATTATAATTGGTCTGACGATACGACAAAATTAAGACAAGTGTTGTTTTAGTAACCTAAAAAATATTAATATTCTTTAAAATAATAGCAGTGACATTTAAAGCAACTTGAAATTATAATATTTTCATTTTGGTTTCCTGTTGAGAATTCAGGACTACAGAGATTATTAAATTATCAGAGTAGTGTTAATTTTGAATACGATAATACTCGTAAAAAAGTTTGCTTAATTTTTATAAAATCATAAAAGATAAAAGTAAAACTATATTTAATATACAGTGGATTCCAAATTGTTGCAAAAAAAATAAAGGATATATATTATTTGATGTACTTATTACAACGCAGAAATAATTTTTCCCAAATTTGCAAAAATAATTACACATTACTAGAAACAAACATTTTTCGTGCCACTGGACTAATAGGTTACAGTAATAAATAAAAATTAATAAACATTCAACATTGAAAGAATTATTACACAAACTCAATTAAATGAAATAAATTTCGGCAAAATTATTTGCATATATATACAGGGTGTTTCACAACTTAGAGCACAAAATTAAAGGGTATACTCTGTACAACGTGCTGATCATGAAACAAAAAGAATTTTTTTTTAAATCGCAAAACTATTTTCCATGTTTCCCAGTCCAAAATTTTTCGTTGCCACTGCCGCTGGGTGGATGATTATGTTAAAGTTATTCATTAAATAAAATTCTATTATAAATAACTACTAATAATTGAATTGTGTAATTATTCTCTCGTAGTTGATACCTACCTCATTGTTTGTGTTTAATAGGAAAGCGAATCCAGTGCAATACTACAAAAAATGTTTTAGGTTAACAACCCTTAATTTTTCGAATTTTAAAAAAATTAAAAAAAAACATCGTACAGAATATAACCTTTAATTTTTTGCTCTAAGTTGTGAAACACCCTGTATATATATAATTAATAAATTACAGTTCTGACTAGTGAGTGAATATAACAATACATTCAGTGTACGATAGTAATTTTTTTAGTATAAAAAAATATTCTGGGTAAATAAAAGAACAACCAATGCAGAAGTTGATATATTCGAAAGAATTTTAAACAAGATTTCTATTTCTGGAGTATCTTATAAACAGTTAAAGATTTGAAATTTCCGCAATCACGTTTTATTGCATGCTATATTTATTTTAACAATATACTTACATGTACCAACAAGAAATGCTATAAATGTTATAATAGCTAGGAATAAATAATCAGGATTGAAGAATATTAAAGTAAAAAATACGATTGTTACGATAATCATCATTATGGATTCGAAGCACTTTAATATGATCCATGGTAATAAAAAATGTTTTCGATACTAAAAATAGAAGGTATTAATTATAATTAGTTTTTTATTGGTATTTATTATCACCTTGTACGCTCCCCAAATTAAGGTAGCGCTTATAATAAGCGATATAACCACGTAGCAAACTTTATACTCAATGTCATAGTAGGAAACTGCTTGATTTTCTGCTACGATGGTTCGACTTGCTATTATGTATATTCGGAGAATTATGAAAATCTAAAATATCAAAGGATGTTGATATTGATTATGAATTAGGAATATGTTATTTGTGTTTATTCATGAAACATTTGGAAATGAATTTTATAATGACTTCTAATTAGACTTAAAGCCTAGACTCTACTACACGCGAGTCCCAAGCGGGAAAAACTCGCACGCGTTATAATCAGTGCACTAGCCTCCATTAAGCGGGGCGAGTCCGCGCTGAATTATTAGATCCAGCGCGGGACTCGCATTGACTCGCTCACTGAGCGAGTTTTTCAGACCCCGCTTTCTCCCACCACTACAAAAACAATTGCATACTGTGAGGTGGACGCTGCAACACGTCTATTTTTTTTAGTTATTCAAACATTAAACAAACTGCTAGTTTTTCTTCTGTAGATATGGCTTTCCTAAATTTTGTGTCCATTTTTTTGATCCTGTCTTTTGTATGATCGTGTATAAAATTAAATTATTCGCGGCTCATTCGACAAAAATTAAAAAATTGTTTGTTGTCTAATTTTGGCAATAACTTTATATAATGTCCGTAAAGTCCTCTTTCTTTATTAATGTTGCTCTCCCACCATTTACGTTTTCTTTTAAGATTTAATAAAATTAAATTACTTTTAAATTCATCATTGGAATCACTTGATTCTGAATCCAACAACAGTAAATGATTGAGATCCATTTTGTTGCAGTCAATGGTACATACTAAGGTACCTCGCTTCAAGTGGAGTCGTACGCCTCTTGCGGGGCGGAATTCCTATTCGTTCCTATTCTGTACCAACCTCGCTTGTAGTGGAGTCTAGGCTTAATTTATGCCTTTCGGAATTTTGAATTTGCTATATTGTAAAAAGTACTTACTTTTTTAACTTATTTATAGATTTTGTTGCATATTTTATACACACCTACTTGAATATGTACTTACTAGTTATTTCACATGTCAGAAATTAATGATAAACAAAATATAGACAGTTATTCAGAATAAAATTTATACGTCTTTGTTATGAAAAATTATTTATTTAATACTTTTAATAATAGTACGAATTTTATTTATTCATTCTATTTTTCTAGTTATAAAAGTATTTGTTTTTAATTCAGAGTATAATTAAAAATATAAATATGCAACAGAGAAAATTCAAAACTTCGTTACTTCTTCAGTTTTAATATGATAATGTAAAAACAAATTTGTAACTTTGTTGATGTAATATTTCCTTACCGCCCACAGATGCCGCAATAACTCAAATTAGTGCAAGTGCAAAGTAATTTCTTGAGGGGAGGGTTTGTAAATAATATGTACTTAAATTTAGTTTGTGTGTTTGGTTACGGAGCTCATTCGTTCGTCTGTCCATGAGTATACTTCAAGAAGTATCTGGTGCATTTATCTATATTCAATCTTTAGAGATAGTACAAACTCGCATTAACAATGTATTCGTTATATGGAGTGCGGTAGTCCTGCACATTAGAGCGTAGGCCATTGCTTGTTGAAAATGTAAGAGACTACCGAGTACCGACCGGCAAGCAGGGCCGTCTTTTCGCCTAGGCAAACTAGGCAAGTGCTGGGGGCCGTGACTCAGGGGGGCCCGAATCGTTCGACTAAAATGAAAAAAATAGAAAAAAATTTACACATTTTAAGTTTTAAGTCATTTTCGGACCAAAATATTTTTAATAATTACTACATTTGATATGAATTCTATTGAGGGATGGCAGCTAGTAACACAAATGCAAAATAATACAATAATTATAATGTGACACTGACACTCCGATACAATGTATTTATATATATATATATATATTTATATGTTTTGGGGCCCTAAATATTATATTGCCTAGGGCCCAGGAGATGCTTAAGACGGCCCCGCCGGCAAGTGTGTATGCCGAAGGGTAAACCATTTCGTCATGAAGTATATATATATATATATATATATATATATATATATATATATATATATATATATATATATATATATATATATATATAGATTTTACAATAGTAGAGATTTTATTGATTTTACTCATTTTTGACAGATTTAACGGACTTTATGAAATTATAAAAAACATTGCATATAGATTTAAAGACTTTTTTAAACGTTGGAAGATTTTATATGAGGTTCTAAAAATTTTAAGGTAAAATACGACCATTTATATTTATATTTAATTTAGATTTTTACCCAAAAATCATTTATATAAATAAATAAATATAAACTAAATGCAATATCACATCTTTTACCCTTAGCTGGGTGAGAAATTCTGCCATAGCAGATTACGGTAAGTGACATATTTTGGGCTTGAAATAAAAGAACCTGCCGTCAAATTATGGCAAAATTAGATAAATTTGAATGTGCTGTGGGAATTATACTCACAAATTCATTGCCACCCCATAACTTATGCATCTATTGAATATAATAAAAAAAAATATTATAAAATGTAGATACAAATAGTGTCACTATTAAATTTAATCTTTGGCAAACAAACTCCAAGAGACCATAAATAATCTGGACATTTGGACTAGTCAAACAGGTTTTAACTTCTCACAACCAAAAACAAAATGCATTAATTTTACAAAAAAACGAAAACTACAATACAATCCTAAACTCAAGATAAACAACACTGAAATTCAGTACGTAAACTCAATTAAATTCCTTGGAATAATTGAACTGGAAATTGCATGTACAAAATCTCAAAAAGGAATGCTCTCAACGAATTAATTTACTAAAAACATTAAGACATCAAAAGTGGGGAGCACAAAAGGAAACTATCTTAAAATTATACAGATCATTAATCAGATCAAAGTTGGATTACGGATGTATAGCTACGCCACCACCAATAAAACCAACTTAGAAAATCTTGACCGTATATCATACCAATCAATAAGAATAGCGACTGGAGCATTCAGGACAAGTCCTAAAAAGTCCCTACTTAACGAAGCAGGAGAAAAGGCACTGGAATATAGAAGAATCCAAATAATAGCATCATATATTCTGAAGTTATCAACAAATTCAAATAACCCAGCCTATAAACGTATATTTGAGAAAAACAGGGAATCAATAAAAAATCAAATTCCTCTGCAACATTATTTAAATATGTCACTACAAAAAATCAACTATAATATCCCAAAAATATATCCCATAAGCCACAGCGATAACCCTCATTGGAAAATAAACATACCACCTTTCATCCTTGATTTTCTCCAATTCAAAAAATCAGAAACCATCCACCAAGTGTACCTAAACAAGTTTAAACAAATTAAAAATAAACTCCAGAATTTCCACTTCATCTACACTGATGGATCCAAGTTAGAGGACAAGACTGGAGCAGCCATGATAGAAGAACAAAACACCATCAAAACATGTCTACCAAGCAACACTAGCTCCTTCACCGCTGAACTAGTTGCTATAAAGACTGCAGTATCCTACATAAATACCAAACTGGAACCCAATACGAACAGTGCAATATGCTGTGATTCCATCAGCGCTCTCTACAAAATAAAACAAAGTTATCCACAAGACAAAATAACTCAAGAAATACAAGAAGAAATGTACACAGCAGAACAACACAAAAAGAATATAGTCTTTATATGGATACCCTCTCATGTAAGAATACAAGGGAATGAAAATGCGGATCGTGCAGCTAAACAAGCGGCTAAAGAGACCCCACCAGCTAACACACGTTTACGAACTTGGGATGCAAGAAGCACTCTAAATCGAAAAATTGAAGAAAAATGGCTAGAAGAATGGACAGAAGAGACAAGCAACAAACTTAGAGAAATTAAAGAAGACAACCAATTGGCAAGCAAATAGACCAAGAAGAGACCAAATTGCACTCACTAGACTTAGAATAGGCCACACACTAATCACACACAAACACCTACTAGAAAAAACAGAACCACCAACATGTTGCAACACACCCCTAACAGTGAAACACCTACTACTGGAATGTTCAAAATACACCCAAATGAGACACAAACATAAAATACCAAACACATTGAAACTAGCTCTAGCAAACAAACCAGACATAGAAAAAAACCTATTAAACTACATAAACGACATACAAATTGTAAATGAAATATAAAAAATTTAAAATGTAAACAATATAACATACATTAACCATGTAAATCTATGTATCGGTCCTAATAACCTTAGATGTTGAAGGACCCTAATTATATAATAAAAAAAAATCTTTGGCATTCGAGTTTCCATATTTTTCAACAGTGTATGAGACAAAATACTTCGATTTTGTTAAAATTTCAAGTGACATATCTTACTAACGTAGATGTTAAGGTACAATTTAACCAATTTTTACTTTAAACATTGTTGCTTGGAATAATTTGAATACTTTTGCACGAGTAAATACATTTTTGTGAGTCTAGAACGTGAAGTGCCTGTTTGGTGCTTCAAGAACAAAAGGTTACTCAAACAATTACTTGAGTTGCTATTTTTTATTTTCGACTGCATCATAACTACTTGATTTATGACAATGTTTAGTGTTCATAAATTGACACTTTATTGGACAAAGACGTTGTGGTTTACCCCTAGGTGTACACCGTTAATGTTCCAATACCTGGCATTTAATCACATACTGAGTAATTGAGTGTAGAGTAACACATAAAAACAAATTAAGTAAAAATAACAAAATAACAACGGATAAAAATCAAATCGCACACCATAAAATCGGTCACTAGTGGACGGTAGTATTAGGTTGATGATCACTGTTTGTTTCTCCAGATATCCATGTATCCCTTCCTAAATTTTAATTATTTCAAGTACTCAAAATGATAATAATAAATAAATTAAAAAAATAAAATATGGCATAGAAATATGTCATTACCATAGATACAGTTAAAAAGTTTGACAGCAATGCATTAGAGCGTTTATTTTAAAAGTAAACATAGGGAAAATAACATTTTCAGCTATGCATTGAAGTGTAATGGTCTATTATAATAAAAGAAACATTTTAAGTTTAAACAAATTAAATTAATTTTAATTACTTTGAATTACATTAATTTTAATAGAAATTTTAATTTAATAACTGTTCCAAATTAACCCCATTAATTGTTCTACGCTCATTCTATCACCATTATAAATTTTATTTTTTAAGTGGCCCCAAAGAAAGAAATCGTTTGGTGCAAGATCTGGTGACCTTGCAGGCCACTCCATTTCTCCACCTCGTCCTGTCCATCGTTGGAGGAATATCCGGTGCAGATAATTTCCTACATTTTGAGTATAATGCGGGGGAGCACCATCCTGTTGGAACCACACTTCCTCAATATTTAAATTATTTATTGTCGGGATTATTTCTCTTGTAACAACTCTAAATAATTTTTCCCATTTAAATTTCCATTTATATAACAAGACCCCACTGTTTGATCCCCTATTAACCCGGCCTTATTTTGAAAGAAGACAGTTTTATTACTTTGACAACTATAGATGACAGCAATGTTATTTTCCCTATGTTTACTTTTAAAATAAACGCTCTAATGCATTGCTGTCATACTTTTTAATTGTAACTATGGCAATGACATATCCCTATGTTTACTGATTAAAAAAACTCCCGGTATATACTCTTTTATATTTAACAGGCAGATAATAATTACACAAACATAACAGTTGAATGCTAAACTGAGCATGAGAAATATTTCGTTTAAAATAGTATTTTCTTTTCTTAATTTTGTTTCCATGTGCTAATGATATATTTTAGACATACTGAATGAGTAGAAGAGCAAAAAATTTGATAAATATTTTTTATTTAATATAATTTTTTATAGTTAATCAAATTAGGACACTCATATTTTTCAACACAAATAATTTGTTTATCTTATAGCTATTTCGATTTGAACTGTGACATCTAAGATAAAAAATTGCTGCTTAACTTGTATATGTTTTAATTTCTGAAATAGTAATAATACAAATAGATATGACAGTTTAAAATAATTAAACTATTATACGATTTTAGTACTGCATTTTTATAGTATACTGCGTTCTAACAGTTTAAATAATAGTTTAATTGGAATAAAATTAGTTCTCCAAGTTTATTCCAGTCATAATACTTTAATGTTAATAAATCGCTAATTATAAAATTTTCAAATGCAAAACGTTTTGAAAGTATTTTATTTCGCTCAAATAATCAGGTACTGCCACAGTCTAGTAATACCAGGGTTCTGGGACTTAATATTCACGAGAATTTGAAATGGGAGCCTCACGTGGATGAAGTGTGTAGTACATTAGCATCTTTGTGCTACTTAATCAAAAGACTACGATGTTTGGCAGATGTACATACTGTAAAAACTTTCTACTTCGCGAAATTTTATCCCGTACTATGCTATGGTATCATTTTCTGGGGTTGCTCTCAAGCAGCACAGCGAGTTTTTAGATTACAGAAAACAGCAATCAGAAATATTTTCAAACTTCCTTTTAGGACATCTTGTCGAGACTTATTCAAAAAAGAAAAGTGTTTGACAATGCCCTGTACATACATATTAAATGTAGCTCTGCATATTAAAGGAAATATAAACAGTTTAGAAACGTACAGCGACTCTCATCAATATAACACGCGAGGTAAAGGAAGTTTGAAACTACCGAAAATCAACTTGAATAAATCTAAAAATAACCCCAACTATCTCGGTTTAAAAATACATAACTGTTTACCGCAATATCTGAGGGATCTGAATAATAAAATTAAAATGGAACTTAAAGAATACTTGATTTCAAAAAGCTTTTACACCATCGAAGAATTTTTTAACGAAAAATCTTAATTATTTTAAGTATATTATGTAATTATATTTTTAACTTGACGTTTTCTATTCCTATGTATTTTGGTCATGAATTAAATAAATTATTATTATTAATACGATGAAAATGTTAGTAGCTATTTGAAACTACCATAGTTACAAATCTGTTTCAACTTTATTTCTTACCCATTCAATTGCGCCAACGATAAAACATCCTGTCCTCAAGTTCGCACAACAGCAAAATCGTTCAATTCGCAGTTTCTCGCGGAAATTTTCTCTAAAAATACACGACACAAGATTGTCAAATGGCACGTGCTCGTTCTTGTGCTTGGTTAGAGAAATGTGTACACTTACATGTTCTCGTACATGCTGGCGAACTGGACTGTGGTCTCCAGGCCACGGTTTTAGTAAACACAAATGAAAATCGATGAACGGAATAATAACACCTACGTCATTTAATGTCAAGGAGTTATTTTCACCTGATTTGAATATTTTTGCTCGAAGATTGAGCGATAGCATTGGAGGGTTGTGATAAAAATTGTTATAATTTTGATAACAATGTGGAATATGTTGGCAATGCATCAAATGTTTCTGTAAATGGATTTTTCTTGCATTAATAATAACGTATCATAAAATGTTCTTTGTTATATTGTATATATTGATTGATATATTTGTGGTATAAAACAAACGTTACTAATTTTGTTTAAGTTTTTACATTTTAATTATAACTAAAATCGAGGAATACTATTTGACATTGTGTTGTGATGGTTTTAAAAATGACTTAATTCTATTCTAATTTTACTTGACCTATATTTTAATTGTTAAATTCATTGACTGGTAGCACAAGCTCTGTTTTTGGGTGTTTTAAGAGCACGGTTTTAACATGTTAGAGATAGCTAAAACACCCAAATACACTGCTCTTAAAACAAGCAAAAACAGAGCTTGTGCTACCAGCCACTGAGTTTCGAGTTGTAGTAATTATCAACAAATGTATTTGCGTAAATTGCGAAATAATTTGTAAAAATGTAATGGTACGCCATTTTCAATATTATATTTCATATAATGGGCGTAAAGCGGAAAAATTATAACGACCGCGTAAAATAGTTTGCAACCACGATATTCTTGTATGAGCAATTAACATGTTTTAAAAAGAGAAACAAATACGAGTATAGCAACTAAAATTCTCACAGAAAACAGAAATTAAAAATCTGGATAAGGAGAATATTAAAAATATAGTAACCGGATCATATGGAATAAACATAAAAATTGTAAAAACTGTAATATTAATGTAACAATAATTAATTATTAGTTTTTGACTGCGGTACAGTACTTTCATGCACGTTGCTATTGGTATGTGCATTAAAGTAATATTTTATTAGTAAATTAGTAGTTTCTGTTCTAAAATAATGTATGTAAAGCTTGCTTTTTTGCACGGTCGTACAAAATAGTTATTTGTGTATTAAGAGCGTAAAGTGATTCTTTGTTACTCGAACACGGTAATTTCAGCGCGAGCCGAAGGCGAGAGCTGCAATAGTTGTAAGAGAAACAAAGACATTTTACGCTCGTGATACACACATAAGTTTTTCTACGATTGCATCTTAGATGATTAAAAAACGTATACGTATTGAAAATAAATTCGTTTTGTCAACTGTCAATATGACAAGTTTCTGTTTAGTTTATATTTCTGGTAACTATTTAAATAATCGCACATTTAATATCTTTCGCGCGTTGACATTGGAAACGTGCGACAAAGTTTTTTTCGATTGTTTCACAAAAAAAGGCAACTTTACGATGACAGTTGAGAGCATAATTGTCAACTTTTCATAGCAATCGTAGAAAAATATTTTTTATTATCTTCATCAAATAGTGCATTATCACTTACCACAAAAATTGAAGATTTTATAAGGGTCTAAGTGCAACTGTTTGGAAAATCTAATTTTATACTCCGACTTTTTTTTAAATGAAATATACAATTTATTATGAAATATACTATAAAATAAATAATCCCAACGAATTTATTTTTATATCATTATTTAAAAATATTTTAAATATGCGAGTTATTTAATCATAAATTTTTATTACATCTAATCCATTAGCACTTAAATAAATTATTTGATTATTGATGAGTTGTAAAAATAAAATTACTGTTGTTTTTTATGTAAACTTTAACTGTACATTTATATACACTTACGTCAGGTAAACAACATTATTTAAAGTAGTACTTATATTTAATGATTAAATTTATTATTTAGATACTACAATTTGTAAATGAGTAATATATTAAGGAAAAGAGAAGTATTTTTATTTGAAATTTGACCGTTTGACGTATACTGGGCGCCTATTTTTTTTACTGTAGGAAATAAAATGTTAAAATTTTAATTTTAAATACAAAAGACGGTCAGAATTAAAAACTTCACCCAACAAGCCCTTATATAATATATAAAACGTTCTGTTCACTAAATGAACGAAAATTAAAGGTTACGCTGTTTACACAGAGTGCCATGACAAATAAAACAAATAATTATATTTTTTTTAATTAGAAAATTTATATTTATTTAATTGTATCTTAATTTTATATAGCTCAAATAAAAGATTTATTCAGAAGTATTTATGAAAATCGTCCTGTACCGTCCATTCAAAGGATAACTCGACAATTTAACGAAACTGGAAATATCGCAAAATTATGTAAAAACTGCAGAAATATGAATACAGAACATCAGAAAGAGAATTTGGACTATAACAGATTCAATGAAAACAAATTGAATAAATTTTTGTATGGAAGAGGAAATTAAAATTTTAACAATATATTTCCTAAATTAAAAAAAAAAACGTAGAAATTCGGTATTGAATATTTTGTTTCCATTTTCCAAATTTTCCTCTTTATCGTAAAATATGTGCTGTTCTATGAAATGGTGTATTGGTACAAATTTAGGTGGCGGTTTGAACCTGTGTACTATGTCCCATCTGTTAGATACTTCTATACATACACACAATAAAATATTAATTAAAAATCAGGATTGCAAACCGAACCAGCTTTTTTTTTAACCACGAATCCGTTTACGTAGAACTGATAAATTAAACCAAATCGAATACATGAACCAGTTTAATCGGTTAGAATTACGCATATGCACTAATTCTGAGAATGATAAATATAGTATATTGCGTCATAAGGAAAGATATTGGTATATTACATCTCGAAGCAAAGACTGAGGGCAGAGCCGTAACAATGATTTTGTGCGCCCGTGGCAAAAACTTAACTTGCGCCCCAACATGTATAACTTTTATATTCTGAATATGAGATAACAAAACAAAAATATTTTAAAAGAAAAACATAATAGTTACACAAAAAAATAAGGTCTTTATATATTTACAAGGCAATTCTACGAGCTTTGTAACTAGTAGAAACATCAACATCAACATCATCGTAATTTAATCGGTTGGCAATATTTTTTGATTTTTTGATATTGTAGCCATATTTCTTATCCATTAGATCAGTGGTAATATTTAACAATTTTCAGTTCTAATAGGCTGTAATAACTGGTATTGTTAAAAAAAATCTAGAGATGGGCGAATAGTCCGTCAGTACGGTGGTGTGGATAGCGATATGGAATTCGAATCCGGAGATCCCGAGTTCGAGTCTCACTCAGCTAAAAATTATATAAACTACTACACTGCGGCTCGGTGAGTGCGGACCCTGTACTGTAATTGGGATTAAGTTCCTGTTGTACAGCGTAACATAAATAAATAAATAAATAAATAAATATCAAATTTCTCGAATTCAAATATCGAATACGAATATTAATCAGATCTCGAATATTCGAGGTACTCGAATATTCGAATACTCCTAAAAGTTAATTTATTTATTATTAATAATTATTTAATTAGGTCCTTTTCATTATTTGAATTAAATTGTTAAGATAAAATAAAATTAAAACAAAAACTACAAACTAAAAAGAAATGAAAAAAACGAAAACTTCAAATTTAAGGTGAAACGTACGGGCTGATGTTGGCGAAAAACAAATTTGAAATATGGTACGTCTTCATGGTTTTGAAACAAAATATCTTTGTTATTAATAATTTCAAAGTATTGTAATAGCTTTAAGTTTATGTACAAATGATAAAGGAAAACATAGTGAAAAATTGAGATCAACATATGGCGCGATATTCGAGGTATTCGAAAATCTCGAATATCGAATAATGTCAATATTCGACTATTCGCGGATGATATTCTCCCATCTCTAAAAAAATCATTAACGCAATATCGATATTTGGATATGATTTTTAAAATAATAATTCATAATTTAGTAAATTAAATAAAAACGAAATTATATAATTTTATCATATATCATATTTTCTACTACATATTACTTACTTATTGTGTTAAACAGTATAATAAAGAATAGTAATCATAAAAATACATAAGTAAATATTAAAATGTAACTTTTACAGAGATGATTGCATACCTAAAGTGCTACGGGCCACGATAAATAACATTCGTGTAGCGGCTATAACGGTATAATATTGGAACTACTAAATATTTTGTTGTGGCTTCGATTGAGTACAAAACCCGACACAAGATGTCTCTGCTCTACCGTCTGATACATTGTCTCATGGTCGTGTCCATAACTTCAATTGGCTGGGACCACAAATTCGGTTTTTGTATGTTTTAAGAGCAGTGTGTTTGATTGTTTTAGCTATCTCTAGTATGTTAAAACAGTTCTCTTAAAACACCCAGAAACAGGGCCGTCTTAAGCATCTCCTGGGCCCTAGGCAATATAATATTTAGGGCCCCAAAACATATAAATATATATATATATATATACAGGATGGTGACTCGCTCATCCGGTCATACGACTTTAACATGGGAAATCAGTTTTTTTGCAATTTAAGCTTCCCTAATTATTTTAAGCAAAAACGCGTCAAATAAAAGTTTTAGGGCATCAAATTCTGCATCTAAGTCAATTACTTTTACGTGCTTTGTAATGGCAGAAATTAAATATGAAAATGACGAAAATTATGTTGAAAATATTGATAGCCACTGAATTGAACAAAAAAATAAATAAATTCTTGACGTTTTATCTGTCATAACATCAACGTTTGACGTTGTGACAGATAAAATGTCAACGTTTGACGTTGGACCTGCAGAAGAAAATATTTATATTTAATAAAACATTCATATTTAAGTAGGCAAGTAAACAGTTTATTTATTTATTTTTAATATCAGAATAATAATTTATTTATAACAAATTTAAACTATAATGGACATAATAAATACATACTCTAGTCTACAGCATATGCTCAAACACATCTCCATTGTTCGCTAAGCAAACTCCAAGTCTTTCCTAAAAATTATTGCGCATGTTTGATAGCTGCCGGGCTGTAATATTCCTGCTTTCCTCAGCAATTCTTTGTTTTAGAGAATCCACATTTGGGTGCCTACTTTTGTAAATTGTATTTTTTAAATTACCCCACAGAAAGAAGTCATTAGGTGACAAATCCGGTGATCGAGCTGGCCATTTTATCTATCACAACGTCAAACGTTGATGTTTTGACAGATAAAACGTCAAGCATTTATTTATTTTTTTGTTCAATTCAATGGCTATCAATATTTTCAACATAATTTTCGTCATTTTCATATTTACTTTCTGCCGTTACAAAGCACGTAAAAGTAATTCTGTTTATTGATTTAGATGCAGAATTTGATGCCCTAAAACTTTTATTTGACGCGTTTTTGCTTAAAATAATTAGTGAAGCAGGAAATTGCAAAAAACTGATTTCCCATGTTAAAGTCCTATGACCGGCTGAGCAAGTCACCATCCTGTATATATAAATACATTGTATCGGAGTGTCAGTGGCACATTATAATTATTGTATTATTTTGCATTTGTGTTACTAGCTGCCATCCCTCAATAGAATTCAATCAAATGTAGTAATTATTAAAAATATTTTGGTCAGAAAATGAATTAAAACTTAAAATGTGTATATTTTCTTCTATTTTTTTCATTTTAGTCAAGCGATTCGGGCCCCCCAGAGTCACGGGCCCCCAGCACTTGCCTAGTTTGCCTAAGCGAAAAGACGGCCCTGCCCAGAAACAAAGCTTGTGGTATTAGTCAATGTGTATAAACTGTCGTAGTTATCTGGTATCTGTACATAATTATTTGTTAGAATTTCGGAAATAAATTTTAGAAATATTTGATTTAGAACAATACAAATAGTTGAAATTTTGCGTCTGTGGTGGGTGCTACCTTTGCCACACCCTAGTTAGGCTCTAGTTGAGGGATGTAATATACCGTTAGTTTCCTCAAGGACTTAAGATATTTTTTCGCATTTATAATAACCACGTATAAAAAGGGTTATTTTTTTATGTAGAATACAACCCTAATATGAAAATGTGTCAGTGTCCTATTCACAACTGAAACCATGGTATCAAGTAATAAAATATGCTCAAAGATTGCATAATACGTATCTTTTGGCCTATAATCTTAAATTTCAAGAGTTCGTTTTAAAAAGAATTTTATATAATAAATAAATAATTGGAAATTACATTCCTTATTTACTTGAATTTAAACAAATATTACACTTGTCAAATTGTATTGAAGTTACGTTTGTATAGTCAAATTAATTTGATTCTAATTCAATCTGTTAGATGTCGCGTCGTACGCATGAATTGTAAAAGCCTGCAAATTTTCATAGCATTCCGTGTTTTCATATTTACCAGTCACTGTTAGCCTCAAATGAGATAAACAATCTGTCAATTACATGGTATGGATGCGAAATAGTTATTTACATGGCCAGTGTACTAATTTAATTTGTACGGGGAGCTGAAAGTTGGTGAGACGAACAACGAAGAAACGAGCCTCCATAATCCATTGAGCCCAGTAAAGATTAATTGCAAGCGTGCCGCATACAAATTTTATTTCCATCTTTACAGCCCTTTTTAAAATTTAATTTATTTTAATTTAATTTTGTAATCAAAGGTTGTTGGCGGTAGGACAATAGCTAGACATTGTCATGGTGTAGCGATTGTCATGGTATAGTGATCGTTGTGATGTAAAAACAACTACTGTTAGTGTCAACAGTTTCGTGAATTCTAGAAATAAATAATTTAAAATAATGGATTTAATGTCCGACGAAGACTTCGAAGGAAATTTTCCAGCAGTTTAAGAATATACCGCGACACCGGAACATAGAACTTTAACATGTAAAATCATATTTTTATAATTTTCTGCTTCCCTTATTATTTTAGAGAAAAAGCTTGAAATAAATGTTGTACAGTATAAAATTCTACATTAGAAACAATAAACAGAATTAATTTTGCATGTTGTATAATTTATGGTTTTGGTCAATATTAATAATAATAAGTAAAGCCCGGATATTTAGGCTCTTAAAAACACTCAAATAAGCAGGCATATAGGCCGGTAATTACTCTAAAATAGGCGTGATTTTAGGCAGCCTAAATGTAAATAATTTGTTTTAAAAAAATAAACGAATCCATTTTATAATATTGGTACTCGTATCTAAAAAGAATCATTTTAAACAAAAATTCACGCAATCTAAAAAATAATAATGTAGAGTTCTCATTTTATTAACTATTATGCAAATTCAAATTATGTAGTATACTTTCATTTACAAAATATTACGAGCAATTGCTCTATGAAATTTTCGGAAAGGGACTGTCTTCGGTCTGTCAGAACTTGTTTGTAAGTTGAAAACTTCGTTCGACATCACCAAAATGTGACAGGGTGTTCTTATATTTAGTCATATTGTCTAAAGTTACCTCAGCTTCATTGATTAATGGCAAAGACAATTGAATTGCCACGTAAAATTTTGAATAAAAAACGTTTTTTCTTTCGACATTTTAAATTCACAGACAAAAACTTGATTAAAGTAAGTACTTTAAATATTATAGGTTAGGTTGAAACACTTTGTCGAGTGCTGAATTAGTCAACGAAGTAGATGATAAACCTTGTCTGCTCAATAAAAGTTACAATAGGCAACAAAAATAGGCAAAATAGGCTGTATAAGGTAAAATAGGCACAATAACCAAAATATAGAAAAAATAGGCTCTAAGGCATGAAAAAAAAATCTTCCATTACCCGTAAACATATTACCTATGTATAGAAAAACGAAATTGCCTGAAGTATATTAAAATTTGAATCTAGGCAATTGCCTAAAAATCCGGGCTTTAATAATAAGGTTGGTGACTCAGTAGAATCGGGTCGGACCACACACCCAGTAATGAGTAATATATTTATTTAATATTGTAGGAAAACCATATAAAAGTTTCTGACAATTTGCATTATATTGCTTTATTTATTAAGTTAAAACAAACAACGTTTCAGACTATGACTTACATTAGCAAGTCGAATAATGATAATAAACTGAACTATATTCCAAAATGTCGTCTGTTTTATTTAATTTAATAAATAAAGTCATGTAATCCAAATTATTCAGGAACTTGTATTTGGTTACCCTACAATATTACCATTTTTCGTAGATCTTTTTTTTTACTACATAAAATGAAATTGGAATTCTATTTTTGTTTAATATTTAGTATATGTATACAAAATGTTGGTACATACAGGCTGTACCAACGAATATTGTGGTACAAAATGGTTATGCTAAATGTACTTAAGATAATTGTTAAATTGTATAAACTTGTAGAATAAATTAACTAAACCAAATATAAAATAATTTTTAAATGTTATCTTTATATTTATTTTTAATCAACCATAAAACATAAAAAATAATAAAATAGTAAATTCAAATATTTCATAACAACCTATAATATAAAATAAACCTAGACCTAGTTCTTTCTTTTAATTATATGCCATGCAAATAAACGGTAACGGGCATCACAGTTATTATGCGGTTATATTTGCGGAATTCGAATCCGAAGATTTAGAATTCCAAGCTAAAAATTATATGAACTACACTGCGGCTCGATGTGTCTGAACTTAGTACTATAATTGGGATTAATTCCTATTAGTATAAATAAATAAATACTAAAAAAAAAAATTAATATAATATTACTATTGAATTTTAATAATCGTCAGGAATTAATATTAGCAACTATTCGAACAGTACATTTAATTTTCAGTTCACAAGTAAATAATTTTAAAATTTATGTTCTTTCAATCAAATATAATTCCGAAATAAATTTGGATAACTTCTCTGTTGTTTTATATCTGAAATATATTGAGTGAAAATTTTTTTTCAAAACAGTGCCAAAGTATTTATTGTCATGATATAAGAAAGATGTGATGCTCTTAGAAAAATGAGACTTCGCGCACTGAAATTATTCAAAAAAGCCCTCCATTTTTAACAATCCTAGAAAAATATATTTTTACTAAAGCAAAATAATAGTTTACGAAGAAAGTCATACATTTTTTTAATTAGTTTTTGTAACCTATTTATTGTAATAATTACAATAATATAATTATTGTATACAGGGTGTAATAGTGAAACCGATTACAGCCAATATTTTCTTTATTGTTATGGTTACAAAAAAATACACTCTATCTTTAAGATAATCCCATAAAAAAATCAAGAACTGTTAAGTCCGAGTCATTTGTATGGTTTATTTATTGCTAACCAGCGATCCTAAAACATTTCTTCAAGCCGTTCGTACAGTCGCCTAGTATTATGAGCGGTGCTCTACTTGCTGGAACTATATATTTTGCCTTTCATTCAAGTTTAAATCATCTAAATAATTTAATATTTCATTTTCAAAACAAAAAAAAAACGTAAATAATGTGCACCGTTTAAATTCTCTTACATAAATTTTTTTAAGTGAACTACGTATGGGATTTCGATAAGTTTATTCTAACATTTAAATTAATTTTCTTACAATCTTTCCTTGTATCAAAAAAATAATTTAAAAAAGCGCTATTTTTCCAGCTGTTACAGTGGTGTAACCCCTTAAAAATTAAAAATAATTCAAATTTTAACCCCTTTTTCCAATATTTTTATTATGTGAAGATATTACACTAATACATGGTTGAATTCTGAAAAAAAAATACACTATCAAATAAATATTTGAAAAATATATGTATAATCCTTTTTGAAAAAATGTAACTCTGTACTCTACCTTGAGAGCCACTGGTTTAAAAAAATTTTTTTTCTTTAACAGGTCTTCTTCAATTTTCGGTTGTAGTATTTTTTGGATAATAAAGAAACTATTGGCGGTGGTCGGTTTCGCTGTTACACTCATTTTAAATATGTATGTGTAAATTTAAATTGACATTAAAATAATAAACTACCAACAATATATGCTTGTATAAAACATTAAATAAAAATGATTAAACTGAAACGAACCAATCTTGTCAACCGGTAATAAATCGCTTCGAAAATTATTTTAATCTTAACCGACGAAGTATGAAGAACTGTGAATCGAAACCGAATCCAATTCTTAAGCGATTTGTAGTCCTGCTCAAAATTTATTAATATATTATCATTACTAAAATTACCTGAATCATTGTACGAGGAATATTAATATATATATATATATATAATATAAGAGTAAAATAAACCAAATTCTAAACAAATTAATACAGTTTAAAGGTTAAGTTATATTTTAAAATAACTCAAATGTTTAGATAAAAAACTTATTATTACAGCTGTATATAAATATTACGCATTAATTGACATTTACTTCTCAAAGCCGGTTCGCGAGTCGCGAGGTTAAGAACAGTGCGAAGAAGACACAAGAATTAGTTTTTTTCAATTTTCCTACATCTTTTCACACTTGGCTGTAGATCTTTGCAAAATTCTCGCACAACACCACTCTGCCTTAAATATGCAATCAGAAAATTTACGAGATAAATACGTAAGAGGAAAGAAGCCAATTTAATAAGCCTGTTATTTTGCAAAATTCCACAAAGCTTATCTCATGCCAAATATTTGATAATGATAAAGCAGTGACTTTTTCTAAGTATAGCTGATTAAATGTAATAAATTTTTGTATAATATTGTATTATAAATAATTATTTATGTTTTGTACACAAAAAATAACTGTTGAAAAGTTTATACAGGGTGTTTCACAAATTAGAGCAAAAAATTAAAGGGTATATTCTGTACGACGTGCTGATCATGAAACAAAAAGAATTTTTTTTAAATTCGAAAAATTAAGGGTTGTTTACTTAAAACATTTTTTGTAGTACTGCACTGGATTCGCTTTCCTATTAAACACAAACAATGAAGTAGGTATCAACTACGAAAGAATAATTACACAATTCAATTATTAGCAGTTATTTATAATATAATTTTATTTAATTAATAACTTTAACATAATTATCCACCCAGTGGCAGTGGCAACGAAAAATTTTGGACTGGGAAACATAGAAAATAGTTTTGCGATTTAAAAAGAATAATTTTTGTTTCATGATCAGCACGTCGTACAGAATATACCCTTTAATTTTGTGCTCTAAGTTGTGAAACACCCTGTATAGTGGGAATTAATGTCAGTTCATACATTCTACACATTTTATGTACATATATGATTTTACCCAGCATGAGGAGGATAGTGGGACTATAGTATGTTATATTTCTTTATAGGCACTGGAAACGTTCATGAAATTGGAATGGAACACTCTAAGAAAGGAATGGTTATTAAAGTAATTTTGGCACTAGAGGGTTGAAGGTCGAAATATTACAATAAATATTGACATAATTAACGTAGATAATATTTTTTTTTTTTAAATTATGAGCATTCGCCGGGAATAACTAAGCGGTGCCGAATCCCGCAGGGCGCGAGAGCCCGAACATACTGGAGGCTAGGGTTGTGCCGTGGTCAATTGACCAAAAATATTTGACGGCCAAAAAAAACGGTCAAATAATCTAAATGGAACCGCTATGATATCTGTTGTTCAATAGAAATAGCTACTTACTATTATTACATGAATATATCTAGTTTGGTATTCTGGGTTCTGGAGAATTTGCTTACTTTACTTTACAAATAAAATAAATACATATTATTTCATTTCATTACGTCTTTTACTTTATTTTGAATTTGATGTGGTTTTGTTTATTAGTTGTTGTTGGTGTTTCATTTTCAGTAATATTGGATGTAGTAAACAGTACTATATAAATAAATTACAATTTTAATTGTGATTTTTATTAAATGTTTCTTGGTCAATTGACCGAAAAATATTTGACTGGTCAAATGCACAACCCTACTGGAGGCACGAAATCCATACCATATTTTTTAATTTTAAAAGTATTAATAACTTCGCTTATTTTTGTACCATTGCTAAATGACTGAAACATGATTTTTTTAATGCATATTTTGTAAGTAGGTGTTTGATGGTATCGAGTCGGCCTGTGAATTTGAGAATCCAGATTTTCACCACATAAAAACTACCCTTGTGGCTCAATCTCCACTAACATCTTTAGGGGGTTGTGATTTGACGACCGGTAACCACACGTCACGCGAAAAAATATATCACCTACTGAGAACTGCCACGGCAAATATTGAACCCCTATTTTTTTTCTTCCGGAAGTTGATTTTTAGGGGTACAAACCACCCCTGAAAGGTGGTAAAAGAATCGCCATAAATGAAATTAAATAATATCAAAATATTACGCGTTCAACATTGGTTCCCAAGGGTAACTTTGAAAATAGATTCAGCGACTCCAAAAACCCCCAAGTAACTAGTTTTGAACCTAAAACTCTATTTCAGTTGAATATCGTAATTTCATCCCCCCATAACCTTTTTGTTAGCGTAACTTTTTAACGTAAGGTCTTTATCTCTTAATTGATTATGTTTTCTACTTCAATCTAGCGTTTAGGTGGATTACGAGTGCCGTTGGATAAAAACTTCATTTAAATAGCTAATTAACTATGCATTTCATTCCAGTTTGTGGTGAAATTTGTTAGTGATAGGTTGTATATCGTGTTGTGTTAGGTTGGGAGATTACTTGAGAACGAATTGGTGAGTTGAGTCAAGTGGTGTTACCACACGTGGTGTATGTGTATGTGATCCTTTCCTTGTGTATGCTGCGGTCACTCCAGAGAAGTCCCCTGCGGGGTTGACGGGGAGTGACAGCCAAGTATGCAGCCACCAAAGTACGACCCGCTAGCCCTCGTGCCAACGGTGCCCTGACCTGCCATCTTTAGTGTTAACTCAGGAGGTGCCCAACGTTTCGCTAACACCCCGCGATTGCGGGTGGAGTGTGGGTTTTTACTTGGCTTTCAATCCACACTCCCGGTGCCCAGGTGGGTGGGTGTTGAGCACTGTTTCTGGTCACTCTGGTTGGCGCTGTCCTTGAGGCGACTCTCAGAGTGACGTGTTGTTGTATGTGCATTTCGAGCGATCACCTGTTGAGTGATTGTGGTGTGTGTGTGTGTGGTGGCAGTTGATTCCTCACTGAGTAACTTCTTATGTTATTTCTCTTTCCAGCTGGATACCGCGCATCAGAGTACCGCTGAGGCAGCATCCGCTCCGTCATCTTTACTTTTATTAAATTCATCTTTTTAATATTTTTAACCCCTTAAAAAAGTGCATATGATCAAAATGACCCCAAAAATAGATTTTGGCGATCTCGAAAACCCTTGGTTACCAATGTTGAACGCGTAATATTTTGGTATTATTTAATTTCATTTATGGCGATTTATTAGAATTTAATTCTAATGAACAAAATACTATTGTTTACAAAGGTAATTTATTAGAAAATAAACAAAAATATATTTCGCTGGACCATCTATGACTAATAATTTTGTTAAAATTATGTCAATTTTAATTACAATTTGTTTACTTGGTGATTTTGTACGTTCTACATTTTGAGAATTTCAGAAGTGAACCATTATAGCGAAAATATATTATATATATCAGTGGTATCGAGTCGGCCTGTGGATCTTGAGAACCCTGGTTCGATCCCCACAACCGACAAACAATTTTCACCAATTTAAAAAAATCTACCCCTGTGGCTCCTCCTCCACTAATATCTTTGGAGGCCGTGATTTGACGGCTGGTAACCGCACTTCACGCGAAAAAATATATCACTTACCGAGATCTGCTTAGGCAGAGTGCCACACCCAGTGATGGGTAAAAGGCGTGATGATATATTTATTTTATATTTTATTTAAAAAAAACTAAATTATAAATATACTTATTAGAACCAATCATATGCAAAATTATAGATTAGATTGCGTCATGAAGACATAACATATTATGTTATTCACCTTTTCAACCACGCGCGAGTGTTTGATGCGCTTGTCATATTCAGCGAATTTTTTGCAATCTTGCAAGTATTTATTACAAGTGCAGTAGTTTAAGCATTATAAATAGTTAGTAATAATGATTTTTTAGTAAGAATATTAAGAGGTGTATAATCCGAACATGTGATGTTATTAATTTGTTATTTATTGTTATTTATTTCGTTGTCTTTTATTTTAGTTATTATTAATTATTTGTTTTAACAATACAGGGTGTTTCAGGACTAGTGTAACAAACTTTAACAGCTTATTCCTGAGGTCATTTTGAGCCAAAAATGTCATATGAACATAGGTCCTATTCCTTCTAGTTACAAAAATACAAGAGGTTGAAGTTCTATAAATACCACGAAATTTTCAAATTTTTATAATCAAGATACTTTCGGAAAACAAAAATGAGCGCAAATAGGGGATGGGAAAGTTGGCTTCTATTTGGATATCTGTCTTGGTATTCTCTGGACGCATAACGGGCATTACCATTACATAATCCATAAATAAAAATCATATCTGCATATTCAGCAGTACTATAACCATCCATTATGAAACAAAAATACAATCAAAAGTACAACAATTTTTAATTAAGACAAATAAGGTATGACTTTTCAATAAAACTCTTGTTTTCCGAAAGTATCTTGATTACAAAAATTTGAAAATGTCGTGTTATTTATAGAACTTCAACCTCTTGTATTTTGGTAACTAGAAGGAATAGGACCTATGTTTATGTGACATTTTTGACTCAAAATGACCTCAGGAATAAGCTGTTAAAGTTTGTTACACTAGTCCTGAATCACCCTGTATATCGTTTAGTCCCAGTTGTAACTTTCATTATTTATTATTCAACTTCCGCACATCAACAACTAGTAGTAAAAATAAGTTTTCATCATTATCACCCTGTCATGTTATATAAAATTAACACTAATATCACAAACTATAAATCCTGACAAGAAATAACAAACAATAATGAATTATAACTTAACTTGAAAAATAAAACAAAACTATTGCTGCATCTATATGTTGCTCAGGTTCTGGTGATTTTCGCTTTGTATTTCATGGCCTTGTATAAAAAGTGGCCACAATCTGACTGACAGTTAACTTTGAGATTATTGTTTAACTTACGTTGTTATACAGGATGTACAAAAAATTGTTGGTATAGAGAGATAACATGGGAAAACAGTTCTGTGTAGTATAAATATCCGACAATACGTTATGACGCCAGATTATACATGATGAACTCAGAAATCAGATTATGCCATAAATTGCAATAAAATGTAAATATTTACTGAATATTTCTATTATCAGTTTAAAAGTCGTGTCAAATATCCTGCCATATATTTTGTACCATGATCTAGTGGATACATGTTTAGTTTCAGAATTCCAGCGCAAATCTGGATAACTCTTAACTTTTTTAAATTTATTGTTGCATTGTCATATTTATTATTGTGATTTAATTTTTTAATAAATAAAAATTATACTAAATAAAAAACACCGATATTATGCAAAAAATATATACCGGGTGGAACATCATACCTGTGTATATAGGCGATTAACATGAAAAAACAGTTTTTCTGTGCGCATTTTACAATTGTTTATTTATTATTAAATTGTAATGATAGGTATGGAGTTTTTTGTATGAATTTTATTGAATGATTAATTTGTCGGGGGTAAAATATCAAATAGACAGAAAAACGTCAAGCATTTATCTATTTTTGTTTCACTTCCATGGCTATTTGATATTTTCAACGTAATTTTTTATATTTTTTTATTTAATTTCTGTCGTTACAACGCATGTAAATGTAATTCTGTTTATTGATTTAGATGCAGAATTTTATGCTCTACAACATTTATTTGAAGCATTTTTGTCTAAAATAATTTGGGGAGCAATGCGCACGGAAAAACTGTTTTTTTTTTCATGTTAATCGCCTATGTACACAGGTATGATATTCCACCCGGTATTAAATCATATTTATTATTACTATTCAAAAATTCTTCATTTAGAGTTAACCAGTGGTTTAATCTTTTATAAAATTTTCTGCGAACGTTGGAAAGTTGCGTAAGAGTAATTTTATTACTTATATTACTTACTATATATTTATAAATTGATAACAACAATGTAAAAGTTGATGATAACAAATCGAAAATGATAATTTGTAAATTTAATATTTTATTGGTTTGTTGACAAATCTTCCTCTGTTTATTCTGTTAACTTAAATATAATAATTGCTGAATTCGTATTATCATATTATTGAAAATTATTATAACACCGTTTATATTAATTTTTTTTTAATGTAAAGTCGTAAGATAATTATAATACGAGTAAAATTATTTGAAGCAATAAATAGTTATAAAAATAAAACTTAAATTATCAGGATTTAGTTTCATTTAAGTTTGTATTCTGAAATCAAGTATTTTTCCACTGGACCATGATGCAACATAACTGTCAAATTATTTTACAAGACTCATAAAGTGATAAAAAATAATTAATAAATATTAATATTTTATTGCAATTTATGACATTATAATCCGATTTCTGACAAACATTCAATAAAATAAAATTAATTATAGCAACTATTATTTTCTTTTTTTTACATAATCTAGACAAATAAATACCTATTATTAACTTATCTAATTTGTTTTATTTCCCATGGCACTTTGATAATTGCATTAAAGCATTTATTTTCTTTTGCTTCTAACTCGGACATAAGAAACAATTGAACAACAAAATTATACTCTATGGATGCAGTTTTTCATTCTGAACATTTTTCTTCAGTTATATTTTGTTCTAAAATTAATTAAAAGGTAAAGAGATATCATTAAATCAAAATTTTAACATTGAATTTCCTATATTCGGAAACAAGTAGACACCCGGTATATATATATATATATATATATATATTCTATCAGTTCGGTGCAAGTTTTCGTTTTGTACAGTTTTATCCACGACCTATGACGTCTTTAGCCTACTTAAATTTTTTATTGTATAAACATGAATTTGTTTTCGTAGCTTCACTATTATCGCGGCTCTCACTGCTCTTAGCGTTTATCGTTTCTTCAACATAAACGTACCCTAAACTGTTGATAAAATATTGGGCCATCCATATATATATATATATATATATATATATATATATATATATATATATATATATATATATATATATATATATATATATATATATATATATATACATACATACATAATATTTTTTCTAAATATCAATAAAATGTGATCTATTTTCATATCTTTTTACTAAACTTTAAGCTGTAGATGAAATATGGCTTGAAATAAAACAATTAACTAAAACAATTGTAACTATTAAAAGAAACAATATTTTAAGGAACACTTAATAACAACAAAATGATTTTATAACAAATATTCAAAATGACTCTCAGCCTGTTCAATCCATTTTCTCCCGATATGACCACTTGATTTTTGTATGGAGCTACGTGAAAGATTTTGTTTGTAATGAACAAGTAAACATTTTAAACGGACTGTAGAATAAAAATGAAGCAGCAATTGAATCTTTATCTGCTAACCAAATATAAAGGGCTACTTATTCTTTTTCAAAACGTTGTGAAAAATGTATTAAAGAGACTGGGAGCCATTTTGAATATTAGTTATAAAATCATTTTGTTGTTATTAAGTGTTTCTTATTCTTATTTTCTGTATTATTATGACAAAAAAATATTATTTCGTTTGATAATAATAATTACAATTGTTTTAGTTAATTGTTTTATTTCAAGCCACAGTCATGGCTCACTATTCTCTTTCCGATTTGGTGTATAATAAAGTACCCGCCATTTTACTTTTTAATAATGTAACATATGGATTATTTTACAAGATTGTAAAGCAAATTTGATGCACTTTTCAAATTTGTAAAAAAATATAGTACGTTCTATTTGAAATTTCAAAGTTGATATTAATTACTAATTAATCGGAAATGATATCATGAATGTACATCCGTCATCAACTAGGTTTCAGGTTGCTGTATAAATTATGTTTTATGAAAGAAATTGCTAAGTTGATAAATAAGCGAGATATTTGCTGGGTCTATTAAAATATAACACCCTGTATATATACATTATTATTATTATTATTAATCTGATAAAAAATAATTATAAACTGTTTTGTCTTTCTTAAAATTCATTCAGATTTTTATTTTACATATTAGAAATTACAAATAGAATCATAGTAAACAAAATGTTTCAACATGATCGCTGTTTTTAATACACTAATGTAAACGACATCTAACAATTTGTGGAATTTAAAGGCACTGAGTTTTTTAGGCGGTTATTTAAAAACAGATTATTAAAATTGTTCAAAGACACAACAAGAGCTGATCAGGAGAATCTGAGAAGAATGCAATAATATTACACAACAATTTAAAAATATGCAAAAAATGTTAAGAGCCATGTGCCATATGGAAGAAGACACAAACAGATGTAAAATGTAAATGGAGTTAGCAAATATATAAAGCGTTAATAAATTTTAAGTCTATGTACATATTGGACACAGATTGTATTAAAATTGATAATTTACTGAAAATTTTCCACAATTAGTGATACCGGTTTCTTGAGCTCTATTTTTATTATTCATACCTGGCGTTTGTCTACCTTTTCGAAATTGGCCAATTTGTTTAAAATTTTAATTGTGCTATTACCATCTCTTGGATCGAATGAAAACTTATATTAGAGTTTTAATTCCCACGAGAATGATATTCATATACATAACAGATTATTAGGATTGTTTCCATGCCGTCATGTCAGTTCGATAGTACACATGCATGTTTTACTTAAAATATTCGAAGTCTAACATTCTAACATTCAAAAATTTGTTCGGTCAACCAAAATAGTTATTTTTGTAGTAAGTGCGCAAAATGAGTGTTTTTTTTGTTGCGCGTGAGAATAAGTCATTCGAACGTGCCAAAAAACAAGAATTTTGCCCACGAAATACAAACAACATTTGTTCTATAACTGTAAATAAAGAATAATACAATAATTATTGATTTATTTAAGTAAATTGAAGGAAAACAATCAACAATAATATTCATTTGATACTATTGATGTAACTAATAAACCTGACAACAAATAATTTGGGAGCGTGTGCGAGATACTAATTTTGCGTGCAAAATAAAGCGTAAAATACTCGTTGTCATGATGATGGAAATGATGCAAAAATCATGTACTTCGCGTATTGATATTAGTGAAAAAAAATGAACATGTTATGACAGCTGTAGAAAAAAAATATTTATACACTTCTAAACATTTTTTCAGTTGAATTGCCTTGCCCCGCACTAAATATTTTGGTACCACTTGGGTCTGCATAAAAGAATTCAGATCATGAAATGTTTCATTTCAAAATAAGTATAGATGGCACTATAACATTTATGAACTTTGATAAAAGAACTTTTATTAATTTTTCTATAGCTAACAGTAATTTTTTTATATTTTTAATACAATATAGTGATTATAGAGCTATTGGTTAATATTTTATGGAACACCCAAAGTCATTGTTGCGCATACAACGAATTGTACTATACAGGGTGTTTCACAACTTAGGGCTGAATTAAGGGTTGTTAACCTAAAACATTTTTTGTAGTACTGCACTGGATTCGCATTCCTATTAAACACAAACAATGAAGTAGGTATCAACTACGAAAGAATAATTAACAATCCAATTATTAGTAGTTATTTCTAATAGAATTTTATTTAATTAATAACTTTAACATAATCATCCACCCAGTGGCAATGGCAACGAAAAATTTTGGACTGGGAAACATGGAAAATAGTTTTGCGATTTAAAAAAAAATCTTTTTGTTTCATGATCAGCACGTCGTACAGAATATACTCTTTAATTTTTTGCGCTAAGTTGTGAAACATCCTGTATATTATGTACATGCAATGTACCAATGAGGTGACTGTATATCTGCTTACTCCTTTAGAACCAACACGCATCTTTCGGCGTGACCTTGGAAGTTCCACGACATATTAACCCAGCAATAAGTTATGCTCATTCATTTATACGATTTAGAAAGGTTACAAATTTAGCCGACAGGTGGCTTCTAGTTTGTATTAGCCGCGAACAGCCGCGACGAGATGATGCGCAACATGGCGGATTCCCCTACTCTTCTATTAGTTACAGCGTAACATGAATTATTCTAAAAACCTTGGCAAAGTCTGTTTCAACTGCTAAAATTCCAAATATTTATTCAAAATAAATATCAAACAAGGTTACTGTTTCCTTGGATTATAGAATCATATTTATACGAATAAAATTATATTTCAATTTGTGAAAAAGTAAACCTAACGCATTTGAATAAAAATATTATGTACACCTCGCCCGTAAAATGTTTTAGGGGTATTCATAATGTCTTCTGACTCGGCTGTTGCCTGAAGCAACAAGTTAATTGTTAACAGTCACAGTAGAGAATTATCCTATGGGCAAAAAGGAACCCTCATCAACAGAAGAATCGCAGCCAACCTTCGAAAAAATATCAACTGTAGCTGTAATATTATTAAATAAGAAAATTTATGTAATTTTGGAATAAGAAAAATGATTATAATGAACTGATTGACGATTTCTCTCTTCAAAAATACATCCTTTTATCCCATACTGTAATGTAAGCAATTATTGTCTGTCATGGTTAGGGAATGCAATACCGGGATCCCGGGATTCCGGACATAATTTGTCCGGTATTCAAACCGATGTTTAGCATAAAAATACTGGTTTTTCGGTATTTTTTAATTGAAGTATAATATACAATTTAGCGGAATGTTATTATTATTTATTACTTTAACGTTTAACTCCTTTTTAAAATTATGTTATTGAAGATTTGGCAAGCTTGTTGCGGGGAATCCCAAATAATGGAACAGTGGGACGTTGCGTATTTGTTGCCGATCGCCAATTCCTAGTTGTCGTAGTCGTTCGTTAGCAAATAGCAAAAAGCAATGAGTTGAGCAACTAATCAGGAAGGAAATGATATTTTTTGAAGAGGAAGATATTAAGGGCGTGAATTTACAATTAACATACAATTATTTATTAGAAACGGCATTTACAGCCGCATCTCAAATATGCACAAGAATAAGATCCAGATTAAATGACTACACACTCGATCATATTTGTTTACTAAAATATTATTTTAATTCCAATGAAGCAAAAAAGTAAAAGTTTATGTTGTTTATTTCACATATATAGAATTACCTATCTTTATTTTTTTATGTTCAATTTTATTTATATTTTATAATTATTAAAATAAAATGTTAATTTTTGATTACATTTGACATTCCCTTAATCTATGAGAAGTTCTGTCGACCCAGTAATGCCATCTACCGAAAAAAATGAAAAGCTACGCAATAGCAATTTAAATAACAACAAAGACAAAGTTAATTATCATTCATGCACTTGGTGAAACTAGGTATAATAAAAAATATTAAATAAAACTCTAGGCAAAGTCTCACAAAATAACAGAACTTCTCATGTCATCTTACCGTTTGTTAGAGATCTTATTCTCTGCTGACACAGGTCTTCGTCACCAGCTTCTTCACATGAACTTTGTTCTAGGTGAAGAAGTGAGTTATACCATGCTGATGAGCTCTAACAAGAGCGAAACGCGTCCATGGTTACTAACTGTGCTGGCCGGCCTCTGACGATGCCCTCATAAGGTGACTCGGAGGCTGAATTTTGTGAGACTTTGCCTAGAGTTTTATTTAATATTTTTTATTATACCTAGTTTCACCAAGTGCATGAATGACAATTAATTTTGTCTTTGTTGTTAATTTTTATCACATTAAAATTACCCCTGTAGCTCCCCTTCTCCACTAACATCTTTTGGAATTATGATTGGACGATTGGTAACCGCACTTTACGCACATTAATATATAAATTACCGAGTTCTACTACGGCGGAGTGTTACACCTAGTAATGGGTAAAAGACGTGATAATATATGTATATATTTATCAATTAAAATTAAAATCAAATCACTATCACTTACAGCGGCTTGGTTACTCCGGAACCTGTACTGAGATTGGGATTAAGTTCCAGTTATACAGCATAACATAAATAAACTGTATTCGAGATATGAGCGAAAACTCGAAAGAAAATTTGGGAGGAAACTTGTTTTTTTTTTTAATTATTATTTTTTCCTTATTTTTATATTTTAAACACCCCATCTAGTTTTTTGTCGAGCTTAACATAGTCTTCTAGATATTATACTTTTGTTGCACCAAATAACAATCTAGTATAACAATCTATAGTCATTTATTTATTTATACTACCAAAACCTACTCCGTATAACATAAACTTATCTAAATTTTTCTTTTTGTTTTTTATTACACTAGTAGTCTTGAATGCAAATCCTGGCGATCTTCCTGGTACCTCCGGTTGTATTGGCTTCAAAATGTCCCTGGGTTCAACACATGAAGGTATAACGCGCCAATGAATAATAATTTCACAAATAATTATTATTTGGCAATTATATCGTTATATATTTGTTCGTACTTTTGAGCATCTTTATTAAATAATATTCACAAGTTCGCAAATTATTTCTTCCATATTTAAATATGTCTGTAATACTTAAATACAATGAAATAAATTTATAAAATTTTTGCTATTTATAAAAATGGCAATTAAATTATAATATATAATAGCCATTGATTACTGGGTCATCTTGATGTTCGCAAATACACAGATAAAAAACGAAATATGAAGTATTTACATTGAATTTATCTTTGAAAAATATTTTTTTTATTTATTCTTTTATTAGGCGCAATGAACTGTCCTATACCACCCCGGGTTACTCATGTCATGTTATGACTAAATAAATAGATTTTATAATCTTGTTTGTACGAATTTTATCTTAACTAAACTTTTTGTTAATTAAAATTTTGCCATTTATTCATATTAAATTCGTGAATTCATAAGTAGTATAAAGTTCATATTTATTTATAGTCGTTATTTGACGTTTCTAGGAGTACCACAAACTTAAAACTAGTGCACATATGTTTGTTTCAGTTCAAACATATGTTGAATAAGTGTGTTTATATTATTATTATCATTTAAGCAATTATGAAACATTTTCAGCACTTGAGATTATTATTAATTGTAGTACTGCTACTTGAATAAAGTTGTTTTACATACTTCTCGCCAGTGGCGGATCCAGGGGAGGGGTCATGGGGGTCATGACCCCCCCTAAGCATAGACTTTTTTAAATTTGTTGGCTCTAATAGTTATTTGACCCTAATACATACTAATGATGTCATTATTTACGATAACTCAATTTGTTAAACAAATTACATAGAAAATATTATCTAAGAACTTAGAAATTCAAAGATAATTAAGAACTATTGTTTGATTTATTATTCTAATAAATAGCCAAAAACCAATATTTTGTGGGGATATTATTTCGACCCGCAGATGGGAGAGGTATTCTATTTAAGACCAAGTCAAGTATGTGACTACCGACATTTGCACTCAGAAAATCAACTTCTAATTCAATAATTTTTGTATTCTATCGACGAACCGTTTAGATATCGCAACTTTATTATTTAAAAGTGTTGGCGTTCTTAGTGGAAATTTTTGAGGTGAAAAAATAATTACTTTTCCTCATCACATTTATACTTTTTTGTGATAAGTTAATGTGATTTAATGTGATTGTAAAAATTATTTATAGCAGGAATATAATATGAGCAAATACAAATGTTTTTTTATATTTAGAAGATGGGCAATAACCCCCCTCCCTCCGAGACAAAATTCACTCCATGACCCCCCCTTAATTCGAAGTCTGGATCCGCCCCTGCTTCTCGGTGTTGGCCTGGACTATGTAAGTCTCGTCTCGGTCTCGAATCTTGATGATAATCTGAAGTTTTCAAGGTCAAATTAATAACATGTAACATAATATAATATTTCATTTAAAAAATAAATTAAACACTCAATAAAAGATATTAAAATAAAACAAATTTTAGCTATTGATAAAAACGGGACCGAGTCTCGCAGCAATACTAATAGTCAGTTTTTTTTTATAATATTCATCATTATTTTGAATAAAAAAATCGCGTTGTGAATTCAAGGACATAACTGGAGTTCTCTTAATTTTTATTTCGCCTGACCTTCCATTTAATTCGTTATTCGCCTGCGATGCACTATAAACTAGACAATAAACGATTTAAGCTTGATGAAAAAGAAGCTATTTATATCGTCAATCGAAACAAACATTATAAATGTTGGAGGCTCAAACTCCAACTTGTAGAGCTGGAAGTACTATTGTTCTAGTGCTAGGTAATTAATTATTCATTAGATTCATTATCGTTACTGGTTTCTTTGAGGAAGTTACACTATTTGAATACATATTTGTTTAGTTCAAATGTTTCAATTCATTATTAGTTACAATTATTTTGGAATGTTATATATATATATATATAATTTATTTTAGAGAATGTAAATTCCAGTTGTACAGTTGAAAGATGACAGTACTTCATCAAGCGTATTAACCCGTAAATGACAAACCCACCAGTACCGGATTAAGAAATTTTGAAATCTTAGTAAAGTGCTCAATTATTAATAACATACCTTCAACGTATTTAGATTCGCATGAAATTTCTGTGTACTCGTAATATAATTGCTTCTTAAAAAAAAATAGATAGTTTCTGTTCTAAAATATTTTTTCAATAATCGATATGTCATATTTAATTTAATACATTTTTTCTATATCATGTACAACTGTTTTTGAAGATATTTTTGTGTGAAGTTGTCAAGTTGTCTAATTGTAAAAATGTCAAAAGTAAATCTTTTAGTTTATCTATCATTGGTCAACTCATTTAAAATTATTGCACTTAATTTTTTTGTAATAAAATAAATTCATTAAACTGCAAAACACTTTTTTATTAGAAATGAATTGTATATAGTTTTATAAAATAATTTAAATGATTATGAATTTCAACTCTAATCTAAATATAAATATCAAATGTAAGTAATTTCAAATATTACCACCTTGATGTTTTATTATTATTATTTAAATTTTATAATAGTAGTAAATTAAAGTGATATAGGAAAAATAGTATCAGAAACTTATATTACAATAAGTATCATTATAACACTCATTTTTCAATATAGTATTGATTTAACTATGTGAAATACAAAAATTTTACTAAAAATGTTATCTTATGATTTGGCTGAATTTAATATGCGATCTGTCCGGATTTTCGTGCCATTGTTAATAACTATAGGCGTAGAATAGAGATTATAAATAAAATGTTAAAAAAGTATTCTTTATAAATGTCTATTCGTAAATATACAATAAACATTTCAAATAATAAATAAATTAGATGAAAAATTATTCTTTCTCTGTTTGACTAATCCAAAATTTTTTAGACATTTAATAGTAGTTTAACACGTTAACTGCCATGAGGTACGTCACATGTGCCTCAGTAAAATTGCCCCGTATGCTTTGAGACACATCATTTGTGCCTCAGGGTTTGACTACACATTTTGCTCAGTGGTCCAACGTTAGTACTTCGAAGTGCATATCAACAAACGTAATTCAATTCTTCTTGGCGTGGCACATCCAAACGTATGTTTAGAGCATTAATGTTGTTGTTGTTAGTCCCTGAAATAAAAAAATAAATGAAATAAATGCTAATTTATATACATATATTGTGCCTCAATGAAATATTTCAAAATTCATGGATATAATTTTCAAAAATCAATTCTGCTAGCATACTCGGATTTACTGATATAAAAAGGTCCTAAATCTATAGAAAAAGAAAAAGGGCCGAAGGGACCCAACAATTTTTTTAATGGTAGCAGTTAACGTGTTAAAATATATACATACAAAAATGTAATTTCTTCTAGTGCTAGTGTAATTAAATAGTTCTGGTAGAGCGATACTGATTAATGCGTTAATTGTTTCTTCCATGAAGGCCGCTTCTAAAAGCGCTCTAATAATAAGTATTACGTAACTGAAGATGAACATATTTGTATGGCTATAAAATGTAAATTTATACAATTTGTCAACATGATAGCACTGTGAACAACCAAACATCTGCAATAGCAAACATGTGGCAGCATTTCGCTAGTGTTTATTGTAGCAGAACATACGGGCCAACATAGGAGTACCTTACCTACTCATGTCAATAGGTTCAAGTACAATTAAACTAATTATTAAATTGATTGTTGAGTTTACAATGAAGGCTGGCTGTTTCGCTTTAATCGTATACATTGAATTCCAGTGATGTTTCAACTTTGAACCTGAAAACTTTTGATTGATATTGAGACATAATATTTTTGACAGTTTGATACAAGGGTTTTAATGTACAAAACTCAATCTCATATCGTTTTAATTATTCGGCTTGGGATTTAGCGATCAGTTGGACGGAATCTTATATCGGTTGATGTTTTATTTCTCGTGTTGTATGTAACAATATGAGCTATCTCATTGTTGTTATGTTGCGTTTAGGTAAGATTGGTTTCGTGTAATTTGACACTCGTGACCACATGTGCCATTAAGGCTGAGTGTGAGATCTTTTGGTTTTCGAATATAGGGCATTAAATTATAAAAAGATACAGTTATAGTTAATATTCTTAGAATTCCAACAAGATTTCATATTCGCGTTATCTGCAGGGCCAGAGTGTCAGACTACATAACCAAACCACTTGAGACATCTGTGTCCACCCCGATGCGAGGGGGATAGATTCCAGATGTGGGTATCGTACCCAGGGCAGCAAGTGTTTTGGTGGAAACCATTAGTCTCGTCCATCGACTCAAAGCGTGAAGATGTAGATCTTCACATCACGCGGTGTTCGCGTTTTATTTAATTTTAAACTAGATTAGGGAATTGAGTATTATAATTAACAAAAATTTAATTTAAATCATTATTCTGTTTCCATCCTCATATTAAATTATAACGTTTCGCGTTCAATTAAGTTTAAACTTTAATAGCAGTATGTTTAATAACATTTTAAGACTGCGTCCATTTCTTTCGTTTTACAATTGACGCAGTCCGGTAAGATCAACTTATTCACCCATCCCGCTCGTGTTACATGTAATCTAAGGAAATTTAGTGAGACATATACTAACACATTGCTAAAATTTTAAGTCAATCCATACATATGTGTATAAATATATTAGAATGATAGACATTGAAAAATAATAATATTTCTAAATTAATTATAACTTATTCGTTTGATTAAAAATAAACCTTGTAATAATAAAATTTGATTAAAATAATAATTAATATGAATTTCACCCACTAAATTGCCGACTAGATAATAATCATGATAGTTTATCTATACTAGGGTGACCCTTATTTTGGGTAAGTTCGAATTTTGTCGGTCTCCACCAGAAATCTGGTTTAAAATCACAAAAAAGTAATAAATTAATTTTTTGAGATTTTTTAAATAAGTTTAACCCGTGCCTCTAGGCCACTTTCACTTTTGCCTTTAGTTCCCAAATCACTGCTGAGCAGTGGCTATTCAAATGCAATAACTTTTTTGTTTTTCAATATTTTGACACAATTCCAAGCGGGTATTAAACTAGATGAGATAACGAATCGATCGATTACAATAAACAATTATTTTATATGATTGTTTATTGCTAAACGGATTGGTAAAAACTAACGAAAATTGAGTTTTTTTAAATACGCAAAAAGTGATTCACAGTATACTGATTCTTTTCCAACAATGTTGTTTAATAAACTATTTTTGATTGTTTTAGACTGTTTTTGAATAATATTCATATTGTCATATTGATTATAACATTTTTATTTTATTTTATCATATTTTTAGCCACATATATTTTATCATTTGTAGTGTTTATTTGTAAATGTGTACAAGTGAAAGTGGCCTAGAGGCACGGGTTAAACTTATTTTAAAAATCTCAAAAAAAATATTTATTACTTTTTTGTGATTTTAAACCAGATTTCGAGTGGAGACCGACAAAATTCGAACTTACCCAAAATAAGGGCCACCCTAATCTATACTCTATATTTTTCTTTTAAATTATAAATAATTAAAATAAATACATCATCACGCCTTTTACCCATTACTGGGTGTGGTACTCTGCCGCAACAGATCTCGGTAGGTGATATATTTCTTCGCGTGAAGTGCGATTACCAGTCGTCAAATCACGGCCCCAAAGATGTTAGTGGAAGAGAAGCCACAGGGGTAGATTTAATTTGGTGAAAATTGTTAATAAATAATTAATCGACATAAAAAAACAAATACTTTATTTTCTTGTTTAGAATGATGAATAGAATATTAAAATAACAGTACAAAATACATAAAACATAATCAAATGGTATTCCAGGTTTTTATACTACTGATATTAATAATGTGTTAGTGGAACGATAACTAAATATTAGTAGTGGAAATTCTTTTCTAAAAATATAATTTAAAATACAGTGTACTTATAAATGGTATTTGGGAGGCTTCAAATGGGTGTAGATGAAACAAACAAAAATTTACAATTTTTATAATTATCATTTACAAAATTACATTAATACAAAAAAATATTGGCACGTAAGCATAGTTAGCAATAAACATTGATTCAGTTGTTACGAGGAATATACTTGTTAGTTTATACAGCAGTTTGTCGAGCAGATGACTTAACAAAACATAGTTCTTCTTGGATTTCCTTGTAATAACTCCATATACACAAGAAAAAGTACCACCAGATGGCTGGAAAATAAATAAATGAATAATTAACGTCATACATTTTTCACTAGTCTAATAGTTGAAAAAGAGAATCATTATCGGTTTTCATACTTTACAAAAAAATAATAAATAATTCTTGTTATCTTACCTGTTACAAGTAATGTAAGAAAGAAGATAATTGTGAAGACCAATTTAGCAATTATGTTAACGAATATGAAAATAATGAAAACTAAGATAGTAATTGCTGCTGCAGTTCCTCCGATGCAGTGTATTCCCATGAAAACCATCCACGGTAGAAGAAATTTGTTGTTGTTCTGAAAGTTAAATAACTCATATTACTATAAGTTTGACATTTTTGTATTTGTTTTAAAGTTTTATACTTAAAACTTTTATTTGTTGTACTGAATATTAGGTTTGTTCATTTCATTAGTTGAAGTTTAGGCCATGGTACATTTTTCTTTTTATTTTAAACTTAATAATATACAAAATTATTATTCAACCCCTCTGCAAATAGAATTTTCCCCAAAATTTGTTATTTACTGTTGGTTGAAAAATAGTTGTAAAAATGAAATGAACGAACCTATTTATTATATTTTTTGTTCGTTTGATATAAGGCTTAATGTTACTCATATCATGTTATCCATAACTGTAAGTATGAATAACACAGGAAATTAGTTTTCCGGTGACGTTGCTTCACTGATTAATTTAGTAATAAACCTTACAAAAAATAAATAAATATATACATTTCTGTTAAAATTAAGTTTAGAAGTAGTAAAAAAATAAGAGCGAAACGCGTCTATGGTTACTAACTGTGTTGACCAGCCTCTGACGATGCCCTCATAAGTAAAGCTCGGATTTTTAGGCAATTGCCTAGATTCAAATTTTAATATACTTCAGACAATTTCGTTTTTCTATACGTAGGTAATATGTTTACGTGTAACGGAAGGTTTTTTTTTCGTGCCTTAGAGCCTATTTTTTCTATATTTTGGTTATTGTGCCTATTTTACCTTATTCAGCCTATTTTGCCTATTTTTGTTGCCTATTCTAATTTTTATTGAGCAGACCAGGTTTATCATCTACTTCGTTGACTAATTCTACACTCGACAAAGTGTTTCAACCTAACCTATAATATTTAAAGTACTTACTTTAATCATGTTTTTGTGTGTGAATTTAAAATGCCGAAAGAAAAAACGTTTTTTAGTCAAAATTTGACGTGGCAATTCAATTGTGTCTTTGCCATTAATCAATGGAGCTGAGGTAACTTTAGACGATAAGGCTAAATATAAGAACGCCCCGGTCACATTTTCTGATGTCGAACGAAGTTTTCAACTTACAAGCAAGTTCTGACAGACCGAAGACAGTCCCTTTCCAAAAATTGCATTGAGCAATTTCTCGTAATATTTTGTGAATTAAAGTATACTACATAATTTGAATTTGCATAATAGTTAATAAAATGAGAACCTTACATTATCATTTTTCACTTTGCGTTAATTTTTGTTTAAAATGATTATTTTTTTCTAACGAAGAGTAGGTACGAGTACCAATATTAGAAAAAGGAATCGTTTATTTTTTTTAAAACAAATTATTTACATTTAGGCTGCCTAAAATCCCGCCTATTTTAGAGTAATTACCGGCCTATATGCTTGCTTATTTGGGTGTTTTTAAGAGCCTAAATAACCGGGCTTTACTCATAAGGTGACTTGGAGGCTGAATTTTGTGAGACTTAGCCAAGTGTTTAGTTTATATTTTATTAAACCTAGTTTCACCAAGTGTATGGATGATAATTAATTTTGTCTTTGTTGTTATACAAATCAATATAATTTAAATATAAGAAAATGACCTTGAATTTTCTAATTAATTTTTTTAAAAAAGATCATAGATAAATAAGAAATAGTACACGTCATAAGACAAATGATAAATTAACACTTATGAGGATTTTTTTGTGTTGAGTCTCATGGTGATAAATTAATAATAATGTATAAGGTCTATAAGTTATTTGAAATACAAAAATGTTATTTTGTCAAAATCGGGACTATCTTGTTCAATCTTTGAGCTATTTACAGAGTGTCATGATAAATAATAAATATAATTTTGTACTAACAGATCTGTCAAATTATTTCTTTTAATTTTCATGGCACTCTGTAAACTCGCTGCCAAACGATTATAATTTATGTAAATTATATTATATCCTAGAATGAAGATATATTGCGATTCTTGTACATTTCATTCTGAACTTATCAGAAAAGTAACTGGTAGTAGAAAAATTAATTATTGAGCAGTTCTTATGCATAGTTGCACCAGTTCGGTTTAGAACTAAGCGAAGTTTAAAGTTTAGTTTAAATATTAAATTATACATACATACATACATAACATCACACTATATCCCATTAAATGGGGTAGCACGAACCCGTCAACATTCTCATCCTGACACACGATACTCGATTCGACCACATTAACACTTCCTCCATACAAACTCTTTCTTTTCTCACAACCAAAATCCATCAACACACAACAAACATTCATCCATTCGCTCCTGTACACTGCGCTTGTTTCTGAAGATGGTCTCCACACAATTGCAGGTAAACACTCGAAACATCTAAACAATGAATCTAAAATCAAGAATCATACGCTTGTCTTCATTCATCATATTTATCCCACAATTAATTTTCTCCAAACATTCCTATCCTGACACACCACTTTTGCTTCAACCACATTCATAATTCTTTTCATACAAGCTCGTTTATTCTTCACGCTCAGAATCTTTCGCTCACGCAACAACCCTTCAATCATATTCATCCACTTGTTCCTAGGCCGTCCACGCAAACTTTCACCCTCAATTTCACCAACATACACCTGTTTCACCAATCTGTCATTCGACATACGTTCTACATGACCAAACCATCTCAACTGACTTATTCCCACTCTTCTTACAACATTCTTCCCAATCTCACATTCATCATACACCAATGTATTCCGGACACGATCTCTTCTAGTATATCCACACACACCCCGCAAATATTAAATTATTTGTACCGGTTTCTTATTCTTATATATATATATAACAATTTTCACCAATTTAAATCTACCTCTGTGGCTCCCTCTCCACTAATATCTTTGAGGGCCGTGATCTGACGGCTGGTAACCGCACTTCACGCGAAAAAAATATATCACTTACCGAGATCTGCTTAGGCAGAGTGCCACACCCAGTAATGGGTAAATAGCGTGATGATGATATATTGCTTATTTTTTGCTTTTCTTAAAATTCATATATCAGTCATCAAATCACATTTGTCACATACCGGGTGTTCAATAATAACATTTTTTTTTTATTTTAAAGTAAAATTATATGAACGAAATTATAACATTAATTGTTTTTCACTATTTTTTGCTATTTGTTTTTACTTTTTTACACGATTTTTAAAATAATTTAATCAATACGCAAAATAAAAACAATTTTTTATACTTTGTTTAATATTATGTGAAGTTTTGTTGAACGATACATTTAAATCGAACTGGCGCACTCGAAACCAAGCATTAGTATTATTGTGCGTAAGAAGATTGATATTAGGAAAGTGAAAATCATACAATTAATTATCATGTGCATATTATAAATTGCAGTTGCTAGCTAGGATTGAAATTATGGTTTCTGATTTTCCATATTTGCACACGAAATCAAATGTTAATAAGTAAATTGACTTCAATGTTAATTGTGCAAATGAAAACATTTTTATTTATAAATTTATTCAAACCATACCTTAGAAACTCCAACAGCCAAAAGTGTAACCACTAGTAGATATACAACGGAATATATAAGTCTTGGAACTAGAGTATCTGAATCTAGTTGTGCTGAATGTGCTTGAAATTGTTTCAATACCTCATCAGGATGTGTAGTTACAAACATGTTGACTGATGAAAATATTATATTCATAACGGGCAGAAAAGCGAACAACAATGCTATTGTGAGTATCTGTAATAAAACTAAATTATACTAATAATTTAAAACATTAATTATTTTTTAATCAGTTAAAGAAATATGCATTTTATGAAGATGTTTTGGTTCCATTTTTTTTTAAATCAAATTATAAAGAGAAAAATTGAGATTCCGCCAGGATATGAACCTGCTATGAACTCCAGTCCTATGCTTTAAACCAACTAAGCGACGGTCGTCTATGATTCAAATATGTTTTTATTCCAATTTTTTTCTCAATTTTAATTATGTGCCATAGACAGCCTCGATCCTGGAACACTTTCATAAATAGCAGTGTCACTGGAGACGACTGTTGTGTCAAGTCTATCAGTTCATAGAAGAGTCAACGTAGACTCTGGTATAACTTTTATTGTTAATTAATTTTTCATAAATGTGTGACTATCAATTTTATTTATATTGCAATCTATTATTATTTAAACAATTGTGTAATTTCATATTATGACTTGAAAATGGGACCAACTTAAAACGTATATTTAATTTATATTTCATTTATTTAGAAAACCAAATAATCCAAATAATAAGTAGTGCAATTTAATTTTCCAATTTACATCTTTACTCCAACAGACGGCTTAACAAAAAAAAAATATTCTTCGGATTTTTCAACAATTGATCTAATAATGATTTATAATATAGTAAAGTAAGTAGCAAGATGAAAAGATGCACAGCAAGAGATAATCAACTTTTATCTTTCTGCTTTGCGCAGGGTTCGAAGATATATATCGATCGATATATATCATGATATTTATTTTGATATATATCGTCATATTTTTGCAATGATATATATCCATTATATAAAAATATCAAATAGTTTTTGAGATATAGTCTCCGGAGAAGTGAAATTTTTCGAATTTTTCAGTTCTTCTACTTTTCCGAGGCTATATCTCAAAAACTAAATGTGATATGAAAACGCGCTCAACGGCATTAATTTTCTCGTGCTTCAGTTAACTTATAAACATAGTTTCAGCGATTTTTATTTTTTTTCAATTTTCCGCCAAAAAAATCGCAAAAAGCGGTTTTTTAACATTTTCTCGAAAACCAGAAGTCATATGCATTTGTAGATTGCACCACTGGATTCAGTGGGTCAAAATACATATGTATGTAAATTTTCGTTTTAATAATCCTACGATTAAGGATTTTTGGGAAAATTGAATTAAAATCTGAAAAAACCAAAGGGGTACCCCTTAGGAAATAATTAAAAATATTAAATTGCATAAAATTGTATGAAAATTTGCTTATAAGTCAATTCGGACACGGGGAATTCAACGCCGTTGAGCGCATTTGCATATCTTGTTTAGTTTTTGAGATATAGCCTCCGGAAAAGTGAAATTTTTCGAATTTTTCAGTTTTTCTACTATTCCGAGGCTATATCTCAAAAACTAAATGTGATATGAAAACGCGCTCAACGGCATTAATTTTCTCGTGCTTCAGTTAACTTATAGACAGGGTTCGAAGATATATATCCATTATATAAAAATATCAAATAGTCTATAATAAATACAGTATACCTCTCATTATTACTTTCATAAATTCTGTTAAAATTATATTCTAAAGATAATTCTTACTTTACTAGCTTTTGACTAACTTCACATCAACGACATAAATCCAAATTGTGTGCCATTTGTGATGTCATTAACGGCAAAGTCGGAACCATTTCCAAAATTTTTATTTGGTACTCATTTTAGAAATACAAATCCTTTAATATGGTGGAAAAGTGTAACTATCAATGAGTCAGAGTGGCCAAATAAAAGTACATTTATTGAACTATGTGAACAGTTACACACTGCTGTAACAGCCACAGCAGGGCTGGAACGATATTTCTCCACTTTTGGCATTGTCCAATCTCAATTACGTAATCGTCTCGGTAACGACAAAGCCGGTAAATTAGTTTTTATGTTTAAATATTTAAACCAAAAAGAAACTACAAAAAAAAACTAATTTAGATTGGATTTGGCCAAGTGAGTCTATCTGCAACGCTGTTCAGGAAGTTCATCAGAAGATGATGATTTAGGATATAGGATTATTTAAATATTCTTACTATTCTTAGTACTATATAATATTTGTGTATCCATTCAATGTATATTTACTTTTTTTCATTACCTATGTAAATTTTTTATTTATTAGTAATAATTTATTTTGTATTTTCTATTGTGATAATAAATGTGTACAAAAACTAAAATATCCTATATATCAGATATTTTGATATTTATTATAAATATCATGATATTTACGAACCCTGGCTTTGCGTTACCTAAAATATCCTACCTCTGGCCAATCAGAAGTCAGCATTTTTGCGTAACCTAGCAGATGGTCATCTGATATTCTAGTAATCATTGATTATACATTGTTATCTGTCCGATGTGTACTTGTGAACTTGTTTAGCTTGGTGTTATATAAAAATACATCGCAAATTAAATATTCGGTAGAAATTCATAAATCTCTCTTATTATAAATCGTCAAAAGATTTTAATTATCAAATGTTATACAATTGAGAGATTAGTGCCGAAATTCACACACGAGATGTTGAAGTTACACTAAAAATGACGATATTCTATCATAGTACGGTTAATGGTAATAATTTATACGTTTATAATACTCTAATTGAATTATCTCTTACGTTACTTCATTATAAATCCAGTTTAATGATACTCGAGATGCTAATGGTGGCAAAAAAATCACTCATTTCTGAGTGAGGTGCGTACATTTTTTTCCGAGTAAAGTGTGGTTACCATCCGTCAAATCAGCTTTTTCTACACGATATTGAAGGAGAGTGACAGGTATAATTTGTGTAGCGTAAAAATCAGTTTTTGGTTGTGAAAATCAAACTCGGGTTCTCATTTACATAAATCAATGCGATGCTACATGTTGCATATTTGTTATTAAAAAATCCTTCTAATACTTGTTTGCACCAACGAAACTTTAATATGTATATCTGATTTAAATGAAAGAAAATCGAAGTAATATGTCATATGAAGAAGTATACATTGCTGTTAAGCATTTGATGCGGTATTGTCAGTTTATGTCAAATTTAAAATTAAAACCTATACTATTGCCATTTTTCAAAATATTTCTTTTATAATTTAATACAATTCCTACGCGCATCAATTTTCATTTACTGTTATACACATCTTCTATCAGCATATTACGAGATGTTATTGTAGAAATTTTAATATAATCGAAGGGCTAATTCGAGTTCGAAACCTTTACTGGCCCCAAATCAATGCTTTAATTATAACGTGATAATAAAGAAGTAGGTTAATAGCAGTGATGTATTGCTATAAATTTAGTAAGGGGTGCGGACTTGCGCACGCAACTTCCATTGCTGTTATTTTAAAAATAAATTTTCATCTAACAAAAAAATAAAAATATCATTATAACCATTATTAATATGAAATCATTATAAATACTTACCTATTAAAAACAACAAATATATATGAAAATAACATTATATTTGATAAAATATAAATTAAATCAAATTATAATAAATACTTAAGTTCTCAATTTGAAAGTAAATCAAATATTTGGAAAAAAGTTCTATAGTACTGTATAATATCAATATTTCTTGTGTTTCTCACACACCATAAATAAAATGCTAATGATTTTCATCACATTAAAATTACGCCTGTGTCTACACTTCTGCTAACATCTTTCAGGGACACGAGATGACGGTTAGTAACCTTATTTCACTCGTAAAAATACTGTTCGACTGCAGAATATATATTTTCTGCGTATGAAAAGAAGTATCAAGTGTCAAATCACAACCTTTGAAAGATTTTAATATAAAAGGATATAATTATTACATCGTTCGTTTAACATTATTTTAAAAATGTAATTGATAATATCAAAATTCATAATAAAACTATATTTTCATTCTAAAAATATGTTTATATCTGCAAATGAATAAAATTAGTATTGAGAATTGCAGGTTATCTACTTACACATAGACAACCGCTGGCAATGAGACTTCCTGTTTTTAGAGAACAACAGCAGTTGTATTGTTGTTGAATTGTGCACCCCATATTCACAAAAATTTGTTTAATTCTCAATTTAAACTGAAAATCAAAATGCAAAATTATTTGTAGAAACTAGACGTTGCACTGTTACTGTTTCACTCGAGGCATCAAGATGAGGCCAGGGCCTATTTTTAGAGTTGAAAAAGAATAAAAATAAAATTATCTATAAATTCTTCATGCAATTAGGCCAGATGTAATATTAAATGATGCGGAAATGCAAATAAAAATGTGTATTTATTATAATTATCCAATATTCGGATGAATTAGGATACCAATTTATAAATTATTTTGTCATGCTAATTTATATTATTTACAAATTCCTTGGTGTGTGCATAATATTAAAATTTAGTAATGTTTACAATTTTTTTGTTGTCGTGCATGTGGTGAAAATAATTTTGAAGTATATTATTCCTAGAATATGAGTAGATAAGAAAAATTCAAGGGTAAAATAATACACAAAGAATTCAGATAAAAATTTGTTTAGGTTAGTCAACAGTAGATAAAGTTACTAAAAAGAATATGAAGTACTCTGATAGCATGAAAGAAAACATAAAAATTCCATTTCTAATCTTCATTCATTATGTTTCTAAAGGTATTTTGTCAAGCACCTATCCATTTGTTGCACTGAACTTTACGTATAATAAATAAATGATACTTTTTGATGTTTTAAATTTTTTGTTTAAAATGAGGATATATAGAGTACACCTCTGAACTAAATCTCTACGTCTATCCGGCGCCAGTTCGCCAATTGGTCAGAGCTAATGTTAGTAGTGACCTTCACTAAATTTATCCTCCCACAAGCCATCTTGAATTCATTTGGAGCTTGTAAATACGGTACAAATAAATTACATAAATATACAAACAATATTTTTATTTTTCATATAAGAGTACACAGTACATAAAACAAATGTGATTCAAAATCAAAATAAACATTTTAATTAGTTACAGAAAACATAGAAAATTATAAAAATCATATACATTTCTCTCAACAATTATGATTAAAATGGACTTATTTAAAAAATTAATAATAATAAGTGTATTATAATTATCAACAAATATACCTACTAAATAAGTAACAGAAATATAGATGAGACATTGTATAAGCCTGTATATTAAAAATACATTCCTGATAGTATATAGGTACATTTATAAATTATTGTACATAATATGCGAAAATATATCTATTGGTACATCTAGTTTAGACATTCGAAAGTATGGCAAACAAATAGAAATTTTTTCGACATTGTCGTGAGGTTTAGGCCATTTGTGTACGATCCTTATCGTATGCTGGTGGGTTAGTTGATGTCGGGCTGTAGTATACATTTCCACCAGTACCAGTTACTACGTTCACTACTCCAGATTTTACTTCTTGGTAGTGGCTGTATACCACTATCCAGAAATACCAAGCTAGAGCTAGAACACAAAAAACATGTTATATTAGTTTTATCTGTTGATTTCAAATTAACGCAAACTGTGAGTATGGTTCATCTCAAGGTCAGGTAGGAATGACGTAGCTAACAAGAGTTGAAAAAAGACAGATAGCACATGTTAGCATACTTCTTTTTTCAGCGAAAGTTCACGAGTTCAATTAATTATGACTTTAACTTACAATTAAAACTAATAATAAAGTAGCGTCCAATTGGTTTGCATTTCAGTAGGAGCTATAGGTACTCTACGTTGTAATTGGAATTAATTTCTTGTTTTGCAGATAAATATAAATTATTATTGGGTCAGTTCAATTTGAAATATAATAATATTACTTACTACATTGGTTTCTTATAGTATAAATGATTCCTATTCAAAATATATCATTATTTCTCGCTTAAATTCTTTCACCGATTTACATGTAGCACAATTTTGTTTAAAAAAAATGTAATGACTTATTTAACCTTTACTAATATATTGCTAAATAAACAAATATGCATATATGAGACTACTTTTATCAGCTCTGAGATAAACCATATTTGAGCTCTAATAATAATAATAAATAACTCACCACTAGATACGAGACAAATGGCAAATAGGATTCCGAAGATAACGCCACCAGGATGGGGCGCAACGAATATGAATACGAAGCACATACCAGTGACGATAGTAATAAGAACAGCTTCTATACAACTGACAATCATCCATGGGATGAAATAAGGGGGACTTTTCTGAAAATAAATAGAGATTTATCGTATAAAAATATTGGTAAATGTTTAATTATATACAGCATGTATCTGTACTTCAGGAAAAAAACTAAAGGGTATAATACTACAAGACGTACTCATCATTTTAAAATTCGCTAAATTAAGGATGGTTTACTTAAAATGAACATTTTTAGGGCCATTGGATTAGAATACTTTATTGTTTGACCTAATTACACAACATCAGACATTTATTTGGTGTTGTGTAAACAATTGCTTGTTAGATTTAAATAAAATTATTAAAAATAGCTATCAACCAGTGGCTAACAAAATGTTGCCTAAAATACGATGCACATTTTGTTGTTAATTTAAAAAAATATATTTTTGTTCCTTGATCAGTACGTCTTATAGTATATACCCTTTAATTTTTATCCCGAAGTACAGATGCTGGATGTAAGATATTGGGTGCTCTGGGAACCTTTACTCGGAACGTGAATGTATCCAGAGATGCTCGATTGCGTGTTTATAATGGTGTGTTAGTGCCTACGTTGATGTATGGTAGTGAATGTTGGGTATGGATGAAGAAACATGAACGACGTATAATTGCTGTGGAAATGAGGTATTTGCGGGGTGTGTGTGGATATATCAGAAGAGATCGTGTCCGGAATACATTGGTGTATGATGAATGTGAGATTGGGAAGAATGTTGTAAGAAGAGTGGGAATAAGTCAGTTGAGATGGTTTGGTCATGTAGAACGTATGTCGAATGACAGATTGGTGAAACAGGTGTATGTTGGTGAAATTGAGGGTGAAAGTTTGCGTGGACGACCTAGGAACAAGTGGATGAATATGATTGAAGGGTTGTTACGTGAGCGAAAGATTCTGAGCGTGAAGAATAAACGAGCTTGTATGAAAAGAATTATGAATGTGGTTGAAGCAAAAGTGGTGTGTCAGGATAGAAATGTTTGGAGAAAATTATTTGCGGGATAAATATGATAAATGAAGACAAGCGTATGATTCTTGACTTTAGATTCATTGGTTAGATGTTTCGAGTGTTTACCTACAATTGTGTGGAGATCACCTTCAGAAACAAGCGCAGTGTATAGGAGCGAATGAATGAATGTTTGTTGTGTGTTGATGGATTTTGGTTGTGAGAAAAGAAAGAGTTTGTATGGAGGAAGTGTTAATGTGGTCGAATCGAGTATCGTGTGTCAGGATGAGAATGTTGACGGGTTCGTGCTACCCCATTTAATGGGATATAGCGTGATGTTATGTATGTATGTATGTATATATAATCATTCAAAAATTACGAAAGATTAAGTTTATTTGAATCTTTTTTTTTAATTTATAATTTTTAAAACGCGGTATGTAATAGACTAGATCTTGATAATAACAGGTTCAATTTTACTGTGAAGGTGCCGTATTTGACTTTGAAAACTGCAAATGTAGATCTGCTACATCCTGAAAAGTGGAATAATCCCTGATATGTTTATAACTTTTTATTTAGATAACGAATAGCTATGAGTGACTCCTTGGTTAGAACGACTATCTCACGTATAAGAGTTCACTTTAACTTATAACAAAAATACAACTGTACTATTTGTATTGTACTGGGAATAAATCCCAGTTAAGCAGAATTTTAAATAAATAAATATAAAACTTAAAACTAACCTTGTATATGCCAACAACAAGCAAGATGCAGCAAATGAGTGCAACGACAGCGTAACCAATTCTGTAGCCAAGGGTTGCCGCTGTCATATCTTGGTGCTCATCCTGGTCATGGAGGCCCTGATTTTCCTGCGCTGGTTTATATGCAGCTGTACCAGCTAAACCAAATAATTTCACAACTGTGCCAATCTGTAAAAATAATGATAACAAAAAACATTAATTTACCGTTAATATTAATTTAATTAACATGTAACTGGAAACATGTTTAAATAAAGTATGTTGAATGTATCTTTTAATTAATTTAAAAGTCATCTTTCATTCTAACTTATTCAATTATAATTTAAAGAAACAAAATCTGATCATCAAAAACCAAATTTACTTTTTCTTTATTTAGTACATCACTGGTTTTGTTATAGATATCTTTCAAATGTTAAATCTGTAAAAAATGGTACAACTCAAACAAAAATTGGATGCAATATTATAATTTAATGTATTTCTATTTACTCCAGAATCGTAAGAGATACAAAGTCAAAATTTAGAATGATATTTTAATAGTTTTGCTGTTATAACACATAGAGCTGGGCAGTAATTAATTATAAAGTGGTTAAATTACTAATTAAATTAGTTTTTAGGAGAACGTAGTGATAGTTTATTATTTTTTAAATATCATCACGCCTTTTACCCATTACTGGGTGTGGCACTCTGCCTAAGCAGATCTCGGTCAGTGATATATCAACTTTTATTTTTCAAATAGGAACCTAGAATTATTTTATTAAAATAAAAACAGCCATTTTTTTTCTTTTTAACGATGTATTACTTGTCATAAATGTATATGAAAAAATTCGAGATAAATAAGATATTTGAGAAATATCAGAAATTACTTTTATTGAAGTATTCTAGGTGGCTGTGCGAAATATAAATAAAATAAATAAATATATCATCACGCCTTTTGCCCATTACTGGGCGTGGCATTCTGCCTAAGCAGATCTCGGTAAGTGATATATTTTGTCGCGTGAAATGCGGTTACCAGCCGTCAAATCACGGCCCTCAAAGATATTAGTGGAAAGGGAGACACAGGGGTAGATTTAAATTGGTGAAAATTGTTTGTCGACTGTGGGGATCGAACCAGGGTTCTCAAGATCCACAGGCCGACTCGATACCACTGAGCCACCTACCCCATAAATTTTTAATTTTTAAAATGAGAGTAGTTTATTTGGTAATTGATGAAATTATATAAAATAGTTGGTAATTTGAGTAAAAAATACCAATTTCAACTATTTTTGGTAATTTAACAAGTTTTTTCGATTAAATCAATAATTTCAACAAAAACATTCGTGTTCAGAAAAGTTTGAATTGAATTTTTACTATTTATTAATTAATAAATTTTTACCATAATAAGCACCACTAGAGAAACAAACTTGTCCCTCTTATGGGCTATGTCAGAAATAAGTAATTATCAAATCTAATTATTGTAAACGAATTTCCTAACTATTTTTTTTACTCTAATATTGAGGGAATAAGATGAGAGTTGCTTAATGTATCGAGTAGTAAACATATGAATTAAATTATAAGTCGGTAATGTAGGTAAGAAATGTAAGTATTATATGGTTATTTGTACGCGCTACAGAAGTGTCAAAATTCAGGTGACCTTGATGAAATTTTTTTACAAATTTATTAAGCTATTAATTGAACAGAAAAATTTCTTCTTATATTCTTATATTTTTGTACACTACCTTTATTGTATTATTTGTTTAAATTTATTTGATGTGTATATTGCTTGTAATTAATTACAAGTAGTTAAATTAGATAATTGATTAAAGTTATCAAAAATGTAATTGTTAATTTAAAATAATAATTACATTCTATATCTGTAATTGAAAAGTTTGTAATTAATTATATTATTTATGCATGTATTTTCGTATTTTTATCATATAATAACATAAATATTCACTTTTTTGGTCACAACTAATGACATCTAGCAGTGGTTTATTATACTACAAAGTAAAATTGTTATTATTATATTTTGAATTTTAGGTAAACGGTAATACCATGCAATAACGGATGTTTGATCCAGACGGCCCTTTTTAGTGTTTTGATGTGTTTGTTATTGTCGGAAATTAATTCAGTCAACGCACATGTGCCTTGAACAAATCTGTTGCAATAAGTATTTGATTTGAATAACAAGAAATAGTAATTTATAATGATGTCTTGTAATTTAATTACAGTTTGATTATGTAATTGAGCAAATTAATTTATATTTATTTTTTGTTGTAAAGTAATGCAACTGCATGATTGTAATTAATTACCATTGCTACAGTAATATCAAACAAATAATTTATTATATTTTTTTGAGTAATTTATCCATCTCTAATATGTTGTTACTACTGTCAATGTTATGTAGACATTTTAATAAATTTGTTAAGCTTCTTAAACCGTAGAAATATAGAATTTCCAAATTTGTACTTGTGTCTTTCTGTTCTATGAGCAATACAATATATTACGATAATTAAATTTATACTCCAAAAAGTTATTTATTATTTTCAATAATATTATAATTAGTTATTTTTTCATTGTCAAGTTATTAATAGCATAAATGCGAACTTTAAAAACAAATTTTATATTATTCTCAATCCTAATGTACGATTCTGGAAACATGACAGTATGATTTCGGCGATAAGTTTCCTAAAACGTCTGATTATAAAGTGACTTAAAACATGTTTATTTCAAGGCTGAACTCGTAAAAAGAAGTATTTATAAATAATCAATTTTCGTACAAATTCAAACCGATTAATAAATCAAACAAAAAAATCTCTTAGATAGTACTATTTTGGCAACTCTCCTCTTCTTACTTATATTTTGCATAATTTTATACACAAACACATTAAATACAATTGTTTAATATTAAAAATAAATTTTGTCATTATTATCGAATAAAAAGTAGTTGGTAGTTGTAAAAATTTTTAAAACAAATAATTAATTATTGAGTAAAAACTAAGTAACAAGTAATTTATTAGTAATTGTAGTTCGCCCAACTCTGATAACACATACTATATTTCTTTTAAATAATCTTAATTCAATGAATATGCGTTAAAATTATCTACCTTTTTTTATTCGGTTTCTTCTTGTGTTTGATATTTCACATTATTTTACAAAATAGTTTTTTTTTTCAATTTCACCTTTATTTAGGTGCCTTTATATATTTGGCATACTATTTAAATGACAATACTTTAGTAATTTACCTCAGTTTTGTATATTCTAATGGCGACTCAAAAAAAATATATGCTGTATAATAAAACTTTATTTAATTGATAGTTTAACTGATAACATGTAACAAAGGGCTCGTTAAAACCGCAAAACTAAAATAAAAATAAACTCTGAGTAACATTAAGACTTTCTAAAACTGTAGATTGTTTTCTGTTTATATTCATAAACAGTTCACGTGAATATCATTTTTCCATTTTTAATTTGGTTAAATGCGATAAAAAAACTCACACATGCTTGTATCGAGGATACAATGGTACGCAGAATACGTCACCCAGTTTCGAGTAGCGAGGGAGATGGCGTCATTGGGCGTGGTTACAAAAGTTGGTTCATGGCCTAACATTAATAACATTAGCATTCGGCTGGGCAACTTTTTGTTTTATCACAAATTTCAGAATGGCTACCCATACTGGATACAGGAAATGACGTTTTCTACTCGTACGTAAAAAAAAATGCTATCATTGGTAGGAGATACGGAGAATAGAGATAAATAAACATTATTGTATAGATGTGGATATCCGTACTATTATCAACCACATCAACGGAATTACACACCAAGTTTTTGCGTAAATTGATAAAATGGTTATCATTATATCAATTATTAATATTCTTTCAAATCTTAATATAGAAGTGTCTCAATTTCGAAGACATTGCTAACTTATGAACTACAATAGAAGGGATTTTTTTTTGTTATTCTGAAAATTCCCTTATAACACTAGATAATGAAGATAAACTACTTTTGAATGATTGTTTCATACTAAATTAAAGTGTAAGTGGTTGTATATCAGAAAAAAGGTTCAAACAAAAAAAGTAGAAACCGATTTTAATACATCTTTTTTCTGATATCAACGATGCTAAGTTTGCTAAGATTTGTGTTATACTTTGTAAAATTAATAAATATGTTATCAGGTTTTTACCCATTAAGTTGAGTAAAGTTTGTCGGCTTTAGGAATCGAGTTCAGGTTCTTAAATCCAGTGTTATTAAAAATAATTATTGTGTCTATGCCTTCGAGTTATCCTAGAAAATTTCGTCAAACTAACTTTTTCTCTCATTGCACTAAACCGGCATTTTAAGTAGATTACACAAATAACTATTTATTTGTATTGAAAAATGTTGTTAATATCAAATACAAAAAGTTTGAATGCATAGGCTACTTTTAATTACAAAATTTATTATTCCTTTGTTATTTAATAATTAATTAATTGTATCATAGTAAGCTTAGCATAGTTGAACATAGAAGAAATATGAATTTTAATAAAGATTTACTCCATTTTTAAAAATCATAAGTTCATGACATATTTCGAAAATGTGTTTTCATTCGACTTTCATATAAAATACTTACTATGAAAAAGGTAAAGTATCAATAGTGGTCTAATTTTTTAATTTGTGACGAACTAATTGAGATGTAAATTTTTGAGGAAACAAAAATACGTTGGATATTTCTCCCTAAATGTACATACAAAGTTGCATTTAACCGAATTCGTAGCTCTTATAGTTTAGCAATGATAGCTTCTGGAAATTCAGATATTCCACATATCAACGTGTTACATTTGTTTTTATGGAATTGCGTGTTTGTAACACTAGTAAATTTTCCGGTATTTTTAGTCACATCACTTATGTCTGAACACCAATCGAAGTGCGTTGAAATATTTCGTAATATTTACCGTCAACACTGAAATCCTGGAAATCTATTTCTTAATCAAGTTTATTTTAAAAAGAAGAAATGCGTGTAGAGCCATATTATCGTATCGTTATTTATCTACTTGTTTGTAAAAATTAAAAGAAGTATTAACTTGTATTGCCGCTATAATAAGTCAATGCCACGCCATAGGAAACTAAGCCGCTGAAATCCCAGCCACTCGAATGTCCGCGCATCCGAAAAGTCATACAGTCGAAACTTTCTCCCACTATTTTGTCAATGCCAATGAAATTCATATAACAATGTGCATTCGGCATAAAGCCGTTCTGTATTCCGTTAAATTATTCCAAGTTTAATACATTTATTTGAATCGTATTTTGACAAGACTCGCTTCGTTTACGTTATAACCAAACAAACCCCAAGTCAGTAGAACGCGCGCTCCCCAAAAGTAAACCTGTATGTATGTTTTTGGCAAAATTTATACACGCCAACTAAAATCTCTATAGAACGATTGAACTAAGTGCTGAAGTAAAGTTTAGGTGGCATAAATTTAACATAAATTTTACATGAAACATTTGCAGTGCTAGAGGGCAAATAGGTTGTTTTATACATTTGAATTTCCATTGTTATCGTGATTTTCTTTCATTCTATTACGTTATTGTAATATATCTTTAGTTTCAAGAGTTTGGTACGAAATTTATACTTTTCAAAAAGATATAAAATAATTTGTTGAATTTTAACCTATATTATGATATCTACATTTCTTTTGTGTACGCCCCTGCATAAATTTAATGGACAAGTGCAAACTTAAACAAGCATAGTGTAGAATATATTGTATTTTTAAAATTAATTTGTTGATATTTTTTTTTCTAATTTTAGAACCGGTTTGAAATGAATTATTAAATTAAGAAGATAATAAAATATGTTCATATGTTTATACCATCGGGCCCTCTTAACAATAATATATCTGGACCGTCATCAATAGAAATCATAGATTTCGCGCGAAAATATTTTCTATACATGTATCGAGTTATTTGAATCTAAAACTGCCACACCCAGAAATGGGTAGCTTGCGTGACAACTAGATAATAAAATACAAGGGCACCGAAACAGATTTTATTGTTATGCAACGCAATTTTAGTTTATAAAAAAAGTACAGGAACCGGTTTTCTTAAATAACTTTAAAAAAAAATTTCGTGATGAATATTTAAAAATAATGTACTGAATTTCGAAACAGTTCAATAACAAAATAAGATACAAAAATAAAACATTTTACAACATAAATATAATAGATTTGTTCTTTTAAAATTTAGAGATGCACAGGCAAATTAGAGCGATATCAAATTTTAATCTCGCGTTAATTATTTTCTTTAAATTAAAAATTCTCTTACCCATCCGAGTGTAGCAATAATTAAACTTCCAGTTTTGAGGGAAAAGCAGCAACAGCCTTGAACGCGGGTCATTTTTATAGCACTATATGCCGAACCACAACAAAGTTAACAATCGCAACAGGCGAAATGATAATGAATAATAAAAACCAGCTAAAACAAACTTCACCTCGATACTACAGTCCGCTAACTGTCCTGAACGCAGAGTGGCAGCAGCTCTTGCTGTTACACTGAAATGCGTATACCTGACCTTCGAAAACCACCATCCCATATCCCATCCAGTCATGTCTGGTGCCTGCCTAGCGAACAGAGCCGGATTCAGTGAATTTGATGATAAGAAATGAGATTTTAAAGTGACTTTTGGAAAACATTTATGATGTTTTATTGGGAGTTTAAGATAAACATTTATTATTGCAAAATAATCACCTGATGAAGTTGCGTTTGGCAACGAAACGTTGGCTCAGTAAAAAACCCGTATAATTTCTGACTGGATTCCTGCGTATTTTTATTATTTTTCAATACCTACCCACAGTCGCTTATTTACAAACCTTCCATTTATTATTGCGTAGGATAGAGGTAGTATTCCACCCTAGTTTCCATTATTGGTAATTCTTACTGTTTTTATGGGGTAGGTGGCTCAGTGGTATCGAGTCGGCCTGTGGATCTTGAGAACCCTAGTTCGGTCCCCATAGCCGACAAACAATTTTCACCAATTTAAAAAATCTACCCCTGTGGCTCCTCCTCCACTAATATCTTTGGAGGCCGTGATTTGACGGCTGGTAACCGCACTTCACGCGAAAAAATATATCACTTACCGAGATTTGCTTAGGCAGAGTGCCACACCCAGTGATGGGTAAAAGGCGTGATGATATATTTATATTTTATTTTTATTTTATTCTAAATAATTTATGTACTCGTATGTAAATAGTAATAATCATATTTTTGGGTATTTAGGAATATCGCTTTCAAAATGAGTTTTCAATTATAAACAGTTGGGTACTTGCATAAATTAATCTTATATTATAAACTTAAATATGAGTAAATATTTTATTTCAATGGAATCACTTATTATAATTACTTTTGTTTCATTTCATTAATTTTGTTAGCAAATCTTTTCCCGGCTTATGTCATATTTTTTTATAATGAACATCAGTATTTATGTAGTAATATACTATTGTTTTCAATAATAGAGTATGTGATAAATACCGTACATTAATTTAAGTTAGTTCAGACCAGATAATGGAGTTACCAGTTAACCTTTAATAATGAATTATTACAATTCAATTAAATTGGATTCAATAAGTTTATTTCCTATCGGAAGAGAAATATATACATCTAACACAACTAATGTGTTATAAATTATCTTATATAAATTATTGCAAAATTGATGTTCGCTGCTTGAAAATCCTTTTGCATATTTCTTTTGCCAAATTAATTACTCCTGTTTATAATCTTTTATAAAACCCGGGAGTGTTAATTGATAAACGGAAAACAGTTTAAAAAAATTGGAAGTAACATTTTTCTACGATTGCTATGAAAAGTTAATAATTACGCTCTCATTTGTCATCGTAAAGTTGACGTTTTCTGTGGAACAATCGAAAAATATCTTTTTTGCGCGTCTCTAATGGCAACGCGCGAAAAAGATATTAAATGCGCGCTTATTTCAATAGTTACCAGGGATACAAACAAAAGTTGAACTTGTCATATTGACAGTTAACAAAACAAATTTATATTCAGTACGCATACGTTTTTTAATAATTTTAAGATGCAATCGTAGAAAAAAATTATGTGTATATCACGAGCGTAAAGTGTCTTTGTTCCTCTTGCACTATTGCAGCTCTCGCCTTCGGCTCGCGCTGCAATTACCGTGCTCGAGTAACAAAGAATCACTTTACGCTCTTAATACACAAATAACTATTTAACAACTGACTGAAGCAATTTGATTTTCTCATTACATTTGTCTAAGTTTTTAATCATTTTATCTTTCTTCTCGTATCGGTTGAAGAATAACACAAGAGAACTAAATTAACTCTTCATCTGCATATTCCAAAATAAGTGCATCGCTATGTCCATCGACATCTATACTCTTAGCCTCATACTTGTTCAAAGTTAAGTCACGTAAACAATAATGGTTTTAAAGTATTTTGCAGAAATCAAATTTACAGCTCTTGATACGAATATTGTTATAAAAATAATCCGAAACTATTATACGTTTCATCTATAATAACGACATTACTTACACACACCTACAATTTTAGTGTTATGTGCCAAACGTCAGGTCGAAGCTGTAACAATCTAACATAACAGCTGTTAGCTATCAGAGTGAAGGGGAGATATATGCGTAAAAATTATATTACATACATTTGAAATAATTATTTTTAATTTTGTAGAGACGCCGATTCTATTACATTTTGTCACAAAATAGTGTGGTTTAATAAAAATGAATTACTAAATATACAGGGTGTTTCAGGACTAGTGTAACAAACTTTAACAGCTTATTCCTGAGGTCATTTTGAGCGAAAAATGTCATATGAACATAGGTCCTATTCCTTCTAGTTACCAAACTACAAGAGGTTGAAGTTCTATAAATAACACGAAATGTTCAAATTTTTGTAATCAAGATACTTTTGGAAAACAAAAATGCGCGCGAATAGGGGATGGGAAAGTTGGCTTCTATTTGGATATCTGTCTTGGTATTCTCTGGACGCATAACGGGCATTACCATTACATAATCCATAAATAAAAATCATATCTGCATATTCAGTAGTACTATAATCATCCATTATGAAACAATAATACAATCAAAAGTACAACAATTTTTAATTAAGACAAATAAGGTATGACTTTTCAATAAAATTCTTGTTTTCCGAAAGTATCTTGATTACAAAAATTTGAAAATGTCGTGTTATTTATAGAACTTCAACCTCTTGTATTTTGGTAACTAGAAGGAATAGGACCTATGTTTATATGACATTTTTTGCTCAAAATAACCTCAGGAATAATCTGTTAAAGTTTGTTACACTAGTCCTGAAACACCCTGTATTATGTATGCACTTCAATTCTGTCTAATACCTGTCTGAGATTCATTTATTTCACACCAATATTGCAACAGGTTGCAGGTTGGGTAAAATGCTTACATACAACATTTTCAAGTGTTATTTTTGTGTAGCAGAGAAATGTTAATATTATTTCAGGATGAAGGAATATTTTAAGAAGTTATACAGATCTAATAAACAGTGATGCCGTTTAGCAATAAGGAATTTAAAAATAAAATCGGTTGCTAGCTCATCACAACCCACTGTTTTATGAGTGTTTCTCATCCTATAGCTTTCTACAAAAACTAAATCGCATATAAATGTTAGTCATAAGAAGGATATAATAAAGCAAATATAATATTTATATAAAAATAATTTTTAAATAAAAATTGCACGTGTTTAAATTGTTGTCATGTTGTCATATAATACCCATAAAACAAAAGATAAGTTTAGGTCCTACAAATGGCTGCTCATTTTCGTGACTTCATGGTGAAACTTGCAATAATTGCGCTCGCATCGTTTACACTGTAAATTTTGAACAACTTATCAAAAAAAGCGATTAACGCAACATGATTGGTATGAAAACTACATTTGACATTTGCTTGGTCATATATTTTTTATAAAATATGCTATAAATATGTATTGTCTTCTTAAAACCTGTAAAAATACAGAAAAAATTGCGTATATTTCGCAATATATTTAGTTTTATTTAATTACCAGTAAATTTTTTGAAACGTAATTTTATATATGCAAGGTGTTTCACAACTTAGAGCAAAAAATTAAAGGGTATATTCTGTACGACGTGCTGATCATGAAACAAAAAGATAATTTTTTTTAATCGCAAAACTATTTTCCATGTTTCCCAGTCCACTGCCACTGGGTGGATGATTATGTTAAAGTTATTAATTAAGTAAAATTCTATTATAAATAACTGCTAATTCAATTGAATTGTGTAATTATTCTTTCGTAGTTGATACCTACTTCATTGTTTTTGTTTAATAGGAAAGCGAATCCAGTGCAGTACTACAAAAAATGTTTTAGGTTAACAACTCTTAATTTTTCGAATTTAAAAAAAATCTTTTTGTTTCATGATCAGCACGTCGTACAGAATATACCCTTGAATTTTTTGCTCTAAGTTGTGAAACACCTATATATATATATATATTTCTATTTTTTGTAAGAAATAAATAATGTTTGAAATATGACTTGTATGAATTTTATTTCATATCATTGATAATTTAAATTGACGCGATATGCGCACGCAATTAATTAATTTTTGTTTTCCATATAGCTTTATTCATCTGTAGTTTTATATCTCTGTTTACCCATTTTATTCAACAATAGAAACCACGATACAAACGTATGTCATTGCTCATTACGAGAATTACCTGGGTGCAATACGTCGTTATTCAATCGTTACTCGTATATATTTATTGCTGTAAATGTATACTTTTCGCCTAAACAAGAAATAGTAGTCTATTAATTTTATATATGCGCTGAATACATAGTATAGTATTTCGTATTTAATTAGGCGGATGTGAGAACCCTCATTGTAACATCATGGCGTTGCTATTAGTTAATTTTTAGTAATTATCAACTTCGAGTGTTTACCTGAAATTGTGTGGAGTTCACCTTCAAAAACAAGCGCAGGGAGATGCTCCCTTCCTTTCTTATCTTTTGGTTCATTTTCTGTTTTTACTATAGAGTGTCCAATTGCAATTGTGTGGAATTCAGTTTCAAAAACAAGCCTTCCTCATCTTTTTTGCTTAATTTTCAGTTTTTACTATACAGTGTGTAACTGCAATTGTGTATTTTTAAACAAGCGCAGGAGATGCTGCTTTCATTTCTTATAGATTCGTTGTTAGAGAAGTGGGCGTAAGTGAAGATTTACGAAACTGGTGTACAGGAGCGAATGGATGAATGTTTGTTGCGTGTTGATGGATTTTGGTTGTGAGAAAAGGAAGAGTTTGTATGGAGGAAGTGTTAATGTGGTCGAATCGAGTATCGTGTGTCAGGATGAGAATGTTGACGGGTTCGTACTACCCCATTTAATGGGATATAGCGTGATGTTATGTATGTAAGCCTCCTCTTCTCATGCACATAGAATCACCTTGCATACCATTTAATTAACATTTAAGTTGAAGAAGAACATTAAGTCCAATATATAATATAGAGTGCCACACCCAGTAATGGGTTTAAGGCGTGATGATATATTTATTTTTTTTATTTATATAATATAGGTAAAAATTGTATTTCACAAAAATAGATACTGAACTAAAAGAAATCATTTTACTTTCATCGACCAGAGGAGACATAAAATAATCTGTTTATCTCTATTTGTTTTAAATTCCCCCCAGCGATAACATGTTATTAAATTTTACTAATTATGATAACTATGAGTTTTTCCTGGAAGTATGTTTAAATAAGTATAAAAATCAATTCTATAAATATTGATTAGCCTGTAAACATTTAATATAGATATATTATATCTCATTACAACATACATACATACATACATACATAACATCATTAAGTATCCCATTAAATGGGGTAGTATGAACCCCTGAAACAATTACAGAACAGCCACTAACAGATACATGAAAATATCAGTTCTCGTCCAACATTCTCATCCTGATACACGAAAATGGAAATGCAATCGGAAAATTAAAGCGGGTTGATATGAAGTGTTAAAACCCAAAAACGTTATAATAATATAATATACCTACAAACTGCATATTACGTGGAAAAAATCATATTGGCAAAACTATGATCTTTGTCAAAATTAATTAGTTCCTATGATAATATAATAGTTATTTACATTGCAAGACCGTTATACAGAAATTTACAGGCGAGCATAGAAAGGTATCGGGCGAGCGCTAGCGAGCCTGTTATCTGTGTGAGCCTGTAAATTTCAGTTAACGGTCGAGCATTGTACAATGTTTTATGTGCATTTGAATCGCAATATATGTATATTTAATAAAATTAATTGCAATAGTATAATGTAATAACTAAAATGTTCAATCAAGGTAGACTTCGAAAATCTGACAGATTTTGTTTAATCAAAAAATATTTAAATGTCAAACGTTTAAAGTTAGATATGTTGTCATGATAACCAAAGTCAATAGCCCGTTATAAATTTTACACGGGCTAGCACGTTATAAGTCTCGTCACCCCTAGAGACAAAGTTAACTAAACAGTTCATTACGATTCAAATGTACGTAAAATATTTATAATTAATACTAAAATGTATATCGGGTCTGGTTCAGTTGAACAAAGATTAGATTTCGTAACCTTTGTTTAATTTTAAGCGAAGTTTTGTTAAACAGTATATTAAAAACGAAGTAGTGCAGCCGTCCATTATTCTAATTCTATCACTCTGAAATAATATCTTTTGATTATAAATAAAGCAAATTATTTATTGTACATATAGTCAAAATTAAAAGTTTTATAATAATTATACAAATATTAAATTTCATGGCTATCATAAAAGTCATTTATTATTTATTATTCACAATATTATATAAATTTACACAAAAATGAATCACAAATACTCTATATAAAAAAATACATAGTATAATTAAAAATAAGATAGACAATAAAAGTATAGACCAATATTCCATTTAGTTCTCTAGATCATTATAAAATTTTAATGAAGTTTTTAGTTTGTCTGAGAAATATTTCTACCATACGATTAGCATGAAATTAACAAATACTGCAGACACTTTATAAAGATCTGATTCTTTTGATTCTAAACAAATTTTCATTTTATTTAAATCTCTTATTTTATTTTATTTTTAATTTACCTTGAGGTTGCGGTTAATTATAACTAAAAATTTCAATCAAATTGAACCTAGTACTATTGCGAAAAATAATTTAGAAAGTCTGTTTTCTAGGGTATATTATATATTTTTTAAAGTTCTTTGTCTAATTTAGTTGAAAATTTCGTCAGGTTTAGTTCTCGAACAACTATTAATGAATATATAATAATAATAGTTTATTCCCAACATAAATCCAATTACAGGGAACAGCAAAATATAAGTATAAAAAGAAATCAAAAATAAGTTACTAAATTTACAAAATATAGAATAAAATTACAAAAATATATCTTCAAAATGGAGTTCAGCATTCTTGCAGACAATATGGATAGGAGATCTTCTTAAAACATCGGTCCTAGGGGAGGATAGATGTCCTGTGATGTCTCGAGGCCAATCTGGGGATATGCGGATATGAAACTGAATACAATAACAAATAAAGAAATTTAGCAGAATAAAGTTCTCTCCTATCCGACAGGGAGGACATTTTATGACGATGTACCAAAATGTAATTATAATACCAGTAATCGGATAAACACCATCAACTTTAAATGATAAATATTTCAAAAATCTTCTTTGAATTCTTCTGAATATTTTCAACGCAATTTTAGACATTTTCATATTTAATTTCTGTCGTTACAAAGCACGTAACAGTAAACAGTAAAGCAAAAAATTGCAAAAAACTGATTTCCCAGGTTAAAGTCCTATGACCGGCTGAGCGAGTCACCACCCTGTATATATATATATACAGTCTTGTCCGATACCAAGAATATTTAGTTTATTTTGAAAGATACAGAAATATTCTAATAAGAACAGTTACATTCAACAAACCGGCTCATAGGATGATCGTAGTAAGAAATTTGTATTCTGTTTTAGCGGAAAAATAAAAATACTGATTCCTTATTCTAAATTTCCGCTAAAACCGGAAGTAATACAAAATTCTTACTACGATTATCCTATGAATTATTGAATTTTAGTTTTTTTATTAGAATTTTTCGGTATCTTTCAAAATGTCTGAAATATTCTTGGTAACGGACCACATATTCTTGTTGCCGAATTTTTGACAATTACCCTGTATATTAATTTGAATTTACCTTAGCTACCATGCGACCTTATTTTACATGTTTGATGTTTTATTTGACACACTTAGTGCAAACAAACACAAATCTTTTGTTTTAGTTTAATTTTTTTTTACTATTATGTACCATTTGATTATTATACGAATATTCTTGATTTAATAAAAATAAAATTTAACTTAATCTAACACTGGAGTTCATGTAGTCAGGTTATCACCGGCAGCTACTTCTTATTTGTGTACGTCATTAATTTTCCAATGACGAATGGAATTTCAGAAGATCTGATTATTTTAATATGGTGTAATATATTAATATGAGATTGATGCTGCAAAATGTTTTAATTTATTCAAGAAAATTAACTTTTGTCTAAATAATTGGTGTTAAATTTCTAGTAAATAAACATTTTGAAAAAAGAATTTGAAAACCTGAATCCGGACCGCAAACAGGAAAAGTAGTAATTAAATAAGTGAAACGAAATGTGTTAATTAATTTAGATTCAAAACATAGTTCTATAAAACATTTATTTTTCTTTAATCAGGGAAGCAATGGTAATGGAAAAATTATTTTCCATGTTAATCGTCTACGACACGGTTTTCGTATAAATACATTGTGGAAACGTAAATTCGAAATACGGTTTTTCTCGGAAATTATTATCGAATAGAAAAATTGTTTAGATGTAGTTATTAATAACTCTAATGAGCTAATTAAATTTGTGTAAATCTAGTAAAAACAAAGTCAAAATTTTCATAGATATTACTACTTTTTTAAAATGGCACACCTTTATATTCTTATACGAATTAATCCTTACCTTCTAAATTTTATAGTTTTTGAGATATTAAAGAAAAAAATTTTATGTTTCTTCTCGAAATAAGTTTGCCTTGAAAACTAAATAAAGTGTAGGTACCTTGAAAACAAAATATCGTAGTTGTGTTATTTCGTTTTGTTTTCTTTTAGTAATTATGTATTATTGCTGATATTATCTTTAATAATTTGTTATTTTGACAAAAAAAATCACATTTTAACATTTCCACTTTATCTTTAATTAAATAATCTTCCATTATTGAAACAAATGTTTACAGTAATTGGTCAACACAAACTTTGTATCTAAGCGAAAACAATACCAAACACACAACAGTCAATTTTTTTAGATTTAATTTTGTTGTAATTTATTTTTTGTCACATATGCACTGAAATGACCCCTTTTTAATATGTTTCTGGAACGAAAATATAATTTTTCTACAACCATTAAAAAAAGTAGGTTTTTTAAACTTATTTTTATTATGAAAGTAGCAGATTTTTGCACTAGTGCAAAAAATGTGAATTATTTCTGCACTAGTGCAGAAAAGTAATTTAATATAAACAAATCATGTTCTTTTTCATATCTTTTTCTCGATTTATTTAGAAGCAAATTTAATGTTGCAGCATTTGCTTCTTCTATAATATCTATAGAATCTAATACGTGTTCGACACTCGATTCAAACATTTTTTAAATTGAAAGCACGGAGAAATTTTTCCTAATTATCAACAAAATAATTGAGTTTGCTTGTCATTGTCAGTTGTCATGGATACATTAAACCAGGTATCTTTCTAAAATTTCTAAATTAATAAAAAATTTTAGAGGTGTTACAATTATTGAAATTTGTTTTATTATTTTTATCAAAATTTGGTTTATAGTTGTAGAAAAAATAGTGTACGCAACTCGTGCAGAAAGGGGTTTTTTGAACTCACGGTCTTGCAGCATTCGCTTCGCTCATGCAGCAACGGACCACTCATTCAAAAAAACCCATCTTTCTGCACTTGATACGTAAATAACTATTTTCAAGTGGTTTCATTTTCATTTTAGGCGGTAATGATAATTATGTCACAAAACAAGACACGCATTAAAAAAGAGTTATTTCAGTGTACTTGTGACAAAAAGTTCTGCAAGTTCCTACGCTGGAAAGTCTATTTAAACTCGTGTAAAGTTGAGAACTCGTTAAAAAAAAAGCTTGTTCCGGCTTAGGAACGTAAAGTACTATTTTTCACTACTAACCCAGCAATGTACGATTATTATTTCGTTTTGAGTCTTGAAATTGTTTTTCTCTAACGATCAATTATGAATTATTACTGGTCTATGTTAATTATGAAAAGCGTAATTTTTCAAAGAAATTCATGCATACATACATACATACATACATAACATCACGCTACATCCCATTAAATGGGGTAGCACGAACCCGTCAACATTCTCATCCTGACACACGATACTCGATTCGACCACATTAACACTTCCTCCATACAAACTCTTTCTTTTCTCACAACCAAAATCCATCAACACACAACAAACATTCATCCATTCGCTAGTGTACACTGCGCTTGTTTCTGAAGATGGTCTCCGCACAATTGCAGGTAAACACTCAAAACATCTAACCAATTAATCTAAAATCAAGAATCATACGCTTGTCTTCATTCATCATATTTATCCCGCAGTTAATTTTCTCCAAACATTCCTGCATCTGAATTTATTTAACTCATTAAATGCAAGGAAAGTATTAATTATAAATTTAAGTAAAGGTAAATGTTTATTATAATATACAGGCTATTTGAATGGTCCTTTTGTTGGTAACCAGCGATCCCGAAACATTTAATCGAACCGTATCGACGAGTATTGTGAGCGGACGCTTCTTCTTGTTGAAACTATATTTTATTTTTCAAAAAACGTAAATAATGTGGAGCGTTTAAATTTTCTTCATAAAAATGTGGTCCAATAATTTTATTTCCTAATATTTCAAGCCACACATTAAAACTCTATCTGAGTTGATTATTTTTGTTTCTAAATTCTTGAGGGTATTCTACAGCCCAAATAATTTTGTTATTTCTATTAAATAATCCATTAATTGAAAATTTAGATTCATACGCTCACATAATTTGTTTAAGAATATTATTATTTTCCTAATACTTCACTAAAAACCAGTTGTAAAACTCTATTTTGCATTCATTATCATTATTATGTGTAACATGTAACAATTTATATAAATGTAATTTTAAACTATGTTTTTCAAAATGCGTCATACGGACAATATCACGTGGTCATGTATTGAGATTATGCGTAATTGAAGCTAAAACTTAATTTCTATTTCTACATTGTTTCGCACCGGATGCTGGTTTTATATGGTTCATACCATACTTTTTTAAATATTGTACCTAGTCGCTTGATTACTGTCACAAAATAATTTAAAAACACAAAAAATAACAATTTACAACAAATAATACGACAATTATTACTTGACAGTAGCTAGATTTTGTTCTTTTGTTTTTGTTTTTCATACATAGCTTATTGTACATGACATTTAAAATATTTAAATTTCAATTATATTTTTCAATATTTTTATTATGTAAGAATATTAAACTAATAAATGGTTGAATTCAGAAAAAAAATACGCTATCGAATAGGTAAAAAAATATGTATTTGAAAAAAGTATAATTTTGTACTATAACTAGAGATCCACTGGTTAAAAATATTATATTCTTTAAGCAGATGTCCCCTTTGGTCTTCTATAACATTGTTCTATAGTATTTTCTGTAACCAATAATAAAGAAAATATTGGCGGTGGTTGGTTTCGATTTTTCGGGCAGAAAATATCACATGTAATGCACATTTTTCGCCACTTCTATAATTTCCGGGGGAGTACAAATTTTCATATCACTTTCTCCAAACATTGTTATTTATTGTTACCAAAATGAAATGTTGAATAATAAAAACAAAGTTAAAGACAAAAGAATTTAATTTTTGCCTGCTTAGTTTTTGTAGATATTAACAAGTATTCATATCAAAATGCTTATGTTATTATTAATATAAAATTTGTTAAATAGAATTTAAGAGCTAGTCGTGGAAAAAAACAGTTGAGAAGATCGATATTGACCAAGCGCTTTGTATCCCGAAGTGCAACCGAAGGATATAATCTTTCTATTAATTCGTGTGTATCTCGTGCTATTTTGAGGTACATAAATATGGATTTCTCACTGTCAGTTGCTCATTTCTGCAGCCTAGACGGTTTGTTCGATTGAATGTATTTTTTTTTTATTTGATAGAAGTTAGCTAAGGGAAGAGCTTTTTGATAGTTTCAGGTTTTTTCCTGTATACATAGTGTGCGAGAAATCTTGAAAAACATGCATTTTTAAAGTAAAATCAACTAAGAGTGTGGTGGCTATGAACTTTTCAAGAACATCTACGGTCGATTTGAAATTTGTCAGTAAACCTGTAGACCACAAGTCCAATGGGAAGAGCTTTTTGATAGTGTCAGGGTTTTCCTGTATACATAATGTGCGAGAAATCTTGAAAAAACATGCATTTTAAAAGTAAAATCAACTAAGAGTGTGATGCTTTGAACTTTTTAAGAACATCTACGGCCGATTTGAAATTTGTCAGTAAACCTGTAGTCCACAAGTCCAATGACATACTCTCTTTATAATGACAAATCTAATTATGCAATAATTTGTCTTTTTAAAATAAACAAATAAAAACCAGTATTATATTGGAATATATTGACTTGTTAAAAATAAAAATTAATTATTTTCTTTTGATAAAAACAACATTTTCAAAATCAAAATTATGGTTATTATCAACAGAATGTTGTGCTACAGTACAATTACTATCATTGTTAATAAAATAAATTTTTACATAATTTTAAAACGCTATATTAAGAATACTAGAGCATTGATGAAATACATACACGACGATTTTTTACAAGTATTAAAATGTTATGTTTAATTAGTATTTTTAAAGTAAATACTTATCAAAATGAATTCTGTTCGAACAGACACATTATTTATAAATAAATAAGATTAGAAATAAAAACTATAATACATATATTGAATATATAAATAAAATTGATGCGAATTTGGAAACATCTATACACATAATTGAAAAATTTGCGCAAAAATAATAAAGGCACTTCAGTGTTCAAATTCGAAGGTAATAATGATATAGCAAATACTTTCGTTAATTACTTTAATCTGTGTACAGTGTTAACGAAAACAATACAAATAAATATGTCAAATATAGCATACAATTAGGATAATTTTACAATCAACATTCTTAGAGAAATTAAAAATTCTATTCAAGGGATCACTGGAGGGGTTATTACAGATCCCGATTTCGGACCTGCTTATTGCTTACATTATAAAAGGATGTAATTATTGCTTAATAAAACCATTAACTGTAATATTCTAGGTATCAATAATTAATACTACATTTCCGATGTTATTGAAGAATGAAAGAATTTGCCCTAATTTTTAAATCTGGTAAATCTAGTCTAGTAGAAAATTATAAAATTAAAATGTTTCACCAAGTGCCAACCACACAAACAATTAATATAATAGTAGAAAATTATAGACCTGTTTCAATTTTGTTTTTCATATAAAAAATATTTGAGATAATCATTTATAATATATTGAACACATATGTTAAAAACGGGTTAAGTTTTAAATAATATGATTTTGTAGAGTAAAAACCTAGACAAATAATTTATGTACATTTTTAATGGATAATAGGAAACAACGGAGAAATGTATTAGGCTGAAAGAAGAAAAGATAGATCAGATTATATTTTAAATATTTGCAGTGTTACATTACAGAAGATCTGACTATCACTCAAGAAACAAAAATAATAATGGTTGGAATAAGGACCTACGGAAAATGCTATTTCCTGTGAAGTGTTGCATTGTATGTTGGCGTACAATATACAAAAAAGTAGCAAAATATAAATATAATAAGTAAAAAATCTGATGTGGATACCACATGACTTCCTTGTACGTGTATTAAACTATAGATATTTTTTTAATTGCACATATTTGATATTAAATCTTTTATTTTTTGTTCTAATCCATAGCAAACTTAATTTAAAAAAAAATCAAAAAATATATAATATTTAAATTTAGATATCTCGTTTATGCAAAAAGCTAATTTAAAAATTCTTAATGTGCTAGACGCAGAATTTAATTCTCTAAAACTTTTATTTGCAGCATTCATTTCTAAAATTAAAATTATACAATTTTTTTCAAGAAAAACTCTTAGCAGCTTCATGTAATGTATCACTTCCGGTTAGTCTATTTTAACCAAAATGTATTATGTTATTTCCATTGATATAGTAGTCTTATATACTAAATTTGGAAAGTTTTAAATTATATTTGAATATAGTTTTTCATGAAAATCTATTATAAGCTTCAAGTAAAGTACCACTTCCGGTAGTTGTATAATGACCAAAAAGGGAGGTGCACAACTAGATGTTATAACAGTCCTAAATATAAAGTTTCAATTTTCTATGGCTTACCGTTTTTGAGTTATGCGAGATACATACGTACGTACAGACGGCATGACGAAATTAGTCAACATGGATTCAGGGAGGGTCAAAATACCTATTTCCGTTGAAATCTGACAACCGAAAATTTTCGCGATTACAATACTTCCTTTACTTCGTACAAGGAAGTAAAAAGATGTTTTAAACTGAAAGACACTTTCAATGCCAGAGAACAAAAATTACATTTCACACACGACAAACAGGAAAAAATAAAATAAGCTCTTCGATATTTAAATGGTTAAAAAATATGTTTTTGTAAGTTAATTTGCAATTTTTAAATTTGTCTATTTTATACAGAAATGTTTTTCATAAGCGATCCTAATCTTTCAATCTCAAAAATACCGAGGTCACCTACGAAAAAAATTGTTTATACAGAACTGTACGACTTTCGTTTATTGCCGAACAACAATGTATACAATGAAAAACAGGAATGTATTTTGAGCGGTAAAACAAGATATATTAATATGTGGTGTATATTTTGAACGTACACGTTGTAATACTTCAATGCTTTTAATAATGTACAACATTGTTAACAAAATTTTACACCATTGATGTTATCGCGGAACCCTGGAGGTTCGCGGGCGATAGATTTTGAAACGCTGTTTTACATAACCAAAACATTATTCGTTACTATATTCAAGAAATATTAATATGAATATTAAATAAAACATACATTAATAATATTACAAGAGTAACATGTTAAATCTGCAAATCACAATTTGTTAAAAGATTTGACGGATACAATGTCTTGAAAGGTAGTTGAGAAAAGTGTGCTACAGAAAATTAAAATTAATTGTTTAAATAAAGATGATGTGAATTTCATAATCTTAATTATTTACTTAAGCAATATCGTATTATTAACGATAAGGGTTAATTAATTATTGTAGATAATTGCAACAATATCAGAAGTGAGATATACTTAATAATAATAATAATAAATAAATATTGCAATATTAAACTTAAAACATTTACCTACCTGAAATTATCACGATATTAATATTTGAATTATTTAAAAGAAATTGGCAATAAAAGTGGTAGAAAATGTATTTATTTATTTTTAATTTAAAGTAAATGATAGTAGAATTGCTTAGGACATTATATTTAATATCTTTTGAATATAGTATACATAAATATTTATCTATTATTAGAAATCACCTAAGAAAAAATATAGAATCATTGTGTGAATATAAATTTATTTTTAGTAAAGCTATTATCTTTGACCACACCAGCGGCTGTAATAAATTATGTATGCAAAAATAAAACCAACGTGCCACGAAAATATTTCACGGAATAAAATTTGTAATCAAATAATAGTTATGTGTTTAACTAGGTAAAAAAGTAATGTACTCACTGGAGCACCTAGTATTTCATAAATAAGATGCAGCCGAGCTTATGAATGCATTTTAGCTTTTTTGTCAATTTTTATAATTATTATTAATTTTATGATAATTTTCAACATCTTTAAGACCGTGAGTTTATTTTAACTTCAAACATGAGATTTGCCGTATCGAAGGCAACGAATTTGACTCGAACGTATCAAGAGATTTTATTATAAAATGAAATATAGGTTGTCAATTTAACATACATACATACATAACATCACGCTATATCCCATTAAATGGGGTAGCACGAACCCGTCAACATTCTCATCCTGACACACGATACTCGAATCGACCACATTAACACTTCCTCCATACAAACTCTTTCTTTTCTCACAACCAAAATCCATCAACGCACAACAAACATTCATCCATTCGCTAGTGTACACTGCGCATGTTTCTGAAGATGGTCTCCACACAATTGCAGGTAAACACTCGAAACATCTAACCAATTAATCTAAAATCAAGAATCATACGCTTGTCTTCATTCATCATATTTATCCCGCAATTAATTTTCTCCAAACATTCCTATCCTGACACACCACTTTGCTTCAACCACATTCATAATTCTTTTCATACAAGCTCGTTTATTCTTCACGCTCAGAATCTTTCGCTCACGCAACAACCCTTCAATCATATTCATCCACTTGTTCCTAGGCCGTCCACGCAAACTTTCACCCTCAATTTCACCAACATACACCCGTTTCACCAATCTGTCATTCGACATACGTTCTACATGACCAAACCATCTCAACTGACTTATTCCCACTCTTCTTACAACATTCTTCCCAATCTCACATTCATCATACACCAATGTATTCCGGACACGATTTCTTCTGGTATATCCACACACACCCCGCAAATATCTCATTTCCACAGCAGTTATACGCCGTTCATGTTTCTTCATCCATACCCAACATTCACTACCATACATCAACGTAGGCACTAACACACCATTATAAACACTCAATCGAGCATCTCTGGATACATTCACGTTCCGAGTAAAGGTTCCCAGAGCACCCAATATCTTACATCCAGCAGATACTCTTCTTTCAATCTCTCGATCAATACGTCCATCCCTCGAAAACACACTCCCCAAGTATACAAACTCATTTACTTGACCCAATCTCACACCATTCACCGAAACATTGCAATCAGTCACCAAATCACATTTGTATTAATTAATGTCGCATTGTTCTTAAGGATTTGTTATCTGTAAATAATATATTCAGATGGTGAATATGTTCAAATATTTAATTTTTTAATACAAAACGGTGGAAAACTAAAAGAAAAGAATGTATGTGTGGGACATTGTTTGGCAGGGAATGGAAGGATTAAAAAAAAAATATTTTAATTATTGTTTATTTGTATTTCCTATAATAAAAAGGTCAATATAATAGTTAGATCAAAATATTTTGCTTCCCAAGTTCTATGTTAAAATAAACTCTCGGCTTATCACCATCATGTTACTATGCATTTGTTAAGCAGTTGCTATGTAAAAATAAATTTAACGTATATAATTTGATATACTAATTTTAATAATAATTTAGAATAGTGAACATTAATTGTAAATACAATTTAACATTTAAAAGGTTATTTATTTTACACACATAAAATACATAACATGAAGAAGATGTGTAATAAAAATATACATGTTATACAATATATAGTAAACTAAGTTTGTATTTTATTTTTTAACGTAGTTGACATATGTCTCATTTTAAAAATGTAAATAGCATTAATATAGATAGGAATTCACGAATACATTTCAAAAATATTCTTTACGAACTTTGAAGAAGGTAGATAAAAATATTTTGCCGTTTCTTATCTTAAAGGCACTAAGAATGGTCTTAGGTCCAATAATCACAGTTATTAAAAATATAAACGTGATTTTGTACGTACATTTGAATTAAAATACATATATTTGATATTTCTTAATATATATAATAAAAAAAAATCATTTACAGGCACTTCATTTACCTTTAAAAAAATGTTAATTATGTTTTCATTATTTCAAATAATATAAAATAGCAAAAATGCGTTTGATGCCTTTAACATTCAGAGATACATATAATATAATGGCAAAGTATAAGTTGCACATTTTCTTAATTTATGCCAAACCGAATTTGGTTTTTTCCGCTTCGTGATAAGCAGGCGGTGGAGCTGAAGTTGGGGCATAGTACACAGGGGGGATGCCATCTTGGGGCACACCCTCTCCAAGATCTCTGTAATGACTGTAGACGCATAACCAAGCGTACCACACAATAACTGAAAATAAAAAATCATTTTACTTAATTGTTGGTACTTTAAGGTGAAACACCCGAACACTTATAAATGAGAGATATTATATAATGCTCATATTTTTAAGGCTATAGATTTGTAACAATTTGTCAAAATTTCGAAATCAATTTCCATTATTATTATCATATATAATATAAAAAGTAGTATGAAAATTGCAGAAAATATTTTGACATAAATTATGAGTTGTTATGGAAATGGAAACATAACGAGTGCGAAGCACGAGTTGTGTTTCCTATATTATCTGTCAATTTTCATACTACGAGTTGTATTCGGCTTGAGAATTTACCAAACAAGAGTTAATTAACAAGAATAGTTAGGTATTTATTTGCACATTATTAATTAGGTATTACAGTGATGAAAATTTTGAATATTAAATGTACACTGAACAAATGTAGAATTGACGTTTATGAAAATATTGAAAATATCATTTATTTTATTCGTAACCAAGGATATTATTAACAGTGGTATTTCCGATATCAATTTCACTAGTGATGAATTTCCGACGAAATGTACATTTCATTGGTTCATTTTCAAACAAATTCGTGATCCTATTGGTTGACAGTGACGTGTGGTGAATTCTCATAGAAATTTCATATATTTAAACTTGTTGCAATCTCTTCAAATTTTAACTTTAAAAACATGTATAATACATAGTTTTCATATTTAGTGGCTCACTATTAGGATCTTGGAACCTTCGGTGGAGCATGTCAGTGGTGATTTGTTTTCCCAAATATTGGCATAGATCACTAGATAATGGAGAAAAACTGATTTTATCATTCTCAATTAATTCGAAAATGGTTGCACATGCAGAAAAATTTCAAACAAAACAGTAAACACTATTAATACCTAATCGATAGAATAGAAAAATATTTTTATGCGGGCATATTTTTTTGAGATATGACATATACTTATACCTCAAAATATCTTCATTAATATACATTTTTTTTCGGATTCTAATGATGCAAAGCTTGTTATAATTTGCGAATATTTATACTACCTATTATAATAGACATACTTTAAAATTGTTTTTATTTTATTTAAATTGTTTCCATTAAAAAAAAATCATTATGCTCGAAAATGTGTTTATATAAAAATATTTCCCTACGTTACTTGTTAGGTACAAATAGTGTTTACTTTTTAGTTTAAATCTTTTAACCAAATATGCCACTGTTAAGAAATTATTTACAAAAGGAAACATCGATCAAAAACAGTTTTTCGTCATTATTGAGTGAAGTACAAAATTTTTTGAAAAATCTATAACAACCTTGAGTAGCTCTTACAGTTTCCAAGATCTTAATGGTGGGCTTTGAAATATGGACAGCCTATATATGATATGATTAATTTATAATAACAATAACATCTTGATTCAATTAAATTAAAAAACACTAGGTTAGTTTCAAATAATGTAAAGTTTATTTTACAATACGTATTTCGGTTTTACAATACGTATTTCGGTCGACTAGACCATCATCAGGTGAACAAGATATATGAATTCATATTGTAAAATAAACTTTACATTATTTGAAACTAACCTAATGTTTTTTAATTTAATTTTATTATAAAATGTTTCAACGAGAACCGACAGTTAAATCTATCGAATTTATCTTGATTCAAATATATCAGTGTTTAGATGCCAATTTCAGACCAAATTGGGCGTAGAATTAAATTTAACTGAAATTTTCACCAATTAAAAATTATCGATGTGGCTGTCATTCCACTAATATTCTAATGATCTCATACGCAAATTCATATTATGTATTTATTTAATAGGAACTTAATTTCAATTACAATACATAGTCCGAAATCACCGAGCCGCAGTGTGGTTGATCATATATTATAAGCTTGAATGGGGGGCGTAAACGTTGAAACTAAGTGCAATAGTACATGTTTCATAAACAAAATTAGCGTGTATGCCCAAGAAGCTAATTTAGAGAGAGTATTTTTGACGTCATACTAACCGGTTTACGAATCGCTGTACACGATATTACACGAGTAAACACGCACGCGCTATGTTTTTATGTAAGAATTAATTTATTAGTTATGTTGCAACATAATAAAATAATTATTCCTTAAAAAATGCAGCGCATTAAGTAGGTTATTGAGTAATATTTTTATTTTGTCCATTTCTAATATTTTAAATATCATTAATTATGCATAAATTATACAAATTTTACCCATCAATCTATCTGACGTAAAATATATTTCAAAGTGGGAGTACACGTAAGCTCTTTTCTATTAAAGTTTTTTTTTTTACATAAACAGTTGAATAGAACTTGCCAGCTTTACACTTTATAGAGAGCAAAAATGACGAAATTGGTTGCAATCGTTTGTTTACTCATATATAAAATATAAACAATTCAGAATTTCAAATATATAATTTTACTTACTACTTTAGCCTGAAATATTATCATAATATTCAACATACATATCTATTTTTAATGTTCCTTGCAATTAAATTTGAGATTTTAATTGGCGTTTTTTTTAACTGTTTATTTTACAGAAAGTATTGAGTCCGCTGACATGAAAACGATTTTACAAAAGAAGGAGTTCAAAATATTTTCTTCAATTAAATAGAGTACATGATAAATTTAAAATTAAATTTATGACAGAAAAATATAGCACCCAGGTACGACGTATGTAATTTTTAATTTCTCAATGTTATGTATTATTTTAGTTAAGATCGTAGGTAAATAAAAAAAACATTCGAACGTACCAAGAAATACAAACAACACTTTATGAATAAAAGTTTAAAATAAATAAATGTGCCATTTAAATTTGTTTTATTTTTTTTTCTTAGCAACGACACAAAGATAAAATGTATTATTTCTGTCATGATTTTGATGCCATATACTTTTACCTCCTGGTCGTCGAAAAATATATTCTTTATGGTACTTTTATAAAATTCACCTAGGCATATTCTAATTTTATTGAGAGGGGGCTTAGCCCCTTATGAATTTTTTGAAAGCGGGAATAACTAACTCTGGTCCCATGGCTCCGCGGCCCTTGCCCGCCTACTTTGTTTATGAAGCACAAATAGACATAAACGTAGCACGATAGCAATCGATTTCTCCGTTTGTGTATTTTTGAATTGTTTATACCACGGAGACAGCCTATTCATTTTGTTTATTTTCTATGCTGAAACGTTAATTTTTTACTGTTGGATACCACAAATTTATATAATTTTAATTAAACCGATTTTTACAAATTCATGTTTAAAATGATTCGAAATTGATGAACGTAAACTACATTATATTAATTCGTAGCGTGATAGCTTACCGTGCATCAAAAACAAATTCCCAAGGAAACATTTTTTTACTAAAAAAAGGCTAATTACATATACCACGCCACAAAAACATATATGAATGACGTTCAACAAAAACGGAAAATACAGCGCATCATTAATTTGAATGACAAATACATTTCAAATATATTTAGTTTGTTTAAAAATATTCTAAGGAATCAAGAGGTTTGTTTTCCAGTGACGTCAAAGCATTCCAGTTTTGTAACCGCTAGCAGAGGCGCAATGGCCCGAGTGACATGGTGGTAATCACAAATGTATCCAAAGTTATAAATGCATTTTTATGTTTTTTCCCCCACTGTCAATATTTAAAATACTGACAATAATATCATTACAGTCATTTTAGGTCATATTTAAATTTAGGATCAATTAGGTTTCTGGTGAGACTCAAAGAAATTAAAGAATGCAAAAACAAATTTTCGCACTGGGCTTCAATAATTAAATATATAAATAAATACAAGTAAAATTTTCCACATAAAAAACCCAAATTTGGTCATTACGTAGAATTTGAAATAAGTGTTAATATTTTTCAGATTATAGTTGCAAATTATTTGATACAAATAGTACCATTCCGTACTTGGCTAATAAAAATTTGAAATGAATTACCAACCTGAGATGAAGATAAGAATCACAGTAAAGATAAAGAATATTACTCGAAGTTCTTCAACAGCGCACGCCAGAATAAAAATGAGAATTGTTCCTAAGATTGTTAGAACTCCTTCAAAACATTTTAGAACCAGCCATGGCAGCATGTAACGCTTATCTTTCTGCAAAGAAAAGAAAAAGATAAATTAATAACATTAATAACATATTAGTATAAAAATGAAAAATGATTATTTATAAATAGTTAAATTTTTGTTGTTGAAATTTCATTACTATAAGGACATCTAAATTATTAAATACTTAATTGATAAAAAGTGTAAAAAACAAATAATAAAATTAATGAACTATAGTATAATAATAGTTCATAGTTATAATATTTCGAGCCTTAAGATAATGGTGCAAATGTATCATCTTGTACTTTATAACTAATGCCATTGAATATATAATAGTAGTTTATGTAACAAGTACATAATTTAGGACTTTATTGGACGAGCCGAATTTTATGGCAGAGCGAGCGCAGCGAGCGAGGCTAATAAATAAGGCGAGTCTATAAAGTCCGATTATGTACGAGTTGCATACAACGTTTTATGTTCGACTGCATGGAGAATATTTTCTCTTAAAATATGATTGTCAATACCTATATTTAAAACATTTAATTGCATCTCAAAGTGTGCTTCGTTGTTATGCATTTGTTGCTTTATTTATCAAATTGTCAAAGTGAAAAAAGTGTTGAGATGGATGAAGACATTGTAGACGTTCCAAAAGAAATAAAAGATCTTGCATGTAATGTAAGATAATGTCTATTACAACGAAATCGAAACAAATGTATGAAGACACATATAATACATACAGAAATGGTGTTTAAATATGAAAATAAAAAAAAACACCGAAGATTGTATCCTGGCATACTTTAATAGTATTTTACTTAATTAATTGTAATTTCATTCTAATAAAATGCTTTAAATTATATCTACTATTTCTTTTGAATTTTGTTTTAATGTGACATTGACAGCAGTCCAATTTTGCATTTTTATCGTACTAGTCCAATAAAGTACCCGATTATGGACAGTAAACAGTGTCGTAAAACAAGGTAATATGATGCAGTCGAACATAAAAATATATATTTCAAAATACCAATACAAATAAGGATTAATGTAAATGTAAACTCGTGACGGCTGGTAATCGCACTTCACGCACATAAATATATCACTTATCGAAATCTGCTACAGCAGAGTGCCACACACAGTACTTGGGTAACAGGCGTGATGATATATTCATTTATTTTATTTTAAATATATTCGTATTAGAATTACTTTGATAGTTCTTCGATGATACTCATATTAAAACTAAATTTAATTTTGTTTCGTTTATGAACACATTCAAATTACATTATTAAACATTATGTCTGATACGATGCAAGTCATATCACAATGTTAAAAGCAAGGCTCGACACAATGTACAAGCCTTCTACATTGTGTACACTTCGTGCACAATAACAGCCACTTCACTACACGTTTTGATCTTATAATCATCATCAGATGAATTGGCATTGTGTTACAATTATTCTTTTGATTACGAAATTTTAAGTATAGAACTTAACATTGTAACTTAAATAAACTTCTGGGCTACAGTAATATGCACAAATTCATATTATACTTTACCTTATAAACACCAACGACTAGTAGTATGGCGATAATTAAAGTAATGACACCATAGCCAATTTGATAATACAAATTAGCATGATTTGCCTTATCCAACGCTCGTTCAAAATCTCTAATATTTTTATCCAAAATTTCGTCTTCGGAACTGGAAAAAGCTGATCTCTTTTCTGATTTGTCAACTGCTGGGCCGACCAGACAGAATAGTTCAAGGAACGTGAATATCTAAAACATTTAAAAAACCTACATAAAAAGATAGAAATAGAATATTATCTTCAATTATTTACTTATGTTTGTAACTAATTAGAGAAATTACATTGTTATTATTACATTTAATTTATTTTGAGCAGTTTTAACAACACTTCTTTAATATCTGTTATTAAAATGTATGTACTTAACTAGGTCTGAAGCTGTATCAAATCGTTTAATATACGTATATCAAAAATTTGTTGTCATGACAACACAATAAATAATGAAATGTCAAATAAATATTTACTAGTAATGTTCTTTTGCACCAAAGAAACCTAAATTTGATGTCGGACTTAAATAAATCGAAGCAAATCGTAAAAAGTAAAATTTCATATGAAGAAGATTACATTTCATATCTTAATATTAAAGTTTCATTGGTGAAAACGGTCATTACACAGACAAATTGACAACACATATGTATAAACACTTTTGTAATGTAATTTTTATGAACGTTTTCATGAAAAATGGGTACTTAACGAACTGTGAAGAGTGTGTAAAGTAGGTACTTTATATACAATTGTAGAAAAATTCTTCAATTGCCAGTTTCTTAAATGTATAACTACATTAAAAAATAGATAAATTTGCCTTGATAAAAAACTTGATCCTATTGATTGTTTTTTTAACAAATGTAAGTCAAATAATTAATTAATTTCATGCAATTATCCGTAGTTAAAAATATTAATCACTCGTGCCACGTAGTCCGTGACTAATGAAATTTGTTATTAACTAGTTGTTTTCGAACTGGAAATAATCAACTAAATGTTGTTTTTTATACATGATCATAGATAAAAAAGTAACATTTGAGCAATATTCTATTATTGTTTTTTCTGAAGTGGTTCAAATCATATCAATATTGCTATTAAATTAAAGTACTCAAAGAGGGAAGTTTAACATGTATGTATGCTTACAATTACATCTGAATGATTTTAAATTATTTTTCTAATAGTTGTCCAAAAAAAATAAAATCGTATGAAAGTTTTGCTACAACAATTAGTTTATTGCAATTAATTGTTTACGTAATTCCTGCAATGTTTTTATTTAAATAATCAAAGTGAAAATGACATGAGCATATTTAAACTGAAATGAACCTATAAACGATTCTAATATGGTATTGAATTAGCATCTCTGAGGTTTTTAATTTCACTGGTAGTTTATACTGGCCTCTCCTTACGGTAGTTATTTTTAAATGTCATATTTCGGATCAATAAATTAATTATCTAGAATAATGTTGCAACTAATTTCCATGCAGTATATCCTAACATTGTGGCGTTTGTTATAAAGAGATAACAATTTAACATTGCTTTATAAACATATTTCGATTTCAGCCTGCTAACAGAGTACGTTATCGCAAGTCAAATTATATTATCATCAATGTTTAGCATGTGTGCTATTTCTGCTATTAATAGCAGCTGCACATATTTTTGTTTGGAAATTGCGTTCGTTGCATATACAGTTTGATTTCCAAGAATTTTAATACCAATATTCTATCGCACGTAATTAATGGTCCAGTATATAATTTGATCTATTCGGTAGTTTCGTTTAGTCATGAAAATAATATTTGTTTGGTATTTTAAAACAATTTTTTTAAATGTTCATAAATTAATTATGTATTCATTTCAGAATTATACAATTATTGTGGCAGTATTTACAATTTAGGCAGCTTGTAATTCAAATTGTGTATATGTTTAGTTTAGTTTTAGGTAATTTATAATTATTTCAGTTGAAAATATTATGTAATGTGAGAATAATATGTTTGAGGTTTAGTTTGTTTTTAATCCAATAAATTGTGGTCAAGTGTGCCTACGTGTGCCCAGGCCCGACGAGACGGGGGGGTAGGGGGGTAAAATACCCAGGGCCCGTGGAATTCAAAGGGCCCGGATGTGACGCTATTTTATAAATTGCTTTTATTTTCTACTATTTCACCAATTTTTTATATTCTTTACTAAAACATGTATAACGAAATGTCTGATACACGTTTTCAACAATTTATTACTTTGTATAAAGTACTAAATGACGAAATCAAGGACCCCAGTTGCAAATTTTAAATAAATTTATACACTATTAAAAAGTACATTATTACATTGTTGCATTTTTGTTTGTTATATTACTACATTGTATACAACACATAGGCAAAGGCTCTATACATTTGTGCGTAGTGCTGTTTTGGTATCCCCTGCATTTATCGAATATGCAACTAGATATTAGATAGTCATACAGTGAGTATACAATACACATCGCTGCACCAATTAACTCAGAATTTTGTATTTAATTTTATTTATATTGTTATAACTTTATTTAGATATTAATAATTCTTATTATTGTCATACATATATTTATAAATATATTTTTTTTTGTATCTAATATTTCATTAATAAATATTCAAAGTTAAAGGGGGCTCGAATTGTTTTTCCCGGGGCCCGCTTTTCCTCTCGGCGCCCCTGCGTGTGCCTGGGTTCATCTTAGTGGAGCAAAATGTGTAATTATATTGGAGTAGATGAGGATTGAGCAGACGTGTGTAAATGGTTAAGGTTACATGTGACTTGGTAGATAGTTTTGAAAGTAGTGTGTATCTGGCAAAACAGGAGAAAGGTTCAGAATAATTAACTGTAATTATATATTTAAATAAAGCTAATGGAAATATTCTCTGTACTTCATCTATTATTATCCTGAAAAATAATTTGCTCCATTATTAAAATCAAGAGGCGTTAAGTCTGGTGATCTGGATGAAATGGTTGGGTTAGTTTGCTATAAATTCTGTTATTAAGACAATGTTTTCAAATTAAAATAATAATTATTTTTAATAAAACATGTTGCTATACATGGTTGAAAAATTCCAAAAAAAACATGCTATTCAACCATGTAAAAATCGAATATGGCGCCCATTTAAAGTAAGAAAATAATATTTTGGAAACCGCCATCTTTAATTTTATTCTGACATTAAGATTAAATTTGCATTATTACATTATGTAACATTTATATAAAACATTTTCTTACATCGTTTATAATTTCGGAGTTTTCGCTGCTTTTTACTTCCTTGTACGAAGTAAAGGAAGTATTGTAATCGCGAAAATTTTCGGTTCTCAGCTTTCAACGGAAATAGGTGTTTTGGCCCTCCCTGAATCCATTTTGACTAATTTCGTCATGCCGTCTGTACGTACGTATCTCGCATAACTCAAAAACGGTAAGCCGTAGAAAATTGAAACTTTATATTTAGGACTGTTATAACAGTCCTAAATATAACATCTAGTTGTGCACCTCCCTTTTTGGTCATTATACAACTACCGGAAGTGGTACTTTAATTGAAGCCTATAATAGATTTTCATGAAAAACTATATTCAAATATAATTTAAAACTTTCCAAATTTGGTATATAAGACTACTATATCAATGGAAATAACATAATAGATTTTGGTTAAAATAGACTAACCGGAAGTGGCACATTACATGAAGCTGCTAACAGTTTTTCTTGAAAAAAATGGTATTATTTTAATTTTAGAAATGAATGCTGCAAATATAAGTTTTAGAGAATTAAATTCTGCGTCTAGCACATTAAGAATTTTTAAATTAGCTTTTTGCATAAACGAGATATCTAAATTTAAATATTATATATTTTTTGACTTTTTTTTAAATTAAGTTTGCTATGGATTAGAACAAAAAATAAAATTTAATGTCAAATATGTGCAATTAAAAAAATATCTATAGTTTAATACGTGTACAAGGAAGTCATGTGGTGTCCACATCAGATATTTTTTAATCATTTAAGTTTTTGTCTAATAACTTTCAAACTGTTTTGAATTTAACCCTTTGCAATTTGCGACATTTCGTATGTTAGGAATAAATCCGTTGTCGCCGCATTTGCGACACGCTTGTTTATCTCACTCAGCGCTCTTAAGTCTTAGATAATCAAAAGTGTTTACGTTTGCATTCCAATGTGTGTGATCTGCATTTGTTTGGAGTTACTGGTTCCTACTATTGCTTATTAGGCTGGAGTGCAAAGGGTTAAAATGTTTCTCAACGGAATCAGAATCTGCCCTCAAAACTGCATAACATTGTCTATTTAATCGACCTTGTAGCTCTTATAGTTTACGAGATCCCAATTGTAACCCACTTCGTTTGGGACACCTGTATGTATATAATTATGAAATAATTAAAATTTTCTTTTTGTTACCTAATTACATAATACGCGAGCGCATCCTAAAAATTCACCTGGCCTACTTCAATATTTTGAGCTGGTGCCGTCCCTAGCCGCAATATTTTTTACTAAATTTAACAAACTTTTAAATTGTGATTTTTACAATTTATTTAATATATTACACTAGAATTTATTTATTTTGAACCAATTAAATAAGTATGTGGCGTCCATCATATGTCGCCACAATGTTTAATTCAGTCACTGTAGGTCGAATGAGGAGCAGTATATTTTATTCTGTACAAAGTACAGGATTCTTGATTTTAGATTCGTTGTTTGATTATTTCGTTAAGAGTGTTTTACCTGAAATTGTGGGAAAATTAGTGCCAAAAACAAGCGCAGGACTCAAGCTGACATTCCCTTTCTTTCTTATCTTTATTTACTAATTTTTAGTTTTTATAATAAAATAGTTAACTGGAATTGCGTGAAATTTACTTTTAAAAACAAACATAGGACGTAGAATAATGCTCCGTTTCTTTCTTATATTTTAGATTAGTTGTTACAGAAGTGAGCGTGAGTAAATTGAAATGACTTGAGCGACTTGTATTACATACATACATTTTCACTGTATTTTGATGAAGTTAGCAGCAGCCCACTATTACTTACTAACATATTCTATTAAAGAGATGAGAAAAGTAGTATCCTTTATACAACTAATTTGTCGGTGTAAAATTGATTACAATTGAGATCAAATAAGCAAAAAAATGTTATATTGGTTATAGCTCTCTTATTTGGTCTTTGTTTTGAATTTTACATCAATAATTTCACGGATAAAATTATATTTCTTCAACTATTTAAATGAGGGGTTCAAAGCTGAACTGGACCAAGTCCACAATTAACAATTATTTGGACTTACCATTCATACGATAGCTTAAAGCCTACACTTTTCATTGCTGTAATGTACCAAGTTCATATTTATCATTTTTATCAACAGATGGAGATGCATGTATTTCTTATGTAAATTATTATCCAGAATTCTCGATGTAAAAAAATGTAAAAAAAATAATTAAGCTGACATATTTCTATGTAGGGCTCAAAAAATATTACTAACCTTGAAGTTATGATCAATTAAAATTTTGTAGACAAAATCAAATATGAATTAAAAGTTCATAAACAGCTTTATCTCAAATTTAACATACATGGACTTGGTCCACTTTAGCTTTGAACCCCTCAAATATCTCTCTTTGTCTGTCTGTCTGTCTGTCTCTTTCTCTCCATTGAGTCAATCATAAAAGTTAGTAATGCAGAGGGTTTTCTTATTTTAGACATTCTTTAGATGTGCGTATTAGGGTGGCCCTTATTTTGGGTAAGTTCGAATTTTGTCGGTCTCCACCCGAAATGTGGTTTAAAATCACAAAAAAGTAATCAATTAATTTTCTGAGATTTTAAAAATAAGTCTAACCCGTGCCTCTAGGCCACATTCACTTTTGCCTTCAGTTCCCAAATCACTGCTGCACAGTGACTATTCAAAATGCAATAACTTGTTTGTTTTTCAATATTTTGACACAATTCCAAGCGGGAATTAAACTAGATGAGATAACGAATCGATCGATTACAATAAACAATAATTTTATATGATTGTTTATTGCTAAACGGGTGCTCAAAAACTAACGAAAATTGAGTTTTTTTAAATACGCAAAAAGTGATTCACAGTAATGATTATTTTCCAACAATTTTGTTTTATAAATTAGTTTTTATTATTTTAGACTGTTTTTGAATAATATTAATATGGATTATAACATTTTTAATTTATTTAATCATATTTTTAGCCACATATATTTTATCATTTGTAGTGTTTATTTGTAAATGTGTATAAGTGAAAGTGGCCCAGAGGCACGGGTTAAACTTATTTTAAAAATCTCAGAAAATTAATTTATTACTTTTTTGCAGGGTTCGTAAATATCATGATATTTATAATAAATATCAAAATATCTGATATATAAGATATATATCAGATAAATATCACTTTTTGGATATTTATTTTTTAATTTTAGTTTTTTGTACACATTTAGAAAAATTGAAAAATTCGAAAAATTTCACTTTTCCGGAGGCTATATCTCAAAAACTAAACAAGATATGGAAATGCGCTCAACGGCGTTGAATTCCCCGTGTCCGAATTGACTTATAAGCAAATTTTCATATAATTTTATGCAATTTAATATTTTTAATTATTTCCTAAGGGGTACCCCTTTGGTTTTTTCAGATTTTAATTCAATTTTCCCAAAAATCCTTAATCGTAGGATTATTAAAACGAAAATTTACATACATATGTATTTTGACCCACTGAATCCAGTGGTGCAATCTACAAATGCATATGACTTCTGGTTTTCGAGAAAATGTTAAAAAAACCGCTTTTTGCGATTTTTTTGGCGGAAAATTGAAAAAAAAGAAAAATCGCTGAAACTATGTTTATAAGTTAACTGAAGCACGAGAAAATTAATGCCGTTGAGCGCGTTTTCATATCACATTTAGTTTTCGAGATATAGCCTCGGAAAAGTAGAAAAACTGAAAAATACGAAAAATTTCACTTCTCCGGAGGCTATATCACAAAAACTATTTGATATTTTATATAATGGATATATATCATTGCAAAAATATGACGATATATATCAAAATAAATATCATGATATATATCGATCGATATATATCTTCGAACCCGGCTTTTTTGTGATTTTAAACCAGATTTCGGGTGGAGACCGACAAAATTCGAACTTACCCAAAATAAGGGCCCCCCTAGTGCGTATCATAATTTCTGAAGAGATGAATGATTTATTGTTTCAAAATTCTAAATCTCTTCCCTTCTGTATTGGGATATATAATCTGTAGAATAATTAATAAATAAATTAGAAATGTCTCGCTACGCCACTGATGTGGTTAATACGAGGGTGGTGTGTTTGGATGAGAATGTTTGACGTAGATTGATTATTTAATGAATCTCAGATTTTATTTTAAATTTCAAGGTACTATCTCGTATGATGGGGCATAGCAACATGTTATGTACGTATGTGAGTATGTATTTGAGAAAAATTAAATTTGGAAAAAATACAATATTTTTACCATAACAGACTACTTATAAACATATTTCATATTAGTACTACCAAGGAAAGTGCTTATTAATTTACAAATTTGTGAAAATGAATGTACAACAGACTCAATTTTGACATTGATATTTTGTTAATTGAAATTTAACAAATAAGACTTTAAATTTTTTTTATCGAATTTGAATCAATATTGTTTACTTTTATTGCAGATTTCTGAAGAAGTAGGACATTGTTTTCCATAAACTGAGTGAAATGATGCTCTATAAACATCAAACGGGTAATTTATCTCATGGTTATAGGCAGTGTTGCTAATTTAAGGAATATATACCTTATTAAGCCTATTTCTTGAGATAAAAGGACGACGGGATTTTGCAACAAAATTCAGAGTATTTTACAAGAATCAGGGCATTGTGGAATGTTTATTTTTATACTACTAACTAAAATGATTTATTTTAAATTAATAAAAAAATGTGAAATGTTAGAGTAATAAGTGGTAATATAATATAATATACAATATATATATATACAATATATATATATATATATATATATATATATATATATATATATATATATATATATATATATATATATATATATTTTCATATTACGAGATATAAGAAATATTTTTCAGTGATTTTCCAGTTTCAAAAGATATTTTAGTTTTCGAGGGATTTCTTGTTTCACGACGTTGGCAACATTGTTTATAGGAATATGCCTTTTAATATACGAGTAATGATAAGTTATTTAACCTAGGTATCAGTCTAATATCTACTATTTTAATAGAAGTATAATGTAGATACGATATCAACGAAAAATAAAAATTATAAAAATATTTTCCTGCAGTTTGTTATTTATACTACGTAATATGACGTCATTGGTTGTAGCCACAATATTCGTTTCTATATTATTCATTTACAAAGTTAAGAGAAATACACTGATGGATGAAAAATACTTTTAATTATATTTATTTTTCTAGTCATGTTCATTATATTTTGTTTATACAAATTAAATTTAATGTTTCAATTTTAAACATTTATTCACTTTATTATTATTATTATACTCATAATACTTTACAATGAAATAATTTGAGACTTCCTATTGCACTTGTTAGCTGTTGCTTCGAATCATGCAATATTATTTCTGAGAAATTTATGTTCATTCACTGTCACATGATACTTACATATTTATTTGTAAGTATAAAATGAAAAATGAACACTGTGAGTTAAGCTATATTTTGATAAATACATATGAATTTTTAAATTATTTATTTTATACCTAAGCAATTTGTCACAAATTACTAATAATAATAATACAAGGACATTCAGGTCATTTCTCGGAAAAGCAAATATTTATCGTTACTTGTATATGCGTGGAATAATCAAATCATACAAATATCTCGGAAAATGTTGGTAAAACAATTTTATTATTAACACAACATAGATATTCATTCTTCTTTTTAGCATTTAAGGTAACAGGTATAGCTTGAGTCAAAATAATTTGCACATCTTCCTGCCTTCATAATGAGTGGACAAACCCATCAGATCGGGATGTTTCGCTACTTTTTTTATTCGCTGTACTATGATACTCGTACATCAAATACAAACAGGTTCTAAATGTCGAAGGCCAAGTTCAAGGCGACTAATATTACTCTGCTAATATTATACATTCGTCGTAAAACAATCTCTATTGGAAAATTGTAGAACAAAATCCAAATTTCAGGAAATTTTAAAAATTTAGGATGCGATATATTATGGATCAGCGGCAACGCATCCGACAGTAGATTTAAAATCCCGAGTTCAATTTCCGCAGCCGATAAACTGTTTTCACTATATTTACTATTACCCTTATGGTTCTTTATCCACTAACATCAATTACCAAATGCTACAGCTAGTAAATAAATAAATAAAATAAATATATCCTCACGCCTTTTACCCATTACTGGGTGTGGCACTCTGCCTAAGCAGATCTCGGTAAGTGATATATTTTGTCGCGTGAAGTGCGGTTACCAGCCGTCAAATCACGGCCCTCAAAGATATTAGTGGAGAGGGAGCCACAGGGGTAGATTTTTAAATTGGTCAAAATTGTTTGTCGGCTGTGAGGATCGAACCAGGGTTCTCAAGATCCACAGGCCGACTCGATACCACTTAGCCATCTACCCCATACAGCTAGTAATGGATAAAAAGCGTGATGATATATTTATCTATTTTATTTTATCTAACGCCAATGCTGTCTGATTGCGCATTTGTTATATTTACTTAATTTTATTTATAAAAATAAAAATAAGGAAACAAAGTAAATAATTAGAAAAAAAAGTTAAAGCAGTATTTAGTTTCTTTCTGAAAAATAAATAGAATTAAAGAATTATTTTAATTATTAAATGTACTTTGTTTAACTAGGCAATAAATTGACTTAAACCATTGTTTCTTATTAACAGCATTAAGTACAATGAAGACGAGCGAAAGTGAAAAATGTATTCTAAGAATGCAAAAAAAAATAGTTTTTTGTTCCTCTAAAATAATAATTGAGTTAATCTGTTGATAAATATTTACTATTAATACATATATTTTCTATATCTGTTCTTAGTTTGTATTTTATTTTCCAAGGTATTCAGCAATAAACATTTTTGTATTTTACACAGATTGTAAATAACGAGTTTTTAAATAAATTTATATTTTTATAATTTCTGAAAATAAGAAATGTCAATATTCTCGTTATAAATAGCAGAGGTTTTTTCTTCGTATCACATGAGAATAGTAAAATAATTTTCTTATAGATGCTGGCCGCAAATAGAAAAATAATTTAATAACTAATTAGAGATTTTAAGCAGATATCCCTATGTATAATGTGTGTGTGATGGTGTGTGTGTGTGTGTGTAGTTTTTTTTTATACAAAGGTGTGAATTTTGCGTAGACTGAACTTGTCGGCCGAGACAAATCAAACCAAACGACATACACTGGCATCGCCGAATATATACTCGTATCGAGAAGTATAATACTTGTAACCAAAGACAGTTGCCTAAAAAGTACATTTTTCTCTTATTCCTTTAAAACGGATAATAATACATTAGCTCCACATACATATAGGAACTAATTCAATGAATCTAATTTAGGAAACAATTTGAGCTTATTCAAGATCTTAGGTATTTGATGATCAAAATAAGAAAAAAAGATTACTAATCACTATGGAAAATTATTTGATTTACTTTATATAAATTTTAGTGGAAAAACTTCCAAAAGTCCCTTTAAAATATTTGTCTGGGTGCGTCACTGGTGGCCTCAGATAATTTAAATTTAGACTAGAAACTGACCCAAAATTTGTACTTCATATTTAACAGTTTAAGATTAATACAAAGACAGTTTGAAACAATATTAATGAGCATACAATGAGGAATTGTAATTTGACAATACTACTCACCCATCCCGCTGTTCCAATAACCAGTGTCCCTGTCCTCAGGCTACAGCAGCAACAAAACCTCTGCAATCTTAATCCCATGTTGCACAATGCACTTGTTTTCGACACCAACAACCAGTTGAACGTGTGTTTCTTTGCTTGGTTTCGTATCGACTGCCTGTGCGACTGCGTTGTTGAGTATTTGTGTTTTCGCTGCGCATGGGATGCGACCGATGCTTATTCTAAGCGCTCGGTGACCTTATCGTGAACTACGACGAAGCAGCTCTGCACGCATGTTGCTAGATAATGAAAACATTTTTAGTGAAAATTAGATGATGAAATGAACAAATGACATGCATAGACATCGGCAGTAAGGTGGTTTCCACCTTTGGTCTTTAAATATAATAAATACATAAAACTGTAGAAATGTTACTCCTCATTTATTGAAACAACAGACGTCATTTTTTATCAAGTTAATGACACAATATTAATTAGTTAATTTTTTCTAGCAAAGTCATATTTTTACGATTACAGCGCCACCTGTTGGGTGTACAAAAAAGTTTCCGAATAAAACCAACATACTTTCCGAATCTGCAATAACAAATAGGGGTTCGCATTTAAAATTTGTAAGTCGACCCCCTTTCCAGCCCCTCCAGGGGTGTGGAAGCATCTTGTCAGAATCCGATGTGCTCTCCCCCCCCCCAACTATGAAGGTTTTGATTCGGCACACTTGTTGTTAAGATGCATTCTTTTTGAGATATTCAAGAATGTAATGTTATTTGGAACACTCTATATATATATATATATATATATATATATATATATATATATATATATATATATATATATATATATATTTATATATATATATATATATATATATATATAATTATTAATAACAGATTCGATTAATTTCTACAGAAAAAAATTAATATTGAAAATATCTGCCATTTAACATTAACTATTGTAATAATACAACCAGTCGAATTAAGGATCTTAAGGCCCCAAATTCCAAGTCTAGAATTAGACAAATTAGTAGTCGCGTATCATTTAGTAATTACTTCAAAATCCTTTCTTTATTAAGCAAAAATAAATCTTATTTTCGTAGCTTATTAAAATAAAACAAGGAAGGAGTATTTATCTAAGAAACGAAATTATATAAAAAGTGAAATCTAACCAACTGTTATGTAGTACCGCAAAGCAGATAGCGCAGGGTCGTCTTTAGAGGGAAGGGAGACAGCGCCGGCTTTAGGTATAATTTGTAGTGAGTAAGATTTGAACCATATAACGCTGATCCACTACCTTACATTCAATCGACATGCGCCAAATATAATACGTAAGCTATTAAATAAATCAAATCAGCGAACAAATTTACTTACAAATAAAATAAAAGACAACATAAAGATGAGTTGGAAAAAATTACAGAATTATAAAAGTTACACAAATGAATGACGATAACAAACAATAACATATGAACGAACTATTACTTAAAGTTACCAAATTACTATATTACTTGACAAGACTATATCTTGCACATAAAAAAGAGACACATTGTCTCAACTAAAACAAAGCTGTTTGTTAACAAGGAGTGAAAGGGTGGAATCGTTGTGTTACAAAGACCAAATCTATCTCAGACTAACGCACAACTAGTAATTTACCCAGATATGTTATCGCGTATACCGTTTCTGCAATAAACTTGATAAATAATAATTAAAGGAATACTTAAATTATTACAAACTCTGTCAAGTCAACTTTTAAAAAGATACTTATGATAATATTTAACTAGTTCGTATCTCTGAAGCTGAATTGATAGTGAAAAATCGTAATTATAACAAAAACAAATTCTGAATTGTTTCACTTTGTTACAGATTTTAATTTTCACCTTTGTTGTGGAGATCAAAAATTTAAATAATATATAACAGTAATAATATATTTGAAGAAAAATAAATCTTTAATCTAAATTATCAACAATTTTAGTTTTATTGGAAGTTATGGCCAGTGGCGGATCCAGGGGAGGAGTCATAGGGGTCATGACCCCCCCCCCCCCTCCCCTAAGCATAGAATTTTAAAAATGTGTTGGCTCTAATAGTTATTTGGCCCTAATACATAATAATGATGTCATTATTTACGATATGGGATAGGTGGCTCAGTGGTATCGAGTCGACCTGTGGATCTTGAGAACCCTGGTTCGATCCCCACAGCCGACAAACAATTTTCACCAATTTAAAAAATCTACCCCTGTGGCTCCTCCACCACTAATATCTTTGGAGGCCGTGATTTGACGGCTGGTAACCGCACTTCACGCGAAAAAATATATCACTTACCGAGATCTGATTAGGCAGAGTGCCACACCCAGTGATGGGTAAAAGGCGTGATGATATATTTATTTATTTATTTTTTTATTATTTACGATAACTCAATTTGTTAAACAAATTACATAGAAAATATTATCTAAGAACTTAGAAATTCAAAGATAATTAAGAACTATTGTTTGATTTATTATTCTAATAAATAGCCAAAAACCAATATTTTGTGGGGATATTATTTCGACCCGCAGATGGGAGAGGTATTCTATTTAAGACCTAGTCAAGTATGTGACTACCGACATTAGCACTCAGAAAATCAACTTCTAATTCAATAATTTGTGTATTCTATCGAAGAATCGTTTAGATATTGAAACTTTATTATTTAAAAAGTGTTGGCGTTCTTAGGGGAAATTTTTGAGGTGAAAAATAATTACTTTTCCTCACCACGTTTATACTTGTTTATAGAAAAGTAATTTTGCTTAAAGCTACACATTCTCCTACATCTAAAACATATTGTTAGTTAACAGCAGACAGTCGATACCGCCTTCATGATTCTGAGTTCAGCCAATTCCGTTAGCACTGTGTTTCAGCGGATGTGAGCCTATTGCCAGATTGACGTCGATAAATCATCACTAAATTTGCAAAAAGCAAACGACGAATTAATTTTGTTATCTAAGTATATTCTAAAGATGATTTAATGTTATACAATGTGATTTAATGTGAATTAATGTGATTCCAAAGATGAGTTAATGTGATTTAATGCGATTCCAAAGACGATTTAATGTGATTGTAAAAATTATTTAAAGCAGGAATATAATATGAGCAAATACAAATGTTTTTTTTTATATTTAGAAGATGGGCAATAATCCCCCTCCCCATCCGAGACAAAATTCACTCCATGACCCCCCCTTAATTCGCAGTCTGGATCCGCCCCTGGTTATGGCTAATCCATTTAATCTTTCCTGAACCATAAGTTCTCAAAGAATAGCTCAGCAGCAACGCATCGGACTGTGAATTTGAAAACATGAGTTTGATTCCCATAACATTAAAATTATCTTTGTACCTCCCCTTTTACTTAAATGTTTGGCGGTCGAGATTTCACAAATGATTCCTGCACTTCAAGCGCATAAATAGGTATGTTACTTACCAGGATTTGATGCGACAGTGTCAAACACAAAGGTAAACATGCGTGATGATATATTCAGTTATTTATTTTATTTGTAAAATAATTCTTAAAAGTGAAAAATAATAGAATCATTGTTTAAACCGAATATTGTGCTGTCAATTCTTCTCGTGATTGAGAATCCTGGAAATGATGGCTGAGAATAATAAAAGAATAACACATTACTAAAATAAGAATTATATATGAAATTAATGTTATATTGAAAATATAAATCAACTGAATTGAAATAAAACACAAGATATTATAACTAAGTGAAAATAAATCCTAAGATGTTACACAATACTTTGTTTGAGACGTAAAGTGAATCATCCGGGCTGAAGATAGCATTACAAAGATGGTGGAACGATGATGTGACTTGATCTCTTTGAAATAAAATATATTTTGTATTATTATTTATTGTATATATTCTTGTAGTCAAAACTTTAAAGTTTTATAATAATTATACAAATTTGAAATATTTTTCATATCATAAAAGAAAATTTATTAACTACTCGTACAATGTCAAATATAATTTGAATTTACTCAAAACACGATCTCAATAAAAAAAAAACATGGAATATATTATAAATACGACAAGCTAAGCCTGACGAAATTTTCATCAAAATTAAATACAATTTTTTTAATGCAAGAAAATATGTAAAAATACGAACTTTTTTCTCTATATTTTCATGAGTTAGTTGTCCTTGAATAATATATACAGGGTGTTTCACAACTTAGAGCAAAAAATTAAAGGGTATATTCTGTACGACGTGCTGATCATGAAACAACAAGAATTTTTTTTTAAATTCGAAAAATTAAGGGTTGTTAACCTAAAACATTTTTTGTAGTACTGTACTGGATTCGCTTTCCTATTAAACACAAACAATGAAGTAGGTATCAACTAAGAAATAATAATTACACAATTCAATTATTAGCAGTTATTTATAATAAAATTTTATTTAATTAATAACTTTAACATCATCATCCACCCAGTGGCAGTGGCAACGAAAAATTTTGGACTGGGAAACATGGAAAATAGTTTTGCGATTTAAAAAAATTCATTTTGTTTCATGATCAGCACGTCGTACAGAATATACCCTTTAATTTTTTGCTCTAAGTTGTGAAACACCCTGTATATATATATATATATATATATATATATATATATATATATATATATATATATATATATATATATATATATATATATATATATATATATATATATATATCTAATTTTTCAAATGACTTTTTATATGAATCAAAAATAGCAAGTTTATATAATTTTTTGTAAAGTTATTTACTAACGGTTGGATATAATATCAGCTCAATATTTTTCTTCAAATCATTCAAAGTTTGTCAAAGAAAGCACGTCACTTTTTGTATAAGGTGATATTACCCAACCTGACGAAGGTGTTCGTTCACAGCATCAATACGCCAAATATTTTAATCAAACAGAACAAAAATATAAATCGAAAGTATATTTTTTATAATTATAAGTACTGAAAGATTGTTCACAATATATGAATAGAGTATACCTATTTAAAAGTTATATATATATATATATATATATATATATATTTAATTTAACAGGTACAGATTAAGATTTGCCAAATAATAATTATATTATTTTTCCTCGAATGTATTTTCTGAACAGATTTGTACTGGCGAAATGAAAGTTACATCATCATCAATTTGTAAGTAATAACTCAGGATACACAGCCAAAAATACGATTCCAGCACTGAAAATCATATATTGTTACACATTACATAATTATTTCTATTACACAGGTTTAGACTGATTTACATTTTTCATGTTACTAAATGTAGATTAACTTTGATTCTTAAGTATTATCAAATAAATCATAAAGCATTCAAATGAAAAAAAAAACAACTTATACTTACAACAATTACCTGTAACACCTTGTAATAAAATTCTAGTCAAGATGGTTATATCATCCAAACAGAGGCGCATCCAGCGAGGGGAGGGGGTCATGGGGGTCATGACCCCCCCTAAGCATGGACTTTTTTAAAATGTTGGCTCTAATAAATAATAATGATGTCATTATTTACGATAACTCAATTTGTTAAACAAATTAAATAGAAAATATTATCTAAGAACTTAAAATTCTAAGATAATTAAAAACTATTGTTCAAGTTATAATTCTAATAAATAGTCAAACACCAATATTTTGTGGGGATATTATTTCGACCCGCAGATGGGAGAGGTATTCTATTTAAGACCTAGTCAAGTATGTGACTACCGACATTTGCACTTAGAAAATCAACTTCTAATTCAATAATTTTTGTATTCTATCGAAGAACCGTTTTTTACTTCCTTGTACGAAGTAAAGGAAGTATTGTAATCGCGAAAATTTTCGGTTCTCAGATTTCAACGGAAATAGGTGTTTTGGCCCTCCCTGAATCCATTTTGACTAATTTCGTCATGCCGTCTGTACTAGAGATGAAAAAACTATCGATAGTACTATCGATACATCGATAGTTTTAAAAAATAAAGTACTATCGATAAGTAATTAATAAAAAAAACTATCGATAGTATCGTTTAGTAATTATCGTTTAGTAACTATCGTTTAGTAACTATCGTTTAGTAACTATCGTTTAGTAACTATCGTTTAGTACCTATCGTTTAGTAACTATCGTTTAGTAACTATCGTTTAGTAATTATCATGTAATAACTATCGTTTAGTAACTATCGTTTAGTAACTATCGTTTAGTAACTATCTTTCAAATAAAATAATTTAAAAATAAAAATAAATAAATAATAAATAACACGAGCTGAGCTGTGAGTAATGACAAGCAAATTACCTTATGTTCCCGGATCAATTCGAACACGTGTGTTATTTGCGGACCACGTGGTAGCTTATGTGTTAAGTATGACTTGTCAAGATTTCATCTACATTTAAATGATATAATTCAAATTATATTCAATATCGTTATTGTACAGTAACTGTACACAAATGTTAGCTGTAAATCGATTGGTTGTCGGAAGACTTTAAAGGGATGAAAGACAAAGTGAGATTTCTAAGAAATTTATTATAGGGTAACAGGTACGAGATAATTTAAATTCAATTGTTCTCTGATGTTCATTGTAGTTTGTGCTGTAGTGAATATTATTGTGTCATGTGGCGGCTAATACATCACCACACATACACAAATAATCACACACCTTGTATATATTCTGTAATAGTCTTAGCAAAACACTCTGTATATATTCGTTCATTTTCTGTAGTTTCTAAGCAACATATCTGTAAAATTTTCATGTTTCTCCACTACCTGCTATTGTAACTTCGCCCGCTTTCTCCGAACCTAACAACATCTGTTCCTCAAGTACCTACATTCCAAACTTCTTTGTTCACCCCAAAATCCACAATTTTTTCCTTCTAACGAGGACAGTCTCCGCTTACCACTCATCCAGTATGCATCACAACTCCAAAAATACTATCACAACACCACATTTCTTTTTTATTTGATCTAAATTAATATAAAAGGTGTTTAGAATTGCAATTAGTTTTTCTAATATCTTGATCTCGACAAATATATAAATTAATGTAAGAAATGATATATACCTAAGGATAGAAGTACATACTTGATTTTTATTTTTCACATTTGTAACTTCTAAAATCTTGTTATTAAGCCTAAATTTTAAAGAAATAAATTTTTGACATTTATTGTATATTTCCTTATTTTCTATTTCTCCCATTTTACATACCTTAGAGCGGCTAATATTAACTGTAACAAAACCATATTCACAGAAATTATGTAGCACACATCCCTTAATATAGAGCAATATCAACAGTTTTAAATTTTAGGGGATGAGGGTAACATTTAAAAAATTATACATTTTATTTTACCTCTCTCTCAAAAATGGAACAAATTTAATAAATGATTTTAAACTCTGTATAGGCAAAGATTTTTTAATTTTGAAAAAAAAATTATTTATACTTTTGTAAAAAAAATACTATCGATAAGTAATTAAAATAAAAAAACTATCGATAGTATCGTTTAGTAATTATCGTTTAGTAACTATCGTTTAGTAACTATCGTTTAGTAACTATCGTTTAGTAACTATTGTTTAGTAACTATCGTTTAGTAACTATCGTTTAGTAACTATCGTTTAGTAATTAAAAATATCGTTTAGTAACTAAAACTATCGTTTAGTAATTTAATTGACTATCGATAGTACTATCGATATATCGATAGTTTACTGATAGCACTATCGAACAATCGATAGTTGAAATTACCGATAGTTTTTCATCTCTAGTCTGTACGTACGTATGTACGTACGTACGTACGTACGTACGTACGTATTTCGCATAACTCAAAAACGGTAAACCGTAGAAAATTGAAACTTTATATTTAGGACTGTTATAACATCTAGTTGTGCACCTCCCTTTTTGGTCATTATACAACTACCGGAAGTGGTACTTTACTTGAAGCCTATAATAGATTTTCATGAAAAACTATATTCAAATATAATTTAAAACTTTCCAAATTTGGTATATAAGACTACTATATCAATGGAAATAACATAATAGATTTTGGTTAAAATAGACTAACCGGAAGTGGCACATTACATGAAGCTGCTAACAGTTTTCCTTGAAAAAAATGATATTATTTAAATTTTATAAATAAATGATGCAAATAAAAGTTTTAGAGAATTAAATTCTGCGTCTAGCACATTAAGAATTATTAAATTAGCCTTTTGTATACGCGAGATATCTAAATTTAAAAATTATATATTTATTTTTAAAAAAAATTAAGTTTGCTATGGATTAGAACAAAAAATTTTTTTTTTTTTTTTTTATTAATATATAATATTTATTTACAACTGGTCTATGTAAGGCCAACAAGCAAAATTGTTACAATATTTACATAACATGCGGGAGGTTAACCCCCATCGGGGTTACCTCTAATTATTATAAGTTTATATAAATTTTAAGTCCAATGGTTTATTTCTATTCAGTCTTCTGATATCACTTTCATTATTTAGTAAATTAACTGCTAATTCGTTAGGATGATGGTTTAGTTTGTTTTCATATGAGATGGCAGACTCCCGAATTTGTTCATGGACATATTTGATTTTAAAGTCTTTATGGATTGTGTGATTACTAATGTACCATGGGACTTTCGTTATCATGCGTAGCGTTTTATTTTGAAATCTTTGTATGATGTTCGTATTAGATTTTTTGGCGCATCCCCAAAGCTGGATACCGTAGGTCCAAATTGGTACTAGCGTCACTTTGTACAGGAGTAGTTTATTTTCTGTTGATAGTTGAGATTTGTGTCCAAGTAACCAGTACATTTTTTTTAGTTTTAGGTCTAAGTATTGTCTCTTCTTTTTTATGTGTTTTTGCCACGTGAGCCTTTTCTCTAAGTGCATTCCCAGATATTTAACATCTTCTTTCGTTTCTAGTACTTTGTTATTTATTTGGAGTGGTGGACATACGGTTTTTCTGTTTGTAAAAACGATGTGAGTTGATTTTCCCTCATTTATTTTTATTTTCCATTTTTTCGCCCATTTCTGTATGTCGTCCATGGATCTTTGTAGGCGGTCAGCTGCTTCGTTTGGATCGTCATGTGATGCGAGTACGGCAGTATCGTCAGCATATGTGGCGGTTGTGACTTGTTCCTGGCAGGGTAAGTCTGCTGTGAACAGCTGATAAAGAAAGGGGCCTAAAACACTACCTTGGGGCACTCCTGCTCTAATTGGATGTAGTGTCGATGTACTCTCTTCATACCGAACTTGGAAGTACCTCTCATTTAGGTAGGATTTTAATAAAAGAAAAAATTGATGAGGTAATTGAGATTTAATTTTGTAGAGAAGACCTGTGTGCCATACCCTGTCGAAAGCTTGACTAATATCTATAAAAGCTGCAGCACATATTTTCTTACATTGCAGACTTTCTTCTATTTCGTTTACCACTCGGTGCACTTGTTGCACAGTGGAGTGTTGCTCCCTGAACCCGAATTGATGTGGTGGGATTATGTTCTCTTCTTCTGTAATTATTTTTATCCTTTTTAACAACATTTTCTCAAATAGTTTGGATAAAAGAGGCAGCAGGGAGATGGGTCTATAAGATGATGTTTCAGTAGTAGGTTTTCCTGTTTTATGTATAAGAATAATTTGGGCGAGTTTCCACAGGGCTGGAAAGTAAGATAGTCTTAACATGGCGTTGAAAACATATGTTATGTATAGAATAGTCTTTTTGGGTAGTTCTTTCAAGACTTTTCCAGTAATTAAATCGTACCCTGGGGCTTTATTGTCTTTTAAATATTTAATTTCATTTCTTAATTCGCCAGGAGTTACATGTTTAATTGGCATTGATAATTGCAGTGGAGCCTTCAGATAATCATCAATCTCATTTTCTATTGTTTTTTGTTCATTAGCTGGTAACGTTGATGGATTTGGCTGGAATGTTTCTGAGAGATATTTAGCAAATATTTCAGTTTTTTCCAAATCTTCTCTGGCCCATGTGCCATCTGCTTTCTTAATTGGGGGTATGGATTGCACCGGTCTTTTTAGCTTTTTGGTAACTTTCCATAGAGAATAATCATCTTCCGGGAGTGCTGACAATCTTCTCAAGTTGTCTTGATATGTTTCATTTTTTATTTCTCGTGCTAATTTACTTATTTCCTTGGACAAGTGGTTCAGCTTGTTTTTATCATTTGGATGCCTTGTATAATGCCATTTATGCCTCAAATTCCTCTTTTCAGAAATTTTGTCTCTCAATATTTTTGGATAATTTGTTACATTTCCTGTATCTTTGTTAATATTTGGAGTAGAGCTCCATGCAGCCGTCTGGATGAGTTTTGTTATATAATCAACTGCCTCATCGATGTCGTCAGGGGTAGAGAGTTGCATTTGTAAATTTGTGTTGTTGCTTAAGGTTTCCCTAAATAACTCCCAATTTGTAAGTTTATTGTATAGTGTTGGTTTTTTTTGTTTTTGTATTATATTGGCGCTTACAGTCATTATAACTGGTGAATGATCAGATGATAATTCGTAACTTGATTCAATTCCAATGTAGTTTTGAGATATTCCTTTTGAAACAAGGAAGTCTAGCAAATCAGGAGTTTTGTTTGGGTCGGTGGGCCAGTAGGTTGGTTTTCCTGTGCTGACACAATTATATCTTTTTGACGAGATTGTCTTGTATAATTCTCTACCTTTTGGGTTTATCAGTCTTGAACCCCAATAGGTATGTTTAGAATTATAATCACCACCCGATATAAATCTATTTCCAAGCGTATTGAAATATTCTTCAAAGTCTTTTTGTTTAACCGCATGCTTTGGTGGGCAGTATACTGCAGAAATAACAAGTGTACCGATTGTTTCTTTGATTTTTATACTGGTTGCTTGCAAATATTCTTTATTGTATTTCTCCATTTCGTAGTGTTTGAATTTTTCATTTATTAGTATGGCGGTACCTCCATGTGCCGTCTCGTCAGGGTGGTTTGTATTGTATGTTTTGAATCTGGGAATTTTAAAGAAGTTTCTGTCTGTGAAGTGTGTTTCTGTTATGAGAATGATATCAATTTTTTGTTGGTTTAGAAATATTTCTATTTCGTGGCGATGTTGTGCCAGCCCGTTCGCATTCCATAGTGCAATCCTGATTGTACTATCCATTTGTTCTATTGATGAAGGCTGTGAGCAGATTAATTATCGTTATATTTTGTTGCATAAGCTGGCTAAACATGGTTTCAAATTTACTTAAGAACTGTGTTAGAAATGATTCTGTCTCTAAATTGCTTGTCTGGCTTGTGTTGACTGGAAGATTGTTTGTCGGGTTTTTTGTTATTCTAGCATAGCTTATATTTCTGCTATCTCTTTGAGATACGTTATTAATAAGAGTGTCTTGTGTATGTGGTTTAAATAAATTTGTTTTATTTCTCGCTTTTTGCAGATCTTGATAGACAGCACAGCCCTTGTAGTTGGCGGGATGTGGGCCTGAGCAGAGTATACACATAGGTGGTTCTTGTGCGTTTTTAGTGCATGCAGAAGTTGAATGATTGCCTGCACATTTAACGCAATAATATGGTTTTGTGCAATAACTTTTTGTGTGTCCATAGTTCTGACATCGCATACATTGAGGTATTTCTCGTTTAATTCTTGGGGGTTCTACTACTATTTTGGTTCCTAGTATATGTTTAACTTCATAGATTTTTTTATTATTTTCACCAGGTTCTTGGTCTATAAAATGCATGGGTAAGGCTTCTTTTGTTTTCCAACTTTTTATGTTGGAGACGTTTCGTATAGTGAGGCCTAAGTCCTCTAATGACTCTTTTATGTCTTCTACAGGCACTGTTGGATGTATATTTTTAATTACTACTCTATATGCTCTCTCTTGCCTGGGCTGATAGGTGTGGTATGCTATTTTATTACTGTTCAGCATATGTATTAAAGCTCGGTACGCGGTGGGTGTGGTGGTGTTAATTTTGACACCTTGATTTGTCAGGCTTTTACAAATGAATTCCTCCTTTTTGAGAACAGTTTTTAGGCTGAGCAGCATTAGGTTGTAGTCAGCAACATCTTGCACAAAGACCGGAGGAGGTTTTGGGTCCGTTTTTATTTGAGCATCGCTGGTTTCGTTCGCTAGAACAGCGAATCTATTATTATTTAGTATGGCTGGTGTAGAGTTAGATTTGTTATTATTGTTTGGTTTTTTTGCTATTCCTTGAGATGGGTTTTCTTCATTTTCTCTATATCTTTTACCTGAGCGTCTGGTATGTATCACTTGCCAGTTTTGGGGTTCATCAGTCATTGATTGTGTGTCATGCATGTCATTGTTTGTAGTGCGTACGTATACGTTTGGCGTCAAATAATAGTTTTCTCCAGGACTTGGATAAATAGGACTGGATACTACTGAGGTGGTTATTGGTGTTGTTTGACATGTTATTGTTTGTATATTGTGTGAATGCGTAGCAATAGTTGTTACATTTGTCGTGGTATGTGTAGTGAGATTGAAACCTCCACTTGTTAGCTGCATTGTTGGACTTGCATAAATTGAATTAAGTATCATTGTAGTTGTTATTGGTACTTGTGTCATGATAGGATTTGTCACATTTGTGGAAGAAGTAATGTTTGGGATATAATTCCCTGCACTTTCTTCCGGCATGTTTAATTTTTGTTTGTGTATTGCGAACTGAGAATTTATTTCTTCTATAGTTGGCAACACTGATTGAATCTGGCAGTGTATGCGCCAGGCAGTTTATGCGGCGCGCCCGATTCCACGTGTTATTTTGTTCACCAACTGTCACTTTTAGTTTAATTCACGTTTTTTTAGATGAAGTCACTTCTCATCCACTGTCGCCAACTCTATATGGGATGGACACTGTGTTTTACTAATATTTAATAATATTTTCACTCAAAATCACTAATTTTCATACAGCAAAACTACCTGTCATTTGGAAACATTTGAACTCTTAGAACAAAAAATAAGAAAAAAATAAAAAATTAAATGTCAATGTCATTGCATTAGCAACATTTAGTTGTGCACCTTTCGTTGTATTCATTGAATAATTAAAGGATGGGAAAGAAACAATCAAACAGGCAAAAGAAGGGTAGAATGAAGAAATACATTTCTGAAAAACGACAAGCAGATGAATAAAAAGCTAGAAAATTTTAACAACAAAAAGAGAATAAAAATTCTTAGAGAGAAAGATGAATATAAAGAGGGAGAAAATGTTAAGACGAAGGAAAGAATAAAAAAAATTAAGAGAAGTTGCACGAAGTAAAGGAAGTATTGTAATCGCGAAAATTTTCGGTTCTCAGATTTCAGCGGAAATACGCATTTTGGCCATCCCTGAATCCATTTTGACTAATTTCGTCGTGCCGTCTGTACGTACGTAATGTATCTCGCATAACTCAAAAACGGTAAGCCGTAGAAAGTTAAAATTTTATAATTATGACTGTTATAACATCTAGTTGTGCACCTCCTTTTTTGGTCATTATATAACTTCCGGAAAGTAAAGTACCATACTTGGAGCCTATAATATATTGAAAAACTATATCAAAATATAATCCAAAACTTTCCAAATTTGGTATATAAGACTACCATATCAATGGAAATAACATAATAGATTTTGGTTAAAATAGACTAACCGGAAGTGGCACATTACATGAAGCTGCTAACAGATTTCCTTGAAAATAATGGTATTATTTTAATTTTAGAAATGTATGCTGCAAATAAAAGTTTTAGAGAATTAAATTCTGCGTCTAGCACATTAAGAATTTTTAAATTAGCTTTTTGCATAAACGAGATATCTAAAGTTAAATATTATATATTTTTTGATTTTTTTAAAAATTAAGTTTGCTATGGATTAGAACAAAAAATAAAAGATTTAATGTCAAATATGTGCAATTAAAAAAATATCTATAGTTTAATACGTGTACAAGGAAGTCATGTGGTGTCCACATCAGATATTTATATTTAGAAGATGGGCAATACCCCCCCCCCCAATCCGAGACAAAATTCCCTCCATGACACCCCCCCCCCCCTAATTCGAAGTCTGGATCCGCCCCTGCATCCAAATATAGTTTTCTATAAATCAATTGAGCAAATAGTATTTAAATGTTCTTGCTGCTGTTGTGGCCGTGAGAAATAAAAGTAATGTATATAATTGTACAATATTTTATAAGTTCCGTGAATTATCGTATAGATAAGCGTTCTAGTGTACACGTTGTAGTTCTTAAACTGTTGTTAGTACTATGTTGTTTAAAATATTTAAAACTATAAATTAATTATTTTGTGCTAAAAATATTAATAATAATAATATTAATAATATTTATGGGGTAGGTGGCTCAGTGGTATAGAGTCGGCCTGTGGATCTTGAGAACCCTGGTTCGATCCCCACAGCAGACAAACAATTTTCACCAATTTAAATCTACCCCTGTGGCTCCCCCACCACGAATATCTTTGGGGGCAGTGATTTGACGATTGGTAACCGCATTTCACGTGAAGAAATATATCACTTACCGAGATCTGCTTAGGCAGAGTGCCACACCCAGTAATGGGTAAAAGGCGTGATGATATAATTATTTTATTTTAAAAAATATTAATATTTAGAATTGAAAAATATGTAACAAGTTATTCTGAAGGTACATTATATCAATATAAAACTGATACATTTAGAGACAAATTTCTGTAAGTAGGATTTAAATTTGACGATTATTTACGAACTTATACACTAAAAAGCTTCGTCGATACACGATTTGACATTACATGAAAAATGAAAGGTGCAGTACGAAAGTGCAACTAGTTTATTTATTTATTTATTTATGTTACGCAGGAATTATTTTGTGTAGGGATGTTTTTCAGGTTTCGATTATGTTATCTAATTTGAAAACTTCATTGAAAGAAGATTTTCTAGAGAATTCACCACACGTCACTGTCAACCTATAGGATCACGAATTTGTTTGTAAATGAACCAATGAAAAAATGTACATTTCGTCGGAAATTCATCACTAGTGAAATTTCATCGGAAATACCACTGTTATTAATATCCTTGGATACGAATAAAATAAATGATATTTTCAATATTTTTATAAACGTCAATTGAAAAAAAATTTTCAGTGTACATTTCATATTCAAAATTTTCATAACTGTAATAAGTAAATAAATACCTAACTATTCTTGTTAATTAACTCTTGTTTGGTAAATTCTCAAGCCGAATACAACTCGTAGTATGAAAATTGACAGATAATATTTTGACATAAATATACATTCGTTGTTAAGGAAATAGGAAACACAACTCGTGCTTCGCACTCGTTATGTTTCCATTTCCATAACAACTCATAATTTATGTCAAAATATTTTCAGCAATTTTCATACTACTTGTTATATTATATATGAAAATTTAATGGTCATCAAAGGAAATCCTCAATAAGTTTATTACCTAAATACTGATAAATGATTTGTTAATGACTAACCTCGTAATTAACATGACGTTTGTAATTATTATATTTTTATTTCGCTTAATCCGAATTTTTGTTTTTTGTCAAAACATAACATTTTAGATTTTTCTTATAGAAAAATTGTATTTTATTGTCAATTTTATTTACTTGATACAAGTTGCCATGAATGTATTATTCTATTATACCTATTTTAAGAAAAATATTTTAAAATTATTTTTACTTTTTGTGTTTGTGTCGTTACGATTTTCTTACCAAATCTGCCTTCGAGCATTGATTCATATCCGGATTTTTTTTTATTGCGCATTCCAACAATGTAATCTGCACTAGCGGAACACGAGTGCAGATTAATACGTTGTTGGAATACACTAAAAAAAAAATCCGGAAAGAATCAATGCTCTAGGTAGGTTATAAGTGAAAATATTTTATTTTTTTCTGGGGTTCTATATTTATGGATACGGAATAAACATGCATATATTGAATTTTACTCTATTATTTGTTATATTTTTGTATTTGTTAAAATTAATTTTGTAATAAAAAATGTATTTAACCGATAAATGAATCGGTTTAACCCCTTGACGTACTGTAACACGAGCGAGTTGGGGGAATAAGTTGATCTTACCGGACTGCGTCAATTGTAAAACGAAAGGAATGGATGCAGTCTTGAAATTTTATTAAACATACTGCTATCAAATATTTTTTACTTATTGTAACACGAAACGCTATAATTGAATGGAAACAGAATTATTATTTGAATTAAATTTTTATTATTTATAATACTTATTTCACTAATCTAGTTTAAAATTAAATAAAACGCGAACACTGCGTGATGTGAAGATCTACATCTTCACGCTTTGAGTCGATGGACGAGACTGCTGGTTTCCACCAAAACACTTGCTGTCCTGGGTACGATACCCACATCTGGAATCCATCCCTCTCGCATCGGGGTGGACACAGATGTCTCAAGTGTTTTGGTTATGTAGTCTGACACTCGGGCACTGCCGATAACGCGAACATGAAATCTTGTTGGAATTCTAAGAATATTAACTATAACTGTCTCTTTTTATAATTTAATGCCCTATATTCGAAAACCAAAAGATCTCACACTCAGCCTTAATGGCACATGTGGTCACGAGTGTCAAATTACACGAAACCAATCTCACCTAAACGCAACATAACAGCAATGAGATAGCTCATATTGTTACAGTACAAATAAAATTGAATTTGACGTTTCCAAGACAATAGACATCAAAGTCTACAATGGCACATGAAATGGATGAGGTCACCCACACGTCATTGTATGTCAAGGGGTTAAACCGGTTTCTATTTTTAACCGATAGCCAGTACTTTTTTCGGTTACATGGGTTGATATTAAATAAATATTCTAGCTCCTGACCCATGCGTACACCACTGGAAACAATGTATATGAAAGCTGGTATGAATTCAAGTGACTTTTTGTGTATCGAACGTATTTGTTATTAATTGTGCGAAATTTCCACAATTTCAATTAACACTTCAGATGTAGAAATGACGCTTGAATAAATAAATAGAGCAACAGTACGTTGGGTAATAATTGTTCAAATTAAAAATATTTGAAAAAATCATCTTGCCTTCAAAGTTTGAAACTCTGCGATGCTTTTTAAGAAAATATCGTGAAACCTATAATCTCAAAGCGAAACTGACGTTGTTGGCAACCCTCCTTACAGATCCGTAATTATAAAATAGTGAAACTGACTATTTTTTAGCTACAGTCAAATATCTAACTTGAAAAATATAAATCAGTCTTTACTTTGACATACCTGTTGCTATCAATATTTCCCATGCTATACTCATATCTTTAGTTTGTAAATACTCATAAGTTAATCTACATATAATAAAGTAACTTGCAACTGTAATCATTAGAAATATTTCAAAGCTTTTCAATACAAGCCATGGGAAGATAAATCGTTTGTCTTTCTGAAAATTAAAATATTATATTAATTCTTGTTTATAATTTAAAATGAAATTTATTTACCTTATAAGTTCCCCATATTAACATTGAACAAATTAATATCGAAATTAAAATATAACCGTAAAAATTTGGTGACTTTAATTCAAATATATAAAATGTGTTCAATATCTGAAAAGCATATATATTAAAACTATAGGTATACAATCTCGACGAGACAAAAGGTTATTTGGAAATTTAAGGATGGAATTAAATTTACATGTCGAGATTTTATATTTTATAAATATAACAATGAAGTAGCCTGATTTAAATAATCCACACTTAAAAAAACCTTATATCATTGCGTACAGATAGTGGCGCATAAATATTTTGGATTGGTAACAATAAAGAAAAACACATTTTAACACATTTTAAAATTTTTATTTTAATCAACATATATTTTTTTTTAATCCACAGTGAACTGAAGTAAGTCTTTCCATAGTTCATAAATATGATTAAATTTCCTTTTTTATGTCCCATATCTAGTGTTTTTTTATAACTAACGAGGTTAAGCTTTTATTATTTTTTATTAGACTGATTGTTTAACTACACACATACATAATATCTCGGTATATCTTATCAAGTGGGATAGAATGAATCTTTAAATATTCACTAAACATTTATTCATCAGATAAATCTTCGCCAAATATTCCTATCCTAACACACACATCCACGTTCATCATTCCTTTCATACAAATCAATTTATTCTCTATACTTAAAATCTTTCGTTGACGTAACAAATCTTTGATGATATTCATTTATTTATTTCTAGATCGTTCACGCAATCTCATACACCTAATATTAGTAGGAGACTCTTAAATCATTATTAGGCTCTTCCCTCTTTCTAATCGACATTCTTATGTTCTTTTTGTACATCATTCTTAAGAGTTGAATATTTTTCTGTCAAATTTATTTGTAATTATTATATTTAAATTATAAATTTAATAAATTAGAAAAAATATTTTTTGCATATTAATCATGCAAGTCGTCTTTTTTAACGAAAACTCATAGAAAGTGATACATTTTTCAATATTTGAAAAATTTCGATAAAAATACTAAAAAAAGAGTTATAATACATTCTAATTACATATATTTTACTTATTCCATTTATGTATTTCCTTAAATATCATTTAAAATTTAATACGTTATCGAAACTTTGACATCTGTCCAACAAGTTTATTTATCAGCTTAAAATCAAAACTTCGCCAATTTTCAAGCATATCATACATACCTGGCTAGACCATGTACTTACAAGTGGCAGGGATGTTTGTCTATGCAAATTAAAACTATTTTTCTCTCTAAGACGAGACATGATTTATTCTATTCTATTCTAGTCGAAACGAGACATATCATGTCTTGTCTGCATCACTATACAATACTTTTTTGATCTTTTTTTTAAATTTAAGTTTTAATATTTTCTTAATAAATTACAGACTCAGCTATTAAATACTTCTTAACTTAACGAACTAATATTATGTATATATATATATATATATATAGGATGTGCACAGAAAGGCGGAACATAGGAGTTTAACATAGAATTTCAAAAATGTGCGGAAATTGGCTCTACTATACATTTTAGAGCAAAGGTACAAGAATTAAAAATTGGTTAAAATAAATTCAATTCCATATTTTAAATGTTTAAATTTTTGTACTAGTATGTCTGTAGTCCTAGATTAAAAAAAAAAATGTGAAAAATCTGACAAACAAAACAAAATCATATTCTGATAGTTCAATTAAGAATTACTGAATGTAATTGTTGTATCCATTGTATTATTTTAATTATTTATTATTTTAATTATTTATTATTTTAATATTTAATATTTATTTATAATATAGTAATATAAAACAATGAATAGAACTATCAGAATGAGATTTTGTTTTATTTACATACATACATACATAACATCACGCTATATCCCATTAAATGGGGTAGCACGAACCCGTCAACATTCTCATCCTGACACACGATACTCGATTCGACCACATTAACACTTCCTCCATACAAACTATTTCTTTTCTCACAACCAAAATCCATCTACACGCAACAAACATTCATCCATTCGCTCCTGTACACCTGTTTCGTAAATCTTCACTTACGCCCACTTCTCTAACAGCGAATATATATGAAATGGAGGCAGCATCGCCTGCGCTTGTTTAAAAATACATTTAACACAATTGCAGTTACACACTGTATAGTAAAAACTGAAAATGAAGTAAAAAAGGTGAGGAAGGAAGGGAGCATCTCCTGCGCTTGTTTTTGAAGGCGAACTCCACACAATTGCAGGTAAACACTCGAAAAATCTAACCAATGAATCTAAAATCAAGAATCATACGCTTGTCCTCATTCATCATATTTATCCCGCAATTAATTTTCTTCAATCATTCCTATCCTGACACACCACTATTGCTTCAACCACATTCATAATTCTTTTCATACAAGCTCGTTTGTTCTTCACGCTCAGAATCTTTCGCTCACGCAACAACCCTTCAATCATATTCATCCACTTGTTCCTAGGCCGTCCACGCAAACTTTCACCCTCAATTTTATTTGTGTTGTATATATATGAAAATTGAAAAAGAAAACGTGTATCAAAATGTATACAAACCCAGCCAACTGTGCCGATAATGAAGCAACCAGTCCTGATATTTAAACAACAACAAAATTTTTGCAAATACATTTCTTCAAAACACACAAGATCAACAGTTTACTGGAAAAAATGTACTGAGTGTATGTAAAGGATTTGGACTACTAAAATATGTGTAGAATGTAGCTTGTTTGCCAATCTAACAGAAGGGAATCGATACTATACAGACATTCTGGTGCCATATGGTTTATCTCTAGATTTTTAATTACATTGTTTGGCAATGAATGGTTTTTTTAATTTAATTTTATAATCTTATTAAGAAATTATAAAAATTCGGAAGTTCATAGTAATTATTAATAAATATTTAGGAAAAAAATTTATACTTTCATGTTTTTAAAATTCCAGTGAGCATTGAATGATCAGAAATCTTCTTTGTAAAAATTAAATTATATACAGAATTTTTCAAAATGTTGAGAAATGATAATTTTCTTTTAAGCAATTATTTTCTTCTAAACAAATAATCAAGAATGTAATGTTTCCGAAATAGAAATTCTTGCAATAAGTTTACTTTTATTACTTCAGAACATTAGGAATTGAAAATTTAGTAAAATCTGTACATCACTGGTTTGAACTGCAAATAAAAACAAAATTTCATAAACACATGAACCATTCAAAAAATAAAATTTGCCAAAAAAATTAAGTATTTTTTACATTTTGGACTAAACTGTACATATAATTTTATTGATTTATTTTTTATTTTATTTTGTTATAACAGACAAAAATAGTTACAATAACAAAAATATTTTGTTTTATTGATCTTTCTTCTCTATTTCCTTGTTTTTTTCATTTTTCTTCTTCTCTTGTGTTTCATCTTTAACGTCAATTTTAATGCCTGTATTATAGAAACTATAAACACAGACGAATGAATACCAGGCTAACAACAAAACTAAAACAAAACAAAAAATAAACTTTAGTTTGGCACTGTAAATTAATTGTAAAAATCGGTACTTACGCAATGCAAATATGCAACAAAAGCCTATAATAAATAATTGAAAATTTCCTTGTTCAATTTGAGGTATTAAGAAACCAGTTTCTACTATTCTTATTCCATAGTAGACTGTTAAAGCAAGATATGCGATAAATTTAGAAATTAACCATGGTAGTAAAAGCCTTTTTCTTTCCTAAAAATATAATTACACAACTTTTAATTGACAAATAATCTAGAAATACCAATGTTTTGTGCACAAAGACAGTCAACTGTAGTTTTTTTCTGAATTTATAAAAGTGACGTACAAGATGAATTCGCGGCCTTAACGAGAGAAAACACACTTCTTTAATTGGTGTACATAATTTTTCCACGGCATCAATATTTAAAGCGAAAATTTTTAATAAATAATATAAAATTTTTAATATTATTACTAGAGATGGGCGAATATCAAATTTCTCGAATTCGAATATCGAATACGAATATTAATTAGATCTCGAATATTCGAGTACCTCCTAAAAGTTAATATATTTATTATTAATAATTATTTAATTATGTCCTTTTCATTATTTGAATGAAATTGTTAAGATAAAATAAAATTAAAACAAAAAGTACAAACAAAAAAGAAAAAGACGAAAACTTCAAATTTAAGGTGAAACGTACCGGCTGATGTTGGCGAAAAACAAATTTGAAATATGGTACGTCTTCATGCTTTTGAAAGTATTGTAATAGCTTTAAGTTTATGTACAAATGATAAAGAAAAACATAGTCAAAAATGAAGGTCAACATATAGCGCGATATTCGAGGTATTCGAATGTTCGCTATACTGACGTTAATATCGAAAATCTCGAATATCGAATAATGTCAATATTCGCGGCATTCGACTATTCGCGGATGATATTCGCCCATCTCTAATTATTACTTAACACTTTTTCTCGCTTCGCAATTAGAAACGGGTGTTTGATGTATTTTTTTTCTATTGCTCTTAACAAAATCAGTTTTTTTCTGGCGGGCGAAAATATATTATTTCTTAACCATCTTTATACAGGTTGTTTTACAACTTTTATTTTTAATCCCACATAGTACATAAATGTTTTTTTCTGAAATCGTCAAGAAAATGCCTACTTGCCTGACGCATTTTAGTATGGAAAGTAATTGTTTACCAAAACATTTGCAAAACAGTCAGGTAAAGTACTTTCTTGACTAGTCAGGAAAGTACTTTACCTGACTCAAGTAAATAAACTAAATAACTAAAAAATGTAATAACCTTTTTATTTATTTTTATCATTAATGTTAATACTAAATATACAATTGCTTAATTTATACTGGCGAATTTGAAGCAAAATTATTTCTTGCAATCGATAAATTACTTGGAGATTCAGTGAATAAAATAAGCAAGTAGCACATTTTCTGACAAATTATTTACTTTATTTTGCTTTTTCCAATCCATGAAAATTTCATACTCTTTATCATATTGGTCTTTGGACTTGCTCGGTAATAAATTTTCAACAGCCGCAGTTGCTTGATTTAAGATTTCAGGAGGAGTACTTGAAAATACCACCTCATACTCATTTTCATCTATATTTTCCAACATTATAAAGAAATCTTCTCTTTCAACAATATTACTATTCACACAAAAATGTTCAATAGATTTTTCATATAAGATGTTGTTTTCAACAACTTTTGTTATCACCTTGGATATGTAGTTTGCTGTCAATATGATTCTTACCAAAAAAATTAACATTTTGAAATATTTATTATTAATTATATTGATAAAATATAAATATGAACGATTTCAGAAAAAATAGTATACATAATACGTCACGAAAGTGTTTTACGAATTAAAATACTCGGCCTCACGGCCTCGTACTTCAAACAACCGCTTCGTCAAATAAAGCATTACTTTCCTGACTTATTATGTAATATACTATTAATATATTAATAATTAAATTATATTTATAACCACTACAATAGTCCATTTATTAATTATACAATATTAGATAAATACCTAATAGTAGTGTTATAATTATAATTTTATTATTATTGTATTAGAAATAACCCTCAAACTAGTGGCACTAAAAAAATTTACTTCATCTACATTTTTTTGTGGAACAATTATTATACACACCACTTGAAAAAAGTTTGTTTTCTCTCGTTAAAAACGACTATTATACAGTTATTTCATTATTGTTTCTACCAAAAAAACTTGAATGTAAAAATTGACATACATTATTTATTGATTATCATGAATTGTATTTATATTAGCAAAAAAATCTTAGCATTAAAATTGTATCTCTATTATTGCTTCTCTTATAAATTCACGGAATAAATAATTTCGAAAACTGAAGAGAACTAAATACTGCTTCTAAATTAGAACATATATCATATTAATTTTTTCATTACTGTTAAAATTAAGTGTTTGAGTGACGTGTCAGCCAAAACTTTGACAAACTATGTAAATTAAAGTTTATTGTTATTATATTCATTTTGTTGATAAATTTGTTTTATTTTTTTTTAAATGTTAATTAAATATTAACTATTTGTTGTTGTCATACAAAGACTAGACAAAAAATCCTAACATACATAAACCGTTTCGGATTTAATTTTTTTTTTTTTATATAGTTATACATTCTTATCTAGTATTCTGAGGCATGTTATTAATTTGTTTAATCACGTTTCTTTACTCACTGCCATAATTTATTATGATCATAATAATTTGGAATTTGTTTAGACTTTATTTTTAATAATGAATGGTTACACCAATTAAGAATTAGCCGATGTGCATTTAATGTACTTTCAGATGTACACATGATAATGCAATGGTAAATTTAAACAAAAAAGTGTTTAAATCCGAAACGGTTTGTTTTCGACTTTGAGACATAGGTATATTAGGATTTTTTTTTCGTATGACTGATCAATTTCCTAAATATTGCACCTATTTTTCGAACAGCTTGTATTGAAAAGATGAGAACAAAATAAAATGTAGTTGTACTTTTAAAAGTATATATATTTTTAAATAGACCCTAAATTTTAGGGCAGTAAATAGTTCTATATATTACTACTGATAATGAAATTTTGTTTTGAGACCTTACCTTATGTACTCCCCAGACCATTAATATATTTATTAAAGCTAAAAATCCAGCTCCTAAAATATACAATAATATATCTTCCCAATCATCTTCTCCAGTACTTGATTTGTAGATTCCGAAAGAATTGCCTGACTAAAATATAATCACTGTTTTAACAATTGTTGTCATTATTATAAACTATGTCAAATGTAAAACAATTACATCATTTTTGAAACAAAAAATGAGATACGTTGTTGTTTTCTGGTGGTGTCGACATTTCTATGCCAAAACGCGATTACTTTTTGTTTCCTAATGTTACTAGTCCATCATGTGTAGAAAAATATAATATTTGCATCTATTAATTACAAATAATGCGATAAGTATATTATTTCCTCTTCATAATTTAAATATCGAGTAGAATTTTATAACAATACACTATTTAGAAAACATGGTGGTGATAATAATTAAAAATAGTTTTTATATATTTATAAACTTTTTTTTGTTTATTTATGTTCCTTGTCAAAGGTCTCTAAAAATATAATTTCTGAATAATCACATATGGTGCTATTAATTGTAATTGAATCACTTTGTAAAGCTGCAAACGTAACTTAATTTTCGGATATATAAATTTTGACAACATAAGTGAATTTAAAAACTGAATATTGACAGTAGGAAACAAATTATTAAAATGTTTTAACCAATGAGTTAGAATAGAATATACACTGAATCCTGCCCAAAAGTATGTAACTCTAAAATCTGCGGGATCTATTTTCTTTTCACTAACAGAAACAAACTATCATAGACAACAAAGTTACAGTCAGAATTTATAGATTGTTTTAGAAAAACTGTCATTGACATTATTCGATATTCGAGATTTTCGAATATTAACGTCAGTATAGCGAACATTCGAATACCTCGAATATCGCCCTATATGTTGACCTCAATTTTTTACTATGTTTTTCTTTATCATTTGTACATAAACTTAAAGCTATTACAATACTTTGAAGTTATTAATAACAAAGATATTTTGTTTCAAAACCATGAAGACGTACCATATTTCAAATTTGTTTTTCGCCAACATCAGCCCGTACGTTTCACCTTAAATTTTCGTCTTTTTCATTTTTGTTTGTACTATTTGATTTAATTTTATTTTATCTTAACAATTTCATTCAAATAATGAAAAGGACATAATTAAATAATTATTAATAATAAATATATTAACTTTTAGGAGTATTCGAATATTCGAGTAGCTCGAATATTCGAGATCTGATTAATATTCGTATTCGATATTCGAATTCGAGAAATTTGATATTCGCCCATCTCTAAATAAAATGTATGTAAGGTGTAAAATATTTTTTGAAACATAATTTATCTATGTTTCCTTTCAGAAATTCACTATATAAAGATTATATATTTTGGATTGCTAAATCTATACAATATTTGGTGTTGTATGTAAATTTTTTCATAAAATATATATTTACCTTATGGAAGTGGTTAAAAAGCGCATAATTTGTAAATAAATTATTTTCCTTTTAAATGACATAAAATCCAATAATTAATGTAAGATACTAATACCGCAGAAAAAATTACGTTTTACAATAATTTTCAGATTTTTTCCTATAGAAATATACGAGTATACTGTAATTCATTGGTTTTAGCATTAAAATGGCTATTTATTTAGATTGCTACTATCGGACTCTAATATTGAAAATGTAAATAATAGACTCAGAATGAGTACAATTGTCTTGTACCTTAAACAAATGACACAATTATCTTTGCATTTGACATAGCTAGTATATTTCAAAAACAACTTACTATTTCAAAGTATCCAATTATTAAACATCCAAATTTTAATGAAAAACACCCACAACAACTTTGCAAACGCGTTAACTTAGTGAGAAACATTTTAAAATATAAAACTTTTAAATTCTGTAGTTTCCTAGACAGGTGCAGAAATATATTACACGTATTACTTGTAACTTATCAAACAAACATGATCTAAAGATTGTGTTTATCAAATACTGATAACAAACATACACATTTTGTATTTATTTGTTTGTATTTCAGATAATGAATATGCCTACGATACATCTACATTTTATAAATATATTAATAACGTTGTAAGTCAGAGATTATGAATGTGTTTTACAAACAGTTGCACAAATAGGTGAAATTCTTCGTTAGTTCAAAATTGTTTATGGTGTAAAATATGTAAAGAAAAATTTGCCATTAATCATTCTTTTGAAACTATTGATATTTTTAAATCATCATTATTTTTGGCAGGTTCTTCGGTCAAGTCCTTATAATATTTGTAGACTAGTACATGAAGAAGCCAGAACATTCCTGAAAATTAAATACGAGTACAGTTACTTTTGACTTCAAACATTTGTTATTTATAACTATGATTTTATAAACAATGTGATAACATTATATGTGGGCATTATGATTCATAATGCCCATCCCATTCATAAAGCTGGATTCAGAGTTTACAGAACATAACATAACATAGCTTATCGTATATAAAAATTTAAAGTTTCATAGTTCAAATTACGTATACGTAGATATCAACTTCATGTTATTGTGTTGCACATATATTCATATATAATATAACAAGTAGTATGAAAATTGCTGAAAATATTTTGACATAAATTATTAGTTGTTATGGAAATGGAAACATAACGAGTGCGAAGCACGAGTTGTGTTTCCTATTTCCGTAACAACGAATGTATATATGTCAAAATATTATCTGTCAATTTTCATACTACGAGTTGTATTCGGCTTGAGAATTTACCAAACAAGAGTTAATTAACAAGAATAGTTAGGTATTTATTTGCATATTATTAATTAGGTATTACAGTGATGAAAATTTTGAATATTAAATGTACACTGAACAAATGTAGAATTGACATATATGAAAATATTGAAAATGTCATTTATTTTATTCGTAACCAAGGATATTATTAACAGTGGTATTTCTGTTATCAATTGTACCAGCGGTGAATTTCCGACGAAATGTACATTTCATTGGTTCATTTTCAAACAAATTCGTGATCCTATTGGTTGACAGTGACGTGTGGTGAATTCTCAGTTTTATTTTGATATTTGTTGTGTAAAAATCATGATGAATACAGAGGATATTATTTCTGTGATTTTCATTGTAATTATGTACGCTAATAGTAATAAAGCTACATTGAATGCACTAGATAAATTTATAACAGTTATCTACTGGGTTATATAAAAATTATTTTATTAAAATGAAACAAATTGTCAAATATTATATTCTGTAATAGTGATAAATAAATTCACTGAATTAGTACAAAATTATAACGAAGATATACGAATGAATCCGAACAAAATCAATTACTGTCCTTGAAATGAAATTATATTTGGCAATATTTTATGTTTCTTTTTTTAAGTTGTGTTATGATTCTTATGCAAACTACAAAACATTATACGACTTTAAATACATTTATATTTTTATTATATTTTGCTATGACATTTCATGTTATTTTATATTGTGTAAACTGTTAATCCGGCTTACCGCCCGCTCTGTTCATAATGTCTGCCCCGGTTATCATACTTATTATAAATTGAAACTAATTCTACATATTTTAGTGAAAAATAAAATCATGGACGTTCTTCTAGATGATAATGCACCCAAGGGCCTCTAGCTCGATAGATGTCGCCCAAGGTCATTATCATCTATCTAAAGCCCTTGGTGCATAAATTACTATTGTATTTTGAATAATTATTAAATAAAATAATTAGGATGAACATAATGAATATATTCAGTGAAAGTTCTATCTTATGTAATAAATTGTCAATATAACGATTTTTATGTAATTTTTCATTATACCCTGAATATTTCGAGGTAAAATGTTTTAAATTTTATATGACTACAATTATTGAAAATAATAGCAGTACTTTGTCTTTTTAACTATTTCTCAATTAAGAAATATTCAATGATATCAAATATTGCTCTCTTAACACGTTGACTGCCACGGCAATTTTCAGAATTCCGGTCTAAAAAGCCAATTTCATTTAATCCTTTTATATTATTAAAAACTCTAATTATATTACATAGTAATCATCAAAAAGCATAGAAAATTTTTTTTTTTTAAAAAAGGTCTTACGAATAAATTTTTTATAATTATATTTTCTGTTTATTTATTAATAAAATTTCTGTTCATGTAGCCAGCATTGATTTTTTGTTCTCTTCCCAGAAGCCATCTATCCATATTAGCACTGATATGTTACGAGTTTAATCGTAGCTGCGCGAAAATGGTAAGTCCTAGCAAAGAACGCAATCTACGAGTTATCTCGTAGTTGGCAGTCAACGTGTTAACTGAAGAAACAAATCTTTAAACCTGAGTTTTTAAAGTTGAAACAAATGATTTTATTTATATTAAGTGATATTAGATTTTTGAAAATATATAATAAACATTTTTGATAATACCTTTTGTGTCCGTAGACGCTTTTCATACGAATGAACTAATAATAAAATTTATATGACAAAATCCACCATTGAACTAACCAGCACTTATCATATATAAAGCTATGTAATCAACATAAGTAGATGAAAAATAAACATTCATTACTGGACATGAACTTGAAACCTAATCAATACCTATGAGATATTTGCTTACCTATTGCAAACAAGGTTAAGGTAAAAGGTATAAAAAGTTCGTATTTCTTCTGCATTAGAGATGAGACTATTGTTGTACCACAAAGAATTACAAGAAAAATTGATAAAACCACCAAACTTAGAAATTTTATTACTAACCATGGTAACATGAAATTAGGTCTATTCTGAAAAAAAAAGAAAAAATGTTATTATTGTCTAGTTCAAAATGACTAGTAAATATCTTGCTTATTTATTGATTTAGCCATTCTAGCTATGTATGTATGTAGGTAATATGATTTATAATACCCATGGATTTATATTTTGTTTTTGTTTTTTAAATTTAAACGTTATTCAAATATTATTACAGAGAAATGTTGAAGGTTTTGTGAAATTTAAATAAAAACAGATGCATAATTATGTAGAAACAATGAAATGAAAATTATTGATATTTATTTGAATGTAGTTCATAAAGTCATTAGTTTCGTTACGATTTTGTTCATTATATAATTATATTACTTATATGCAAAACATATAGTTTTAAACAGAATTACAGCATTAATTTAACTTAAGAACCGCAAACAGCATGTAGAATTGAAATAAGCAGGATGTTTGCATATTCAATTTTTATAAGATAAATGTATTTATTTACCTTGTACACACCGTAAAGTAATAAACCGATAAATATCAACATAATCGGTAATCCACTATTCAAGGGAATCAAATATACATCTGTAGTTGCAGACTGAGTCTGTAGGTATATAGTAAATGATAATGCAATTGTGTATATTATCTGCAAAATAAAAATATTTATTTTTAAATGATGACATTTTCCTATGGTTATTTTTAACTTACAATGCAGTAATATCCAATAATAAGAGTTCTTGTTCGAGGGGTATAACAAAAATACTTACGAAATTCCATTTTACGGTTTCTGAAAATAATTAAAATTATTGTTATCTACGTTAGCATCCTATGTTTATTTTTATTAGTTGACGCATTGTTTATGAGAATGAACACAGTTTTTACTGAGGCAAGAAATAAAATTTTGTTTATTATTATTGGTTCAGAATTCGTTTATTTTATTTACATTTCTGAAAAACGTCGTAATAGTCTATTTATGGCTTAAATGCAAACATGTGTTTCAAAATATTATAAGGACAGGGATATTAAACATAATATATATATATATATATATATATATATATATATATATATATATATATATATATATATGAGTACAAGTATATCTATTATATCTATTAGGTTTCTTTCTTTTTTTAATACTTAATTTTATTTGTTAATAAATAATTGATTAGTACATTTGTGTATATATATACTATTGTGTATATTGAAATAAATAATAATATAATACTTACTTATATTAATCAATCTTGTTTAGCAATATTGCTGCAAACACTATTTAATAAAACTTGATGCGTGCATAAACGCAATGCTTCTAAAAGAACAGATAAACAAAAATCTGCGCTACGATCTTATTAGATGTTTACGCATGCGTAGATCTTTGTTTATATAATAAAACAGCTGAAATCTATAATAAATTATATTTTCTCTTGAGGAATTAATATGTGCTGAGGTGTGCATGACTTCTTATTTTGCTTGTATTATGATATGAAACACTACTCTTCATAGTAATTATATTTTTATTGAAATAATTCCCAAAATATACAAATTATATATTTATTAATATAATATCAAATGACATTTTAAGTAATACTAATATCGGAGATATTTTGTTTCTTGTCTTCATGGAATGATTTGATATAAATTGGAGGAAAATCTGTTGCTTCATGTTCAGGGATAGATTTGATCTCAAGATAATAACTGTATACGCACATGTACGAATAAATAACTAACCCTATAATCATAAAATATTAAAAAATCTATAAGGTTTAAAGTTTAAGTAAGTTAATAAATACTTACAGGAACAGAATATGAAAATTGCTATTAGCAAAAATAAAACACCTATTTCCATTCCGGGGGTAGCCATGTAAATTATAGTTGAAACTATTACAGTAATTACAACTAATATACTTTCAAAACCTTTGACTATCAGCCAGGGTAATATAAATTCACTGCGAGTCTGAAAAACAAAACAAAATAAATTTAGGAGCAATAATAACTAGGGTTGTGCCGTGGCCAATTGACCGGTCAATTGACCATCAATTGACCAAAAATATTTGACAGCTAAAAAATACGGTCAAATAATCTAAATGGAACCGCTACGACATCTGTTGTTCAATAGAAATAGCTACTTACTATTATTACATGAATATATCTAGTTTGGTATTCTGGGTTCTGGAGAATTTGCTTACTTTACTTTACAAATAAAATAAATACATATTATTTCATTTCATTACGTCTTTTACTTTATTTTCCCCTTTATTTTGAATTTGATGTGGTTTTGTTTATTAGTTGTTGTTGGTTTTTCATTTTCAGTAATATTGGATGTAGTAAACATTACTATATAAATAAATTACAATTTTAATTGTGATTTTTATTAAATGTTTCTTGGTCAATTGACCGGTCAAATAGTCGGTCAATTGACCGAAAAATATTTGACTGGTCAAATGCACAACCCTAATAATAACTGTTCGATATATGCAATTTGTTTTCAAGTTATAAATTAGCTTAACAAATTATAGTCGTATACTGTACAACAAATCAAATTTTTTATAAGTCGTTATTTCTAATTAGGTATTATATTATAAGAGTTACGATTTTGATTAAATGGGAGTTTAGCTGTTCATTTGGTTAAGTAATAAAAACATATGTAATAGTTAGGCGATGATCATACCAGTAGTTTAATTTAATCGAATTCACTGCATTTAAATTTACTTACAATGCAATATTAATATGCATAAAAAAAATAAAAATAAATATATCATCACGCCTTTTGCCTATTACTGGGTGTGGCACTCTGCCGAAGCAGATCTCGGTAAGTAATATATGTTTTCGCGTGAAGTGCGGTTACCAGCCGTTAAATCACGGCCCCCAAAGATATTAGTGGAGGGGGAGTCACAGGGGTAGTTTTAAATTGGTGAAAATTGTTTATCGGCTGTGGAGATCGAACCAGGGTTCTCAAGATCCACAGGCCGGCTCGATACCACTGAGCCATCTACCCCATATATATATATTAATATATCAGTGTAAAAAATCATATTTACTTTATGATAAATATGGTATTATTGTAGCAACCTTTTATTTCCGGACGACAATAACCAGAACTTGGTTACAGTTGTCATAACCTCTGAAACTGTCTGACTTATTCTCAACATTTTATAATATTTTGTTAATAAAATTATATTCATTCAAATCGATTAGTTATAAGTGATATTTTTGAAAAAGATATTGTTACAGTACAGAGCCTACGCCGGCTGTATTTGGTTCGCAAGTCGCCAGTTTGTGACCCTGGTTTGCATTCTTATATAAACATTTTTTATAAATGAATATTACGTCATTAATCGTTTAAATCTTTTTGACATTTCGTATGAAGTACTTAACTTTACTTTATTGAAAAATACTTGATCTTTTCTCCAAAACATAATAAAACCGACAAACTGAGGTGAAATAATATTAATAAATTAAAAAAAAAATAGAGACAGACATTTTAACTTTCAAAGCGACGACAAACCAGTGCGCATTTAATTCGCGCAGATTTAACACGAGAAAATAGGACCTAACCTAACTTTCTGCATTTAATTCAATATTGAATTTGTTATATTACAATACTTGTGTTTTAAGTTTTAATTCTCGTACTTAAATTCAGTTTTAATCATCTTGTCAATCGAGTTCAAGAGACAAAGTGAGAAATTCGGATAAACCATCCAAATTAACGATCAACTGATCTAAATTAATCACTTTCACTTATTCTATAGATGAAGATAAATACTTGATTCGAATTTTTTTTCGTTCGATACGAAATGTATTTTGAATTAGATAATATTATATTTTCATATTTACCTTGTGAATGCCCCATACTAATGCTGCATGGAAAATAATAGATACGGCATAGTACGCAATGGCAATAGCCATATATTCGCCGTACAAGATAACATATCCATTTAATGGTGCATAACGTGAAGCGTTTTGAAAAGTTAAACTTTTAATATAATGCATATGAGCAGAACCACCTGCCATTTGAAGTACATTTCCAACCTGAAATACATTTAAAATTTGTTTTATTTAAATCTTAAGTAGTCTAATATTTACCAGTCCAAGATATCCGATTATTAAACTTCCAATTCTGAGAGTGCTACAGTAGCAAAATCTTTTTATTTCGAAAATTCTGGAACATACTATTTTTATGACATAAAAGAATAAAGAAGTAATGTTTCATTAAATATAGTATGAGCAACTGATATACTTTCAACATAGATTAAATGATAGACTTACGATCCGCAACCCATTTTGTTGATGATTTTCAAATAAAACTACTGAAACGCATACAAAACTACATATATATGTATACTTCAATTAATACGATTTTTTATAAACTGGGTAATAAAGCGTAACTATTCGATATTACTATATACCAGTATGTCATTAAGTGTTCTGTTTACAGTCAAGGTTAATTTTACAGAGTTAGATTTAGTAAATTACTTGTATAAATATATCAGGCAACATAATAATATATTGTTACCGAATACTAGAATACAGCTCTGATAATTATTGACATTGAAATTTGCTTTGATTTCCGCAAAATATTATGTGTTTCCCCGGATGATATATTTTTAGTAATTTGACATTTACAATGAAACATCTGAAATATTTTAAAAATATATCTTTTGTTATGATATAGAATTAACAGGTTTAGGTAATTTTTATTTTGAAATATATTCACTGTATAATAATAGTATATCATTGAGTTAGTATAAGATATATACTGGAGTGGTTTTTTAATTTTTTCTATAGATAAAAATCTGATGTGGACACCACATGACTTCCTTGTACGCGTATTAAACTATAGATATTTTTTAATTGCACATATTTGACATTAAATCTTTTATTTTTTGTTCTAATCCATAGCAAACTTATTTTTTTTTTAAATAAAAAAATATATAATATTTAAATTTAGATATCTCGTTTATGAAAAAAGCTAATTTAAAAATTCTTAATGTGATAACCGCAGAATTTAATTCTCTAAAACTTTTATTTGCAGCATTTATTTTTAAAATTAAAATAATACCATTTTTTTCAAGGAAAACTGTTAGCAGCTTCATGTAATGTGCCACTTCCGGTTAGTCTATTTTAACCAAAATCTATTATGTTATTTCCATTGATATAGTGGTCTTATATACCAAATTTGGAAAGTTTTAAATTATATTTGAATATAGTTTTTCATGTAAATCTATTATAGGCTTCAAGTAAAGTACCACTTCCGGTAGTTGTATAATGACCAAAAAGGGAGGTGCACAACTAGATATTATAACAGTCCTAAATATAGAGTTTCAATTTTCTACGATTTACCGTTTTTGAGTTATTCGAGATACGTACGTACGTACAGACGGCACGACGAAATTAGTCAAAATGGATTCAGGGAGGGCCAAAATACCTATTTCCGTTGAAATCTGAGAACCAAAAATTTTCGCGATTACAATACTTCCTTTACTTCGTACAAGGAAGTAAAAATCGTACCCTAGAACTAGAATTTAACATTTTACCGTAACCTAGACAACAGTCGTATCAACAGTTATATATTGAATAGCCTACTTCAATATTGTTACATAATATACATAACTGTACAACAAGAACTTAATCCCAAATACAGTACAGGGCCCGGACTTCTCGAGCTGCAGTGTGGTAGTACATAGAATTTTTAGCTTGAGTGCGATTCGAACTCAGGATCGAAAAGATTAGTTTAGGATAAATTGATGAAAATCAGAAAGGTTTATTGGATATCCGACTTACAGTTGTTTCTGTTTATGCTATTGTGACATTTCGATTACAAGTTTGAATCATTTTCAAGTTTATTAATACAGAATTAATATTACGTGACTTAAAATAATAATATTGTAGTTTATCTTACCTAAATTAGCTGTATGATGATAGAAGTAAGGATATCTACTTCCTATACTGCTTATTTACTTACATTTAGAAAAGTCTAAAGTCTAAAATAGTAAATTAAAATAATATGGTATTTATTTTTATTAAATGTTAAATTTATTACGCCGAAAGGATATTAAAACGATAGTCGATATTTAAAATTAAAGCCAAATTATCCAATTAACTGGAAATTATCTTATTTATATATCTTTTAAATTTGATTATTAACTTTATAATTCTTATTATCGCACTGATTTTAATTTAACGCAAAAATATTTTTATTTTTGAAATATTAAGAAAATCCTTCCAGTCAATTTACAGCTTCTTCTTCTGATGGCACTACAGCCCAAATCGGGCCTGGGCCTACCGGACACACCGAGCCGCAGTTTTTACACTGCCGTACTGCCGGTTTTCGTAGTCAAATGCTACATTATTTAAGGCGTATAAGTGACTAGCTTATAGCGCCCGAGTGTGATAAATACATGTAGCTGTATTTTATATTTTACGACAAATCACACATTGTCGACAGGCGGATTCGAACTGACGAACCTTGGCTCGGGTGACGTCACAGTATGTTAAGAGATGTGCCTTAACACGCTCGGCCACCGCGCCTGTGGCAATTTACAGCTTATTAATAATCAAAAATCAAAAATGAAATTAATAAAAAAAAAACAAATTAACTAATGAAAACTGGTTTTTATTAAATAAGTATTTCGCTACCCGTTTTCCAAATATCATTACACCTGGCAATAATTTGTAAACATAACTTACTGCTTTATTGGTAATCATTAAAAAGAAAAACAATTATGCAAAAAAAATAATTTATTCATTTATTCTGTTCCTATATTGATGCACTTAGAAATTGTTCAAAGTACATAGTTTACAAACTGAAATCTATTAATCTAATACGAAATAGATTAAAAATATTTAACAATCAAAATACTTCTCTTCTCTTGAGTCTCCTTTATATAAAAAATAAAAAATATATATATACCTATATATAAATAAAATAATATTCCTATAATATAAAGAAGTTTAAATTAATTTTGTGAAGAAACTGGCAATCGTCTCCATGGTCCGTCCTTGGATGCGCCAGTATCATGGTCTGCTCTGCACAGTATAACTTTCATAACTAGGAGGTGGATCTCTAATTTGATTATTAGAATTCACAAGTACTTGTTCTAGGTTATCAATTGAATCATTCATATCTATATTTTTGTATGTATTCCACACACAAAGTGTAATATACAGCCCAATCACTGAAATTAATTTATTTTATTTTATTCGTGTTGCAATAATCGGTAGTATGAACGCTGATTAAGTAACTATATTTTGAGTAAATTTATTGTTATTGTTAAATATTATTAAATTATTTTAGATAATAATATAATGGGATATAGCGTGATGTTATGTATGTATGTATATATCAAATAAAAGATACAGTGGGCTAACACGTTAACTGCCAGCATTAAAAAAAAAATTGTTGGGTCCCTTGGCCCATTTTTCTTTTTCTATAGATTTAGGGCCTGTTTATATCAGTAAATCCGAATATGCTAGCAGAATTGATTTTTGAAAATTATTTCCACGAATTTTGAGATATTTCATTGAGGCACAATATATGTACCTCACGGCCTAAACTGATGGATTCATCTTTTCACGCCGTGAGGCACATGTACTGTGCCTTGCTTGCTTCTCAGTACCTACCCGTTTGTTTTGTTCAACGTTTTTGTAATAAGTTCAGTTATACTCGTGATTTTGGGTAGTATGCAAGTTTTGAACTGACAAGCAGTAAATAATGTACCAATACGAAGAAGAACAAAGACATTTACGAAATTATGGGACGAGTATATGTCTGAAGAAGAATCTCCATTTGCTTGTGACAATTCATCGGATGAATATGTTTTGACTCATTCTGAAGAGAATTCAGGAATACAACATTTTATTTATGAAATTTTATTGATAAAAATCCTTATGAGTTTATAAAACTGTTCATAACCGACGAAATAATGAATCACATCGTAGTAGAAACAAACAGAACAAGAAAATAAACCTTATTCTAGAATCCAGAAATGGAGTGACACCAATGCCAATGAACTGGAGATTTTTCTGGGCCTTTTGTTATGGATGGACTTAGTTCGTTTTCAGAAACATAAAGTGATAAAATCAGTACTTATGTAATTTTTTTCTCATTATTTTATTTATATAGGTACATAATGTACAGTTTTGTTTTTTTTTTCAAATAAATATACGTATGAAATATATTTGCATTTATTTCATTAATTTTTTTATTTCAGGGACTAACAACAACAACATTCATGCGCTAAACATACGTTTGGGTGTGCCACGCCAAGAAGAATTGAATTACGTTTGTTGATATGCACTTCGAGGTACTAACGTTGGACCACTGAGCAAAATGTGTAGTCAAACCCTGAGGCACAAGTGATGTGTCTCAAAACATATAGGTCAATTTTAGTGAGGCACATCTAACGTACCTCATGGCAGTTAACGTGTTAAATTTTACTTGACATTAATAGCCGATGTACAAGTACCCTAGTTTCTGTCTACAGCCTAGACTCCACTACACGCGAGTCCCATGCGGGAAAAACTCGCACGCGTTATAATCAGTGCACTAGCCTCCATTGAGCGGGGCGAGTCCGCGCTGAATTGTTAATTCCAGCATGGGACTCGCATTGACTCGCTCAAGCTAAGACTCCACTAGGTGCGAGGTTGGTACAGAATAGGAACGAATAGGAATTCTACCACGCACGAGGCGTGCGACTCCACTTGAAGCGAGGTACCTTAGTATGTACCATTGACTGCAGCAAAATGGATCTCAATCATTTACTGTTGTCGGATTCAGAATCAAGTGATTCCAATGATGAATTTAAAAGTAATTTAATTTTATTAAATCTTAAAAGAAAACATAAATAGTGGGTGAGTAACATTAATAAAGAAAGAGGACTTTACGGGCATTACATAAAATTATTGCCAAAATTAGACAACAAACAATTTTTAAATTTTTGTCGAATGAGCCGTGAACAATTTAATTTTATACACGATCATACAAAAGACAGCATCAAAAAAATGGACACAAAATTTAGGTAAGCTACAGAAGAAAAACAAGCAGTTTGTTTAAGGTTTGATTAACTATAAAAAATAGACGTGTGGCAGCGTCCACCTCACAGTATGCAATGGTTTTTGTAGTGGTGCGAGAAAGCGGGGTCTGAAAAACTCGCTCAGCGTGCGAGTGCGAGAGAACAATGTAGCGCGGACTCGCCCCGCTCAATGAAGGCTAGTGCACTGATTATAACGCGTGCTAATTTTTCCCGCTTGGGACTCGCGTGTAGTGGAGTCTAGGCTTTTGTGGTTGACTACTAATCGTCCAAATAACGAAAAACATTGTTCAGTTTGTCTATTAAAATTAATTTGAAACTTATGATATTCGAAGCAATAAAAATATTGTTAAATAATTGAAGCTTGCCTATAGTTTTGTTTAATGCTACTTTTTTTCATTGTTGAGTCCAGTTTTTTTTTTCTTTGTTTAAAGTTTATCTAAATTGTATATGTTTTAACTCAAATATAACATAAAAATTTTTAACATATGACTTCGACTGAACGTACAGTAATGAAGATAATTTTAAAGTTAAATTTTTATGAAAGAAAAATTCGGATGACGCCTGGATTCGAACCAGGGACCCTCCGCTTGCCGGGCAGAGATGTTAACCGCTACACCACGTCACCTGTGTCCGACGTATGGCTTCAACCGAATTCTTCTTTCATAGTGTCTAACGTAGCATCGATTCCAAAGACTCCTATATCTATGATAGGCATTGACAACGGGTTTCGTCTACAGCGACACAGTTCTGATTTATAGGGAATCATTCCACGAACTAATTTTTAACATATGACTTCGACTGAACGTACAGTAATGAAGATAATTTTAAAGTTAAATTTTTATGAAAGAAAACATCTCTGCCCGGCAAGCGGAGGGTCCCTGGTTCGAATCCAGGCGTCATCCGAATTTTTCTTTCATAAAAATTTAACTTTAAAAATATAACATAAAAAGTTTAAAAACTGGAATTTGAGAAAAAGAATAGTGTTCAATTCCAGAACATTATAAACTGTTAACAATTATTATAATATTTATTGGAATTTCAATAGAAAACAGAGCTCAAGTTTCCCACAAATATTGCGAACAGCACGACTTATGAATTCTGCCCCATGTACACTTAGCTAAAAAAATAAAAGCGTAAAGCAAGTAATTTTATGTCGCACTGAATATTTACTAAGAAATATTTTCTCAATACAATAAGAACGATTTTTTTTTGTATTCAAGAATGGCGTATAACATTTATATTCTTAATGCATATTTTTGCCAGTGTTTTCGGTCGTCTACGGCTCGTGCTGCAAGCTTCCCACTCGTGCAATAAAGTTGCAGTTTTAACAAGAATACATTATTTTTAAAATTATATCGTGGTATTTATTCGTATTTTTGCAATAATTTATACAGTCAAATTATTTCGTAACGTTATATCAAAGGTCCCGGATTAAAATCTCGGTATAGTCCAATTGGTGTTTTAAAAACAAAGGTAAGTGAAATATTTAGCTTATAATTATTATCAGCCCGATTAGAATTTATTTAAATGGTATTGAAAATGTGCCTTAGTTTAATTGGACTAAACAGAAATTGGTTGAAGAATTTACTAACATTTTAAACAGCTTCAAATTTTATCGTACTAAAAATTATAAATATTAATATTATATTTTTCCAAAATATCAATAAATAATAAAGAAATATTTAAAATTGTTTTCCATTAATTTTTAATTAAATACGACACAGGCGCAATGAATAAATCGACAAGTTTATGTAAGAAACTTGTTAGAACCAAGCTATCTCATCAGAACTTCGAGCATTTGTGCAGGTATTTGGTCATTTTGACAGTGTTTTTGTTAAGAATTGAACGTATTTCCTCCATTTTCTGCTCATTCGAAGCTTGTTCTAAGTTGGTTTATGGTGTTAAATCCACAGTTTCTACGTTTATAATAATTTTTAAATAGTGTAACGTTGATTTAAAGTGTGTAAGTAGTGTTGTGGTGTGTGATTGATTGTGAAGTACCTCGTGAATACAAAAGACAAAATAATCGTGAATTGTGTGATGTTTGGTGTTAGTGAATTGTGTCAACAATCCATGGTAGCTGCTGAATTGGAAGCAAAATTAATGCTTTCAGATAGGTGTGTATTTATTATTCAATTTTATTTGTTAGATACTGGAAAAATATAGCTTCGAAATTACAGTACAAATACCGTACAGGTATTGATAAAAAATCTGTTTATTTGCTCACTTTTCCGACAGAATAGTTATCTGTTACTGTTTCATGTTTAATATTTTTATATGATGTATCTTGTATGTATTAATGTGTTTTATTTTTTTTTTTGTTTCAGATGAGAGCCTGAAAGCAAAGGTCAGAATTTTATATTTACATGTGTCTTTTCAAAATACTTTTTAAAATAGTTTGTTAATGCATATACCACTTTAAAATTTACATACTTAAATATTGTTATCTAGTTTAATTTCAAAAGTAATATGTGATGTGAAATAAAATATTATTTATATGGATTAGCAGAAGACGATTACATACGTAATATGTGATTAAAAAGTTGATAAATGTAAATCAAATCACCTCGGGAAAAATTATAGCAAAAAGGATCAATGTTAACATTAAATATTTGATAGATCTTATTTATTTAATCTGTGACTTCTATGAAATTGAAGCGGGAAGTTAAAATATAGAATAATAATGAGAAGAGAAAGGGTTACACTATATCAATATTGGGTATTATTAAACCTAATCATTTAGGAACATTTTTAAACGGAAATATATAGTTAATTAATCAGTGATTGGTGTTCATACTACATACTTGATACTAATAGTCAATGTTACTTACCTAAAAAACAGAGTCCAAAAGGAATGATCCCAATATATCGTCTAGTTCCTCCAGTAGCTAAGAATATTATTCCAAGAGTTAAAACACTTAGCTCGATTATTTTTATAAACAGCCATGGTGTGAAATACGCTTTATTTTTCTATTTAAAAAATAATTAATAATTGTTTCATAATAGTTATTTATTATACAAGCGGTATAAATGTATGTTTAATGAGCGGTAAGTTTAATCGCGCGAGCGGCGAAGCCGCAAGCGCGTTAATACCGCGAGTTGAACATACATTTTAACCGCGAGTGTAATACAACTATTTATTCAATTTTGCCGTAATAAACTTCTCAAATTTGAGTGTAGGATTTTTTTATATGAAGTCAAAATCTTGAAATGTCACTAATCGCTTACGAATATCTAGTCGCTGATTGTGAGTTTTGTTGTTACGTTGCCATGGGTTGAATTGTTTACAAGAAAAGAAAATTGGAACAGAATTAGTGAATGACACTTAATTCTCTACAATAAAGTTTAAATAAAGTCTTTACAGAGTAAAAAGTGAAAATGGAAAACGAAGATTCTATTATGGAACAATTGTTACTGCAGACTGTAGTGGAGCTCCATCCGCCATATCTCTTAAGTTCAAGAAGATTCGCACCTCCATCCACCAAAAGTGACGCGGAACTCCTTCGAAAAGCGTGACCTGTATATAACGCTGGCTCAGGAAGACTCAAAAATGTCGCAATAACGCTAGGCATTTTATAAATACATTTTTGATTGATTTTAATTGACATATATTTGACATTTTTAAACCGCTAGTGAAATAAACATTTTAAACCGCTAGCGAAATAAAATTTTCAAATGGCTGTTTATAAAACAACAACTTTAATGGTCTGTATCCAAGTAATTAAACATGTGTTTATAAGGCAAAATTGAATAAATTAATTTTTTACGGACTTACAACTTTAATGCCATACAGAAATCCAACGGTACCCGTCACTACTATTAAAAAATGTGATAACTGAGAAGTATAAATAATTGTTTTCTCGATAAATAATTCCTTATTTGCATATCTATCGTAATCTTGCGTGCATGTTACAACTAAAATGCAATTAGCCCAGAGAGACGTCAACTAAAAAAAATATTGTAGGAATTAAAATAATTCGAGTATACATTAAAATTTTGAATTTGTGGATAGAAAATGTTTCCGATTTCTAAATGTGAGAGATGTGCCTGGGAGTACCTGTGATGAATATTGGTATTGGAATATAAGAGTTAAACAAATGTGCGTAGTAAGAAATGAATTATGAATCAAATAATATTTTGGATGAGTATAAAAAGAGATTGAGATATATAACAACACTGAAGCGGGAATGCAAATGGTGAGTTATTATAGAATTAACCAGATGTTAAGAATAGATGGTGTGAGTATTTTAAGGTTTGCTCATTTAAATAAAAACGAATGATAGAAATGAAAAAACAAAAGAAAATAATAGGGGCTATAAATGGTAAATTAGCATTCATTGCGTAACTTTGTAAGATATTTTTGTCTCAGATTTAAACCATTTTGTTATCTTAAACAAGATAAACAACATCTACTTTTTATAAACAACAGAAAAATATTTTTAAATAAAAAATAATATATAATCACTATTTGATAAAACATATAAAATAAGTGTGGTGTATTGGTGTATTATCTACTTCATTTAGGCAAAAGAACGGTAAATGAAATAAAGAAATATCATTAAACCATTTTAACACATTACTAAGTGACTCTATCTTGGTAGATCTAGGTAAATGATATATTTTTTACGTGAAATTTTAAGTCACGGTTGTCAAAGATATTAATGAGAGACACAAAGATAATTTTAAAATAAATAAATATATATCATCACGCCTTTATTCATTACTGGGTGTGGCACTTTGCCTAAGCAGATCTCGGTAAGTGATTAATTTTTTTTGCGTGAAGTGCGGTTACCAGCTGTCAAATCACGGCCCAAAGATATTAGTGGAGGGGGAGCCACAGGGGTAGATTTAAAGATAATTTTAATATGGAAAAATCAGTTATGGAAAAAATGACATAACCTGAACCTTTTTACGGATACCTAGTATGTTCATTTCTACGCCCTAAATAGCAGCAAACATATTATTTAGTATTTGGAAATCTGGATGGGATCGTAGTAGATCATAAATAGCTATTTACGATATAAGTGGGATATGACAGTAATAAACGCACGTCTTGTGAAGAATTGCTCTACAAACGCGCAGGGCGAGGTAGGGTAATCACATAGTGCGTTAATAATCTAGTATCCCACGAATATCGTACAAAGTTTTATCTATCACCGCAAAAATTGTCTTAAAATAGGCTTTCTTTGACAAAATGATAAATTTTGCATCGTAATTAAAGACATTTTGTTAGCCACTGGTTGATAGTTATTTTTAATAATTTTATTTTAATTTTCTTACAATTATTTACACAACACCAAATAAATGTTTGATTTTTTATTACTTCCTTGTACAAAGTAAAGGAAGTATTGTAATCGCGAAAATTTTCGGTTCTCAGATTTCAACGGAAATAGGTGTTTTGGCCCTCCCTGAATCCATTTTGACTAATTTCGTCATGCCGTCTGTACGTACGTATGTACGTATGTACGTATCTCGCATAACTCAAAAACGGTAAGCCGTAGAAAATTGAAACTTTATATTTAGGACTGTTATAACATCTAGTTGTGCACCTCCCTTTTTGGTCATTATACAACTACCGGAAGTGGTACTTTACTTGAAGCCTATAATAGATTTTCATGAAAAACTATATTCAAATATAATTTAAAACTTTCCAAATTTGGTATATAAGACTACTATATCAATGGAAATAACATAATAGATTTTGGTTAAAATAGACTAACCGGAAGTGGCACATTACATGAAGCTGCTAACAGTTTTCCTTGAAAAAAATGGTATTATTTTAATTTTAGAAATGAATGCTGCAAATAAAAGTTTTAGAGAATTAAATTCTGCGTCTAGCACATTAAGAATTTTTAAATTAGCTTTTTGCATAAACGAGATATTTAAATTTAAATATTATATATTTTTTGATTTTTTTTTAAAATTAAGTTTGCTATGGATTAGAACAAAAAATAAAAGATTTAATGTCAAATATGTGCAATTAAAAAAATATCTATAGTTTAATACGTGTACAAGGAAGTCATGTGGTGTCCACATCAGATATTTTAGTTAAATTCAGCAGGTCAAGCAATAAAGTGCGCGAATCCAGCGGCCCTAAAAATGTTCAGATACACCTCGTATATATTTTTGTATTACTTCAGTGAATAAAAAGAACTTCGTGAAGTGGGAGAAAAAGATTAAATATTTTTAGAAATTTAAATATGAAACACTATAAACATATTATTACAAAAACATACTCCAAACAATATTTTCTATACTTCAAAACGTAGGTGCTCTAGTGGGTATGCAGTCAGCTTGCGGTTCTTGAGGACCCGAGTTCGATTCCCGCAATCGACAAACTGGTTTTCACCAATTTAATATCAACTCCTGTGGCTCCCCCTCCACTAACAACTTTGGGGAGCCGTGACTTGATGGCTGGCGGCCGCATTTCACACGTAAAAATATATTTATTTATTTATTTATTTATCTTACGCTGTACAACAGGAACTTAATCCCAATTACAGTACAGGGTTCGCACTCACCGAGCCGCAGTGTGGTAGTTTATATAATTTTTAGCTTGAGTGCGAATCGAACTCGGGATCTCCGGATTCGATATCTGTTACGGCAGAGTGCTACAACCAGTAATGGGTAAAAGACGTGATGATATAATTATTTCTTTTTCGAAAGTTTCGTTCATTTAAAAAAAAAATAATTTTACGTCATGTTTCAAAAATTGGCAACTGCAAAAAATTATATTTATCATCTAGTATAAATATGACTTTATTACCTATAACCAGAAACTGTTTCCTCTAACTACTGTTATTTATTAATTAATATTATTTGAAAAAAATCGCAATTTTCATATTTTTTGTCATATCTGGTGATCTATGTCACATATCATCGGGAATTCCCGGTATCCTGCAAGGTCAAACCAGCCTTGTATTAGGGTGTCAGCAATCTATCAAAATGACTCTATTTTAAGATAGTCGAAACAAATAGGTAGATATATTTTTCTTGGAAATCGTGTGACGTGTATACTATTTTCATCGGCATAAAACGATTAAATGTACCGCAATTACGTTTACAAAGGAACTCAAAATATGATCCGTCATAACTGGTTTCACAAGGTTCACACAGGGTTGTACAGCCCCATTCGCCGGTACGGTCAATCATAGGAAAAAAACAAGAATAATTTTAGGCTGAATACGACTCTTGAAAATTTACCTATTTTGAGCATCGATAAGCGATATGGGGTAACCGCACTAATGGATTTCATTGTAGTTATATGGGACAGGGACGTTTAATCGTTTTATGGCGATCCCTCGAGTTTAAAATGAAAATAGTATAACTTTAAATTCGTAGGATCTAACTGTCATATAATTTTCTACGTCTCAGATTATCCACGAAATTCTCAGTCTCAAATAATTGCTGATTATGTAACAACAAAAACAAAATTAATTGTCATTCATGCACTTGGTGAGACTAGGTATAATAAAAAATATTAAATAAAACTCTAGGCAAAGTCTCACAAAATTCAGCCTCCGAGTCACCTTATGAGGGCATCGTCGGAGGCCGGCCAGCACAGTTAGTAACCATGGACGCGTTTCGCTCTTGTTAGAGCTCATCAGCATGGTATAACTCACTTCTTCACCTAGAACAAAGTTCATGTGAAGAAGCTGGTGACGAAGAACTGTGCCAGCAGAGAATAAGATCTCTAACAAACGGTAAGATGACATGAGAAGTTCTGTCGAACCATTAATGCCATCTACCGACACAGTTCTTCGTCACCAGCTTCTTCACATGAACTTTGTTCTAGGTGAAGAAGTGAGTTATACCATGTTGATGAGCTCTAACAAGAGCGAAACGCGTCCATGGTTACTAACTGTGCTGGCCGGCCTCCGACGATGCCCTCATAAGGTGACTCGGAGGCTGAATTTTGTGAGACTTTGCCTAGAGTTTTATTTAATATTTTTTATTGCTGATTATGTGTTTCGACGTATTTGCGGGTCAGCATCCGTTTTGATAGACTACTACAATGCTGTTTTGCTATCTACTGCTGAGTAGTGAATCTTGTCGGGTGCCGGCAAGTAGATTAAAATTATTATTACCATTACTTTTTCTAAATTATATATTACATCAGTAAATAAATATAAAATTTAATATGTAACATTCGGATCCATAGTACTATATTAATAATTTAAAATAATATAAATTGATTACTCACCAATCCGACAATTGTGACTAAAAAACCAGCTATTTTGTCGGTACAACTAATGTAATGTATGCGTAAGCATTGAGAAAGGCGACTTCGAGTTTGAGAAATTTGATTTTGTGTTTCGGAGTTCATGGATTGCCAGGGCCTGCTGCAAGTTTATTTCACTATTATTTTATTTCAAAATAACCTATCTACATCCCGGATCAATTTTGAATCGCGTTACGTCATATATTTTATGCAAAAAAAACAAGCGTGTCATTTCAAATTTTACAACAAAAATGGTTTTGTTAATTTACTTCGCACAAGTTAGAATTAATGACGTAAAGAAATTCTATATTGTGTTTATTTTATGAAATTTTATACACATAATTTATCTTTTCCTTATCTACATGGAAACTAAAAACCGCCGATTAAGGATGTAAACTTTTCAATGTTTAATTTTGTTGTTCATTTGAATAACAAATTATTTAAAATTTATTCTATTTCGTAATTATTTTAAAATATCTAATATTAATTGAAATTTTATATTGTATATTACAATTTCGTAGATTTTTAGTATAGTTTTCTTATAATTATTATAATAGGACTAATTCACGTCACTCTAATCTCATGTCTACGTAGTAATATGGAAAATCCAACCCTGTATGAAGAATTTTGTTATTTTTGCTATAGTTTCCTTATAATAATTTTACCTCTGTTACGTTAGTAAATTATTAAAAGCAAATTAATTCAAACTAATACTTAATAACGAATAGCTATACTGAAAGGTGCAATATTAAATCATTTCTAAAACCGTCTAATAAAATAAAACTTTTAACAATTCAATTAATATACCTATAAGCTATTAATGTGATATATTTCATTTATATCATAATTAATTTAGGAGGCTATTTATTTAGAGATAAGCATTTCTGCCCTTAAATAATTAAATAGTATTTACCCAATTTCTGCAGGTGACATTTTAAAATTAACTTAACACTTCATTAGCCTTCCTTGTTAACCAACAACTAGTAACTGATTGTCTTTTTATTTTTTCAAGCATTCTTATCAGTTAGTGACGCATTTTTAACTTGAATAGTGAAATAGTAAGTTTTAGGTGTATTTATAATTTTATCCACAATCAACTCATAATATGCATTTATTTGTGTTCATTGCAACTGTATAAAGGGACCAATTATACACTAGTGGAATAAAGTAATTTTATTCCACTGTTAAAAGAATGAAGGAATAATGCATAGGAATTAGTCAAATTTATTGAATTACTTACTAATATTAACATTTACATTTATATTAACACTTTTTATCTAATTTGATGTTCTCTTTCCAAAATGGCTGTTTTTTTCGGTTTGTACCCCTTACATTCACTCTTCAAATAAGCTGTTAGTTTGCTATTTTTTTAAATATCTATATTTTCGTGAACTTTTATAGTAGCCTTCAACATGGAATACTTAGACCACGCTGATGAAACCGCATAGTTTTTCTTGATTTTATAGAAATATGAAAGCATGACTTCTTCATTTATTACCCTTACTCTCCGTTTTTCTCCCCAGCTCTTAAATTCAGCAAACTCTTTTTCATACAATTCCTTAGACTTCGCTGGCAATAAACGTCGAGTTGCTTCCCGAGCTTCTTCAAAAACTTCTGTGGGAATAGAGTCAATTTCTTCCATTTTTCACCAAATTCATAAATATTTTCAATGTAACAACCGGTAAACAAACATCCTGTCATAGCAACAAATGCCACAGTAATGCATTTTTTTGATAGCACGTATCTAGAATTTGATAAATTTAAAAATGACATTTTGTAAAATGAATTAATTTTGAATAAGTTTTGATTGTTGATAAAACGTTATATTGTATTCGTGTTTTAGTTGCGCATTATCCACTCAAGATATTTAAATCTTTCGTGGATAAAACGTCACCTAAAACACTTATATAATAAATAACTATTATATATAAGGGTGAGTCTGGGAAGACGCCCCCCCCTTTAACTTTTTTATTATGAGTAATAGAAAAAAATGGTTCATATGGAAGTTTTATTATTTTAAATATACTATTTGATGGCAGATGTAGATATTTTTTATAAAGTCATTTTTACAAGATACGACTATCAACTTTTATTTTTTAAATAGCAACCTATAATTATTTTACTAAAATAAAAACCGCCATTTTTTTCTCTTTTCAACGGTGTATTAGTTTTTATTAATGTATCTGAAAAAAATCGAGAAAAATAAGAAAATTGAGAAATACTAGAAATAATTTTTATACAAATATTATAGGTGGCTATGTGAAAATAAACAAATTGTAACAGTGTTATACAACTTAACAAACTAAAGCAACAAATTCAGTAACAAAAACAACTTAAAACAAATGTTCAAAATTACGACCATGTTCTGTAATACAAAAATTTAAGCGTTGAACGTGATGTGTTCGAACATCTGCCAGCATGTTTCGCGAAATATTTTGGAAAGCATTTCGAATACGCTCTTTCATGTCTTCTGCATCTGTAGGTATCTTCTGGTAGACAAGATCCTTGACGTATCCCCAAAGAAAAAAGTCCATAGGCGTAAGGTCAGGAGATCTTGCTGGCCATGAAATATGTCCACCTCGTCCTATCCATTGTCCCCTCCAGTGATTATTTAAATAATTCCGAACATTACCGTTTTTTTATTGTTTGCAAAATAAGTTAAATAAAGTAACCAGCAAATGTATACTTTTTTGACATTAATTTAACACTGTTACATTTTGTTTATTTTCACATAGCCACCTATAATATTTGTATAAAAATTATTTCTAGTATTTCTCAATTTTCTTATTTTTCTCGAATTTTTTCAGATGCATTAATAAAAACTAATACACCGTTGAAAAGAGAAAAAAATGGCGGTTTTTATTTTAGTAAAATAATTATAGGTTGCTATTTAAAAAATAAAAGTTGATAGTCGTATCTTGTAAACCTGACTTTATAAAAAATATCTACATCTGCCATCAAATAGTATATTTAAAATAATAAAACTTTCATATGAACCATTTTTTTCTATTACTCATAATAAAAAAGTTAAAGGGGGGGGCGTCTTCCCAGACTCACCCTGTATATATATATATGTAATTGTCAAGGAAATTCAGAAACATTTTTAGTTTGAAATAAATTTTTTATTGTATTTACAGTATATTTCATAATATAAAAAGTAATTTCAGTTACATATAAAAATGAGAAAAAAATTATATAATATTTATTATTGAGTTACATTTATATGCATAACATTCGTACAAAATAATATTTTATTGCATGTATACATATTCTATTAAAACCAGTGGGAATACATCAAGGAATAAATTGAGAATCATTTGTTAAAATCTGAAGTGCATGTGCATATATAATGACCAAATCTATCATCAAAAATTAAATTTTAAGCTTGGCCATGAGTATTAATTTGAGTAAGAATAAGGTAGCCAGTAATTTTAAATTTTAATAAATCTGAAAATTATGTTTGTGTTTCATTTAAAAAACTATCATAACTTGGTGGATCTTTTGGTAATGCTAATTCATCAGGAACAGTCAAATTAACATTTTCTAAAGAAGAATTTGGATTTTCTCTTTCTGCCATTTTTCCGTACGTATCCCAGACACATAAAGAAATGTAACCGCCAATCACTGTAACAAAATAACTTTGAATAATTCAAAATAACATACAAAATATTATTTACTTACAGAAAAAGCAAATTCCTAAAGGAACGAGACCGATATATTTTGATCTGTTTCCAGTTATCAACAGAACACAACCAACCAATAATGTAACTAGCTCGAGTAGTTTAATTATCAACCATGGAGACAGGAAGGAACGATTTCTCTATTCAAAAAAATAAATTAAACAATAAATATTTGATGGGTAATGCCTCGTTTTCTAGATGAATTTCTAAGCGTGGTTATTTTAGTAATAATAAAGATTATTTAAAATATACGAGTAAGAAACTTCAAATAATTTATAGTTTCAAAATATACTTAACTTTATATCGTAAGTAATACTATTAGGAGTACATGTGATATGATAAACATAGAAAGTCGTATTTATTTCGATTGTTTTTTCTTCAAACAAAACATTTCACATTAAGTACTATTGCAGATTTTCAGTTATGGATATTTATGTAGTTGCTACTGATATTTAATTAGTTTACTTCTACTGTGGTCCTTCGGCGAAGAAAAAGTAAAACTTCTATCTTGTGAATTAAGGGGTAAGGCCACTCTAAAATTGTTTAAAAATGCATTTTTTTTAATTGCTTAAATTATAGTTTAAACCCTTAGGAATAAGGGACAATTAATTTAAATGCCGCGCGGAAGTATTTCAAAGGGAAAAAAGCATATATCTATTAGTACTACTATTTATATATATATATATATATATATATATATATATATATATATATATATATATATATATATATATGACTCGAAATTTTAAACGCGTTTTTCTCGAAATCATATTTTCAAAATCGGGCGAAAAGAAATCTGAAATACTAATTGATGGATCATGCTGAATCTTTTTATTTCTTATTCTAGGTATAAAATACTCAAAAACTACGGGGGCTTTTTTTTAAGTGCTTCATTCGTTTTTTATGGTCGTTTTTATACAGAAATTTAGTGCCGAATAATGAACTTTTTTTCAAACGTGCGCCATTTTGTTAAAAATCCAAATTTTCAAAACCCAGCCCGTAGTTTTTTAGAGTATACATCAGAGATTAAGAAAACATATCCCTTTTTGATCCAGGTCTATTGCTGTTCCCGGAATGTTTTCGCCCGATTTGCCCTACGCGCCGAGAGGAGTCGCCATTTTTTTTTAATTTCTGACGACAATTTTGAATATTTTCTTTAAAAAAAATTTTAAATAAAGTTTAAAGAGCGCTAAATAAAGATCCAAAAACAGTTCTTAAGCAGCACGTTTAGATTTCGTTAAAAAAATCTTGAAAATGACCCTTTTTTTCCTTGTCTAGAGTGGCCTTACCCCTTAAGTGTCACTTTTATGATGTTTGAAGAAAACATTACTATCTAACTATTTAACCGTAACCTACGTATACGACAGATTCATATTTGATATTTCATAGAACAGTAACAAAATATTTGATTTAACACTTAAAATATTCTTAAGTTATAAACCAAGCTACCGTCGCGATGTAAATTTGTAAAATTCTAGCAATTCCATGGTAAAAAAGTCATCATGAACGTGAGGCATTATAGCAACTATTACCTCTTTCAATCCTAAAATCAATCCTGCAGTGCACGTGAGAACAATTGTAAAATGAGTTAGTTGAGAAGTCTGGATGATTGTTTTCTGAATGTACATTTCATCTCTTTGAAAATCATAATCGACTTGAATGCAGCTAACTAATAAAATGCAGTTAGCCCACAGGGATGTTAGCTGAAATAAATACAATACTGTATAAAATATGCATAGTAATTGATATATACTATACAGATTTCTAATATAACATGCATAGCATGAGAATCTCAAGTGTATAGGTCACTAGATATAGTTAAGTTAAAATGTGAATTTTGCAACTTTTATTTAAATAATTTTCAAGTTTCTGATAAGAATTTAATTCACTTTTTATTCTATTTTCAACAATATTAATTCACTATATGAAAATGTTTTCTAACTCATGAAATTTAATTAAGTTATATATATATATATATAGGGTAGATATTCAGTGGTATCAAGTCGGCCAGTGAATCCTCGTGTGGATCTGAGAATCTGTGTTCGATTCCCACAGCTACAAACAATATTTACCACCTTAAAATTACCCCTTAGGCTGCCCCGTCTTTGGGAGCCGTCATTTGACAGCTAGTAACCGCTCTTCATGCGCATAAATAAACACACCCAATAATGGATAAAAGGTGGGATAATATATTTATTTATTTTTTATGGGAATTAAAATAATTTTAATATACGTATCTTTAGTGTTCAAAATAAAAAATGAAATTACAATAAAACTTGAACTATTAAAAAAAATCCCCTAAATTTAAATAAATAAAACTTTTTTGTTGAAAATGTATAGAACTTAACAAAAAGCTTAGTACCATTGTATAGTTAATAAAAAACATATTTAATAAATGTTATTCTCGAATATAATTTCCATTTCATTTGCATCAGAAACTTGAAAACGGTATAAGATAAACATTTTGAGTAGCATTGAATATTCTCCACAAAAATGTCTTAAATAAATTCAAATTAAATTAAATTAATTTATATATATATATACTCGAATTTTGACACGGTCCAAACCCGGAACTCGTTTAATTTTAATATATATATTTATATATTCATTCTAAACATACTTACCAATCCGGCAATAGCTATCATTAAACCTGGAATTTTTTCGGTACATTTTATATATCGAATTTGCAAAAACGGCATTGAAATGTCTTGCCTGAAACAGACATCTTTGTTAATATATATTGTATTTACTAAAATATTGATTATCTTAATATAACTATGGCATTTTTGTAAATTACTTTTAAAATTTTATTAAACACGTACCGGGAACCAAGCGTGGTCATTTTTAACAAACTTTCCTTGTGTTAACAATTCTTGGAAGGCAACGAAGTCAACTACTGAAAGCAATGATAAAAACAAACCTTGAATTTAATCTGTTTTCGCACAGGCGCAGTTACAAACCTGATAGAACAGTATGTCTATTCTTAAAATAACAGTGGCGCATCATTATATATTTATTAACAGTTAAATTTCAAATATATAATTATATATTTATATATTCACCACATTTATAAACATCTGTGTACAACAAATACATTTCATTTATAAATAATCTCAAAAATATAAACATGTAAAATATCATCTCACTTTGTAAAATATTTAGCAAACAAGTGACGGTATATTATAAAAGTAAGTTTACAATTAATATAAAGTAATAAAAATGCACATCTAGGAGTATAATAAATTCTAATATTTTCTTAGTTCCAAGAAAAATATTGTTAGAATGCAACAAAATTCGTAGAAATTATTTGATGTTAGTTTGATTAGAAAAGCTATCATAACTTGGTGGCATCTCCAAATTAACAGATTCCAAATCTAAGTTATTTGTAGGTTTCGGAGGCTGGGGATTGTCCTTCATCGTTTTCCAAGCAGTGAAGATGCATAAAAACAAGTAGCTTCCAATCACTGCAAAATACAACATCCATATTAAAAAACCAGCGTTAGGCTTTTACATTAAAAACAAAATTCCTGCACCATACAATCAAAGGTGTTTTTTTTATCAGTACATTTTTTCAATAAAACATTTTTATCTAAAATGTAAATTAATACGCAAACTTTTTGGTCAGAAATGAATTAATGTCGCATATATAGTATGTCTCACGAAAAATATGACGTAGTACATCAAAAATCAATTTTTCCTTACGGAAAACCATTCGACAATTATGATATCAAACTGTATAAATTCCTAGTTAAACGCGGATTACATCGATTTTAATACTAAAAAATAATTCTTTATAAGTACATCGTAAATATGAAAAAAAAATTAAATTTGCATATATTTAATTGAAACCCTCAATTAAAATAAATATTTTCTTGTATTCGTTTTCTATAATTAATTGTATTTTAATATGTAGAGGACTATGAATGTCATTGTTTTTATAATGTAATAATAGACAAATTATTTTACTCATACCATGAAAACAATGATTCTACTACAGCCCTGCAGCATACTCTTATTAGAATACATTTAATGATAGAAATATTATATAACTATTTGTAACAAAAGAATAAATTTAGTTCCAGTTATACAGCAGATCCGTAATTAAATTTACCATTCACTTAAATTACAAATATTATGATTAGGCAGTGCTTACCAAATTTATGGACATAATTATTTCATATGTATTATGAGAATATTTATTGAAATCATACTTATATGAATAAGCATACTTATTATTACACTACTCTATAAAATAGGAACTAGATTCCAATTACAGTACAGGGTGCGGATGGAAATGAAAATTTAATCTTAAAACATTCTAAATTTGCCGCGACCCATGATTTGGGCAGCGCTGCCTCAATAAGTATACTATTTTCATTTTAAAGTCTAGGGATCGGCATAAAACGATTAAATGCACCGAAATTACGTTTACAAAGGAACTCAAAATATGATGCGTCATAACTGGTTTCACAAGGTTCACACAGGGTTGTACAGCCCCATTCACCGGTACGGTCAATCATAAGAAAAAACAAGAATAATTTTTGGCTGAATACGACCTTTGAAAATGTACCTATTTTGACCTAAGCGATATGGGGTAACCGCACTAATGGATTTCATTGTAGTTATATGGGACAGGGACGTTTAATCGTTTTATGACGATCCCTCTAGTTTAAAATGAAAATAGTATACCTATATCAGCAATGAGCAAGAGGAAAGGAAGTGTCCACAACCTATATGATTAATATTTTGTTAAAATTATACGTACATAAAACAATAATTCCAACGGGTATCATTCCAATGTATGGTTTATAGTAACTAGCACATTGTATCATCATTCCAATAACTACACCCGTTATTTCTATTGCTTTTACATACATCCATGGCTTGAGTAAATCCGGATCATTCTAAAAAAGGGTTTCAACTATTATAATTTTATAAGAAAACTAATTAATGAAAATATTTACTGTTCGAAATCCTTCAGTGAGTGCAAAAGTAGAAGCTATAGATATTATAACATGAGTTATAAGTGCTATAAGCACAATATAAACAATTCCATCATCGTATCTGCCACTAACACATGTGACTAACACACAATTTGCCCACAATGATACGATCTGAAAAAAATAAACACATATAGTAGCCAGGTACTTTATGATCTTTAGAAACGAATAAATGTGATAGAAATTTTATATATGAAACATTTTGCTGTCGACAATATTAAGATATCTTAAAAATAATGTACATTGCCGCAATTATATATTTTATCAATCTTTCTAATCTCTCAGAGTAAATCTGTATTAACAACAAAAAAATAAATCATTATCCATTAAAAGTCCTAAAAAATCAATAAAAGGCAACGTAATAATTTCAAGGACTCAAGGTCAATATTGTTCTACTTTATACAAAAAGCAATAATAGTTTCATAAAGCACATACATATAAAGACACATTTAATGTAGATACTTACAAGTCCTGCAATTAGGATAGTAGGTCCTGCTACTTTCTCATTGCTTTTCAAGCGCGGCGTTTCAATTTTTGGCCAATACATTCTGAAACTTAATATAATATAACTTAATTATTTTTCTATATATTAACACCCTAAGGGTCATTATTTCAATCTTTTAATAAAGTGCCTTGCCAAATTATCTGTCTAAACAAAAATGGCACATTAAAAAATGACATTTAATATAAATTTCATAATTTCCATGTTTATTTTTCTGTTTGGTTAACGAATAAATTTATTAGGAACTTTGTTAGAAGATTGAAATATCGGTCCTAAAGTCATTTAAATATGAAAATATTTATAAAAACAATATATATGCAAATAAATAATTTTATTAATTATAATATTCTCTGTATCTAAAAAATATTATTGCGCAATATTACATAAAAATTCAATACTTGTCAAAACTTGCTGCAACGCTATGCTAGACGATCAATTATTGACGAAATGTCAAACTACGCATAATAACAATCAATGATAATATTTGGAAGAAAATATACAATATAATATAAATAACTTAAAATGAAACAAACCTGCTGAATTCTTGACACTGTTGCAGACCTGCTGTACTTCCCAAATATTTGGGGTTTACCGGTAAATTTGTTGCGTGTGCAATGTTTATGTGATATGACTGTTCTGTCATGCGCAGTTTGTATATGTAAGGTTTGTGCGGACGTAGGTCGATTAGGAATAAAAAAGCAGTCTAACCAGTGGCGTTGCATATGAGCATGAGTAGAGAATTACTTACGAAATAGTATATTTATATTTACTTATCACTGTATAGAAACCATTTTCAATTTATAAAAGAGTTTTAATATTTAGATTGGTAATTAAAACCTATCAATCTACTTTCAATTATATAATTTAAATTACTGCATTTTTACATAAAAGAAATAGTTAAATAGAAATTTAGGATTAGTGTTGCCGCGAGAGGTCTCTAGGTTAAATTTGAGACGAGACCATTATTGAGTCTCGCTGAGACTCACAATCACAAGTTTTGATTAATTTAATAGACTATTAACTACTTTTATTTTAGGATTCTTTTAAGTTAATTATATACGATCATTTTAATTCCGATATGAAAATTTTTTATATTACGTGAGATATCATTTTTTGAAGTTCTATAATTAGGTTGTGACATCATACAAATTGCAGAAGTAATTGTATTTGTAATTATACTATGTTTCAACCGGTTTTGTTTCTAATAAAGTTTAATTCGCAAATCAAAATTAATGTTAGTTTTGTGGCGGCCAGTACAACACCACACATACACACACATGCATACACAGTCATACACACATATGTAAAAACACATGTATACACAAATAATCAAACACCTTGTATATATATTCTGTAATAGCACAAATAATCACACACCTTGTATATATATTCTGTAATAGCACAAATAATCACACACCTTGTATATATATTCTGTAATAGTCTTAGCAAAACACTCTGTATATATTCGTTCATTTTCTGTAGTTTCTAAGCAACATTCTGTAGAATTTTCATGTTTCTCCACTACCTGCTATGTACCCTCGCCCGATTTCTCCGAACTTAACAACATCTGTTTTTCAAGTACCTACATCCCAAACTTCTTTGTTCACCCTCAAATCCACCATGTTTTTCCTTCTAACCAGGACAGTCTTCGCTTACCACTCATCCCACACGCATCATAACTCAATAAAACACTATCACGACTCCACAGTTTTATGTTTATTTGGAGCATTATTCACATCATGTTTTAGTTAGGGGTTTTAGTTAATAATGACACTTATTGACAAACGTGAAAAACAAATGTAAGGAATAGTAATTTGTCAAATAGATCAATATTTAATCTGGTATATTAAAAAAACATCTGTGCGTTATTTATTCTTATCTACTGTAGTAAATTTTCCCAGTATCTTTATTTTTCTTTTTCTCTTCATTGGTTAGTTTTATTAATAAAACTGCGGTTAACAATTTCGTAATATTTATAATTATGCAAACTATTCCAAACAAAACAGACATTTGGCAATTCTAAACAAGGATAACTATATATCGCTAGATCATTGTAAAACACAAAATTAAAACATAAGTTTGTATTAAAACGAAAACCAAATACTAATTTGCGAATGGGTACCTAAGATAACATGTTTATAAAATTGTTAAAATAAAAACAAATAACATAAAACTAACACTCATTTTAATTTATGAATAAACTTTAAAGACATATAAAAATTTAAATATATTCAATGCTTAATTTTATTTTAAAAAATAAGTAAGTATAGATAATAATAAAATAGGGTGATCTTGAAGCGGATGTATTCGTTGTATTAGTTCGTTTTTGTTTTTGTATGATAAGATTCTAAGAAAGAATCTTATCACGGTGCATGCTATTATCTACAGTCTGCAGACATACAACTTTCCATGTCTTTGCTCCTGGTTACAAGTACAGAGTTTATTTTTAACATGTACCATCAGATCATCAAACAGTGAAGATCGTATATTCTATTGGACAAAATAAAAACAATAACGTAATCGCTATTTGTTCATAAATATTGTTTAAGATTCAGTTTAATTTGTTTATTAGATCTTGCTCAATTATAATTATATTTCGTTATGTTTCATTGAAAAAAAATATTTGTTTTATGTGTTGCTATTTAATTAATCAATAATCATCTTCTAAAAGTTATGTGCTTACCTATTCGCATTGCGATCGAATTATAATAAAATTCAATAATCATATGTGAGACGGTACACCAATTATTGTTTATTATTATTTTTCATGTATTACAATAGTCCAATCATATTTAAGCTTTTTGAAATCAAAAAGTAAAACCATATAGAGACATGGGATGATCAATATTTTTTTAAACAATTATTAAAACCGCGAAACTAATCGCGTTATTTAAAATGTAAACAAAACACAGGGTTTAAGTGTCATTAATACATACCACTATGGTTTGAAAAACTCTAAGCAACACCCGAGAAGATCGAAGTTCAAGTGTTAAGTGTCTAGCCGAAGATAGAACAGTGCCTTAACGATAAATTTCTGTTTCCTAAACTAAATTACTATTAAAAATATATTAATACTCTTACCATATCAAGAAGAACACGATCAACTAATATAATCAATTTAGTTATATCCCGTAACTTTAGTAATAGAAATTCACAGTACACTTGCTGCCCACTACCCACTACCAACCCTGTTTAATGTTGTGTTGCAAAGATAATTCACCACACGTCACTGTCATCCAATAGGATCACGAATTTGTTTGAAAATGAACCAATGAAATGTATATTTCGTCGGAAATTCATCACTAGTGAAATTGATATCGGAAATACCACTGTTAATAATATCCTTGGTTACGAATAAAATAAATGATATTTTCATAAATGTCAATTTTGAATATTAAATGTTCACTGAAAAAATGTAGAATTTTCATCACTGTAATACGTAATTAATAATGTGCAAATAAATACCTAACTATTCTTGTTAATTAACTCTTGTTTGGTAAATTCTCAAGCCGAATACAACTCGTAGTATGAAAATTGACAGATAATATTTTGACATAAATATACATTCGTTGTAACGGAAACAACAAACAGGTATGTAGTTTTTTTTTGAAAATTATTTGGAAATACAGATACTAAATCAATAATTTAGATTTTATACCAATTTAAAAAAAAATGTATATTAAATAGAGAAATGGAAAATTTATTGGAACATGAAATATAAAAGGTCTTTTATACCGAATGTGGCACTCTTCCATAGCAGATTTCGGTAAGTGATATATTTCTTCGCACGAAGTGCGGTTACCAGCCATCAAATCACGTCACTCAAATTCTTTATATGGAAGTTTTTGTAGTTTAAATATACTATTTTATAACACATATAGAAATATTTTATAAAGTCAAGTTTACATGATACGACTATCAACTTTTATTTTTCAAATGGGAACCTAGAATTATTTTGTTAAAATAAAAACCGCCATTTTTTACTTCCTTGTACGAAGTAAAGGAAGTATTGTAATCGCGAAAATTTTCGGTTCTCAGATTTCAACGGAAATAGGTGTTTTGGCCCTCCCTGAATCCATTTTGACTAATTTCGTCATGCCGTCTGTACGTACGTATGTACGTACGTATGTACGTACGTACGTACGTATCTCGCATAACTCAAAAACGGTAAGCCGTAGAAAATTGAAACTTTATATTTAGGACTGTTATAACATCTAGTTGTGCACCTCCCTTTTTGGTCATTATACAACTACCGGAAGTGGTACTTTACTTGAAGCCTATAATAGATTTTCATGAAAAACTATATTCAAATATAATTTAAAACTTTCCAAATTTGGTATATAAGACTACTATATCAATGGAAATAACATAATAGATTTTGGTTAAAATAGACTAACCGGAAGTGGCACATTACATGAAGCTGCTAACAGTTTTCTTTGAAAAAAATGGTATTATTTTAATTTTAGAAAAGAATGCTGCAATTAAAAGTTTTAGAGAATTAAATTCTGCGTATAGCACATTAAGAATTTTTAAATTAGCTTTTTGCATAAACGAGATATCTAAATTTAAATATTATATATTTTTTGATTTTTTTTTTAAATTAAGTTTGCTATGGATTAGAACAAAAATAAAAGATTTAATGTCAAATATGTTCAATTAAAAAAATATCTATAGTTTAATACGTGTACAAGGAAGTCATGTGGTGTCCACATCAGATATTTTTCTCTTTTCAACGATGTATTACTTGTCATAAATGTATATGAAAAAAATCGAGATAAATAAGATAATTGAGAAATTATTTTTATTCAACTATTCTAGGTGGCTACGCGAAATTAAACAAAATGTAACAAGGTAAAATTAATGACAACAATGCAGATATTTATTTGTTACTTGTTCCACGTGTTTTTTTTCATGATGTGGTTAGCTTGAATAAATGTCAAAATTATAAGTTCAATACAAAACTAATAATTTTAACCCATAGATGTAAAATACAAAATGCGTGCAACGTGATTTAAAGAAGAGCGCATGTGAAATATAAACGGAGTTGTATAAAATGTGAAGAGATTTGTTATTAGTAAGAATGTAATTTTTATCTAACAAGTAACATTTTCTCAATATCAGTCTGATATTTTAACTTTGATAAGGAATATTAAGAACATATATTTAAATTTGGTTTAATATATTTGTTTTTTAAATGTACGCAGTAACAAATTTAAACATTACATAAATAATATTTATAATGAAAACTAATTATTATTTATTGCAAATTGCAATATCACAGTCTTCAGAGATAGAAAAATGATACAAAATGTTTATCAACAAACAATATTTGTTTATTGAATTAGATAAGACAAAACAGATCTTATATTTAGTATATTAACTATAACCCAAATAGAATGCAGCCTATCAAAAAAAAAACTGACATATGTAACAGTTCGAACTAGTTCTTCTTAATTTCGTCTATTATATTGTTTATTATTAATTTCATAAATACCTCATATTTTTCAGCCACATTCAAATCTTTTGCCTAGTGATTATTGTTACGCATATGTTAAAAGTAAACAATGGTAACGAAATTTTGTTGTAAATAATCTTATCTGAATTTGCTAAAAATAAACATGTGTCCTTTTGGTTGTCTACATTAATTTTTATTTTTATTGTAATTACTCATACATATTTAATCTTTTTAAAATATTACGAGTCATGTTTCTATCAATAACAGATACGAGTACAATTCTCAGTCAAATTAATTTATGAAAAATGCTTCTAATTTATCAATAATTTTTAGATTTACTATAGTTAAAACAGTCTATTTAGTATCATTGCATAATATTACGTAAAATTATTAGGTTACTATTATCTTAAGTTTTATATTGTATTTTTTTCACATTTCTCAAAAGGAAGATTAGAATTTACAATTTCCGTAGACAGAGGATGTAGTTCTTCAAATTTTATTTTAACATCTTCTTCACTGGTTTCTTCTAATACTTGTGAGTTATTCTTCAAATTTTTTAGTGGTAATTTAATTAAAATTCGTTTATATACCTTATATACATATAATAACGCATAAACATTAATACCTGCAATACAGTAAACATATTTTAAATAATTGTTGTAATTATCTGCGGAAAGTACGAGAAATTTAAATAATAATTCTGACGTCATATTAAATGGATTAAGAATACTTACAAATAGCTGCAATTCCTAAAGGAATAAGTCCATTAAAACCATCAAATTCGAAAAGTATTAAAATGGTTCCAATAAATATAGCAATATTTTCGCAAATTTTTAGACAAGTCCAGGGAATAATATATTTGCGATTTAACTAAAAAATAATTATAATATGTCAACTTAATCATTCAAAATTATAATTAAATACTTACTTTTGTTAGTCCCCAAATTAGAGTTACAACTGCAATTAAACAGATTGCAACATATTCGTATTGAATTGTTTGAAAAATTAAATTATAATATTTACGATTAAATTCGCGATGATCGTTAGAAGTGTATAAATCATTTTGTAGGCAAATTACAAATATACAATTTGTCCATAGCGATGATAGCTAAAATTAAGAATTAATGTATTAAATAATACCCATATAAGCTAAATGTTTAAGATTGAAATCTTACCGTACCTAATCCTGCAATCACAAAGGATTGAATTAAATTGTTGGATTTTTTGAAATTTGAAGAACTCATATTGTGTTAAACACTAAAAGAAATCGTAACACTATGTAGCAATAATAAGGAAAGTAAGAGAATATAAAACGAATGTTGCCGAATACTGTCGGAAGGATTCGTTTATTTCTTCACTCTTGCGTCATTTTCAAATACTAGTGTAAATTAACTTTAGACCATTTAAATAGACCTTGAAGTAAGAAGCTAAACCTTGACAAGAGTGTCAGTCTCGTCGCTTGTTCCACCTGGAGACCTATTCTGTAAAATAGAGCTAAGAGCTGTACGTTTATATACTATTTTCATTTTAAACTCAAGGGATCGGCATAAAACGATTAAACGTCCCTGTCCCATATAACTACAATGAAATCCATTAGTACGGCTACCCTATATCGCTTATCGATGGTCAAAATAGGTATATTTTCAAGGGTCGTATTCAGCCTAAAATTATTCTTGTTTTTTCGTATGATTGACCGTACCGGCGAATGGGGCTGTACAACCCTGTGTGGACCTTGTAAAACCAGTTATGACGGATCATATTTTGAGTTCCTTTGTAAACGTAATTGCGGTGCATTTAATCGTTTTATGGCGATCCCTTGAGTTTAAAATGAAAATAGTATACATTACTAACAAAATGTAAACACTGACGGCATAGAGCTAGCGCTAAAAGTTACAGAATAGTTGTCCTGAATTAAAAATATCATATAAATTACTATTTAATCAAATTAAAACGTAACAAGAATTAAATATGTAAGTATATTTCTACTGCATTATATTCTTAAATGAAGCTGCAAATATATAGTATTTATTGTGTGGCCAAAGTAGTTCACTTTTCTGCCTGGGATTCATTTCATATGTCAATGTATAGATGGTCAAATAACTCAAGTATTTTTCTAAATTGTCATATACTATTTTCATTTTATACTCAAGGGATCGGCATAAAACGATTAAATGCACCGCAATTACGTTTACAAAGGAACTCAAAATATGATCCGTCATAGCTGGTTTCACAAGGTTCACACAGGGTTGTACAGCCCCATTCGCCGGTACGGTCAATCATAGGAAAAAACAAGAATAATTTTAGGCTAAATACGACCCTAGAAAATTTACCTATTTTGACCATCGATAAGCGATATGGGGTAGCCGCACTAATGGATTTCATTGTAGTTATATGGGACAGGGACGTTTAATCGTTTTATGCCGATCCCTTGAGTTTAGAATGAAAATAGTATACAGGAATGAAAATTTTGGCATTTAGTAAAACTGAAATTTATTAATAATAATAAAAAATAATTCAAGTTTTTTTTTAAATATAAATTATTATATATAATACATTTATTTCGTTTCTTTCCCAGTACAAATTAATAATGTAAAATTAACAATAATTAATAACTATAGCCTTATCTTTGGTAAAATTGGCAAAACTACAAAAAGTCTAACATGAATTTAGTTTGTATTTTTAAATTATAAAATGTTTTTAATTTTAAGTTATCTATAGATTAAAATTGATTATTTTTACAATAAAACGTGAACATTAATACTAATAATTGATATTCTTATATACATTATTTATCCGAATTATTTTACATGAGCCGCCATTCTACGGGACAAAATATATTAATTGGTGATAAGTATGTACAAATTAATGAAACTACATTTGTGGTAATACATAAATACCATTTTTAAAGTAAATGAATTTTTGTCCCGTTAAAAATTTATACAATACAAAGTGTATTATCCTTGCACACAGAAATTTGCGCCTCTTGCATTATCCTTAATCTTGGTCCTAGTGGGACACCCATTTTTTGTAATCTTTCTTCACTTAAATAAGGAAGTTCTACCATTCCTACTCTTTCATTTTCGAACACGTTTGCATATTTCTAAAACAAAAAAAATATTTATTGCCTCATTGTCAAGTTTTACTAATAATTCTAAGATCGGTTAAGTATTTTTTGTGTACAATTTAGATGAAAAATTTGTCTGTATTTCTTCACAAATTGTTATAAGTAAAATTAGTTCCAAATAATTGATATGAGAACTTTGAAGTTCATAAAAATTAATGTAAAAAAACTCATAAAATGTTTCAAATAAAGATAAAGATACAAGTAATTGCGTACTTTGCTTTTTGGTAAATTTGTACCTGTAATGCTCACAGATGAGAAATAATACTTTTCCTTACCTCATATCCTAACTTCTTCAAAAACAGCCTCAACAATGGCGGCTCATCACCAAAAAACTTCGTCAATTTTTTTACCCTCGTTGGGTTGGCCAAACTGGGTAAATCTTTCGATCCACTAGGTACCCGACTAGTAGATTGCGATCTCACATTCAACATATTTGTTTGCGTTCTCAGTGCAGAGATTTCTCCTCGAATATTTTCCATTTCTTGTATCATAAGGTGTTGAGTTCTCATTTCGGAGGAAAGGTGAGCAACGGATCTGGCGAGGGTGACTACGTGAGATTCAAGACGTTGAAAGCGTTTGTTTATCCCTCGGATGTCTTTAACTTTTTTGCGATCATCGTGAGCTCGTCTCTTGTCCCTGATTGGACGACTGCTTACTGAGCTGGATGGTAGTGACGACATGCTACCATATCTGCCAAAATTAGTATTAGTATTAATTAGATTACTGTTTTATAAAAGTATTGTTTAAAGAAAATGCAAGTACATTTTCTATTTTGAGTGACATGTTGTAATTTACTTTAAAGTACGTGTTGCAGAGCTTTTATCAATTTGATACTAATGCTGAATGAAAAACTTTTAGAGATGTATTTGAATAGCAAAGTAGTTCCAAATACAAACTATCTCAATAAAAATGCCTATGGGACACTGGTCAATGAGCGTCGATGAGCATCGATGAGCTCCTCGATGAAACAACAGAACGCACTCTTCATTGACAAACAATGAAAGCTTCTAAAGTTGAGAAAGAAAAACTAAATTTCAAAAATATGCTAACGTGAAGTGAGACACAAAAGATACGAGTGAAATGAGATACGTTTGTTTCATCGATGAGCTCTTCGATGGAAATAGAAGAGCCTCTAATTTTCGTCGATGACGGGTGTGTTCTGTTGTTTCATCGAGGAGCTCGACGCTCATCGACCAGTGTGCCATAGACATAAGGATCTCGAGAACTGTCAGATAATTATCTGGTTAAATTAGATCATTAGAAGCTATTAACTAAAAATGCCCCCATAAATTATAGGGTTTAAAATTTAGGTTTTTGTACTGTAATAATTTTGTTTTTTTTATATCTTGTACCAGTTTCATATGTGAATTTGAATTTTTATACAATATTTTCATAATAACCATTTAGGCCTTGGAAAAAACAATTAAATTAGTTGTCACATTATTAGGTTATATTAAGCACGTATTTGTTTCTTCGGAACTGGATTACAAGATAAAAATTAAAAGGAAATTACTCGAATAGCAGTCACTGAATTTTTTATACATGAATTTTCGACACACACTATGTGCCTTCATCAGGGGTTCCAACAACAATAAACAATAACAAATCAAATAATATAACAATAAGATACTCACAAAATGGAACATTGTTGTGGTGATAAGCTTTATTTTTCTTATTACGATTTTTTATTTACAATTTTGGACATGATTTTTTTTATTGTATGAGTATTTTCTTGTTATATAATATGAAAGCATAAATGTGTGCCGAAACGTCGAATGCGAGTAATTTTCTTTCCCGTTAATTCTACCAATGGAACAATTATTCTTATTCAGTTATTATTAAAGTAATAAGAGATTTTAGTTTGAACTTTAATATGACAATTTTCTATATTTCTAAAATGTTTTTCTCGCTTACCGCTCCAAGTAATTAAATTAATAACCAATTTTTTTTAAATACTACTAATTTTTAATATAAATATATGAATTAGGTTATTGCTAATCAAGTCAGATTGCAGACAATTACAAATAATTTTGAAAAATCATGAAGTGTGATAGGTTACGGGATTAAATCCTGGCAAATGTTCATAATTTTTCAAAATTATTACTAATCTCAATATAAATTTTAAGTTAATCAGTGAGATGATTGATGTATCTGAATTATTAGGTCTATTGAATTTTTAATCAATTACCGGGATCTGCTACGGCAGAGTGTCATTGAATATTGAATATCAAACTTGTATGAATTATTTTCATTTTTTTATACTCTATACTCTATAAATTTAAAATTGCTATTAATTACGATGGATGTTTCAAAAATTTTGGGAGTTGCGATTCGGTTGACTAATGTTTTTAAGTACATGCAAGTCCTGAAGGGCTTTGCCAACGATGTTAGTCAATGCCGATAAGTATGATTTAGTTGTTTGGCGATAACAGCGTGTTTTTTAAATGTTAATTATACAACTATGGAAGACGCTGAAAGAGCCATTATGTTCTTTTTATGGAAAAAGGGTGTTAAAGCATCTGAAATTCTATAGACTCGCCTAATATTCTATGTACTTTTTAAACGAATTCAGATGATTTTGAAGGTAATGGCTTTTTGAGAATTTTCAACATCTTCTATAATTAATTAACATTAAAAACGCGCTGTACGCAATCATTTTGTACCTAAAAATATCAGTCATCAGTCCTACATCATTAAATCGGATTGCAATTCCTAGAACTATTCCTACTGAGTTAAGTGCATGATTTCAAACATTAGGAAAATTATGGAGAAAAAATAATATTAATTTACTTTCTTGTTTGTATCTAATAATAACCTGGGCATTTGATTTGAAGCTAAAGAAATTATATTACCCTAGAACCAATATTTGAAAACAGCATTAGTTAAACGCTGTTTGTAAGTTTTTTAGTGATAAAAATAAAAATTGTATTTTGAGAAAACATTTTAAGGGTGTATATTTTATGACGTACTGATCATTGTGTTAAATGTATTTTTAAACAAGCGTAGGCGATGCTGCCTTCATTTCTTATAGATTCGTTGTTAGAGAAGTGGGCGTAAGTGAAGATTTACAAAACTGGTGTACAGGAGCGAATGGATGAATGTCTGTTGCTTGTTGATGGATTTTGGTTGTGAGAAAAGGAAGAGTTTGTATGGAGGAAGTGTTAATATGGTAGAAACGAGTATCGTGTGTCAGGATGAGAATGTTGACGGGTTCGTGCTACCCCATTTAATGGGATATAGCGTGATGTTTTGTATGTATGTATGTATGATCATAGAATAAAAGGATGTTTTTTTCTAAATTCGCAAAATGAAGAACATAGTTCTTAAAGTACGCAATTGGTCGACACTACAAATAAGCATTTATCTGATGTTGTATAATGCATAAATTGACTATTGTAGTGTTTATAATTATAAACATATTAGAAATAACTTTCAAACCAGTAGTACTAAAGAGAAGCCATCCTTTCTGGTTTATGATCAGTGCGTCATATAATATATAACCTTAATTTTTTTCCTAATATACACATATATAAACAGCTTCTATAATAGTGTCTATAAAATATACTTATTGGCAAACTTTCAGTGCACACAAAAATAAATGTTGTACTCCATTGAGTAAGCAGTTGAACAATACAATGACTTCCTCTGCTATTCTCCTTTTGTAAACATTGTGATTCGCAAGTGCATATCTATTTAGGAGCAAATGGACAATTTGTATTCATATGTAGTGTATATACATATGACAAAAATACTTCAAGTAAATATTGCATTTAATTTATCAACCAGATTTAATTTCTGATATTTCATAAATGGAAAAAGCAAGTTAAAGTTATTTGAAAACAGATACTATGACATCATAACTGTCAAAAGAATTCTATTTTGTGTATTTGGTCCAAACTAGATGTATTTAGATCTGAATATTTTCTTCATGAGAAAACTGTTCCAGACTTACAAAAATATCTATTATTGAACGAAACTCCCAAAAGATTAACTTTTTACAGTTACGTCATACAATTATTGTAATTTTCTTTAAATTCAATGGCTATTCATATAATGTATTTGTTTTCAGTTAACTTTAAACTAGAATTTTTCATTTTAAAACAAACTTAATAAACCATTTATTTAAAATGTAATCAACAATGGCGTGTCGTCCATATGTCATATTTCAGAAAATTATCTGATTTATTAATAATATGGCTATTTTATATTTCATTTAGTTTGGCAAATATACTCGTAATAATGAGTATTTATAGACGAAGAGTACAATTACACGGTTGCTATCTCTCCGGTTTCAGCTAGAAGACTCCGATTTTTAGCACAAATCTCCGGACTCCAATATTAAAAAAAAATCTTCAAGTAGAATAATAACATGATAATTTTACTATAGACATTCTTAAAATTATAATTTAAAGTTTAAATAATTTAATAATTCTTCCTTTACATATCATGAGAGAAGCTGATATTGAGCATTTATTTCATTCTGCAAAGACGCGACACGAAGTTAGAATGTGTAATTTGTAAGAAAAAGTATTATTTTAAAAGTGACGCTATATTATGTACATAGTTAAAACAAAGAGAAATTATTCATTTAATTTTGTTCAGAATTATAAGGTATTTAATTTTGTAATAAATGTTTTATTAATGTTTATTGTTTCTTTTTTTATTCATTTTATCACCTTATGTATATATATATACCTTTTACCCATTACTGGGTGTGGCACTCTGCCGTAGCAGATTTCGGTAAGTGATGTATTTCATCGCGTAAAGTGTGGTTCTTTGAGTTCGCATTGAGTAAAAGAAGGCAACCGTGAGCACACCTCAATTTTGCACACTACATACATATCACATGCATAATGCGCGAAAAAGTCTGACTAGACATAGCGAGAGATAATAAATAGTAAAACTACGTTTGGCTCCAGCGTCGCGAAAAGCGCATTTTTCCCAAATTAGTTTAGGCAAAAATCCTTAGGAATAAGGGACAATTAATTTAAATGCCGCGCAGAAGTATTTCAGAGAGGAAAAAGCATATATCTGTTAGTACCTACTAGTATATATATAAAAAAATGGCCGCGCGCTAAGCGACTACTTGCGGGCACCGAGCGCTCTGAAGAAGTAAATACTTCAACCCGTTTTTCAAACTTACGCAACGAATAACTTTTTTCTTAAAGTCAGAAAAACTGATTGGTTGTTTTAAAAATAGCATAATTAAAATTTTTCGGAAAAAAATGATTAAACTAAACTGCAAAAGTGGAATAATTTAACAGTTTGTTTTTTATTAATATCGAACACCTTTAAAATACTTTATAATTAGTAGAAAACACGTAGAAATTTCTTTGTTCAACTCTTCATTGAAATTAATGTTATACAAGGAATTATATTTGAACTAAAGAAAAATAAGTGAAAGGTAATAATAAAAGATAAACGATGATAAAAAGTAATAGCTGTGTAACCGGCTATGAATAAATTTAGCAAAAAATATAATGTCGTCTAGTTGTACTTTGGTTATTATAAAAAATATCTTAACCCGAAGAATATTTATTCAAATTACAGAAAACACGTTGATTGACAAATAAACAACGTATGATAGTTACCTCCGCTTACTGAAGCGAGGGTCGGACGGTTGATAACGACCGCTGTGTTTTTTCACTCCGAGGAGCTTGAGTACCTGCACCATTAAATAAAAATTAGATTGCTGTACATGATTACATGTCACGTGTTGTTTTTTGCTTATTACCTCCGAGTACATGCTCTCTAAACCTTCTAGTTGTTTTCGGATTGCTCTTGCATCAGTTGTACTCACATCACCGTCAGAATCAGTTTGTCCGTCTAGCATAGATTCCAAATCCAAGGAACGCGTTGTTGTTGATGTAATATCAGTTGTGTCCAAACCAAAAACTGAAAATAATTAATTTGTTAGAAGGTACATTGGATTGTAGTTTGTTTCTCTTACTTTGTTTTCCTTTTGAAATGGAACTATGATCCAATAATTTTTTGCCGACACGATGTTTTTGAGATGAACTTCCGTGCCATCTAGTACTTCCAACTCCAGGACCTACTGTTCCTTTCATTGGTTTATTATAACTATCCATTCCATATTCTGGTTTACTTCCATATGGAAGGCTATGAAATTGAAATATTTTGTTTAACAGACATAAACTTTAAAATGTTGGAAATAGTTACCTGCTGTGTTTGTATCGCGCAGAATTTCTAGGGGTAACATTAGGGGATGAACCCTCTCCAGGTGACAAAGGTGGGAGAGGAGGTGTCATAGAAGAAATACTCTCACTGACAGTTGAATTCGCAACTCCCACATTATTTCCCTGAAGAGATAACTCATGAAGTTTTGGTTCCAAAATGTGACGTAACTCATTCTCCACGATATCCACCCATTCAGGATCATGACCTGTAACAATTAGCATGTTAAGTGCCATGAAAAATTACCATGGGAAAGAGTCGAAAAGTACCTGATGGTAATGCAGATTCTATGTAATTAGCGGATGGAAGCTGATGCATATCTGACGACTCGGTGCTCGTGTCATTCCCCACCCTCCTGCCGCTGCTGTAAGCCGCACTTCCTCGCCCGGAGTCTGCGTTGGAAGATTGCCCGCCGGTTTTGTCGTAATCAGAACTTGCTCCAGAACCGTTTGGTTTCCGATGACTTCCTCTTTTTTCACCCACTTCGTGATTCTCGCCGTTTAATGCACGTATCCGTTGGCCTACGTTATATACTCCCTCTATTTTTCCAATTTCACCTTCAAGACGTTTTCGCGGGGAACCAGTTAATGTTTCTATCACTTTGGAGTCATCTTTATTGTAAATGCTTTCAGAGTTTTGTTTATAATTTTCTTGGTCATGATGAGTGTGGCTTGCGATTGTGTCGTTATGGTGAATGTTGTCGATGGATATGGAATGATCCAGTTTTCGTTCTTTAGAATTTGATCTGGTTATGAAACCACCGTCATCACTATCTTTTTCTGATTCGTTGTTAATGATACGAGATTTGCAGCTCTCTATCAAATTTCCGTGTGATCCTCTCCTGATCGGTGTGACCTGATTGAGCAACTTGTTGTTTTCATTTCTCGTTGATTTGTTTTCATCGTCAAAGGCAAGTTGCGGTTGTGATGCAGCTCTTCTCGCTTCGAAACTCTTCCGTCTTATGTTGTCTCTCTCTAGCTGCTGGGGGCTACGCGGCTCCAAGGCCCTTTGGTCGTCCACGCACCTTTCGTTGATGACGTCACGTGCACTCACTTTCACCTCCCCGAACTGCGGATGGTGCATCATGACGTAGGTCTGGTCCGGCGTCTGTTGCATGCCGTAGCGGTTTGCGGAACGTTGTGGAGTCGCGCCGTAGTAGTATATAGCATCTTGATTGACGGGTGTTGGCTGATGCGACCGCGGCGTTAGCATTTCCTGCGACCTGGCCTGAACCAACTGCGAGTACTGTTGACTCTTGAGCTGCTGACTCTGTTGTTGCTGATATTGCTGTTGCTGTTGCTGCTGTATAGCTTGCTGGCTTTGGATTAACTGTTGCGTATGTAACATTTGTTGCTGCATCACGTGTTGGTTGTATTGGTGTTGTTGTTGTTGCAACGACAGGGCAGCTTCTGATCGTTGCTCCGTTCTCGGTTTACCGTAAATACCTTGCTCGCCGGCGGTTTTTTTCATCATGTTATTGCCACCATTTCTCTCCTCACTTTCCTCATTCAACCTGTCCACACTTCTCACACTCTTTCTCAACTCTTCTGTTACATTATTCAGTCCAAGTTCTTCTATTTTATCGCCGTCTATATTATCTTTTCCACTTTTAAATCTACTTGATATCATATCTTTTAGTGTGTGATACGTTTTGGTCATTGATTTAGCATTTTTTTGAGCGTCTTTTTGAGAATCTTTCGTTTGTTCGATGGTCACTGACACTGATTGAGTATTGGCGCCAATTATTTCGTCCTGTTGGAACTGCCTATTTGGTGTAGATTTATTGGCACATTCTTGCCATTGTTGCGTGGTTCTAGGAACGGCACCTGTCGACGAACTGGCGTTTTGTCCACCATTATAAATATATTCATGCGGCGAGTGATATGCTGTTCTGTACAGCATGGCATTATGATCGGAAGAATTTGGTGTTGTATTTAGTTGTGATGTTTGAATATGTAAACCCGAGTGATTCTGCAATAAAGAGATAAGAAAATTACTTACAATTCTTTACTATATTTTCCATTAGCAAATAATGTTTATTGTAAATAAATTTCACGCCGCAAATTTGATGGCACCATTCACAAAATGCTCCACAGTCCAAAGTTTACAAAAATATTATGACAAGATTAAAATAATTACAGGCTTAACTGCAAATTCGACCATGATTAAAGGCGTCGCTTTTCAGTGAACGATCACAGTACTAGCACTAGAACGCGCTTCGTTAGCACAACACAACTTAAAGAAAGACGCGGCACAGAGTACGATGTACAGGACACTGGCATAACTTCAAGAATAAACAATTCCCCTGAGATTCTATCTTTCCGTTCGCGTGCAGCCGTACAATGGAATACTGTACGTGAGCGACTCGCACGCTGAGGCATTCTACATCATTGGACTATTGTTCAATAACTATATGAAGCTCATTGTGAATGCATATTGTATATTAGACGTCGCGCTCACTGCATGTGCAATTACCTCCTTCTCATTATATTTTCTCCACGACAGGTTCTGATTTTTTTAAAACCTAACGATTGTTTTAATTAAATGCTGATGCTTGCTCATTAGATTCCATATTTCCATTTATGCTCAAGCGTGAATTTTATACCTATCATGAAATTATATCGAATGAGGCTTTAATAAGAGATTATCTGCTGAATCGATTAGAATTATAAGAAATAAGATGATAACTAGCGATTTAAAGAGTTTATATGCTTTTAGCTTTGGGATTATTATACAAAAATATTATTCTTTTTACTTCCTTGTACGAAATAAAGGAAGTATTGTAATCGCGAAAATTTTCGGTTCTCAGATTTCAACGGAAATAGGTATTTTGGCCCTCCCTGAATCCATTTTGACTAATTTCGTCATGCCGTCTGTACGTACGTACTACGTACGTACATATGTATCTCGCATAACTAAAAAACGGTAAGCCGTAGAAAATTGAAACTTTATATTTAGGACTGTTATAACATCTAGTTGTGTACCTCCATTTTTGGTCATTATACAACTACCGGAAGTGGTACTTTACTTGAAGCCTATAATAGATTTTCATGAAAAACTATACTCAAATATAATTTAAAACTTTCCAAATTTAGTATATAAGACTACTATATCAATGGAAATAACATAATTGATTTTGGTTAAAATAGACTAACCGGAAGTGGCACATTACATGAAGCTGCTAACAGTTCTCCTTGAAAAAAATGGTATTATTTTAATTTTAGAAATGAATGCTGCAAATAGTTTTAGAGAATTAAATTCTGCGTCTAGCACATTAAGAATTTTTAAATTAGCTTTTTGCATAAACGAGATATCTAAATTTAAATATTATATATTTTTTGATTTAAAAAAAAAATTAAGTTTGCTATGGATTAGGACAAAAAATAAAAGATTTAATGTCAAATATGTGCAATTAAAAAAATATCTATAGTTTAATACGCGTACAAGGAAGTCATGTGGTGTCCACATCAGATTTTTTAAATTTAAATCATCAGATTCCTTATTGTAGAAAATTTACTGTGATTTTCCTTTACTAACATATTTTTATTGTTTTCATTATAAGTAATTGCAATTTTATAAACCAATGCAGTAAGTTAATTACATATTTGATTTTATTACTGTTACTGTATTTTACAATCATTAAAGTCAAACACCTGATATTCGGTTTCTGGTTTGCGTGCGCTGTATTTGTACAACATATCTTTTTATCTCATCAACCACAAGTTATTAAACTTTTATTGAATAGTAAAGTTACTGAATTATAAACTCATAATTGAGCCTCTATAATAATTTAGTTTATTTACGTTTGTTTCTCATATTGTATTTAATCCAGGCAATAATGAAATTATTTAACCAGGGATGGAAGTAAACATATCTTAAACTCGTTGATTTACTAAATAGTAAGTAAGTACATAATTTTGGATATTACGGAAATAATGTTTTGCACCAAAAGGCAATATTAAAAAAAATCTCGTTTGTATATATGTATGTATGTCGTTCACTAAGCCATCATTTTTATAAGATAGATTTTGACATGTAGATTATCCATTTTTTAAAATTATTCTTAACTTTTTGGAATATTCAGAATTATATATTACTTTGCTACCTGGTTTTTAAGAGTAGCTGACTTAATATTTCTTTATATGAATGAACTCTAGAAAGTGTAATATAACGTAAAAAATACAGTTGACTGAAATCTATCTGAAAAATATCCGTAGGTTTAATAGTCTCGGAGCTACTAAATGTTCAATTATACGTACAGCTAAAATATTACAATGCGTTTTTGCTAACCTGCATTTCAGGTGTCATTGGCTGTCCCTGCGTCCACGCTGCCATCTGTTTGGGAGGCACATCCGGAGCTATGGCTACCTTCGATCGTTTTTTGTACTCATTCAGGATTGGAATTTTAGAATTCTTGTCTCCGCTTGACAGAATTACTTCCCTTTCGATCTGAAATTAAATACATATCACGTACTGACTACTTAAAGATTTTTATTTTTATCAGAGAATGTGAAATCACTGGGCATTGATCATTTACTTTATGAACTTTACATTCAATGTTTAATTTATTACAACGCATCCATCATGTTCACGGCTTTCGTTTTGCTTTATTCATTCATCTTTCTTAGACAAATCTTTTACATAAAATAAACTTTACGTTCATTCAATTCTATACATAACTTTTTTATTTATGGTTATGATATTATGAAAATGCTTTAATATTTCATGGTAATGAAGTATAATTGCAAGAATTTAAATAATTATTTTCTAGAGCAGTGTTTTTTATCCGGCAGTCACGTCCATTAACAAGTCGTGGAAAAATATATCTATAACGATATAGATTAAGACTGACCATTAAATTCAGCAACAAAAATAAGACAAACGTTTAACAATTTTGGATAAGGTCCCAATACAAATAAACATGGTTTGCATGTTTTAATACATTTTCATACGAGTAGTGAAGCTGCATTTTCTTTACTTTTACCTATATAAAAAAGTATGCATTATGCACCGCAATTACGTTTACAAAGGAACTCAAAATATGATCCGTCATAACTGGTTTCACAAGGTTCACACAGGGTTGTACAGCCCCATTCGCCGGTACGGTCAATCATAGGAAAAAACAAGAATAATTTTAGGCCTGAATACGACCCTTGAAAATATACCTATTTTGACCACCGATAAGCGATATGGGGTAGCCGCACTAATAGATTTCATTGTAGTTATATGGGACAGGGACGTTTAATCGTTTTATGCCGATCCCTTGAGTTTAAAATGAAAATAGTATACAAGCATCTTGTGCTGTAGGTACTCTGTCTTGCATAGAACCTAATATTGAAAAACTTAACCGACAAAATAAATTAATATATCACGCCTTTCACCCATTACTGGGTGTGGTGTTTTGCTGAAGCAAATTTTGGTAAGTACACATAAAGTGCAATCACCAGCCGTCAAATTATGGCCATAAAAGATGGTAATGAAGAAGGAACCACAAGGATAATTTTATTGTAGGTAAAATTGTTTGTCAGCTATGAGAATTGAACCCGGGTTCTCAAATTCACAGTTCGACTTGATACCTACGCCATTAAATATTAATTAATTATACGCACTTTTGTTTTCTTCTCAAATTAATAGTAATTTCACGTTTTTTCAGTCCTTAAAATTATAATAAATTTTGACATTTTTCATATATTCATGCTGATAAGTAAAGCCCGGATATTTAGGCTCTTAAAAACACCCAAATAAGCAGGAATATAGGCCGGCAATTACTCTAAAATAGGCGGGATTTTAGGCAGCCTAAATGTAAATAATTGGTTTTAAAAAAAATAAACTAATTCTTTTTCTAATATTGGTACTCGTATCTTCTTTTAGTTAGAAAAAAATAATCATTTCAAACAAAAATTAACGCAATCTGAAAAATAATAATGTAGGGTTCTCATTTTATTAATTATTATGCAAATTCAAATTATGTAGTATACTTTAATTCACAAAATATTACGAGCAATTGCTCTATGAAATTTTCGGAAAGGGACTGTCTTCGGTCTATCAGAACTTGCTTGTAAGCTGAAAACTTCGTTAGACATCACAAAATGTGACAGGGGCATTCTTATATTTAGCCATATCGTCTTAAGTTACCTCAGCTCCATTGATTAATGGCAAAGACACAATTGAATTGCCACGTAAAATTTTGACTAAAAAACTTTTTTCTTTCGGAATTTTAAATTCACACACAAAAACTTGAAACACTTTGTCGAGTGCTGAATTAGTCAACGAAGTAGATGATAAACCTTGTCTGCTCAATAAAAGTTAGAATAGGCAACAAAAATAGGCAAAATAGGCTGTATAAGGTAAAATAGGCACAATAACCAAAATATAGAAAAAATAGGCCCTAAGGCACGAAAAAAAAACCTTCCATTACACGTAAACATATTACCTATGTATAGAAAAACGAAATTGCCTGAAGTATATTAAAATTTGAATCTAGGCAATTGCCTAAAAATCCGGGCTTTACTGATAAGGCTTGGAATTTTAGTATTTATTTAATAAGCAAAAATATTGAGAAACACTATTGTAGAAATTAGAACAGTTCATTAAGTTGAAGAAGTTGAAAAAGAAGTGCAATTAAACTTAGATCAATAAAAAGTTTGGAAAAAATATCTGAAATTTATTCATAGTTATTTTGAAACATTGATTTTTTCAAAGAGAATGGATAAGGTTCTTAGTGGTTTAATCGTTTAATCGTCCTTCCGTTGATCACAATGATTTTATTTTTATTTAAAGATCTTCCGTAATAGTAATTCATTTGCGTTAGCTTAAGTCTGCTTCCTGAGATAAACTAAATCGTCTTATGGGCGTAGTAGAATGCCCAATCCACGAATAATTTTCCGCGCCTCACAAAGTGAATGAACTCGTAAAATGTGCACGCGGAGCGAACACACCACGCGTTACACGCAAACAAGCGACCTTCAACTCGATCCCATTGTTGCGTCTTGGAGGTTCTGTGTTCTGTAGCGCCCCTTCCGTCCCTAAATGTCCTGAACTAGCGTCGCACTTCAGCGTTTTGTTTCTTTATGCAATAGAATGAGAATGTAAATCAGTGCTAGAGTGTTTTACAACTTCCTTTTACAATTTTTACGTAGTACAAGTCTAGGGGGTACTCAACCGGGAGGCATGCCTTCCTGGGGGGGGGAAGGTATAAAGGATTCCCAAGGGAGGAATGAGGCATGAAAGCTCTTAATTTTAAAATTACTTCATTGCCTTTTCATTATAATTAATGTTATGAAAAAAAATTAAACATGTAAGTATAAGTAACTTTAAATATCGAGGAGTAATTTTTTTAACTAAAATTTAACTCAGTTGCTGAGTTTCGAACAGATGATTTGAAATTTTTTTGGATTAAATACATTCCAGTTTTCTCAAAATTATCGCAACAGACCTTGCGTGTTCTCATCTCCTTTTCAACATCGTATTAGATTCAGGCTTTTCTGTTTTTTTTTCAGTATAAAAACTCCTATAATAATATAATTAATAAGTGAAAAAATTGTGTCTTGATAATATTTGGATGGGGCGGCATCGAAATTTCACGCTTATTAAAAGGAGGCATGGTATCGACAAGATTGAGAACCACTGTACAGAATGTTACGTATACATCGCTCACTATTGCACCGTTGGCATGTCGAAAAGTCGAGAAAAATTTAGATTTTGGCAATATTTTTAAACCTTAATTCTTAAATGATGATAGCTGAAGAGAAATATTACATACAAAAATTATAGATGCCGTATTTATATTAGATAATTAAAATATTTTAAAACATGTACGTTTAGGGCATTTCTTAAAATGGAAAAGTAAAAAAAAAATAACTCTTGATTGTAAAATGGCTTGAATATCTATAATTTTTCTTTAAAAAAATCTTTGTTATTTACTAATATTTAAGAATTAAAATTATTTGGCAAATATAGCTAATGTCACATTTTATGTTATTATTTGCCGATCTGTGCATATTTTAAATTTATTTCTTTTTTTATCAAGAACATCGTTAAAGTAGTGACAAATTTATTCTAATTTAACCGAAGTCGTCGCTCTTCTAGTTATTTTTCACTTGAATATTATCTGTTGCTTATTGTTATAATACGAAATATATAAACAACTCATAACGACCGGGGCATTATGATTAATAACGCCCGCTCTGTTCACGCAACACGACAGTTGATTAATACTCTCATGCGTCCTACTATAGTCAGAATTGTTATAAATGAAAACTAATTCTACATATTCTAGAGAAAACTAAATTTTGTAGGTAAGTAACTATTAAGATTTCAATAGTGAGCGAAGAATAAGAAATGTACTATATGTAGAAAAATCCTATAGTTTTATTAGATTGGGCAGGCAATGGTGGACTGATAATTTGTTGGATAATTAGCTAAGTTGAAAGAGAAAGTTTATAATTTATAATTTATTATATGATAGTATATTTATTAATTTAGATTTTAAAAATAATAATAATCGAGATCTAGAAATATATTGTAACAAATGTAAGTATTTCAAATGTAAAATTTTGGAAATAATAAATTAATTATTAATTCAATTTATTTAGTTACAAATAAATAAAATAAATCTAACCAGCTACATAAAAAATATAATTTTGTTTTATAAAGTAAATGATTAATTTTGACTTAACCAGTTGGTCACTGAATTTAGATTAAAAATTCAATGAAGAAAACATGCAGATTTTAATTTATTGATGTACATAACAATTACAATATATTGCTACTACTACAGGCTGTTTAGATATCTACAACTCAGTTATACTCAGTGGCGGAGTTTTGTTACTGGTAGCCCACACTGCGGGAAGGCCGAAGCGTCAAGAAACGTCTAGTACATGCTATTTTCAATAAATGGCATAAATTTGAGGGATTTATTTCATTGTATTTATATCTAATAAAATAATAAATTGATGTTGGAAGAAAATAATGCGAACTAATGTATATATATACAGGGTGTTTCAGGACTAGTGTAACGAACTTTAACAGCTTATTCCTGAGGTCATTCTGGGCCAAAAATGTTGTATGAACATAGGTCCTATTCCTTCTAGTTACCAAAATACAAGAGGTTAAAGTTCTATAAATAACTCGAAATTTTCAAATTTTTGTAATCAAGATACTTTCGGAAAACAAGAGTTTTATTGAAAAGTTATACCTTATTTGTCTTAATTAATTTTATTTATTAATAACAACATGCATACGAGTTCAAGGCGCTCATTTTGAACACTTGCTGTAATTTTTTTTAAATTTGTTATTTTATTTCATATTGTGTTAACCTATTTTATGTTTGGTTATGTTGTTCTGTGTCTATTTAATTGTGTCATTTTATGTTTTGTTCTCTAAATCGTAATCGTTAATATTAATAAATAAGATTAATTAAGACAAATAAGGTATAACTTTTCAATAAAACTCTTGTTTTGCGAAAGTATCTTGATTATAAAAGTTCGAAAATTTCGTGTTATTTATAGAACTTCAACCTCTTGTATTTTGGTAACTAGAAGGAATAGGACCTATGTTCATATGACATTTTTGGCCCAGAATGACCTCAGGAATAAGCTGTTAAAGTTTGTTACACTAGTCCTGAAACACCCTGTATATATATTGCATATTGATATGACAGTCGAAAAATCCGGTGCAACTGAATTTATCCAAAATAATGACTTTTTGTATAATTTATATGATAATAGAACACAATAAAACATGCTTAATAAGTTTTCATTCATAATTTTATGTTAGAAATTGCAATTATTACACGCCCGTAGATGTACTTGAAAATTGTGGCGTGAATTCGATATCTTTTTACTCAGTTTGTATTCGGTTAAAAAAAATGATGCTAACAGCTTTTGCATTTGAAGTTTAAATGATTTTGTGTTTTATACAGGTTATTCATACATGTTTACAAATAAATCGAAATAAGTAGCCAGAACTTACTTTTGACTTTTATCGTTACGTATTTCTGTACTAATATAAGTGAATTACAACGAAAATAATTTGCTATTTTTTAATTCACAGTAGATAAATCACCGGAGTCCGTTCTTTTATACCCATATTCGATAATTATACAAACTATGAATAAAAATAAACCAATCGCTACAACTATAAACAAACCAGTGAAGTTATAACAGGTTTTTAACGTCAACACATGCTAGTTGGCGCTGAAGTTGGCTTTAAATGTTATCAGTCGAATAGGTATGCGTGAAATTATTTACAATTTGAGCTACCGGGACATATAGCTGGTCCACCGAGACGATCGGGACAAAGTCGTGAAACTGGTGACATGTCCCGATAAAATGGGACGTATGAGAATACTAATCTAATATCAATATGCAAAAAATACTTGTACCACACGAGATGAAAGCGTGAAAAACGAAATTAAACATTTGCGAAAAAGCCTTAGATTTAAAATTCCGACATAGATCACACTGATTGTAGAGAAAATTGAGAAATCATGGTACAATAGTAAACAATAGATTTTATACTTGGCAGTAGTATAAAATGAAATAATAGCACTGATAGAGTAATAATAACTGTACAATCAAAATTAATAGATATAGAGGTACTTTTAATTATTATCGTAGATTCCATTGGATAATTGTGATAAAATGAATGGTATTCTTTACATCCATCAAAGATTTACAATTAAATTAAATTCTCTTTCTAATGCCTATGGCACACTGGTCGAAGAGCATCGAAGAGTATCGATGAGCTCTTCGATGAAACAACAGAACGCACCCTTCATTGACAAACAATAAAAGCTTCTAAAGTTGAGAAAGAAAAACTAAATTTCAAAAATATGCTAACGTGAAATGAGACACAAAAGATACGAGTGAAATGAGATACGTTCGTTTCATCGATAAGATCTTCGATGGAAATAGAGGAGCCTCTAATTTTTGTCGATGCTCTTCGACGCTCTTTGGCCAGTGTGCCATAGGCATTAACAATAATAACAATATTTATACTTCTTCAAATTGGGCGGTGTCTTTTTATCGGAAATAATATTTGTCATATATTGTTTTAACTGTGAAGGAATTTAACTTAGATAAATTAATCATCTCAAATTTTAGAATAAGTTGTTTTTGTTTCTGTCTGGTTTCCTTGCAAGAAACTGTGAGATTAAAACAAACTTCACCGACAGAATACAATACGACACACAATTAAAACGATTTGTTTACCGTGACAAGATGTTACAATCCGACAAGAGTCTAGAACACGGAGCACAATATACAACTTGCTGTTGAAACAATGCCATTTGCTTTGCTGCAATTCACACAATTGTTAGAAATTTACTTCATTATGGCAAATTGATTACGTTTTTTATTGACGTACGCTGTACTGTAATTCTACATTTTGTTAAATTTATTTTCTTTCATTTGTATATTCCAATATACAGGGTGTTTCATAACTTCCGGTACATACGTTAATGGTATATGTTATTTGATATGCTGATTACGAATCAAAAAGAAATTTTTTTAAATCGCAAAATTATTTTCCATGTTTCCCAATTCAAAATTCTTCGTTGCCACTGCCACTGGGTGAATGATTATGTTAAAGTTATTAAATAAAATTATATTATAAATAACTGCTAATAATTGAATTGTGTAATTATTCTTTCGTAGTACGTCCTAGGAAAGCGAATCCAGTGCAGTACTACAATAAATGTTTTAGGTAAACCACCCTGAATTTTTCGAATTTAAAAAAAATTCTTTTAGATTCGTAATCAGCATATCAAACAACATATACCATTAACGTATGTACTCGAAGTTATGAAACAGCCTGTATAATTGCGGATTCTTAGAAATATTTTCTTATATATTTTTTTCTAGTTAATTAGAAAATAATTTATACTTATTTTGCAGTAAGAACAAGATCTTTATTATTCTATAAAGCTGTGTATCTTCTAATTAATTTACATATTTTAATTAGACAGTTTATAAGTGTTATAAAAGATCCTGGAATAGAATTAAAATATATGAAGTAGTTGGAAGCTCATATTTATTTTCAGTGAATTAGGGCGCATTAAAAATTGTAAAATAATAAGTTTTGGTTAAAAATGTTCAAATGACATAAACATTTTGTTTTATTGTGCAAATAATAACAATAAAAACTAGAAATTGAGTCAATTTTGCTTATTACATTATTTTATGAACATCTTGTAAACCTAATCTATATTAGAGGATGACTAAAAGAAACTGAATACAAAATTAATATTTTGACAGTTCTTTAAAAAAATAATCTTTTCTCATACTGTTGAAGCTGCAGTAACTAGTAATTAAGGAATAAAATAGTCGGTAGTAAAATTTGATATGGTGATTTCAATGCGTGAGAAAAGCCAAACCTCTCAAATAAAATTAATTTTTCATGCTTTAAAAACATAAATTATAACTTAGAATCTACAATTAAAGAAGAGAAAATAAAAATTATAAGAAAAAAAAACAAAGGTTCAAATTAACAGAAAATGGTCCTATCTTGATATTCTCACAAAATATACCACAGGCTGCTATACTTTTTAAAATTAAACTATTGATAACTGACTGTCAGTAAAAACGTTGATTTAAAATTCATTATATAATTTTAAATTTTGTATCAGGGTTGTGCGTCATAAATATCTTTCAGTGGGACTTCAAAATTAATATAACATTAATTTTTTTTAAATAATCTGAATATGTCGAAGACCATATTTGATAGTAATTGAAAGTTCAAGAAAATGAAATTATTGTAATAAAACTACAACATATACAAATGAAAATGGTTTGAGATAATAGTGACTTTAGACAAAAATGGGGAAATGGAGTATTAAAAATTTACAGCATTTGTCATATTTGGTTCCTCTTCTCCTATCTAGTTGTGGTTTGATTTGCCACAGTGAAGTTTTTTCTTTTTATTCTTCTGTGAATATTTATTGTTTGTTAAAGAGAACGTCTAACCAAAGTAAAGAAATATGACAGAACCCACTGATAATTCAATGAAATTAGTTATGATGTACTCCGTATATGTCTCTCATTTGCCAGGCGAAAAAGGAGCCAATGAGAACACTTCAGTACTTATTACGTCACTATATTTTTAGTCACTTATGTCTGAAGTTAAACATTATTTTTAACAAAATTTTCATTAATATATACAGGATGTTTCACAACTTAGAGCAAAAAATTAAAGGGTTTATTCTGTACGACGTGCTGATCATGAAATAAAAAGATTTTTTTTAATCGCAAAACTATTTTCTATGTTTCCCAGTCCAAAATTTTTCGTTGCCACTGCCACTGGGTGGATGATTATGTTAAAGTTATTAATTAAATAAAATTATATTATAAATAACTGCTAATAAATAATTGAATTGTGTAATTATTCTTTCGTAGTTGATACCTACTTCATTGTTTGTGTTTAATAGGAAAGCGAATCCAGTGCAGTACTATAAAAAATGTTTTAGGTTAACAACCCTTAATTTTTCGAATTAAAAAAAAATTCTTTTTGTTTCATAATCAGCACGACGTACAGAATATACCCTTTAATTTTTTGCTCTAAGTTGTGTATATATAAATTATGTTGTTATCATTAATTTTTTTATTTCGATTAAAGTATAGTAGCATAATATGGGCATATTTAGGAATTACACCTTTGAGAGACTTATTGGAAAGTCAAAATAAATCTATTAAAGTTTTGGTAAATACTGTGTATTTATATCTGTTTTACTTATTAAATTTTAAAGAGCGGATTGATTAAAAATATTATCTTGTAGATTAATTGTACATATTTTGGTACATACTAGAGTTGGTGAACGAATTCACTGTTTTACTTATAGGGAAGGTAAATTCGTTCATACTCACGGGAAACTTGCTGGAGTGCGTATGCAGGCCATGCGGGGCGGAGGCGGCGGGAGGAGGCTGGTCACCGGCAGCGGCGCCGGGAATACTGGGTTCGCTATATAAAGGATACGGTGGCATCCTGTAAGGAGGCGGTGTGAAGCCTGTGTTCGGCTGCTGCTGCAACGGCTTCGGGGGCGGCACGGGCTTGTAAGGCCCATAACCTTCCACCTCAACTGGAAGAGAAAACAATTCATTATTTTTAAAAACTTACGTAAAATAAAATGTACATAAATAAATGCTCTTATTTTTCATGTAAGTAAAAAAACCCAGGTATCGTTGATATCAGAAAAATATGTGCATTTTAATGAAGATATTTTTAAATATTGATTCCATTTTAGAAAATCTAAAATCTTGTGTGAACAGCAGAAGAAAATATTTACATACTCCACTGGGTAAGCCTCAAAAATAGGTTTTACTCGAAACTTTTTCAATTCTAATTATTTAAACAAAATTTTCGATTTTACATGCATTATTTTAGAGAAACAAATACATAATTAAAATCGTCTCTTAGAATGGCACTAATAATAATAAATTCTTTATTATCCAACAGGCCAAGGCCCTATTACAGAATAATATTAAGTATACATGTAAAAAAAGAAATAAAGTGAGAAAATACAAAAAGAAAATTAATGTTTATAGTAATACATCAAGCTTACTACTTTGGTTATGTAATCAATTTTGTTTTCCTTTATGGTTTCCGAGATCGCAATGCGAGTCCAGACAAACTGATCCTGTATACTTCAAATTAATTAACGAAGGATGTTCTGACTTGAGAATACGACAAAAGCACGAACTTAACAGATCTGGAGATACCGAGTTCGAATCTCATTCAAGCTAAAAATTATATTACTATCACACTGCGGCTCGGTGAATGCGGACATGTACTGTAATTGGGATTAAGTTCCTGTTGTACAGCGTAACATAAATAAAATTTTTAAAAAATAGTTTACAATTTTAGATGAGTTTTTATGTATTTTGTAAATCATGCTTATGATAGTACCAGTTCAATGAATTTTATTTTATTTAGTCATTATTATGGTACTGGCATGGGTAATTAAGAAAAAGAATGAAAACAATTTACTTAGATTTGAAAGGAAAGTATTTAGAAGGATATATGAAACTGTGAAGGCAGAAGACGTATGGAGAATAAGAATGAACCATAAATTACAGCAACTATACAATGAGTAGCAGTTACTAAAACACATAGGTTAGGACACATGCAACGTGTGGAGTAACTAAGAAGACATACTCGTATGAATCGCAGCAAATAAGGAAAAGACCACCAGGTCGACCGAAAGGCCGATGGAAGAACGGCGTGATTAAGGTTATCAAAACAGCTGGGTTACAGTGATGGAAAAATACAAGGAACAGAGAAGAATTTAAGTGAAGTATTGAGGAATCCTATTAGGATAGAAGAGTTGAAAATTCCTCGAATTATACTACATTTTATACATCATTTTTATAATTTGTATTTTTTATATGTAATTTATTTAAAAATAATAATCTCCATAATTTTATATTTAATAAACAAATAATAAACAAGAATATATTCCGTATCACATGTATATAAAAACTAAACTATGCATACTTACGAGTATACATTGATATTACAAAGAAATTAAATATACCGGGTGGAACATCATACCTGTGTACATAGGCGATTAACATGAAAAAACAGTTTTTCTGTGCGCATTGCTCCCCAAATTATTTTAGCCAAAAATGCTTCAAATAAATGTTGTAGCGCATAAAATTCTGCATCTAAATCAATAAACAGAATTACATTTACATGCGTTATGACGACATAAATTAAATAAAAAAATATTAAAAATTACGTTAAAAATATCAAATAGGCATGGAAGTGAAACAAAAATAGATAGATGCTTGACGTTTGACAGATCTCCTGATTTAACACCTAGCGATTTTTTTTATGGGGTCATCTTAAATGTAAAATTTATAAGCAACGCCACCCAAATATTAATTCTTTGAGAGAAGCTATCGTGGATAAGTGCGCCTTAATCACAAATAGGCAGCTCGCTAATGTAATATGGAGGTTTATTTGAATATTTATTGTAATAATAAATTGTAGTGATTATTTTATTGAGATAATTATTGTTTGATATTTGAATTATAAAAGATATGTTATAATTTTTACATGACCAACCCTATAAGAAATAAACGTTTAATTGAAATGTACAATTGTTTATTTATTATTAAATTGTAATCATAGGTATGGAGTTTTTTGTATGAATTTTATTGAATGATTAATTTGTCGGGGGTAAAATATCAATTAGACAGAAAAACGTCAAGCATTTATCTATTTTTGTTTCACTTCCATGGCTATTTGATATTTTCAACGTAATTTTTAATATTTTTTTATTTAATTTCTGTCGTTACAACGCATGTAAATGTAATTCTGTTTATTGATTTAGATGCAGAATTTTATGCTCTACAACATTTATTTGAAGCATTTTTGGCTAAAATAATTTGGGGAGCAATGCGCACGGAAAAACTGTTTTTTCATGTTAATCGCCTATGTACACAGGTATGATGTTCCACCCGGTATAAAACAAAAGTAAATCAAGTAAAACCAAATTAAATTTTAAAACAGGTTTTATTTTCGTATCTTTGAATAAAATATGATATACCTGTTATGTAATTTAGAAAAGTTTCATTCTGCTCTTACACTAACTGGTACATTTAAAAGTAATAAAAAAAACTGGGTGAGAAATAACTGTCACTAATTGAATACGTCAAATATAATGGTTAATACTAATATGCAGTAGTCGATTTGTAATTTAAATAATTAAAAACCTAGTGAATGACTTTATTGTAAGCGGAAATAAAATAATAATTTTGTAAACACTCCAATACTACTCATTTTATATTTATAGCTTCGATGTTGCTTGAACCTTGTACTAAATTTTCATAAGAACTTGACAATGACAATCTTCCCAGCTCTCAATCGTTTCAAAATGATGATTATTAGAAACAATGCTTCAAATAAGACTCTTATAATATGTTGTTCTACGTACAGATTTTAATATTTTTCTCAAGTAAGGTATTGTTATTATAAATAAATATATGAATATGTCATCATGACTTTGACCTCTTACTGCATGTCGGACTCTGCCGTACCAGATCTCAATAAGTAATACACTTCTGCGCGTGAAGTGCGGTTATCAGTCAACAAATCACATGCCCCAAAATGTGGGATAATTTTAATAATGATGAAAATTTTCTGTCAATTGCGGAAATTAAATCCACCACAATGTTGTGTTGTCAATCATATCTATACCTAATTAATTTTTAGCGCTGATTTACATTTTTTATGAAATGTTGGATTGAGCTGTTAATTAAACAAATACATAATAACTAAGTAAGAATAATAAATATGTAAAATCAGAGTCGTATAAATAAATAAAATTTGAAATGCAGTAGCCATTAGGAATAAACATAACAATTTGTTTTGAGGTCGAATGTAAATTATATGATAAATCACGTATCTAGCCTGATTTAAATATAAATATAAAGAATTATAAAACAATATAAAACGGAAACTAACTGATTTTCGATATGTAATACACAAATTTATGCGATAGTAAGATAATTTTTTCGGTTATAAATCATTAATTAATTCTGATGTCGGCAATTAGTTGTCGAAGCATGAATAGTTTTAATGGATATTAATGTAGCTCATTAAGCTTATACCGTCATTATGTTCTGTTTTTCATTATTTTATTTTTTGATTAATTTAATTATATAATATATAATATATAAATATATCATCACGCTTTTTACCCATTGCTGGGTGTGGCCTAAGCAGATTTCGGTAAGTGATATGTTTTTTAGCGTGAAATGTGGTTAGAATTCGTCAAATCACGGCCCCCAAAGATATTAGTGGAGGGGGAGCCACAGGGGTAGATTTAAATTGGTCAAAATTGTTTGTCGGCTGTGGGGATCGAACCAGGGTTCTCCAGATCCACAGGCCGACTGAGCCACCATATACAGGGTGTTTCACAACTTAGAGCAAAAAATTAAAGGGTATATTCTGTACGACGTGCTGATCGCAAAACTATTTTCCATGTTTCCCAGTCCCAAATGTTTCGTTGCCACTGCCACTGGGTGGATGCATACATACATACATAACATCACGCTATATCCCATTAAATGGGGTGGATGATTATGTTAAAGTTATTAATTAAATAAAATTCTATTATAAATAACTGCTAATAATTGAATTGTGTAATTATTCTTTCGTAGTTGATACCTATTTCATTGTTTGTGTTTAATAGGAAAGCGAATCCAGTGCAGTATTACAAAAAATGTTTTAGGTTAACAACCCTTAATATTTCAAATTAAAAAAAAAATCTTTTTGTTTCATGAACAGCTCTAAGTTATGAAACACCCTGTATAATATATGTATAATATATATATATATATATATTAATTTTTTTATTTGTTCTTATTTATCATTACAGATATAAATAACTAATTTAAATAATATTCCATAGTATATGCCTAGTACAAAGATTTTTTATTAAAATTCTCACGGAACAATTATGTTAATATTCGTATGTATGCAATAATAACCCAACGTATTATTTCATTCGTCAAAGCAATTTCACGTTGCATGTATAAAAAAATTATCATAATATACATGTGGGTAGACGTAGAGTTTTACTTGAAATGCTCCGTTGCATATTATTTATTGATCGTGTTACAAACAGTCTTACATGTTCCCAAGTCTCTTAGTGATGTATTAGGTAGATGTTGTCTTGTGCTATAATACACACACATTTAAAACTATCCGCCCTCGTGGTTTTGGCGTTACTCTGTTATTTGCAGACAAATCATGTCATTGACGTACAAGACATAATTATTAAAAAAAAAATAAATAAATAAAATAAATAAGTATATCATCACGCCTTTTACCCATTACTGGGTGTGGTGTTTTGCTGAAGCAAATTTTGGTAAATACACGTAAAGTGCAGTCACCAGCCGTCAAATCATACAATTAATATTAATATTTTGTAAATTAAAACAAATACACATCTAAATAATGTAAATAAATATGAAGCCAGAATAGTCATAACTAAGTATGGCAGTTTATTATGGTATAGACCGTAATTTTTACTTTTTTGTCACTTTTAAAATACAATCGCTTATTGTTATTTCAAAGGCTCAAGGAAATTGGAACATTATGAACGAGTGTTAGATTTATGAAAATCAGAATTTAGGGGATAAATGCATGAAAAAATATCTGATTTTATCAATAGAGTGCTTGAAAATTAAAATTAATTGACAAAAAAAGATCGCGTGCGATAGCACGGAACAAAAATAAAATAATTTTACGTCAAATAGAAAGCATATAAACACAACTTGGTGACAGTATTTTAACGTAGTAACAGGAGTTTATTAATGTAAAATTAATATTGGTTAAATTTTCATGTTTTGCATTATGATTGATTGAAAAGAGTTAACCTTTTCAGTGAAGTATTTTTGTTTACTATGATTGATACGTGATGGGTATTGTATCTTTCGTTAAATACTTTCCGGCCTATAATGATACATACTTTTTGGCCACTAAATTAATATTTAGATTTTTAAAATATGGAAAAAAATTCTTACAATCGAATAAGAAATAAGGTATTACACGTGAACGAAAAAGCTTTTCATACTCATGTGGCTGCCGAACTCTATTTCGTCTCTTCAGGTAATTACTTTCTACAAACCTGCATTTTTCGTCTTGTGTAATAAATAACTATTATAAAGGTTACTTTTACAGTCTATACCGGAAAAGTTAATCCCGTACTTCATATGATTATGTCCTGTTGTCTTGTCTAGCAGCGACTAGGCTGAAAAAATGATTCCCTTACTGTATTTCTTGTTGTCTAGCAACGACTATTACGAATGAAACATAATGAATTTTGCGGATTAAAAAAACCAGAAAAAAATATTTTTTCGTCTGCTGGAATCAAAATGTAATTTTCTATCAAAAAATATATGAAATAAAACTTGTACTGACTGCATCAACGTTCAACATAAAACTAAATGAAATTTCAATAGAAAACGCTTGCGATTGCGTTTCTTAATATGCATCGCAAGAATTTAGAGTATGACTCCAATTATAATGAACTAGAATAACGATAATAAACAAGCGAGTTTATGATATAGTTCAGTCAATCTAGGTTTTAATGTCTTCTACATACATACAAAATGTTTTCATGCGTGCGATAACAAAAAATGACACTGTTCGTTTATAAATTGAACTGAAGGTTACACCGAATTAGTTTCAAATATTGTGTTATTTATGAAATAAATATTAGGACAACGATTAAAAAATATTTCTCAACATTTAAAGGAAAATAAGACATCAAAAATATATCTTGTAATAACATTCTAATGAGGTGCACGGCTATAAAAACATTTATATAAAAGTTTTACATTTTAAATGGTCATATATTGACAGTCAACGGACTTATTGACAGATAGTACCTTAATTGTTCCAAAATATATTTTTACCGGAGCTTTTCTCTTTTCGATCTTGTTTTGAATGTCTATGATCGAAAAAGCTTTATCAGATTTAATAACTGAACCTGCAGTACAAAAGTATCTACTACGTATAAGCACGTGCTATTGGGGTTTCAGCAAAACAGTATCTGTTAACAACGTACACAGGATATTTTTCAACAATTATGGGCACTATAAAAGTGTCAATATCTCCAGTCACACTGAAAAGCTGTGGCGTAAACATTTCTGGAAAAGTTAGCAGAGCTTTGTACAAATGTTAACTAGTTCAACGACCTTAAAATACTGATAGGTAAAATCAGTTTGCTGCCGGAGAAATATTTCTGCTATCGCTCTACTGTTACAAATATTCCAGCACTTTGGAGGAATTAAGGGTTTAATACTATCTATAAATCCGCAACACATAATTGGAGAGTTTAATCTGGTATTTCTCCCTTTTACAATTAATTTTGCCTGACTGTATAAAAATCTACCTCCCATAGAATAGGACTGAATTAATAAAGATGGCAATATTGAGCTTTTTCATCTTTTGATACGCTATATCTTCCTGAAAATTTTGAGACCAATCGATGGAAACCACTGTACGTCAAAAAATTATGACGAAAGGAGTAATTAATCTTTTGGAAATTTTTAAGACGAGAAAATCTTATCTTGTTTTGGGAACATCATTAAATTAGGGTAAACATATATTTTATTCATTTTAGGTTTTAACAACACTTTAATGCACATATTTCAGTTCTAGTATAGTTTAAAGAAATAAATGTAAACATTTCAAGTGCGTTAATAAATAAAATCCTCTATAGGGATAAGTTTTTTTTTTCTAAATTTTGTGTCTACTTATATTCTACAAGTAATTAAAATTCAAAAGTGTGTAAATTTAGAGTCCTTTATTAAGCCACATTAAAGTTACGTAGTATCTGCTTCCTTTGTGATAAAGATAAAATATTGTATGAATGTATGTATTTGTGTAGTGTCTTAGATAATGTTGCATTGTGAGTAAATTTTGTTGTGTAAACATGTTTTTGTTTTTTTTTTATCAAGTTCCCATAGGTATATTTGTCTCCTGTAACGCGGTATTTATATTTACTGCTTTAGTAAGGAATGAATTATTCAGAAATTCAAGAAATGCTTGTTAGATATCAGATATGACGAGAATATATTTATGTTTTTACGTTATTTCATTTGAAATTGAACAGATAGTAATAACTACAAGTAACGTCGAAGTTGTCAGTCTTCCATCATCTTACGCCATAATATATGTAAATATTTGATTTCAAGACTTGTTATGTACAGGCTGGTAACCTCGTATTTCGATTATAAAACTTTCATAATACCATGCTACCCTAATTATTTTAGGAAAACATGTATAAAATTCAGCATATAATCAATAAATAAACTTATATTTGCATGCTTTGCAACTGCAGAAATTCGAAATAAAATTACCTATCGAAAATTTCCTTAAAATTGAAATAAATTTGTATACACTTACATAGTAGGTATGTATTATTAAATAAATTGCATATTTGATAATGAATTTTTTTTTATTTTACTAAATTATCTTTAAAAGGACCACTGTTGTTTCTTTTTATCAATAACAATTAATTTACGTTGACTTTTAATTTATATCGGTAATAATAATATAAATAAATAAATATATCACCCATTAATGAGTGTGGCTCTCTGCCGTGGTAGATCTTGATAAGTGATATATTTAGCTTATGAAATGTAATAGCCAATCCGCAAATCACGCCCCTCAAATATATTAGTGATGGGGGAACCACAGGGTTAATTTTAATATGTAGTAAAATTTGTCGACTGTGGGAATTGAAATCGGTTTCTCAAATCCACAGACCGACGCGATCCACTGGGTTATGTACCCCATAATAAAAATAATAAAAAATTTAAACAGAATGTTTCATATTAAGTGCTTAAATAAATTTCTCGAACAAAATCTAAGTCTATCATAAAATTAGCGTCACTTATTTGCTAGTCTACATTTGCATGTCTAATTTTGTAAATATTATTTTAGTGTTTTAGAACTTTCAAAATATATTTATTCACTAATTCTATAATTGTTGACATTTTCCTTTTAATTAATTTAACTCTATAAACTAATGAAACAATAGAAACTATTTTGACATAAAACATTTTATTATCGACATTTTTGTATCTAATTTCTGCTGTTAAAAAGCATGAAAAGATTTGTCTTGATTTAAATGCAAAATTGTAAGGCCTAAATTTAATTTTTATAGCTTTTTTGACTAAAATAAATAGAGGCACAGAAATTTACGAAAGCATAACATCTAACATGTTAAAGTGTCATGATCGAAAACCATGATCACTAGTCACTTATTTTGAATTGTAGAACATCCTCTCTAATAACTTCTTTGATCCTGTTATTTGAAATTGTACTATTTGATAAAATACAGGGTGTTTCAGGACTAGTGTAACAAACTTTAACAGCTTATTCCTGAGGTCATTTTGAGCCAAAAATGTCATATGAACATAGGTCCTCTTCCTTCTAGTTACCAAAGTACAAGAGGTTGAAATTCTATAAATAACACGAATTTTCAAATTTTTGTAATCAAGATACTTTCGGAAAACAAGAGTTTTATTGAAAAGTCATACCTTATTTGTCTTAATTAATTTTATTTATTAATATTAACGAATACGATTTAGAGAACAAAACAGAAAATTACACAATTAAATAGACACAGAGCAACATAACCAAACATGGAATAGGTTAACATAATATGAAATAAGATAACAATTTTTTTAAGAAAATTACAGCAAGTGTTCAAAATGAGCGCCTTGAACCCGTATGCATGTTATTAATAATAAATAAAATTAATTAAGACAAATAAGGTATGACTTTTCAATAAAATTCTTGTTTTCCGAAAGTATCTTGATTACAAAAATTTCAAAATTTCGTGTTATTTATAGAACTTCAACCTCTTGTATTTTGGTAACTAGAAGGAATAGGACCTATGTTCATATGACATATTTGGCTCAAAATGACCTCAGGAATAAGCTGTTAAAGTTTGTTACACTAGTCCTGAAACACCCTGTATATACAAGTAATAATTACCGAAATGTGCTAAAATAAAAAAAATGGTTTAATGGCGTAATAATATATTAATTTAATTCATTATTATGTATTAACTTAAAACATATATTTTTGAAAAAATTATTGAATTAAAATCATATGTTCAATAAAAAAGTTAACTTCCTGTAAGTAATCGGTGTCCACTAAAGTCTGTAGATCTCTGCATTAATATAAATAACTTTATGATATGTAGCATATAGTAATTCAATAAATTACACAGATACGGGTATGATCCTACAGTTGTGAAATATATCATTTGTGATGTGAATACTGAGGCAATATACCTGCTGTGGATGTGACTCCGTAAGCGTTTTGAGACCGACGCAAACGCTCGCCCTGTTTAACTTGACGCACTGTTCGACACGATGCCATCGACGTCACATCGTGACAACCCGTCACATTTCACCCCTAAAATCACTTCATTTAAATATCTTCATATCAAATTCAACAATCATTTAACAAGCAAAATCATGTAAAACATCCTTGTCAATGGCATATTTTTTCACCGTTTTTAACTCTTGTTACGTTTATAGTATAAGAGAACACATGTGATGCTTTATGTACGTTTCACAGACACTTGTAGCACGTTAATCACTGACGGAACCTCGACGAGAAATCATCAATTACACGCCGATCTCTTTGCTTCAATGCAATGAAGCAATCTGTTTTAGTTTCTTTTGCGTGGTTTCTCACTAATTTTTACGTCAAGGTAACGACATTGAAATATTTTTTTCTTTGGCAATAATTACACGCAGGTATTTTTTTTTTACAAAAATGACTCACGATTAAAAGTTTACGGCGATGTGTTTATAGAATATTAAGGTCCTCATTTCCGCATCTACATCTATAAAAATACCTTATGTTGTGAAACTTAATTTTGTTTTTCGACTGATTTTGATTGAATATTCGTTTCATAATATCACCTTGAAATATTAGACAATACACATAGAAATTTATTTAGTTTCTGTTAAATAAATTATTACTACATCACAATTCAAATTTTTGTTACGACGCACTTAATTTAAAACATCACTGTTTTTCTACTTTGTTAACACTTCTAATATATTATATTTCAAAGTAACTTACGAGTAAGTATCTTTCAAAATATTAGATGTTGATGGAAGGAATGTGTTCGAAATTTTCGAATTGTTTTTGTCGGCACAACTTTCACCATCTGCACGTCACCGTCACGTAGTGAGCGCGTTACGTACTTGTGTACGTACGTTTTTTAAATGGCTCGCGCATTTCGCGCAGAAGAAACCGCTCTTCTCACACCAAAACTGCCGTGTAGTCCAGACGAAAGAACGAAACGTTACCGTAAACTACGCTGGGCTGGCGTTAGCTGCGACGTGCTCTAGTGGGGGATATCAAATTCATATTTACATCGCGAGCATGTGAGTATGTCGGTTCTTAGGCCGCAGAACGGTCTCGGTCACGGGCCACTAAGACATTGTGTGTGGGGTGATGCCACGCCAACGTAGAGTACGTCAGTTCAACTAAAACTTTTCAACTAAAACCCCCTAGAAAACTACTACAGACAAAAAGTTAACATTTACGTTTTGGATTATGTCCACGAAGTTCATTTTTTTTGTACAATACTGCTTTATGTTACATTGCTATTGGAAACATCTGCCAAAACTGTTAAAATGTTGAAAATACACCTCAAAGATTAAGTATCTCTGGTTAAAGAAACATATTTAGCGGAATGTGAGTAAAAGGATTTTTAAGTTCATAGCAATATTATAGATACGTAACTGAGCATTATATAATTGACCCTAAATGTAATAAAGAAAAGATATGTGTATGTACTTATGTAGTGTACTCATACCAAAGACAAAATCCTTCTCGTAGATTGATATTGTTTGAGAAGCACTCGTGTTGTAGTCTGTTGTGAACTGTATTCATACGAGCAGTATGTTATGTTATCATTGTACTGCAGTACGGTATTTCTGGTTTTGATGCTTTTCAATGTTTCCACAATTGGATGATTTGTTTTGTTTCAGATAATTAGGTGAGAAATATAATCTTTGTTAGAAAATGGGTAAGACATGAAGGCTTGATTGCTTTTTGATGTTTCCTGGTCTTGGTTTTGTCATGGGTACAATTGTTTATTCTTTTGTGTTCTTTTATTACAATTTTGAAATGTGAATATCATTTGTGTCATTTTTCCTTCGCAAATGGAGCAACTGATATATATATATATATATATATATATATATATAATTTCTTTTCTGTTTTTATAGAACACGAGATGTATTCTTAATTAGTTGAAGCAGATAATTGGTCAACGTAATGTGGAAGATTATTTGTATTTTTTAAGAGCAAATTTCACAATATGGGGTAGATGGCTCAGTGGTATCGAGTCGGCCTGTGGATCTTGAGAACCCTGGTTCGATCCCCACAGCCGACAAACAATTTTCACCAATTTAAAAATTTACCCCTGTGGCTCCCTCTCCACTAATATCTTTGAGGGCCGTGATTTGACGGCTGGTAACCGCACTTCACGTGTCAAAATATATCACTTACCGAAATCTGCTTAGGCAGAGTGCCACACCCAGTAATGGGTAAAAGGCGTGATGATATATATATTTTATTTTATTTTAAATTTCACAATATTTTAGATTATTGTCAGTTATTAATTATTATTCAAAAACAATGGCAGTGGCACATTATCGAATAAATTGATTTTGACTCATGAAGTGCAGTTACCAGTCGTCAGATTACGGCCGCCATAAATTTAAGTAGAGGGGGAGCCATAGGATGGATATATATATATATATATATATATATATATATATATATATATATATATATATATATATATATATATATATATATTTCTATTACATTTGTAAGTAAGCAACAAACAATCATCAATGTCAGAGAATTGGTGTTTTTTAGCTTTCTGGATAATTTTTTTAAAACTTCACTGTGGTTATTCCACAACGTGGTTCAAAATCGGCGATTCCAGTAAAATGTTTGCTACGGTTCGTTGTTCCGTACGTTACAGTCAGTATCTTTAATGAGTTCCGGACTGTTGCTCCTCGTGGTTGGTTGCTTTACTTGTCTTCGCTTCCTGCACACTACAGTACACGGTTTCTAGTCTGCACAGATAGCCTCAGATTAAACTACGAGTATCAACCAACCACTTCAGACAGAAATTGGTTGGTTCCGGTCTTTCTGGATTTGTTAATCTATAATTGTGTTTGAGATATTTCCTTGTAAGTAAATTCAATGTAAGATAGGACATATTTTATAAATTCATCGTAGTTTTCAGATTAACGTAAAAGCTGTAAATCAATAATGGCTTACTGATACTGTTTTGCAAGGATAGATATTAATATCGCACTAATGCCAATATTCGTCTCAACAAGCAAACGCGGTCATAATGATTAAATTGTCGAGACTATCATAGTCACTAATATGACAATTTAATTTTCAATATAATTTGCTGCTATTTAGTGAAATACTGTCCATGAAAATGTTGCACATCTTATTTAGCACTTACATGAAAGCCAATAATATTACCTATTTATTTAGTATGTTTATGGGGTAGGTGGCTCAGTAGTATCGAGTCAGCCTGTGGATCTTGAGAACCCTGGTTCGATCCCCACAGCCGACAAATAATTTTCACCAATTTAAATCTACCCCTGTAGCACCCCCTCCACTAACATCTTTGGGAGCCGTGACTTGTTGGCTGGTGACCGCACTTCACGCGAAGAGATATATCTTAAAGTTAAATTTATGACAGAAAAATTCGGATGACGCCTGGATTCGAACCAGGGACCCTCCGCTTGCCGGGCAGAGATGCAAACCGCTACACCACGTCACCTGTCTCCGACGTATGGCATCAACCGATTTCTTCTGTCATAGTGTCTAACGTAGCAACCAACTTTAAAATTATCTTCATTACTGTACGTTCAGTCGAAGTCATATGTTAAAAAAGAGATATATCACTTACCGAGATCTGTTACGGCAGAGTGCCACATCCAGTAATGGGTAAAAGCCGTAATGATATATTTATTTATGTATAATATATGCTGTTAGTTTGATACCAAATTATTTTATTCTTAAATTCGATAGATTTAACTGTCGGTTCTCGTTGAAACATTTTATAATAAAATAAAATTAAAAAACACTAGGTTAGTTTCAAATAATGTAAAGTTTATTTTACAATACGTATTTCGGTCGACTAGACCATATCTTGTTCACCTGATGATGGTCTAGTGATGATGGTCTAGTCGACCGAAATACGTATTGTAAAATAAACTTTACATTATTTGAAACTAACCTAGTGTTTTTTAATTTTATTTTATTTTATTCTTGTTTTATGCTGTCAATTTTATTTTATTTTTCTTGAAAATTATTTTAGCAAACTGCTCGATCTATTGATTCGGAAGTTTCCATAGTTTGCTATCGTGCTTGTTTGCTAAAAAAATTGTGCAAAATAAAAATTAATCTATAAAATAAGCAGATTTTGTCCTATTACTTGTGTGAATGGTTAATATCTGATAATTTGAACATGCCTTTTGACACCTAGATAATATAATCATTCAATGATACGAGTTGATAACATAATTGTGATAATGTATCAAAATTTTGTGTGGGTTGAATCCTTGAATTTAGACTAAAAACGAGTTTAGATTTTGCCGACCATAGGCTACCAACTTGTTGACCTCTCCCCCATCATAATTTTTTATAACTATATTAATTAATATAGAAACATTTAGTTCCTTTAAGAGATGATTTTAGTATTAGGGAAAGGATTCATTAATAGTGCTCATTTAAATTATAATCCAAGAGAAATATTTTTCTATTTAAATTAGGAAAGTTCGATAATAACAACAATAAAATAATACATTTCCACCATGTCTGAATAACGTTTATGTGAAAAATAAATCGAATGATTTTTAAAAATAAATTATACTAATATTTGCCACCCCTTAAATTTTTCCGCCCTAGACTTTAACTTATTTAGTCTACAGGTAAATCCGGCCAGGGGCGGATCCAGACTTCGAATTAGGGGGGAGTCATGGACTGAATTTTGTCTCCTTTAAATAATTTTTACAATCACATTAAATCACAGTAAATCGTCTTTGGAATCGCATTAACTCACATTAAATCATCTTTGGAATCACATTAATTCACATTAAATCACATTGAATAACATTAAATCATCTTTAGAATATACTTAGATAATAATTTTTATTTTCACCTCAAAAATTTTCCCTAAGAACGCCAACACTTTTTAAATCATAAAGTTTCAATATCTAAACGGTTCTTCGATAGAATACACAAATTATTGAATTAGAAGTTGATTTTCTAAGTGCAAATATCGGTAGTCACATACTTGACTAGGTCTTAAATAGAATACCTCTCCCATCTGCAGATCGAAATATTATCCCAACAAAATATTGGTTTTTGGTTATTTATTAGAATAATAAATTCAACAATAGTTCTTAATTATCTTAGAATTTTAAGCTCTTAGATAATATTTTCTATTTAATTTGTTTAACAAATTGTGTTGTCGTAAATAATGATATCATTATTATGTATTAGGGCCAACATAAAAAACATGCTTGGGGGGGGGGAGGTCATGACCACCATGACCACCATGACACCCCCCCCCCACCGGATCCGCCCCTGAATCCGGCACTGATTTAGACTTAGATCTCAAACAATTTTTGAATAAAAAGAACACCGATTATGTATAACCACATAATTAATTTGATAGTCTAATATAAAGTCTCTAGATTACTAAAGTACCGGAATTTCCTACCATATACTCAAACTGTTAAACAGCTGTTAGTTATTTTTGCTACAATATAAACTTCAAGCATAACGATACCTCAGTAGTATAGGGATTTTAATCTGGTATGTTCAAAACTGCTATATAACGCCGAATGTGAGTACTGGTGAAATTTGCTAGATAGTTGTCGCAAGGAAAGTTGAATTTATTAAGTTGGCAATACATTTGAGGCATCTCCTTTGAATCCACGTTATGTTAGTAATCCATAGTTTTATACCTATGTGAATAATGATCAAATAGAAAAAATTTAAAATTCAAATTCAGTTTAGGGTTGGTAGAATCTTCCCATGATTATAAATGTAAAATTAGTAGATTTAAATGGTAACTTATGGACATTTGTAGTAGCTTAGCATATGTCAGTCATATGGCGTCGCCATGCTTATCCTGTTGCAGACCGTTCACGGTTAAGTGAAACATATTGCTTAATATGATATGCAAATTTGTGTAGAGGAGTGTCTAAATACAATAGTCCTTACCGGCATATTACAAATTCGTAAAATACTAGTTTCTCTTTATAATTTCCGTTCACACCTATCATAAAATTTGTTGCTGCGAATTCTTCTTCCATTATACATGTGGTAATATTATAATTATTTCTGCTTAATAATATATTATAAAGTTTTATGAAACTATATTGATTTGCGAAATATTATGCATGTAAAATTATCCATGCAGGCGCGGTGGCCGAGCGTGTTAAAGCACATCTCTTAACATACTGTGACGTCACCCGAACCAAGGTTCGTCAGTTCGAATCCGCCTGTTGACAATGTGTGATTTGTCGTAAAATATAAAATACAGTTACATGTATTTATCACACTCGGGTGCTATAAACTAGTCACTTATACGCCTTAAATAATGTAGTATTTGACTACGAAAACCGGCGGTACGGCAGTGTAAAAACTGCGGCTCGGTGTGTCCGGTAGGCCCAGGCCCGATTTGGGCTGTAGTGCCATCAGAAGAAGAAGAAAATTATCCATAGATACTTTTCTTGATAATAATTAACCATAAGTTATTTAACTGTTATAATAAAAAATATTCAAGAAACGGAAAATCAATAAAATATGGTTTGTTATGGAGAAGAATAATTGGTGAAAATAATTCTATTAAATTTTAAAATTTATAGATCCAAACAAATCTGTTCATATAATTTTTATACTTGCAATCTAATCATATTGTCTTCCGGTAAAAATTCTATTCATTGTTCATATTTCTCGACACATTGTTTTACCGATAATGAAGTATCAAGTATGCAAATCTGCTTTATATTCATAAATCATTTACAATCGTATAATCTATCATTTTGATTCCAATTCTCTACACGTCACACCGTATATTCTCGCAATGCCATAGATAAATATTCTTCAAAGGTCAAAATCTTTCATATATCTTTGTCAAAGAATAGATTGTTCACATTTTCTAATGTCGGACGACAAACTTAGGAATAGAAACAGAGGAAACCTAAATTTCTAAACTAATATGCTTCTTCACATGAACTTTGTTCTAGGTGAAGAAGTGAGTTATACCATACTGATGAGCTCTAATAAGAGCGAAACGCGTCTATGGTTACTAACTGAACTGTGCTGGCCAGCCTCTGACGATGTCCTCATAAGGTGACTTGGAGGCTGAATTTTGTGAAACATAGCCAAGTGTTTACTTTATATTTTTATTAAACCTTGTTTCACCAAGTGTTGGATGACAATTAATTTTGTCTTTGTTGTTATTAATATGAATAAAAATGAGGAATTGGAACAGCATTTTGTAAGGCCGCCAGGTACTTCAAACGTCATTTTATTCCAATTTTTTCTCCAGTTTGTTTTGTGTCATAGACAGTTTCATGGAGCCTATAACTTAGTTGGATAAAGTATATAACCGGAACTCATAGGTCCCAGCTACAAATCCAGGCGCGATCCTATTTTTTTTTTCTGGATTTCATCCTAATTTTTTTTTCTTTTGCATAGAAAAATTTCGAAATCGGTTTAAAGTTCGTTTGATACGTTGATTAAAACTCATTTTAGCACAAGAACTAAAACATAAGAAATAAGTATCGTGTTTCACAATAAGTTTATTTGAATATTGATTTGAAAGTCCTATTTTCTCGTATTAAATCTGCGCAAATGAACTGCGCACTGATTTGGCACATTTTTGAACATCAAAGTATCTGCTGGTATTCAAAGCCCTAATTTTATTTTTTCTAATTAATATTATATCACATCGGGTTGTCCCTTTTGTTATATATTGGAGAAAAAATCAAGTAATTTTCAAGAAATTAAGGTTAAATTCGTCATATATGAAATGTCAAAAATATCTGTTATTTTATTACAAAATTTTTTAATCTGTTGCATATGTAGTTTCATTTTAGTACTACGAGTACCTTAAAATAAATTATTATATTAAATTCCATATTGAAATAAGTAGAATATTATAAATAGTGTCAAACAAGCTTTAAATAAAAAAATCAATTTTGTAACAAAATAATAGTTTCCTTAAACTGCAATAAAATAACTTTTGTAATAGAATGGATTTGAAAATTTCTTTGTCTATTTCTATAGATAACTGTAGACATGCTGACAAATACTCAAACAATTTTCTACTCTTACAAAATTTCACGTTATAAGGTAATCACATCTCATCTTTCACTATGGTTAGAGTAATTGGAAAAAATCCAAGTACTGTTATTTAAATTACTTGGGTGCTTTATTATATACAAGAGTTCAATTGTAGCATCATCAGGCACGTCAAAGTCGATAGACATAGCAGTGTTGTTAGCATCAACAGCTAACGATATCCAGCAAAGCAAGATGACGATCCTGATTAATTTCTATTGTGCTGGTATGACTGACGTAATTACGAAGCTACTAAATTGTTATCTACACATGCGGAATTAGAGTGTTATTAAATATTATAGAAGAATAGGCTAGTATTATACTAAACTTAATTAAATAACATTATAATAATACTTAAGGAAGAAATAAAATGCATATTGTAGAAATTTCACAAAAACTACATACCACATAATAGAGATGAAAAACTATCGGTAATTTCAACTATCGATTGTTCGATAGTGCTATCAGTAAACTATCGATGTATCGATAGTACTATCGATAGTCAATTAAATTACTAAACGATAGTTTCAGTTACTAAACGATAGTTTTAATTACTAAACGATAGTTACTAAACGATAGTTACTAAACGATAGTTACTAAACGATAGTTACTAAACAATAGTTACTAAACGATAGTTACTAAACGATAGTTACTAAACGATAATTACTAAACGATACTATCGATAGTTTTTTTCTTTTAATTACTTATCGATAGTATTTTTTTTACAAAAATATAAATAATTTTTTTTTCAAAATTAAAAAATCTTTGCCTATACAGAGTTTAAAATCATTTATTAAATTTGTTCCATTTTGAGAGAGAGGTAAAATAAAATTTATAATTTTTTAAATGTTACCCTCATCCCCTAAAATTTAAAACTGTTGATGTTGCTCTATATTAAGGGATGTGTGCTAAATAATTTCTTTGAATATGGTTTTGTTACAGTTAATATTACCCGCTCTAAGGTATGTAAAATGGGAGAAATAGAAAATAAGGAATTATACAATAAATGTCAAAAATTTATTTCTTTAAAATTTAGTCTTAATAACAAGATTTCAGAAGTTACAAATGTGAAAAATAAAAATCAAATGTAAGTATGTACTTCTATCCCTAGGTATATATCATTTCTTACATTAATTTATATATTTGTCGAGATCAAGATATTAGAAAAATTCTAAACACCTTTTATATTAATTTAGATCAAATAAAAAAGAAATGTGTTTTGGAGTTGTGATGCATACTGAATAAGTGGTAAGCGGAGACTGTCCTGGTTAGAAGGAAAAATGGTGGATTTTGGGGTGAACAAAGAAGTTTGGAATGTAGGTACTTGAAAAACAGATGTTGTTAGGTTCGGAGAAAGCGGGCGAAGTTACAATAGCAGGTAGTGGAGAAACATGAAAATTGTACAGAATTTTGCTTAGAAACTACAGAAAATGAACGAATATATACAGAGTGTTTTGCTAAGACTATTACAGAATATATACAAGGTGTGTGATTATTTGTATATGTGTGGTGATGTATTGGCCGCCACATGACCCTATAATATTCACTACAACACAAACTACAATGAACATCAGAGAACAATTGAATTTAAATTATCTCGTACCTGTTACCCTATAATAAATTTCTTAGAAATCTCACTTTGTCTTTCATCCCTTTAAAGTCTTCCGACAACCAATCGATTTACAGCTAACATTTGTGTACAGGTACTGTACAATAACGATATTGAATATAATTTGAATTATATCATTTAAATGTAGATGAAATCTTGACAAGTCATACTTAACACATAAGCTACCACGTGGTCCGCAAATAACACACGTATTCGAATTGCTCCGGGAACATAAGGTAATTTGCTTGTCATTACTCACAGTCAAGCCCGTGTTATTTATTATTTATTTATTTTTATTTTTAAATTATTTTATTTGAAAGATAGTTACTAAACGGTAATTACTAAACGATAGTTACTATATGATAATTACTAAACGATAGTTACTAAACGATAGTTACTAAACGATAGTTACTAAACGATAGTTACTAAACGATAGTTACTAAACGATAGTTACTAAACGATAGTTACTAAACGATAGTTACTAAGCGATAGTTACTAAACGATACTATCGATAGTTTTTTTTCTATTAATTACTTATCGATAGTACTTTATTTTTTAAAACTATCGATGTATCGATAGTACTATCGATAGTTTTTTCATCTCTACCACATAAATTGAAAATTGTAAAGTGAAAAATAAATCTTGTTTATAAAGAAACCATTTTTATTGGTTTTTTAATTACGTTCTAAAAAGTATGTAAGTAAAACTTAATGATACATGAAACAATGTTTCATCAAACCGAATTATTTTTAAAATTAGTAGTTACCAATTCATATCAAATGTTTCATCATTCTTATATTTCTCTGAAACGCAGTAACTTAGAACCCATAGATGGAAGGAGCAGCCAACTGTTTATGGATATAGCTAATTTCTTTTCTGTTTTTATAGAACACGAGATGTATTCTTAATTAGTTGAAGCAGATAATTGGTCAACAGTTATGCGTAATGTGGAAGATTATTTGTATTTTTTGTCCATTTAAGACAAAACTTCACAATATTTTAGATTATTGTCAGTTATTAATTATTATTCAAAAACAATCGTTTTAAAAGATTATATCATCGGACCTTTTAGCCATTGGCCAATTTTTTTAAGTGTACTGATACCATGTGACCAGCATGGCGTTACTCGTGTCTATTTTATTACTGTGAGTACTTAACAGGCGCGGTGGCCGAGCGTGTTGAAATACAATGGTATCTATACTGTGAAGAGAGAGAGCGAGGGCCAATTATTGGTGTAAGCAAAATATATAAATTATTTAGAAAGAAACGTTTCAGATCATATTATTATTAAAATCTCCAACAGTTACTTGTGGACGACACGGAACGAAGAAAATATTTTTGTGAGAATTCACCACATGTCACTGTCAACCAATAGAATCACGAATTTGTTTGAAAATGAACCAATGAAATGTACATTTCGTCGGAAATTCATCGCTGATGCAATTGATAACGGAAATACCACTGTTAATAATATCCTTGGTTACGAATAAAATAAATTATATTTTTAATATTTTCATAAACGTCAATTTTGAATATTAAATGTAAAATAAATAAATAAATATATCATCACGCCTTTTACCCACTACTGGGTGTGGCACTCTGCCTAAGCAGATCTCGGTAAGTGATATATTTTTTTCGCGTGAAGTACGGTTACCAGCCGTCAAATCACGGCCTCCAAAGATATTATCGGTGGAGGAGCCACAGGGGTAGATTTTTTTAAATTGGTGAAAATTGTTTGTCGGCTGTGGGGATCGAACCAGGGTTCTCAAGATCCACAGGCCGACTCGATACCACTGAGCCACCTACCCCATATAATATAATATTAAATGTACACTGAAAAAATGTAGAATTTTCATCACTGTAATACCTAATTAATAATGTGCAAATAAATACCTAACTATTCTTGTTAATTAACTCTTGTTTGATAAATTCTCAAGCCGAATACAACTCGTAGTATGAAAATTGACAGATAATATTTTGACATAAATATACAATCGTTGTTACGGAAATAGGAAACACAACTCGTGCTTCGCACTCGTTATGTTTCCATTTCCATAACAACTCATAATTTATGTCAAAATATTTTCAGCAATTTTCATACTACTTGTTATATTATATATGAAAGAATGTTCTAAAATGTTAATAATCATCTACCTATATAAAATATATTTCTTATAGATGAAGCACATTTGTATTTACATGGCGAGGTAAGTTCTCAAAATTATAGGTCTTGGAGCAGAGAAAATCTACAATTATATCATGGACTCAACAAAAAAAAAAATTTAACGTTTCGGTTGGTATGATAGAAATTTAGGAACTCACACTATTGGACCATTTTTTATTAACAGGAATATTACTTCTCAAAATTATTTGTATTTATTGAAAAATGAAGTCATACCTGCGATCAGATTATTAAATATTGAATACTCATGGTTTCTACATAAGGGTACATCTGCGCACAATGTCCAAATTGTGAGAAAAAGAAGGGGACATGTGGATAAGTTGTTCCATGTTTTTATTTGGTCGTGTATAGGAAATGCAATACCGGGATCCCGGGACATAAATTGTCCGGTATTCAAACCGGTATTTATCATAAAAATACCGGTATTTCGGTATATTTTCAATTGAAGTATAAGATACAATTTAGCGGAATGTTATTATTATTTATTACTTTAACGTTTAACTCCTTTTTAAAATTATGTTATTGAAGAGTTGGCAAGCTTGTGTATTTGTCAAGTATTAGCTGGCCGATCGCTAATTCGTAGTAGTTTCGTAGTCGTTCGTTAGCAAATAGCATTATTAAGTCAAGTCAAATCAAAAGACAACTAGTAATATTTTGGATTGTTAAAATAATATTTATTTCAATTCTAGTCACAGTACGAAAACTATATAATTGAAATAGATAGTATGTAGATATAATTGCGAAACGCGGCGTTCTAAATAATAAGCTCAAGCGGCGCCGTGACGTCACTCGACATCGTAGTTCTTGCCCAGCTGTTTGTGCATGCACCGTCTGCCCCTAGTTTAAATGTATAGGCAGTGGCAGCTAGATTTACTGGTAGATAATTAGTGTTTTTGAATGAAAATATCAATAAATATAAATAAACCCTAGTGTCTTCCGTAAGTATAAACTTTAATCGGGCGATTTTGATAAAAATTCCACGTGGACATGTAGTTTTTGATACTTAAAAATGTATGAATAATATGTTACATAAATGTCTTGTTACCGAACACAAAGAAATATTACATTTTAACAATTAAATTTGAGATAAACGGCTTTAGCATCATATTTGGACGTTTTAAAAATAATATTCTTTCAAATCACTATAATATTTTTGCATATTTTTAGATTTTAACAGTTATAAATAATATTTTTATTTCGAAAAACGTGATATATATTATTATTTACGTACATAAATAATATTTTTTATACATGAAAATGTGTAAAAGTATTATTTTTTAATGTACTTTGTGCATTTTGTATCCATTTTTAAAAGAATTTAGTTTGTTCAAACGATAAATTTGCCGAAGTGAACGTGTTCGTTGCATAAGTGTAGTCAGTATGACGCTGGGTATCGTTGAATGTAGCTGCATAAAATATTCGTACTTTATAACAAAATAATGGGTAAAAAATTCACTTGATTAATATTCTAACATTTTCGATAGATATTTGATTTTAAATGTAGTGTAAAAATTACTTTGTAATTTACTAATTGTTAATTATTATTCTAAACAATATTCTATTCATTTCGAGTATTTATCTCAATTTTTTAATTTCAACAATTAAAAATTTAATTCAAATATTGTTTAAATTACTTATTATCATTTACATATATAAATTTAGTTTTCTATGCATTTAAATTGGTACAAGTATTAATTTTGTTGTGTGTTCCGATGTTAATTAAACAAGTCTGTGCATGCAAGTCCACCTACTCTCAACAAGCAAAGCCATTTATTCGAGCTGTCAGCGTTTACCAATATAGTCTTAATAATTTGTACTCGTAATTCAGTCATTTTGTAGTCAGTGACCAAGTTAAAATTCAAGTGAATAGTCGTGCGTGGTTTAAATCTCGAGTGAAAAAGTTTTCGTGTGTAGTGTTGTGCCCAGAGAAGGTTCCGGATTGCAGTTGGCATTTGTTGATACCATGCTAAAGCCTTCTAAATGGTAGGTTCATTTTTTAAAGCATTTTAAAACTATTCTGTTGATTGTTTTCTCTAGTATCATTATTCTCGTTTATTTTTATGTGTACTAATATATTTTTTCAATTGTTGCAGGTTCCGGAGAACTTACAGGAGGCAAGGTGAGTAACAACATACATGTGCTTTCTTGTCTATCTCTTTTGCAGTAGTACTGTAGGAGTAATTCTATTTACTCATTATTATATATTTCATACTTCTTAAATGAGATTCTTAACCTGACTCAATATTTGCTATTTATTCAAAAATATTTATACAAATGACTAATTTAAATAAATGTTTAGATTGACCCTAATTAACTCGTAACTGAAAACATTTATCAGCTATTCAATAATTTTTTTTTGGGACTTTTAAATAAATAAATACAGGATAAAATCACAAATTTAGGCTAGTCTGGTTTTCACATGGAGTGTTTTGAATTCTCAGGTGATTAAATTATATATACAGTCCCAGAAAATTTTCTAAAATACATATAAGAATGAATTATTTATAAAGTAAGATTGCATATATTCCAGAAAAATTGGTAATGTTTTTTAAAAGAATTCACACAGTGTTTGAATACTTTTTAAAGTACATTTTAGATTTAGTTTTGCTAAAAAAAAGTAAGTTTTTTTAAATAATATATAAAGGCCTTGATTAATCATTAAAATACTTGTAAGATTGTATATTTTCTAGAAAAATTGGTAATGCCTGTTAAATAATTCATATAGTTTTTGAATATTTTTTAATCTGTAAGATTGTGGTTATTAAAAAAAATCATAAAGGTTTTAATTAAATTTTAAAGTACTTTTAAAATTTTATAATAAGAATTAAATTAGTTAACACTTATAAATTGAGGCTTTAGGTTCAAATCCTGGTATCCTCTTAGTTTTTATGTTGTTTAAAGATTTTTATAATGAAAGATCTGCAATAATAATTTAATTCTATAATTACACCTACATTACATTTAGATATTGCGGCACTTTTTCATTCTTAAATTTGACTACATTTAATAATACCCAGGTAATTAAAGATGAGAATAAGACATAATTTAAAAATTTATACGTCAGTAATGGAGTACAAACAAATAATGATATTGACAAGAGCTATTTGAAATAATATTACGCATCGATATTTAATTTATATAGAGATTACAGGCATACTTAAATTAGTGAATCTATGTTTGGTCAAATGTACTACACTATTAAGGCCGCAAGTAACAAATTGCTAACTTCAGAATGAATGTTTTACTTTATCCATATCCATATATTAATAATAATAATAATTTTAATATAAGCTATCTTAATTTATGAGAGATTATTTAGTCAAATAATTAGTAAGTACCTCCTTAAGTTAAATATTACTTAATCATGTAATCAAAATATCTTAATAACAACAACATGTATCTAATTTTTAATTTCGTATTTTCTCTATGGATGTCTAGCATTTAAAACGCGATTTTCTATAATCATTATCGATGTCAAAGAACTATAAGCATGCGAAGTTACAGCCATGTATCGAATGTGTAAGCACAGTAAACACAAAATAGTCAAGTTGCTTATATGCGTAGGAAGACTCTTACAAGCAAGCGGTATGCTTATGTACGTAATAGCTATTTTATATGTGTTTTCGTACTAGTATTATACAATAAATATAACTTTGGTATCTTATGTGCGTAGACATTGTATATAAATATGCTTTGTTACAATATAACAATTTAGCCTTGTGGTTTAGAATTTGATCTATTGGGACCTCAGAATCTACTTCGACTTCGGTTAAATTAGATAAAAGATGTCAGATTGGGAGGACAATTTAACAATATTTTGTTTTTCTGAAATACATAGCTCACAAGGTATGTGGAGCTAGCCATATTTTTTAAATAATTTAAATTTTCAAATAACAGTGGATAAAGAGAATAATATCAAATAAAATTTTTAGGTCTATAGCCTTCCTTATATTAAAATAATACTTTCAGTTCCTCATTTTTAAGGTATGACATTAATTTATTTTTTAAATGGAATTAATTGTTAGAAATTACTCGTACATATCTAAATAGCATATCTTCCCTCGTTTCAATGATACTAATCTAGTTTTGTTTTCTTGATTTTTAAATGCATTAGTAAATAAGTTTAATAATTGTTTAACAAATTTTGATAAAAATTATGAAATAACTGATCAGCTTTATTGTTTTGATGATATAAGAAATATTATAATTTAAGTAAAGAAGTATTAAATTCATATGCCACATGATTAAGGTTCAATAAATCAATTGATTATGTTAATTAAATCAAGCAAACTTAGCATCATTAAAAAGAGAAAATAGGGCTTTAATATCTATATTTTTTTATTTAAAACTTTTTATCTCTATCTACTACTATTGTTTCATCAAAATTATTCGTTATTTCCATATTTTCACTCATATCTATTGACCTATACATTTTTTGGAAAAACAAAAACATTGTTATATTATTCTACTACTTGTCTTATTCAGATCCAGTTGTACGAATCATGGTTACAGTACTATTAGGAAGAGGTTAGTCAAAAAGCTGTTGTACGATGACTGGTTAAGCATACAATTCATGTGTGTCAGCATTATACAATTTAATCCCAAGGGTGACACTTGTATAGGAAATCTCATGTATATGGTCAAATTACTGTTATTACAGTTTAATAATGACAACAATGAAGATATATATTTATTACCTGTTTCTCGTGTTTTGTCATTATTTTATCTTGTTATATTTTGTATAATTTCGGACAGCCACCTAGAATAGTTGAATAAAAGTAATTTCTGATATTTTGCAAATATCTTATTTATCCCGAATTTTTTCATATACATTTATGACAAGTAATACATCGTTGAAAAAAAAATTGGCTGTTTTTATTTTAATAAAATCATTCTAGGTTCCTATTTGAAAAATAAAAGTTGATAGTCGTATTATGTAAACCTGACTTTATAAAAAATTTCTATATGTGTCATAAAATAGTATATTTAATATACTAAAACTTCCATATGAAGAAAATTTTTCTATTTCTTATAATAAAAAAGTTAAGAGGGGGTTCGTCTTCGCAGACTCACCCTGTATATAAACAAATACTTATTAATTGTGTGCCTACTTTCCCTAAATAATAAATAGTAAAAATAACTTAATTATTCAAGAAGTGAGAGGTGATAAGTTTAAAATTCAAATTATTTGCAACTTTTAATAGTTAATTCTAAAAATTTCAGATTTTGAAATCGAATTCAAAATCATTTTGAAATTGATACTTATATTTGAATTATTAAAAATTAAATTCTTGTTAAATGCTGGAAAGTAGTAGTAGGTAAATAGATAAGAAGCATGAATTTAAAATGATGTCAGACTATCTATGCCGAAAAAGCAGTCCATGATTGATGGATGATAGTACGAGAGTATGAGACGTACTTAAATTTACATACGTGCTACATTTATCATATTAATTGCGGGCAAAATAGATTTTTCAACTTATATACAGCATCTTTATAGTATTAATGAGTAATCAAGTGTTCAATAGGTTAACTAATTAGACGCGGAACTTGTATGATAATTTAGAAGTTTAATTGCCATGTACAACTAAACAAAAAGTAGAAATCTACGATTTTAGAAAACGGAACCTATATTAATGAATATAAAGATTTTATAACCTAGAAACTAATCTAGAATTCTGGAAATGCAATATTTTAATTAAAAATGAGGTAAAAGAAGCGAAAAATATTTATACATACACTAATTAGGTTAGTTCTTTAGTTAACTTCTGGTCTCATAATTGCAAAAAAGATGATGAGAATAAGATAAATACTTTTATATTGTTAGCCTACTTTCATTAATTTTTAGTAAAATAGTTTTGCAGTTGCCATCATCAAAACACATATTAGGAATCAATCTAAAAGTTTATGATACATTAATAGAAATACGAGTACATTATAATGCTATTGATAATTAATAATATACATTGAAACTGAACCACAACGAGTCCGATTACTTGTTTCGAAACCAAACCATATATAATTTCGAGACCATGTTTGTTGACTGGAACAGTTTGTTCCTGAAAATTTTGGTTAATTTTGCCGCGATTATCACTAATAATTTGTTGATGTTTTAATTACCTACTTTTTAATTTGTTGCTGGAATATGATACAAAATGGGTTTGCACACAGTATTATTTCAAGTTAATAGTAATTAACAACAAAGACAAAATTAATTGTCATCCAACACTCGGTGAAACAAGGTTTAATAAAAATATAAAGTAAACACTTGGCTATGTTTCACAAAATTCAGCCTCCAAGTCACCTTATGCGGCAGAGGCTGGCCAGCACAGTTCAGTTAGTAACCATAGACGCGTTTCGCTCTTATTAGAGCTCATCAGTATGGTATAACTCACTTCTTCACCTAGAACAAAGTTCATGTGAAGAAGCTGGTGACGAAGAACTGTGCCAGCAGAGAATAAGATCTCTAACAAACTAGTAAGATGATATGAGAAGTTTTGTGGAACTGGTCATGCCATCTACCGAAAAAAAGGGAAAGCTACGCAATAGCAATAGTAATTACTGTCAATTTTTTTTTTAAAATCAAATATTCATTACTGGATGTGGCATTCTGCCGTAGTAAATCTCAGTAAGTGATAACAATGGTCCTCAAAAATGTTTGGCTGTGGGAATCAAACCCGGGTTCTCAAATCTACAGGCCGACTCGATACCACTGAGCCACCTACCATATAAAAATACTTTATATTATAGAGCAAACTAATTTAAAACGAAGTGTCACTTTGTCAGAAATATTTAAAATATGAATTCCTAATTACTAAAGTACTTAAGACAACCATAAATGAACCATGACCACAGTTAAAAGAGAATAAGAACTCTTTTAATACTCGTAGCATGCAAATAAATATAGTATCTACTGGAACAAAGAAACAGAATAAAAAGAATGTATTTAACGTGTGCCGCATCCACAACATATCTACAAGGTTCGAATTACGCACCCGTTGCCATTCTTGTAAAACACGCATGTCTCATTGTTACGACATGCACCCAAGTGTGGTTCCTGAAGATATAGAATTCACACGATTCTACTCTATTTCCTTCTTCCTCATTTCCATTCAACAAAATGTAACAGAAAGGGACAAAACTAGAGCACTTGTCTTAGATTTTCAAGCGGGATTTTGAAATACTGTGTTTTAGAATTAATTGCAGGATGTTAATTTTTTTCATTAGCTGTCTGCATTTTTAAGATAATTATAATTAATAATAATCTTTGGGCTGTATTAGCATATTTAGGATTAAACACTGTAGAGGTACGTACGTTATACTTTGTATATTTCTGAATATTTTAATATTTATAATAATATAATAGCCTTTTTTATTTCAATAAATTGAAATACCTTTGTTTTATGTCTAGTAGCGATTTTAGAAAACTTACATTTCGAATTTGATTCGAGATACGATCCGAAATCCGACCGACATGTAATCCGAAATCCGATTCGATTAGAAATTATCTAATTTGTTTTATTTCTCATGGCACTCTGATAATTGCTTTAAAGCGTGTATTTTCTTTTGCTTCTAACTCGGACATAAGAAATAATTGAACAACAAATTTATACCCTATGGATGCAGTTTTTCATTCTGAACATTTTTCTTCACTACAATTTTATTCTAAAATTAAGAGATATCGCTAAATCAAAATTTTAACATTGAATTGCCTATGTTCGGAAAAAAGTAGTCATCCGGTACATATATTATATATATATATATATATATATATATATATATATATATATATATATATATATATATATATATATATTACGTAACTGTGCTCAAGAAATTATTCATTTGTTAGGTGGTAACACTGCTGTTTGACAGTTGATGTTACGGATATAACCTAACAAATATTCTGTAATTGTTCTTATTATTATTTATGGTCGTAAATAAAGTATAATACACAACTCGAATTGTAACGCAATACATTGCTCGTGAAATTACTGCACCCGTCCAGGCTCGTGCACAACTTTTTCACTCGCACGTAATGTACTTTTATAATTCTCGTTATGTAATATACTATTATGATTCTCATTTTTATTTAAATTGAATTCAAATAAAAATAATTTTATTGTTTATTGTTTGCATATTTTGGGAATTAATAATAGTATTCGTAAAATGTTAAAAAACACATGTTTCAGTTTCCATATTTATTATTTTCTTTTACAAATGTTATTTAGAGCTATTAAAGCGAACACTTAAAATTAAGCGTTTAGTTTATCCCGACACCATGTAACAAGTGCTATTTATGTTAAATATAATTAAGTTTCATATTACAGTCAATTTACCAGTAGCTAACATATCTCCACAATTAACTTTGATACAAATAGATCAGCTAAATAGCAATATCCTTAATATTATTAAATTGATACTTTCATCATAAAACAGTTCAGGTATATCAGAAGTAACTACTGTTACTTTTATTTTTAATTAACGTGAAGTTACAGTTTAACCAGGTTTAACCGATACCTGTAAGCGCTTAACTGTTCCATCTAGCGGTTTAAGTTAGTAATGGAAAAAGATCAAATCTAAACATAGTTATATAACATGAAATACAGTAAATCTTATATTTTATTATACGTTGGAAATGACACATTTGCATTAATGATATGAAAATATTTCATAATTGTCTCGACCTCCAAACAACGAATAACCTTGCATTTTGCCGACATCTTTCAAAGGTGGATTATAAATAAATTTGTAACATTTTTCAGATCAAACGATATAACTGTTGCAAATTCTTTTAATCAAGGACATAAATTAGTTTAGATAGCAAACAAAATATGTTTATTTTTCTTTATTTTTGTAGTGCAATGTGTTAAAGATGGCAGTTTATCTATAAATTTAAAATCGACTTTCAGTTTCAATTAAAGTATCCATTTAAATACGAGCTAAGTCACACATGGTTTGGACATGTAAATACGATCATTGTATTGTTTTAATTGTTGATTTTAATGTTAAAAAATCTAATCTTAATGTTAAAAAACTATTCATTTAACTTAATCAAGAATCACTGGTCTTTATTTTATGTGCGGTTGGTTTCATTGCCTATGTTAAACTAGGGTTGCCAGAGGTCCTGCTTTTCCGAGATAGTTCCAATTTATGCCGTTTAATAATAATAATAAATCTTTATTCAGCATATACTAGTTCAGTGATTTGAAAACTGTGATCCGCGAGTCAGTTCTTAATAATCCGCGCAAACAAAATTATTAATAATAATGGGCCTTTTCGCAAAAAAAATTAAAATTATAAACAAAATGTTTTGAGTAGTTCATGTAAAATTGATTACACATCTAATTCTAATTATATTCTTGTTTTGTCGCGCACGAAAAAATGTGTCCATTCGAATTAACATAGCATACAAAAATCGAAGCACATTTATTCCAAGTAGTTATATATGGATAAACTCGATCAATGTTTTTCTTGATGTTGGTGATCCGCGGTTAGCGAGGCATTCTGAAACTTGTCCGCAACTGTCGAAAGTTTGAGAAATACTGGGCTAGTTAATATAATAATAATAAATAATAATAAATACTTAGGTATTATGTTCATAGTGCACACTAATATTTACAATATTGCTTTCACTTTGTATTTAAATTATTAGCATTTTTCATTTCTAGACAAATTGTTATACATAAATAATTCACTAACAAAAATAGATTTACTTGCTAGCACTTTATTAGTTTTAGAAATACCTATATAATTGTTGATCTTTACGTGCTGTGTCCCATGCACATATTTAAAATGTTGTGATAGTTATATTGGTAATCTTAATGTTACTCTTTTATAAGTAAAAATCTAGATATTATAGTCCATAAACTTTTTCACATTGACCAACATGTTCAGTATATAAGTAATACTCGTGCATTAACTGCATATATATATATATATATATATAAATCTACCCCTGTGGTTCCCCTTCCACTAACATCTTTGGAGGCCGTGATTTGACGGCTGGTAAGCGCACTTCACGCGAAAAAATATATCTCTTACCGAGATCTGTTTAGGCAGAGTGCCACACCCAGTAATGGGTAAAAGGCGTGATGATATATTTATATATATATATATATATATATATATATATTTAATATTATTTTGACACAAACTGATGAACAATATGTAAAATGCGGCAGTATAATTTTACCAAACGTACTCCAGATAGACAATTGATGATCGGCATCAACGAATTTCCAGGTTTATCAACAGTAATAAAAAATCTAAGAAATTGCTTCTTTTCGTTTGTTCCGTTATTGTCGCAGCCATATGATATGCCTTCTGGATTAAAACAAATAAATACTTATGTTAAAGAAAATAAACATGCCCAAGATAATAAAAAAATACCTTCAATAATTATGTTTATCTAACTTTGTTTTCGGACAACGTCTCCCTTCTTATTCCGGTTATAATTGTATATTAGACAAGCTTGTTACAAAAAGTTTAAATGAAAATTGGCAAATTAATTTATTACATGGATAAAAATTTGTTTGTATATGATATGACTTTCTTTCTTTATTAATTTTACTGATAAAAAAAACATCAAGGCTGACTAAATCACACCTGCTCGTTTTATTTTACGAAAGAAGTTTTTTCTCGTCGCTTGTCAACCACGCGATCTGTCATCGACGTTGACAGAAAGTGGGAAAGAAAAATGTCCGATTAATACTTTTGATTAATCAGAAAAATCAAGCGTGAAAAAATTAATTGGCATTCTGATTTTTGTTTGTTATTTTATTCGAGAATAAATTATTGGAACATGAAAGAAAAAAATGGCTTATCTTTTGCATAAATTTTGATTTTAATTTAAACTTTGTAAAACAAATCCATAAGAAAATATATAAGTCAAATGAAAAAATTGCTTGGTTGAGTGCCACCTAATTTAGTTAGATTATGTAGGTACAACATTCATTTTGTAATAAAATTTATTTCATCTAAGAAAAAATATAAAATTTCAAGGCAAAGGTGTGAAAGTACGGTATACTTTACCGGCAAAGTAAAAGATAATAATTCTGCCGCTCCTAAACTACCAAGAGCATAAACATTTTACTATCTTGATTCTTAGGACTAAACATGCTCTGATTGTTGTTTACTATGTTATCTTGATTCGTAAATAAAGTTGTCTTCCTTCAAACCAAATGTTAATGTTATGTTTAAATGTGATTAAAATATTTCAATTATTTCTTTGTATGAAATGTAATTATCGCCAAGAGTATATATTGTATATCTTAATTAATTCAAATTCATCTTCAGTTTTACCCGATTAACACTTTTTATACAGAAAAGTATAAATAAATTAATTCTTACATATTAGACTAGAAAATCGTTGTTTGCTTTCTTTATATTTGTTTTTATTATTAAATAAATTAATGCTTCGAATAAAATTAATATATCATCAAGTCGTTTTATTCTCTTTTTTATAGTTATAAGGAATTCCTTTTAAAATATCTAAGTTTCAAGTAAGTTTGAAAATAAAATAAAACGACAGTTGGGCTTACCATTTCTCATTAAACTATTTATAATTGTAAAGTGATTTTAATAGTGAGCAAAATGAACGAAACTAATTAATTATCTCGTGATCAAATATTTAGTACCACAGTTAAAACCATTTCCAGCATATATGTTACAGAAACATAAAGTAATCAATAATTAATTAATGATAAATGTATTCAATACTGCTTCTTAATTTCACATGCGGACCATATAATTATTCGACATCAAAGCTTAAGGAAACCAGATCTGGAGCATACAGCTTTTGTAGTTGCATCATATTATGAAGACTTGATAAATATGTTTGTGCAAAGAAAGAAAAAAATAATAAAGGACTCTTAGCAAAATTTTATTCCTTCTATATATATTAGGGTATAGATATATGGTGTAGATAATTTATTTAAAAATTCAAGTTCGATTCCTACAGCAGACACATTATTTTTTACCACATTAAAATTACTCCCCTCTCAAATGGCACTTTACGTGTGAATTTATATTTTCTGTGGATTCTGTAGTTTATTTAAAGAAATATCATATATCAATTAATAGCTATTTATGATACAAGGGTAAAAAGTGGTATTTTATGAGTGAGTGGGGAAGTTCACGAAACGAGGCGAAGGCGAGTGAAACAACCCCACGAACGAAATAAAATCACTTTTAACACTTACATCATAGACTATGTTTTCTACAAACATGATTCTACATTTTAATTTTACAAATAATTTATTTACTTATTTATGACAGTTTAGTAACAAAAGATAGTTTATAGTAATCTAATGAAATACGTAGTCTACGTTACGATTTCAATAAAATTTGAAAGGTATTTATTAGTTTCGTGAAAATGTTCTGCTTCAAGAGCTACTTTAGCATTATTTCCGATATAATTGAAACAGCAATATGAATCAGCATATACAGATTTATGAAATGGTGCAACGACAAACAAGTAGAGCCTTTTACTCATTACTGGGTGAAATAAATATAACAAATTATAATAATTATAGCATAATAATATATCAAAAGAATAAATATGTTTCAATAAATAAATAAAATATGTTTGGCCACAATTTTAAATCTAGTGTTAAAAGTTACTTTTAACACTAATGCTATAAAATAATTTGCTAAGCGGTCGTTAAAAGGCCTTTTTAGTAGTGTTTGTATAAAACTATATTTTCATTATCTAAGTCAGACCATTAAAAAAAGAGGGAAAAGAAAGAAGAATCCCATATAGTAATATTTACACTCATAATGTTATGAGTAGAGAAGTAAAAAAATATAAATTAAAAGGTTATGATAAAATTATTTGGAAATATATAAAGTTACAAAATTATAGAGAAAAGTAATCAAAATGGCTGGTAGCACAAGCTTTGTTTTTGCCTGTTTCAAGAGCAGTGTATTTGGGTGTTTTACCTATCTCTAACATGTTAAAACCGTGCTCTTAGAACACCCGAAAACAGAGCTTGTGCTACCAGCCTATGTGTATCTTACACGCGTTTTTTCCACTAGACTAAAAGTAAACAATATCTAGCGCAAAACAATGGATAGAATAAACGCCGTCACTATATTGAGTTCATACACTGACAAACAGGAAACTTTTATTTATTTATTTAACAAAGAAAATATCAATTAATTTATTATGCTGTCAATTTCAGTATACGGTAACTTCTTATTAATTTATATAGAATATAAACTTGTTTAAATTAAACTTATTGTTTCGTGTTTCTGTAAAAATTCAATGATAATTACTTGAGAGAGAACGGCAATGAAAACATGTGATTAAATATATTTTAATTACTGGGCCATGGAATTAACTCGTATATGATTTGTGGTAGGTGGCTCAGTGGTATCAAGTCGGCATGTGAATCTTGAGAACCCTAGTTCGATCCCCACAGCCAACAAACAATTTTCACCAAATTAAATCTACCCCTGTGGTTCCCCTTCCACTAACATCTTTGGAGGCCGTGATTTGACGGCTGGTAATCGCACTTCAAGCGAAGAAATATGTCAGTTATCGAGATCTGCTACGGCAGAGTGCCACAGTCAGTAATGGGTAAAAGGCGTGACGATATATTTATTTATTTATTTGTTTTCGAACAGGAATTATTTGAAATTTATTCTCTGCTACAAGCAAGTGGTTCAGGATTAGAACCTTTTTTATATTATTTCGAAAACAGCTCCAATTTGATCTACTTTTCTTTTTATCTGTTATTGGAATCTTTAAGAATACGATTGGCTGGTGAAAAGATCTTGAGGCGTTCTTCTTGGAACCAGCAAGTTCCGCTACACATTTAATTATCGACGATTGTATTCCGAGGGCCGGTATTGTTTCAAGATGACTCGTTTTACGATCTGGCTTGTTCGCACATTTTGTCCAGATATGAATTATTCGCCATTGTTTCCTTGCACGTTAATTAGAAAGTGCCTACTTGATCTTATTCTCTTTGTTGGAGCGAAAATTACAACATTGTATTGCTTAATTTGTTGTTTCTGAATTGTCCCGGTTTCAGAAGCTGAAAGAGCTGCTAATTTTTATGATTCTCTGTAATTTACTTCTTTTATGTAATTGCGAAAAACAAAACAAGTTTACATTTATAAAAGAAACAATAACAGACAGAATTCAAAATGTAAACTAGTTTTTCTAGTAGTGACGTATCTAGGTATTGTCGTAAAGCAAGCACATGATATTCAGCTGTGTTAATAACAAAATAATCATATAAAAATAATTTGTTGTGAGATTATTTTTATGTAACTCTATCATAAAAATTTACGCGATTCTGTCCACGAAATTAATCTTTTTTGTACAGGTTGGTTGGTTTTTCACTAGTTGCACAATAATCTTTTTAAATTAGCAGTTTTTTAATGTACGTATGGACTCCTGTGATTACAAGACTCAGCTAACGATTATTTTCAATAATTTTAAAATTATAATTGTAGCCATCATGTCATATTCTTGGTTAAACGCCTTCTATGTAAAAACAAATAATTTCATAAATCTCATTGACTGGTAGCACAAGCTCTGTTTTTGGGTGTTTTAAGAGGACGGTTTTAACATGTTACAGATAGCTAAAACACCCAAATACACTGCTCTTAAAACAGGCAAAAACAGAGCTTGTGCTACCAGCCATTATGTTTATTTTGAACCGAAACCGTAAAAAACGTAGTCGAAAAAGACTGACATTTATTATGTAAAAAACCGAAACCGATATGATATTTTCAAAAAATCGTAACCGATAAACAAACCGAAATTTTACTGATTTAAAAACCGTTAACTGTAACCGGTAGGGCCCCTGCTAATGAATGTTATGAAATTCATAAATCATAGAAATATTAGCATCGTTGAAATAAGAAAAAAATATTTTAATAAAGATATTCTTATGTATTGTTTACATTTTAAAAATTTTGAAAATGTGTCACAGTAAAAAATATTTGCCTTCGTAACTGAATACATCTTAAAAATATGTACATGTTTTATTCGTAAATTGTCTCTTTATTTCCCACTATTTCTTAATTAAAATTATTTAAAGAATATTGTCAATTTTATATTTTCATGTATAATACAACACAAATATTATCGAATATATTGAGTGGGTCAATACAATATATTCTGATAATTTTGAACACCCGTGTTATATTTGTTATGATTTATGATTATATAATACTAAAAGAATGAAACGAAATTGTTATATCACAAAATAACATCAAAATAACAATAAAAATTAAAATTTTCACGTTAGCAATGATTATAGTTTGTTGAATAAAAAACGCAATTACGACTTTGTTACTATGATGACGATGCTTTTTTTATGTATTTGTGGGTGCAAGATTTCATATTTTTACGTTATTTTGTTCTTAAGTATGATGGGTTGATTTTTTTATGAGTTATATAATCACTATTATCTAGTCACCTAAACTTTACTTTGGAAAAACTCATGCATCTTTAAAATCGTCTCATAAAATGACATTACTTTGTTACTTGAACCAATCATCCTGTATAGCTTAGGTAAGCAAATAACTAATGCAGATAACAGTATGTTCTAGTTTTTGAATTTATTGTTAAATATGGGCATGGCGTATTCCCATATTCTTACTGAATACACGCCTGCTCAAGATAGTATCTACCATGGTAAAGTAGTCCGATTTTGCAATTATGACACATAATGACTGAAACACCGAAGCATGAATGAGATTTCAGAATTACGAAGCAAAAACTGTTTTAATTATAAATTTAAGCGCACCAAAAAGTATTTGTATGGTATTTAAAATATGAATGTTTTTAGTTTGGCCTGATAATTATTTACGATCGACTCACGAAAGGAAAAGGCAGATAAAAAATGTTAAATGTCTGTCGGAGCCACCATCAGGTAATCGTTGGTATGTTTGTGGCCTCCGGGCTTGGTTTTGACACTATGATTATGGCGTTAGACCATGCGTTAGTATGCGGTTAACATACCCATCTTCGTTGGAAGGCTTGCATGTCTCAAATGGTCCTTTGTTCTTTCATATTTTTTAAGTACAGTCATGTCATGCCAACACTAGAGGTTATTTATTTTAGATTGTCTGGCCAGATGAATACATATTTCGTTTTGAATGACATGGTTATATTGATGGCTAGAGAGATGCTATGCAATTGTAAATTTAATTTAAACAGTAAATAAGAGTAGATAGAATGTCGATAACCTTTTATCATACTTTTATTTTAAATATCGTTATCAATTTATTAAAATTAATTTACTATTATACAATTTATAGACAAGTATTATTCTTCTAAGTCTTCAATCAGTGTGTCTTACCTACCCTCATATACGGCTGCCAAACATGGTCCCTAACAAAGAAAAACATCCTATCCCTACAAACTACCCAACGGAAAATGGAAAGAATAATGGTGGGTGTAAATCGCAGGGACAGAGTCACTAATGTAAACTTAAGAAAGAAGTCGCAAGTTCAAGATATTGGAATCTCTATAAAAAGACTGAAATGGCGCTGGGCTGGACACCTTCAACGGTTCACCGACAACAGATGGACAGTAAACACAACGAACTGGATCCCAGAAACAAGAAAAGGAGGAGAGGCAGACAAGCTCGCAGATGGGAAGACGGCATCATGAAAACAACAAAGCTTTGGGGAAGAATAGCCCGAGATAGAAGATCTTGGCAGGAGTTGGAAGAGGCCTATGTCCGCTCGGGCATGTTTTAGGCTAAATTTATTATTATTATTATTCTATTACATTTTTATTTAGGTATATTGCGTATTTAAATGGAAATTTGTAAAAATTGATAAAAATATAATATCGGAAGAAACTTCTAATTAAATAATTAACAATATTCAGATTCATTTAAAACGACACATAACTTATTTACCACTAGTGTCGTATTTTGTTAAACAATTTCATATGAAATATATATTTTTTTAAATTGTATCGTATAATTTGATAATATTACCACAAGAAAATGTATTATAAATAGAAACGAAGTATCAGTATTTGTGTATTAATTTTTTTCTGCTAGTCTATTTGATATTTGAATATATGCTTAATAGTACGTATGTATTTATACTAACAGCAATTTTATTTTATCCAGAATATTTCTTTATCAGTTTATTTGGTTTCCCAAGAATCATATTATATGAGTGGTTTTGAAATTTTATCATTATTGTAATTGAAAAGAAAACAACTACATATGTTAGAAAAATCAACTAGATATCCGCGTGTCATGTGAACATTTTATTTCAAGATAATAATTATCTCTGCGTGGGTAAAAATTAATTTAGAATCAAGGGCTTCCCAGTGATATCATAAATTTTAATGACCTTGCTGACCATATTAGAAAAATCTATTGTTATGTGTTCAATAATCTATTAAAATCATATTAATTATATCTTTATAATGGTGTCTCTTTTGCTCTTGATAACACGTAGGTTTCTTGGCAGTAAATAATTAATAAATCATAAATAGAAACGTGGCTTACTATGATTTTTCAACTGACATATATCGAATGTCAAAGGTAAATTGATACATGCATAAAAGTTTCTTATGAGAATTTATTATGCGTTCTATATGTGAGAGAAAAGATAATGTTCTGATATTTGCATATGAATCGTAGCAAACATGTTTTAATAACAACATAAAATTGCATAGTCATCATATATCATTTCTTCATTTTTCATAACAGCTTTCTTATTATATTTTATTGTTACTTTAAAAAATACAAGTGTTACATTCTGGTGTAAAGCATACTTTACTAGGAGATTTTTAATTTGAATAAGTTTATTGCGCAATACTCTGACAACTATATAGGATAATTTATATGTATAAATTAAATTAATATCTTAATTTTTCAAGTAGGCCCTGATAGAAATGTTGTTTGTCATTTTGTGGCCTTTCCTGTCATTCAAACAATGCTCACATTAAAAAAAGTTCAATTGTAAAATATAATCAGAAAATGTATTGAAAAATAAGTTGATAATCTTTTCTACAAAGAATTCTTTTCTGAGAATATTTCAGCTTATGAATAAAAGCAAAGCTCATCTTCATCTTTGTAGACGAAGCTTTGATAGAAACCTGTTCTAAATTGGAGTATTTGATGGCATATTCTTGTTTTATTTATCGAGTCGTTGAAATCTTGATTATACACACTCAAACATCGATTATTTATTGATCTACTGTCTCCATTTAATTGCTCTGCAACAATATGTAACCTTTATTTCATTTGCATGATTATTTTCCATTGTTTGTTCAAATACCTATTTTGATTTGGCGTAACTAATAACAATGCTATAATAATGTAGATATTACTTAAACTTTTATTGGTGATAATAATAATAGTTTGTTGTTTTTTGATTGTAAGGTTCACTGTTTTATTATTTCAAAATTGGCGTAACTAATGCGAACTACAGAGTAAATATAGTCGTAAATAATTTCTCAACAGGATAACATCTATTAGATTTTCTTTGTTGTTGCGCGAATGTTATTTTGCTTTTTTTCTCGATCTTTATTCTGTAATATGTTATTACGCTTTTAGAAATTATAAATATTTTTGATGACAATATTGAAAATTATAATGATATATGTAACATCGTTTCATTTTTATTTATTTAAACCAGGTCTATAAACCGAATGGAATTTTACATGAATCGTGAATTCAAATCGAACCGTTCACATCGAATCGATTAATTGAATCAAACCGAACATGTGAACGGGTTTAAACCGGTTCGAATCAATATTTTTTAAATGCTTTTTTAGTAATTACAAAACCTAGGTACGTATAAGTATATGCCTGTAAATTTATATTAAAAAATTAATATTATAATACACCAGAAATATCGTAGAAGCAAGTAAGAATGAAACCGACCCGATCTGATGAACCGGTTCATGAACTATTCCAAAAGTTAATTACGAATCGAAACCGAACCGCTTTTTTCAACGATTTGTAACCCCGATATAAACTAAACAAAATTTTACTGTTGTTGGAGAAACTGACAGGTAACTGTGAAGAATAGGAAACACAAACTGAAATTGTGTTTTTTAAGTTTAAAAAATGAAAGTCAGTAAGAAATATTAGCTATTTACAAGGCGTGTAACATTATCATGCATGAGAGCAATAAGCAGTACCGATAAAATGAACACTCTCGGCATCAGAATCGCCGTAGGGGACTTAATTTTTCACTCACTGTGACTAAAACATACAGAGCGATGTTAAGTCATAAAACATCTTGGTCGTGAGACTATGTGACGAACTATTTTTAAAACCTTGGGCTGAAAACTGGTATTTCTACATCTACTAAGAACTGTATCTCAGGTCAATAATTGCGTGGCATTCTCTGCAATTTTAGCGCTCGAACGATGAAGAGTGGTCTAAGAGAGCCGGCAAGGCCATTTATAGTCATTACCCCAAGACGTTCAGTTATTATATTCAATTGATAGTTCTTTTGCCGAAGGCGAAGACGTCTTTTTCTTCTTGTTGCTCTACCTTAAGTACCTAATGAATTAATTACACCCAGACCAAGATGTATGATGATGGCAGGAGAGATTGCCTTGCTATATTTACATGTTGGCAGTCACATACGTAGAGGTGAAATGGCATTTAAAATTTTAAAATAATACTCTCTTTAGAGCAGTGGTTCTTAACCTGGGTTCGATCGAACCCCAGGGGTTCGGTGAGTCAGTCTCCCGGGTTCGGCGGAGGTCAGAAATGGGATCTGAAATCGAGGTACTTCTGTACCATTATAACGTTCGGTGCTTATCCCGGGGACAGGTGCTGAATCGTGTTTTTTTCCGTGCGTGTGGAATTAGCCCTGTTTTTGCAAGAGCACCAACATTGTCATGCAGATTGCTTCAAAAATTCTGAGTTCATTCTCATTTTAGAGTACATGGCTGATATCTTCGCAGCTCTCAATCATCTCAATAAACAGTGCAGGGCGGTGGAGTCAACATCGAAGCGGAAGAAAACCTGAAGGCTTTTCAAAAAAAAGCTACCGTTATGGAAACGACGAACAGAGAACGATAACTTCGCAAACTTTCCCCTGATAGATGACTGTGTAAATAAGATCGAAGATGTATCTGGAATCGGAGACATTTCTATACCCGCGGAACTGAAGCAAGCAATTGCCACGCACTTAGATGAGCTTGCAAAGGCTCTCGACGGATACTTCCCTACAAGAGATTCATATCCAGCATGGGTGAGACAGCCGTTCACGTATAGTGTTGAGACAACAGATGTCAATGATGAATACCTCGATGAAATCATTGAAATTCAGCAGAGCCAGGTTCAACAGCAACTCTTCAGAACAACAACGCTCTCAACGTTTTGGTGTCAACAAATGGTAACGTACCCTGTTATTGCTAAGAAAGCTCTGGAGATTTCCATACCGTTTGTTACAACATATCTTTGCGAGCAATCCTTTTCGAGGATGCTGGACATAAATACGAAGAAAAGGAATAGACTTTGTTGTGAAAATTACATGAGAGTGGCACTTGCCAAGGTAAAGCCGCGCATTTCTGAACTGGTCTCTGAAAGGCAACAGCAGAAGTCACACTGATTTGCAGTAAATATTCATTATTATGTTTTTGTTTTTATGTGAAAATCATGTTATAATGGTTTTGTTCATTATGTGCATCTATGTATAAATATATACCTATGTTTTGAATTTGAAAAAATCATATTTTATTTTTCCAATTAAGAAGGGTTCGGTAAACGCGCATATGAAACTGGTGGGGGTCAATACCTCCAACAAGGTTCAGAACCACTGCTTTAGAGTTTATGATACATACTTGTACACCATAAGAATTGCCGTCTACAACCATTGCTCACTTCTTTGATTGAAGAAATAGAGAGAAGTTTAAATAAGCGAAGTAGTCCTATTTTATCCGTTAAGGTTAATACTGTAAAATTGAAAACAATGAACAACCGGTGGCGTATCTAAAGTATGGCAGGTAGAGCATATACTCTGGGCGCCGATGCCACGGGGCGCCATTTATCGCCCTGGACATTGGCGCCTCTGGCAGTTTAAGTTCATGGAAGGGGACAGTATGACTCGTACCGCTACCGATTAATTTTTTTCACTTGGTTGAATCAAATTAATAAAATAGTTTTATTAATTTGAAATTAACCATTCTTGCATGTTATATCTTTGTAATTTTTCTTAGTTTAAATTAGAAAAAAACCGAAACTATTGATTGTTTAACAGGCCGAACCGGGATATCAGATCTCTAAATGAACAGAGTAATTGAGTTTGAGAGTAGTGCTGTTATAAATCTTCAAATAAATGATTTGAATTGTTAGTTTGTTCCGATTAATTGAGAAATGTAATTAATGGCTGCAACAGCAGTGCTACCATTCAGATTATGCACGTTCATAATCCATTACCATTACCTTTCAAAAATGAAAAAAAAATCAATAGGTATATATCCGCTAAAGTAAGGTGCTAAGAGATAATGATAATTTTACATTTTTTATTGGGATACAATACGGCCGCTGCCATGGGCGCCAGTTCGCATAAATACGCCACTGCACTTTTTTTTTATTAATGGAAGACTATATAGAAAATAGAAACATCCATTTATTTGCTAAGTTAAAATTACCATTGGTTATTATGTAAACTTGAATTATGTAGGTTAACATTAACTTTAGTAAAATGGTGATATGGACTTCTTTGTTAAACTTAGAAAACCTATTGGATAGAATTATTTTCAATATGGCGTTTAATTTTTTTATTATAACTAGCTTATTTAATTTTCAATTGTTATAAATTTTACAATGATAAATTAGTCAAACAGGGCACTACTTTGCTCATTACCTCGTCCCTCTATCTCTTCAATAATTAGCAATAGTGGGCTGCTAACTTCGGTCATCAAAGAATATCGGGAATATAAATCGTTCACTCAAAACTAAAAGTAATATAAATCATATATAAAATATAAATATATCATCACGCGTTTTACCCATTACTGGGTGTAGTACTCTGCCTAAGCAGATCTCGGTAAGTGATATATTTTTTCGCGTGAACTGCGGTTACCAGCCGTCAAATCACGGTCCCCAAAGGTGTTAGTGGAGGGGGAGCCACAGGGGTAGATTTAAATTGGTGAAAATAGTTTGTCGCCTGTGGGGATCGAACCAGGGTTCTCAAGATCCACAGACCGACTCGATACCACTGAGCCACCTACCCCATAATAAAATATATTTTACTTTTATTTCTAGATAAAGTTATATTCAGTCTAATTCTATAAGTGAGTTGCTAGGAATAAGCAACTCACGTGTATGGTTAAGTGTCATGTGACTTGCTAAGTTAGACACTTTTACACTATTTGTATTCTATAAGTCTGGAGTGGTTAAAATTTTAGCAACAAGTGGTTAATAAGGTTGCTTATTTGAGCAACACCTACATGAGTACTTGCTAAGCGTTAGCAATGTTATTTGTAGAAGTATATTTTACAGAAAACAAATTCTAAAATGAATCCTGCGGGTATTTTGTTTGAGTTAAATATATTACATAATCTAGAAGAAGCAAGAGAACAGTGAGTATCATAAAGAAACTAAATTTCGAAGTTGTAACCTATAACATACTATTTTAAAATAGGAGAGATCTAAGACTTGAGTATTTGGTCATACGAGATACAAGTAATCCTTTTTCTGTAACTTAAACTATCTTTAAAAAATTATATCATTTACCAAAAAAATTTGTGTTAAATACTTTGATTCCTGAACTTGAGCCACATATCAGAGGAGGAGTACGCAGTACATACATATCTGTTCATATAAAAGTAAGTATTTTGTTATGAAAGAATAAGAAAATAATTTAATATAAAAATAACTTTTAAGGTACTTGTCGCACTAAATTTTTTAGCAGTAGGTTCACGTCCGTCAGTACGGTGGTGTGGATAGCGATATGGAATTCGAATCTGGAGATCCCGAGTTCGAATCGCACTCAAGCTAAAAATTATATAAACTGTGGCTCGGTGAGTGCGGACCCTGTACTGTAAATGGGATTAAAGTCCTGTTGTACAGCGTAACATAAATAAATATCAAAATAATATCGGCAAAGATTTTCATTTAGCAGTATCACAACCAATGGTTAGCCGTATTTTAAAAGTTGTTACGGTTTTTACAAATCATTTACTTATATTTATAACATTTTTACGCGAGAATAAATTGAAAAATACAAAATTTAATATTAAACTAATTATTTAGCTGACAACATTATTCTATGCTGTTGAAGGAAGATAGTAGAACTTCCATTTGTTCGCTTGCTGTTCTACTCGCCCTTGGAATTTTTGTTTCTCAAGAATAAAAACTTTTCATATATAAAAAATAATCAAATCAATTTAGTTGTAATATAATTAATAATAAATACCTTTCAATGAATTTGTTATCCTTTAACCAAAATTTTGGTTATGTTATAAACGTCAAAACAACACACTGACCCTAACTTCATACTGATGAGTAAGCAACGTTGTTAATTTTTAGACAAATAAGCAAGGTTGCTAACGTTATAGTTACAGAATAACATTTTTCATCATGTTATTAAATAGGTTGCTAAAATTCTTATAAATAAGCAACGTTGTTAGTGAACAACAAGTTAACCACTTTGTTACAGAATTAGACTGATTGTTTATTATCCTTTGAGGGACGAGTCCTTGTAGTAAACTTTGGCCTTCGGGATGTAAAATATTGAAAAATAATATTTTTGCTTTTATGATTCCTAGAAACAATATAATATTTTCCAAAAATTTGTAATAAGGTACTGTAACAAATATGTTATGTCACTGATATAAGTATTATACAACTTAACTAGCATCTCCTGTACATTTAAATCCATAGTTGAAGGTTTCTATTTTTAAGTTTTTAGTTATAATAACTTTTTAGTTTTATTTAAAAAAATATATATATAATATTTAAATTTAGATATCTCGTTTATGCTAAAAGCTAATTTAAAAATTCTTAATGTGCTAGACGCAGAATTTAATTCTCTAAAACTTTTATTTGCAGCATTTATTTCTAAAATTAAAATAATACCATTTTTTTCAAGGAAAACTGTTAGCAGCTTCATGTAATGTGCCACTTCCGGTTAGTCTATTTTAACCAAAATCTATTATGTTATTTCCATTGATATAGTAGTCTTATATACCAAATTTGGAAAGTTTTAAATTATATTTGAATATAGTTTTTCATGAAAATCTATTATAGGCTTCAAGTAAAGTACCACTTCCGGTAGTTATATAATGACCAAAAATGAAGGTGCACAACTAGATGTTATAACAGTCCTAAATATAAAGTTTCAATTTTCTACGGCTTACTGTTTTTGAGTTATGCGAGATACGTACGTACGTACGTACAGACGGCACGACGAAATTAGTCAAAATGGATTCAGGGAGGACCAAAATACCTATTTCCGTTGAAATCTGAGAACCGAAAATTTTCGCGATTACAATACTTCCTTTACTTCGTACAAGGAAGTAAAAACAACCTTTTTCTATCACAGCATTCTTTGTGATAACGTGAAGCAGTGATAAAACTTGTCCTATAAATTATTACACTTAATTATTTTATCTTCACCAGTTACAAAATTGAAATAATGTTATTGGTGAACTCACAGCTGGGTGACAAACTAGGTTAAATTATTTCGAAATATGATTTCTCATGTTACTTGAAGAGAACATCTATTTTGATTGACGTTATTGTAGGCATTTAATGCGTAGTATATATAATCGTACTTTCTTTTTAATGTTCATACGAGTATATTGCAATTAATTTAAATGAGTTCTAATGAAAAGAGTATTTATGTCTCTAACTGTAGTCATAGAAATTATAATTGTTTATTGTCTATACAGTTACATATAATAAGTAAATATTAAAATAAATTTACTCGTCTACTAATGCAGTCATTATAATCACACATGTGCTTCGAAAAACAGCACAACATATGTAAACGATTTTTTAAACATTTCAAAATAAATAATTTTTAGTTTATCTTTAAAAAATAAAAGTTTTGAAATGTTGACAAGTATTTGGTTTATATTTAATAAAGTACATAATGCGCAATGTATGTTTGCTGTCAGATTATACAGTTTGAAAAAAGAAAAGCAGAAAAAACATGGTAACAAGCTGTAGTCCATTATTCTTCTTTGCTGACCTCATTCCAGAGTCGAACATGCCCGAAATTATCCGAAAGTTTCTCTGTGTACCTGAATTCTACTACTTTTTTTTCGTTTGTTTTTTTTACCGAAACTAATTGTGTATCGCGCTCGTTTATCAGAAATTTTTCTTAGTGTCCAAGCTACATACGTGCGAGTTGCATATACGAACCAGGGTTCGAAGATATATATCGATCGATATATATCATGATATTTATTTTGATATATATCATCATATTTTTGCAATGATATATATCCATTATATAAAAATATCAAATAGTTTTTGAGATATAGCCTCCGGAAAAGTGACATTTTTCGAATTTTTCAGTTTTTCTACTTTTCCGAGGCTATATCTCAAAAACTAAATGTGATATGAAAACGCGCTCAACGGCATTAATTTTCTCGTGCTTCAGTTAACTTATAAACATAGTTTCAGCGATTTTTATTTTTTTTCAATTTTCCGCCAAAAAAAATGCAAAAAGCGGTTTTTTAACATTTTCTCGAAAACCAGAAGTCATATGCATTTGTAGATTGCACCACTGGATTCAGTGGGTCAAAATACATTTGTATGTAAATTTTCGTTTTAATAATCCTACGATTAAGGATTTTTGGGAAAATTGAATTAAAATCTGAAAAAACCAAAGGGGTACCCCTCAGGAAATAATTAAAAATATTAAATTGCATAAAATTGTATGAAAATTTGCTGATAAGTCAATTCGGACACGGGGAATTCAACGCCGTTGAGCGCATTTCCATATCTTGTTTAGTTTTTGAGATATAGCCTCCGGAAAAGTGAAATTTTTCGAATTTTTCAGTTTTTCTACTTTTCCGAGGTTATATCTCGAAAACTAAATGTGATATGAAAACGCGCTCAACGGCATTAATTTTCTCGTGCTTCAGTTAACTTATAAACAGGGTTCGAAGATATATATCCATTATATAAAAATATCATATAGTCTATAATAAATACAGTATACCTCTCATTATTACTTTCATTAATTCTGTTAAAATTATATTCTAAAGATAATTCTTACTTTACTAGCTTTTGACTAACTTCACATCAACGACATAAATCCAAATTGTGTGTCATTTGTGATGTCATTAACGGCAAAGTCTGAACCATTTCCAAAATTTTTATTTGGTACTCATTTTAGAAATACAAATCCTTTAATATGGTGGAAAAGTGTAACTATCAATGAGTCAGAGTGTCCAAATAAAAGTACATTTATTGAACTATGTGAACAGTTACACACTGCTGTAACAGCAACAGCAGGGCTGGAACGATATTTCTCCACTTGGCATTGTCCAATCTCAATTACGTAATTGTCTCGGTAACGACAAAGATTAGATTTTATGTTTAAATATTTAAACCAAAAAGAAACTACAAAAAAAAAACTAATTTAGATTGGATTTGGCCAAATGAGTCTCTATCTGCAACGCTATGTTCAGGAAGTTCATCAGAAGATGATGATTTGCCCCTATTTAGGATATAGGATTATTTAAATATTCTTACTATTCTTAGTACTATATAATATTTGTGTATCCATTCAATGTATATTTACTTTTTTTCATTACCTATGTTAATTTTTTATTTAGGAGTAATAATTTATTTTGTATTTCCTATTGTGATAATAAATGTGTACAAAAACTAAAATTAAAAAATAAATATCCAAAAAGTGATATTTATCTGATATATATCCTATATATATTTTGATATTTATTATAAATATCATGATATTTACGAACCCTGATACGAACACATTAAATGGAACAATTTAATGTATTAGAGATATTTATATAAAACAATGAACCTGCAATGAACTTTTATGTGGCAGTAAAGAATTATTATTTACAAAAAAACTGAAATTTTATGTATTACGTATATGTCAATATGTGTACTGCGATTAAATAGTTTTAAAAACGGGATCCAATGAGCAACCCACTTGTTACAATTATTCTTTTTGTTTGCAGAGTCATCATTAAGCCTAGACAAAATAAACAAATGCTGCTGGGAACCTGTGATTTTGAAAGGCCCGAGATTGACATGTCTATTATAAAACATATGTTACCATTACAGAAACACTTGTTGTAGCACAATAATTTAAGAATAAAGCACCTTTTCATAAAACTAGGTCACTACATGGTATATAAATGATTCCCTAAATTATCTCAATTCTTTATATAATTGCATTCATCTATAAGTAATTGTTTATCTCTAAAATGAAGCTTTAAAATTAACGAATTGTTATAACTTAATTAAAATTAAGATAAATCTTTTCTTTCTGAAGCGTACCTAATCATATAAAGTTGTTTGCAGGGGCGGATCCAGGCTTCGAATTAGGGGGGAGGGGTCATGGAGTGTATTTTGTCTCGGGGGGAGGGGGTATTGCCCATCTTCTAAATATAAAAAACGGTTCTTCGATAGAATAAAAAAATTATTGAATTAAAAGTTGATTTTCTAAGTGCAAATGTCGGTAGTCATATACTTGACTAGGTCTGAAATAGAATACCTTTCCCATCTGCAGGTCGAAATAATATCCCCACAAAATATTGGTTTTTGGCTATTTATTAGAATAATAAATCAAACAATAGTTCTTAATTATCTTAGAATTTAAGTTCTTAGATAATATTTTCTATTTAATTTGTTTAACAAATTAAGTTATCGTAAATAATGACATCATTATTATGTATTAGGGCCAACATTAAAAAAAAAGGTAATACTTAGAAGGGGGGTCATGACCCCCATGACCCCCCCTGGATCCGCCTCTGGTTGTTTGTAGTATATATTATATTAATGAGATATTTCTTAAAACTAAATCAAAAATGTTTATGTAGGTAGTTCCTGTACGAAAAAAATTAGTCGAAAGTTGTCACTAAAGTGACATTCAAACCATTAACAAATAACTTTATGTCACATCTCAAAATGGACTACCTTAGAATTTAAGTTCTTAGATAATATTTTCTATTTAATTTGTTTGACAAATTAAGTTATCGTAAATAATGACATCTTTATTATGTATTAGGGCCAACATTAAAAAAAAGGTAATGCTTAGAAGGGGGGTCATGACCCCCATGACCCCCCCTGGATCCGCCCCTGGTTGTTTGTAGTATATTTTATATTAATGAGATATTTCTTAAAACTAAATCAAAAATGTTTATGTAGGTAGTTCCAGTACGAAAAAAAATAGTCGAAAGTTGTTACTAAAGTGACATTCAAACCATTAACAAATAACTTTATGTCACATCTCAAAATGGACTACTGAAAAAATTATTTTAATTCGCTTTAGTATCTACAATTTTCATTTGAAACATTTCTCACTATCTACTACTAGGTAACAATTCAAATTTTTTACGACCGCAAATTAAAACAACAAAAATTTCTTTAATTATTTAAAAGATAATATTAATTTATGATGACAAATACAGGAAGCTAATTCACATCTTGCTTAATATGGCAGTTGTTATCTTCATGCCGTCACTAAAACATTCAAACCACAGTTTGTCAACATGTAATTAAGACGTTATTTAGCGCCGTGGAAACGTTAAATGACATTTTAATAACGGGAGTAAAAATATAATTTTACATAGTCCTATGTACCTATATATAATTACGAGTACATACGACAAATGCTTTCATGTTGGTGGCGACTACGTTGAGAAATAATTTTGATTTATATTTAAACTTTTCTTATTGTTCTTATTTGTTTTTGTTAATATAACGGAACTAGAAAAAAAATCATTTTTAATGAAAGAAAATATAATAGTATTATTTTCACATTCAATCAATATTACTGAAAAGACGCACGCGCGTATTTAAAGAAATACATACGAGTCGCTATTTGCCGATTTCTGATCTCGGGCATTTTATATTCATTTATAAGTCTAGAACATTTGAAATAATAACGGATTTAAAATTTTAAAACATTATACCGACAAGAAAACAGTATGTCGTTGATGATCTCGTTAGAAGATTTTCAACAGTTTTTAGAGCATCGTTGTGTGTAATTAGCAACATCTCTGCCGACCGTGGCTTGTTAGCACATCTCATTGGAGATATCGACGCTACATCAGGAACTAAATTCCAGTTTTTATCAACGATTTATTTCTGTTATCGATTTTATGATAATCTCACGACTTGTGATAATTCTTAATTAGACGGGAATTTAAATAGCTGTAGTATTGCGATGAATATTTATGCGTGAATCTAGATATCTTGAAGATAATTAGTTTTCGATTTACTTTATTAACTAAGAAAATCTCAATCTAGAGTAGAACACATTTCAATCTAAATATTTATGTAAATATGTCGGAAAATAAACAAATATAAAAAAAATATAATTAATCTGGATATTCCAAAACAACATTCTTGTATTTATGATTAATATATTATATTTCCAAACATTTTTTGTCCTAAATACGTATCTGTAAAGTGAATAGCTAAGTCAGGGCTTGAGAGACTTCAATGAGCAAGCAAACATCATTCCTTTTACGAAGTTCAACCGTTTCTTAGGAATTAAACGTGCGCCTGATCCTGAATGTTGCCGTGTAACATTAATGCACATAGATACAAACAAATTATAAAAAGCATCCAATAAGCTTTCTTACTGCAATTACTCTTTGAAGTTATACGAAAAACTTTTTTGACAAATTAATATAGCGTTTTCAGACAATATTTAAATTCAAATTAGGTATTGTTAAGTATTTTTCATTCAATTTTTCAACTTTGATTTTAAGAAGACCTGTGAATAAAACTGAAGTAAAACTTGTCTTAAATAAATTGCTGTGCATTCAAATTTTGCTGATTTTAACTTTTGTAAAAAATTGTATCTGAGGTTATTATTTTATTTACGTCGTTATATACGGAATATTTTAAATATGTATTTAATATATTATTTAATTATTTATTTATTAATTAATGAATATGTTACTTAGGTAAAAATAAATGTTGAATACTGTGTAGTTCAGAACTTAGGTTAGGTCAGTGGTTTCCAAACTTTTTCTCTCAGCGGCCCCTTTTTTCTGTAAAAAATTGTCGCGCCCCCCTCATTTTTTATAACAGGTTAACTTCAAAAATCGTAAATAATTTATTTTATAGAATACAAAAAAATTAGTACTATAAACAAATATTGTTATTATATAAGATATTTGTTATAACAAATCCTTTTCTTAACCTAAAATTATGTTTATTACAACATAATAATAGAACAAAATAATGTAACAACATTTATAAACATAAAATTGTAATAAGATTGGAAATTATATTTAATTTAAATTAGGCATAATTAATACAATATAATCATAATTTTTGAGTGTGCTGAATGGGCGCTTGTTTTTCAGTTTCTCGAACCGGGGAGTCATTGAAGATTCTTTTTCAACGAATAATCGAGTTCAATATTTTGTCTTTAAAACAGCTACAGCGGAAAAGCCTGTTTCACACAAATAAGATGTTACAAAACGTAATAAAATTTCTGAGGCTTTGTTTGTTAAACTAGGGATATTTTACTGCGAGCGCGAGTTAGAAACACGTGTGTGCTATGATGTAAATGAAGAATGTGTTCATAAGCCTCAATTATATTTTTATATAGCGCGCCCCACTCGGAATAAACTCGCGCCCCCCCTAAGGGGGCGCGCCCCACAGTTTGGAATCCACTGGGTTAGGTTGACACAAATTAATGAAATGAATGACAGTTTAGCAAATATTTTAGAGTCAAAATTAGATCATTTATCTGATTATATTTATACGCGAGACCCACTAACCAAATTATCTAATAATGACGTTACAGAAAAATTTTAATTAAAACTTTTTAAAATTATAGATTGTCGTCAAATTAGATCAAGCTTTATAAAACAAACATTTTAGATAGTAACTAAAATAGATATTTAAAAGCAGTTTTATCGATCTTAGTTATTCTGATTTCAACTCAATCGTATAACTACATGTTGTACTGGGCTCTTGTGATTCAATTTGTTTGCAAATTCCTGTAATGTAATTGTAATTAATTAACTGTTGTGCCACATATAAATAATATAACTTTTTAAAAAGTGACAAGTTATCTTGGATATCGTATACATTTATTGAAAAAAGTACGAATATTATTAGTAACTAAATATGTTTACGTATCTGTATGGTACAATATTTTATGTAGGACCGAAAACAATAGCAAAAATATCTAATTTATTGTCATAATCATACATACATTATTATTGAAAGTTTATTATTTTAATGATCTAACCATTGCAACTATTATAAACAGTGCGTAATAGAATATTATTTAAAGAGCATATATTATACTCATTATATGCAAGACAAATACTATACTTTGTCTACAAATATTTAAGTACACGAAACAAAAATAGTATAAACTAGAGATGGGCGAATATCATCCGCGAATAGTCGAATGCCGCGAATATTGACATTATTCGATATTCGAGATTTTCGAATATTAACGTCAGTATAGCGAACATTCGAATACCTCGAATATCGCGCTATATGTTGACCTCAATTTTTGACTATGTTTTCTTTATCATTTGTACATAAACTTAAAGCTATTACAATACTTTGAAGTTATTAATAACAGAGATATTTTGTTTCAAAACCATGAAGACCATATTTCAAATTTGTTTTCGTACGTTTCACCTTAAATTTGAAGTTTTCGTCTTTTTCATTTTATCTTAACAATTTCATTCAAATAATGAAAAGGACATAATTAAATAATTATTAAATTAACTTTTAGGAGTACCTCGAATATTCGAGATCTGATTAATATTCGTATTCGATATTCGAATTCGAGAAATTTGATATTCGCCCATCTCTAGTATAAACATAAGTTTACTTACATCTATTGTGGATACGACAAACCACGAGCTTAAAACATGAAAAAATAATTTATTTATTGCTATTGGTTGGAAATAAGCCGTTGCAATATGAACTTTCATATTACACTAGTATAATGGGAACAGTTTTATGTATCAAAATAAATAAGTAAATGTATCATCACGTCTTTAACCCAGTACTAGGTGTGGCACTTTGCCATAGCATAATTAATATACTATTTAATCTCGTTGGGCTCATTTTTTAACTGACCCGTTCAGGAGTAAAGCCTAGCTTTACGCACTAGTATCATACATAACTATTAATTTCGATTAAAGTTTGAATTAAAATACTTTTCTAAAAAGATATCAATCTCGTTGAATTTAAATTCTTATTACAAAATTAATTATAAAATTATTGCTGACCTATAATGAATTTAATCCAAATCTCATAAGATTGACATAGAAAATAAAAACAAATTAAAATAAATATATTAAAATGCATTCAGAAAGAAACTAATTCGTTATATCAGCCATATATTCAATAAAGTACCTAACAAATCATTGTGAAATATGAACAAATTGAAAATGCATGCTTAAGCAACAAGAAATTCTATGTACCTGTTCTTCGAGTTACGCGCATTACAGATGATAAGTGCAGATACCAAACTATATTTCTAAGAGAAAAAAATACGAGAAATTATTGCACACATTCAGCCATTTATAATACTTTGTTAATTACAGATTAAGTAATTTTAAGATTTCAACACAATAATAATTTTCTCCTATTTGAAAATTTGTGTGGTATTTTCAAAAGACCAACACAGTTGATATAGTATATTACCTGCGGTCAAACATTTTAAACTTATTTTAGAGATAAATGCTTCAAATTAATAACACAGAGAATTAAAGTCATCACCCATATTAGTTGCATTTTTCTTTTAAATAATATACAAATGTTAATATTGGAAAATATACGATTATATTGGATTGCAAATTTGTCAAATATTTTAATAGTATATAAAAACAAAAGTTCAAATGTGGAAATTTTAATTTCTCAGTATTTTGATTTCATTATATGTAGGTTACGATTGAAAACAGATAAATAAGCAAGTAAACATAATGTAAAATATGTAATAGATAGTTAGCCTACTGAATTTTATTTACGTTTGCACATTTCTTAACATGAATGACTAGAATTAAAAAAAAAAAAATTTAATTGATAGATAAAAACAACAAAAGACATTATAAAATTTATATATTTCGCAAATAGAATCAGAGTTTTATTAGAGTAGACAAATAAAAATAATTATGCATATATATAATTACTTCTGAATATAATAATTTGCTATACGTAATGCTGCAGTTTTGTAATTTTGAAATATGGTAATCTTGTTTAAATAATTGCAAGACATTGCAACGTAGTGAAACAGAATTTGAATTGTAAATCAAAAATAGACAATTCAGGATGTAAATAATTAACTTCCTTTATTAAGTCACTTCAGTAGAAATAATTATACTGGTTTGTTCATTAAATTTTATTATTATTTTTACTTTACAAAAACAAACATAAACATAATACAAAGTTTAGTTAGCATCGTCAAGAATTATTCTCTTTTTCATTGGGATATCTTAGAGTTAATACTTTAAAGACCTCAATTTTTAAAATAAACCTTCTTCGACCTCTATTGCCAATAATCATGACACGTAATTGTTCTTCTAAGTTATGGCTATTCGATATTCGAATTTAAATACTAATTCATATAATGAAGATCCTTTTCGACTTTTAGAGCGCGTTTTCAATAGGATTTACAGGATTGTAAATTTTGATTTTATCCAGTTGGCAGTCACTACTGCACATAAATCAACTGTTTGTTTGAATCCTTTATTGTGATTGCAAAAATATCGACAATCGTTTTGTTTCTGTTACATTCCGGAGTGTTTTAAAGCGAAGTGAACTTGACACTTTTTTATTTGAGGTTAGACTGCCTCATGTTTCTTTTTACAAAACGTGCTTCTTCCAACGTCTTGCTACTTGAAGATGGAGGAGAGTGCAGAACCGTAACAAATTATTTTAAAGAATTCAATTAGCATTAGAATCTTGAATACGCAGGTAGGCACCTAATAATATATCCATAAATTCATGTATTTATTGTTTGTCTTAAAGTATTACAGTACGGTTACAATTCATGAAAAGATTGGTTGCATTGTTAAATATGAAAGACCATAAATAAATTTATAGATATATTTTAACTTATTATTAACTTATTGAGCACTCTACAAATATTTTTATATTCTTATTTTGTAAAACTTAATACATAGTAATAAATAAACATGTGTAAAATTTCATTTACATATTTGGCAGTACTGCATTGTTTATATCCAAAGATATTGTTTTATGTCATGTATCTATTGTTTTAGTTCAATACGTGCCTGCATTAGTGTGAAATTTGCGTTGAATAATCGAACATATACAACCATTTTTTACAGTTTGATTGAACATATTGTAAGCATTCTAATTCTGATTCTATGACTATATAATAGATATGTTTAACGGTAAATTCAAGATGCACGCGTCTTATATAAAACAGATTACATTATTATATTATCAAATGTATTTGGATATTCATTTTATAGACTTGAAAGAAATTAATTATATTTTAATCGAGTGATTGCCATCAAAACTGACATGATTTTTTTCATTGTTTGACGATAAAAAAATAATTAAAATGATAGATTCTGTGTAGAAATGATCCTAATTTGTTTTTAGATAATAATTAGTGAAAGCGAATTGATTAGAAATTACAATAAAACCTTGAAAGGTGATTTAAGCAAATCATAAAGTTTCTTATTTATTGTCCAGTAGTACGATATGAAATACGCTTCAATTTGAACACTAAAACTTTCATTAAAATCACTACAATTTGCGTATGTTATTCTACTACCATCTACTTTCTATAAATTTACTATTCGAATTATAAATCGGAGAATAAATAAACTTTTCTATTAAGAATAATAAGAATGAATATGCGCAAAAACATTAATTAACAATTGTATAAATATTATTAATACAGTATTTATTTAGCTAATAAGTTAGTGAAGATTTTTTTGCTGTTTAGAATAGTTACAGCAGATAATTAATATGTAAAAGTAGGTACTTTCTCTTCTAAAGTGCTAACACGGGGTAAATAAGATAATTTCGCTATTATTTATATAATCAATAGTCAATAATTATCGTAACATGATAAAAATAATTCTTCAAGTAACAAGAAATAAAGACGAGATAATTTATATTAAAAATAAAAAGAATAAAACAATGAAAAGGGAAGAAAATTAAAGTGAAAACGATTCATAAAAATAACCTAATCGCAACGAATAAAAATGCAACATAAAGAAGTCAGTTCATATTCTGTTAACATTAAAAATGATTCTTCAATTTCTGTCAAAAACTATGCAAAACAATTTAATTTCAGTTAATAAAACAATTCCAATAATAAATTCGTTCGTATTCTGTTTTCATAAAGGTACAATTGAATTTTCAAATTCAAATCAAGTTCTAATTCTAATAGAAATAGACTACAAAATAATGTAATTAATGCCAGATTCGATTGTATTTTGTATTAATGGTAAAGAAATAAATTATTAATGAAAATAGAAATAAAGTGAATACCTATCTAATGACAGAGAGTAAAACAATGCAAGAGATTATCCGTTACAGTTGTGGCTTCTTTAATAGACTAGATAACATCATCAGATCTCACGGTTAGAGTTTCATGAACCCGCTTACCGGTGTGCTGGAATGAAGTTTGATCCAGTTTTCTAGGATGTTCTGGCGCACAATCCTAAACAATCCCAAGTATCGACCACTACAACTGGACACTCTATACACTGCACATACTCGTATCTTGCTAACTCGCGGTAGGAGACTTTGAGGACGTCTGTGAATACGGATAGTTAGTTTGGCGTTTCCGGACAGACTGCGGCGTAAGTAATCGCGGGCTGTAGTCGAGAGACGCGACGCGGTCATATACACCTGGCTGTATCGACAGGTAACAGGTTGCGAGCGACTAAGTCGCCACTTTCAGCTGAGCCTAGTTCCCCCGGTGTACCATAGCGTCAGGACCGTACTTTAACCAACCGTTCGCTCTATGTATTTGTTTGACGTTTTAGTACACAAAATAAAAAAAAATTGTTTTGCAAAGATGTAGTATCATTCCACATCCAATAATGGATAAACCGCGTGATAATCTATTTATTTTATTTTTAATAGTTTGGAAATGATTCGTATTGTTTCCAAACAAAGAATTTTTACGATGAAATGAAGTTGAAACGATAACGACACATTTGATCCGTATTTAAATATCAAATGAACTACAAAGTGTGGTTTGAAAGAATTAAAAGTAGAGTATATAAGGACATAACCTATTTGTCACTTTGTATATTACATAATAATATTTATTAATCTATTCCACAATGAAATTGTGCACATATTCTTCCCGACAAAACAAAAATATTATAATATTGTCAGCATTATGTCACTATAATCTCGAGATTTGGAAGTAATTGTATAATTTGAATATTCATTATTTATAAACTTTTACGTACATTTGAATCGTAATGAACTGTTTACTTAACTCTGTCTCAAGAGGTTACGAGACTTATAACGTGCTAGCCCGTGTAAAATTTATAACGGGCTGTTGACATTGGTTATCATGACAACATATCTAATTTTAAACGTTTGACACTTAAATATTTTTTGATTAAACAAAATCTGTCAGATTTTCGAAGTCTACCTTGATTGAACATTTTAGTTATTACGTTATACTATTGCATTTAATTTTATTAGTATATTGCGATTCAAATGCACGTAAAACATTGTACAATGCTCGACCGTTAACTGAAATTTACAGGCTCACACAGATAATAGGCTCGCTGCGCTCGCCCGTTACCTTTCTATACTCGCCTGTAAATTTCTGTATAACGGTCTTGCAATGTAAATAACTATTGCGGTTTTTTTCATGTTGACATATTTCAAACTGATTCAAAACAATGCATCTTGGTGACTCATATTTATGATATGAAATAATACGGTTTGTAAATAAACAAGAATTGATCGTTGCCAAAAATGCATATGTACCAGTATACGAGTATTCCTGAAACCTTCCATTTCTCAACAATGTATGATACAGTTATTTTAGTTTCGTTACAATCAAGAGTGTTGAAGTAATGCTAGATGTTCAATGTTTTAAGTGTAGCTTAGCGTTTTCTGTAGATCACGATGAACCATGATTAAAAAACTTAATTTCAGCGAAAATGATAATTAATACGCTAACCAAATCATTGTTCATTTCCACACTTCTAAAATTATTTTGCTTACAGCTAAATATTTGGAAATGAGATCACTGCTACATTTAAAACCTTTTTAGTTTTCTTGAATACAATATAAGGAAATGTATTTAATCTATAACATACTTCTATACGAATATATTTGCTGGAAACTTCATCTTTTGTTTCTCCAACGAACTGAAAAGGTACTCTTATATCAGTCTGTCAACGCTAACTTCATTCTAAGTTAATTGTTCATCGTTAAAAAGAAGAAGGTTCAAGAAATATGTTGGTATTGATATATATATATAATACTGAAGGAGGAGAATTTAGTTCCTTTTATTTTGCATTGAACCTTTAAACAATATTATATTATAAGAATAAAGAATGTAGACACTTGATGTAGGTTCACAAAATTATTTATTAACAAAGTTGATCGATTTCGGCTTATTAGGCCATCTTCAGAACGTTGATATTAATATTATATTATGTCAAAACTTTAGAATAATTTATCATCCAAACAATATTTACAATTTTTCCGTTAGATTATTTTTTCCAAAAATAACATTCTTCTGTACTTCATATAGACCCTGTATATATAGTTATTATAAATACTTATTATGAGAAGATAGATTTTATTCTAATTTTATAATTTGCTGTTTTTAAAATTGACTATGATTATAGACCTCATTGTCATTACAATATAGGAGACTACAGTTTATTCTAGAATCTAAAACACTCGAACGCAGTTATATTTTGTATCTCGAAATACTTGCCTGTGAAGCGATAGTCCTAACTATTCAATCGCAACTGCAGACCATGTCCAGCACGTATTAAACTTGTTTGTATGATATGCAAAACTAGGTGCGTTGAACTATTAAATACGGCCCTGGCAATTTCTTACTTCTTGAGCAGGTGAGATCACCAGCATGCGTCCATTCACTTCGGTTTCTACCGACGACACAATCGTTCGTTTCCGGATCATTTTGTGATCCATGCCACTATAAAAGCTATTCTTAAATCTAAATTTTAAACCATTATGAATTTTACAAATTATCAAATTAATAACGTTACAATTGTAAAAATAAAATGTTTTCAATTAATTCTATGAATTGTAAGATAATACCGTTGATAGAAAATTAGAAATGGAAATACAAGCTTGTAATTATGATTATTGGTCTGCTATAAATTTATCTACTATGATTATAAATTAATATAATAAACGATTACTTTCATATTTAATTTCGCTTTAAATTGAACTGTTAGAAAAAAATAGAAATAAGCGTAATTTCATTAAATGATCTTAATCTATCATATTGAACTGTTCGGTGTATCATTTCTAAACTGGATTACAAAGTAAGTATAGAATTGAAATATGAATTAATTTTTAAAACTTATTTATTGAAATGGTTATGTTCATAGAATAATATGGCAAGTTTCTTTTGGAAGCATATTTTCGTCTTGGGATACATAATGGATATGACTGGAAATACTCTCTAGAGCAATGTCGCCAACAATTTCTGCAGAATTTTGTTAGTTTCGTGCACATTGATTACAAAGTTTTTACGTACATTTGAATCGTAATTGACTGTTTACTTAACTCTGTCTCTAGGGGTTACGAGACTTATAACGTGCTAGCCTGTGTAAAATTTATAACGGGCTGTTGACATTGGTTATCATGACAACATATCTAATTTTAAACGTTTGACACTTAAATATTTTTTGATTAAACAAAATCTGTCAGATTTTCAAAGTCTACCTTGATTGAACAATTTAGTTATTGCGTTATACTATTGCAATTAATTTTATTAAATATACATATATTGCGATTCAAATGCACATAAAACGTTGTACAATGCTCGACCGTTAACTGAAATTTACAGGCTCACACATATAACAGGCTCCCTGGCGCTCGCCCGTTACCTTTCTATGCTCGCCTGTAAATTTCTGTATAACGGTCTTGCAATGTAAATAACTATTACATGTCATATTCGTAACTATAGAAGTGTATGTAAAGATAAATTAACTGCGAGACATATTGTTCTCAAGTTAATTTAGATGATGTACGGGATCGTTTAGAAAAGTCAAAATAAATCATTGAGACCATCTAGTGTGCGCGAAAGTTTTTTACGCACACTGTTTGATAAGTTTGTAAACAATAAAAAAAAACTACTTCGCAAACTGATATTATTAAAAATAAGTAAAAGAAATTTGGCAATTGTAGAAAAAAGACATTTTATACTACTTTTACTAGAAACATTATTTTCAAAAATAATTTAGAAACGTTTGACAATGGCAAATATACGATCAATTTTGTAACAATATATATTATAGATTGAAGTAAAAGCACACGTAGTATAAGTGAAATATATAGGTAGCTAAATGAAAATGAAAATATAAAAATGAGTTATAAAAACAAATAATTAACTTATCAAGTTTTTACGCATATCCCATAATGCATCGAATGATTAAGGAAGCAAATACTTTTTAAGGTTGTATTGAATTCCAGTGCTAACAAAAAAATTTCAATCTCCCGTGAAGTCTTTGATCACGTTTTGTCAATAAATTTTTTATCAAGTCAATTTATCTTCAGAGATATCCAGTCAATCAAGATTCTCCAAACAAATAACATTTCGGATTAGTTTAAAAATCTTTACTCATATCGAACAAAACTCTTTTAAACTATTTTACAAAAGTAAAAAAATAAAAACAATATTTATTATTTTCATCATGTATTGTGAATTCTTAAATTAGGATTTTTTGTTGCATTCCTGTTTATTATTAAGTTTTACCTACTTAAAATTATAATGTCGAATTAAAAAGAACTGTTAAATAACTAGGTATACCCAATTAGTAGCGGATGGATAATCGTCAACCGGGCTCAGACATTCTAGGGTCCCAACGAGTTACGATTAAGTCGAGTTGGACAAACTACTTAAAAAAAGAAGCGAAGCTATAGCTACCGCTACTCTTAAAAAATATAGCGAGCTACAGATAAAAACTAATGTTAAAAACCTTGTTCAATTTAAAGGTTATTTTTCAATTAAAATTCTAGAGCCTGCAACAAATAATTATTTATCCTACGACAATAAGGAAAGTACTCACTTCCCGCACTCATTTACTTGCTGAATGTATTTATTTTCTGTACTTATGCCTATGACACACTGGTCGATGAGCGTCGATGAGCATCGATGAGCTCCTCGATGAAACAACAGAACGCACTCTTCATTGACAAACAATAAAAGCTTCTAAAGTTGAGAAAGAAAAACTAAATTTCAAAAATATGCTAACGTGAAGTGAGACACAAAAGATACGAGTGAAATGAGATACGTTCGTTTCATCGATGAGCTCTTCGATGGAAATAGAGGAGCCTCTAATTTTCGTCGATGACGGGTGCGTTCTGTTGTTTTAGTCAATAAAATGACATTGTTTTTGGCTGTCATATATACAAAAATTTACTGTAAGACAAAGAAATCCGCAACAACCTTTGATATAAAATAAAAATATCTAAAAAATGATTAATTTCTTGAAGAATAAAATACTAAATTGTCATAGTAAAAATAATATGTAACACATGTGCTGAAACGCCAATGGAAAACTTTTGTGAATGAAACATACGTTCGTGTTTTTATTTAATACATTTATTTTAGTTTAGAACATAAACTTATCATCATGTATTTTTTTATATTCTTTAAACATTAGTAATAATTCTAGTATTTGCTAAATTATTTAATAATCCATATTTCAACATATGTATTAAAATGAAATATTGTTTTCCGCACTTCACATAAACGTAAAGTGAGTCACTGGGTATAACATTAATAACAATTGGTTTTTTTTTTAATTTAAGTGATATACATATAAAATTTAAATACATGATTCTCACTTAATCCTGCATAATAAATAAATGTTGTTCTTAAAAAAGTTTAAATAAACTCTGATTTACGCTGAACCATTCGTTTAATTGGTTTTGAAATTATCACCTAACCAACCAATAATATTGTTATTTTAAATGAAACAAATTATCTAAAAACATATTTTTTGAAGTTAAAGGTTCCAAATATTATAATTTATTTAAATGCATTACAGTACGGTGGTGTGTATAGCGATACGGAATTCGAATCCGGAGATCCCGAGTTCTAATCTCACTCAAGCTACAAATTATATAAACTAGCACACTGCGGCTCGGTGAGTGCGGACCCTGTACTGTAATTGGGATTAAGTCCCTGTTGTACAGCGTAACATAAATAAATAAATATTATATATAATATAAATAACCTAATTTATCAAAATAGTTTTGATCGTAGCAAAAAATTAAATAAAGCAACTGATTCTACCATCAATATTTCAGTAATACAGGTGCTTAATTTTATACATCAAAATGTAAATTTCAGATCGTTATCTTAAATTTGTATTTCTCTCACCTGTTGCGGACTCCAAATCGCGCAGCGGTGTCTCCGGCAAAGGGGTGAAAATAATAGCTGCCCGTGGAGGAAGTGGAGGAGCATCGCGTTCAGCGGTTGCGGCGGCGATGTGGTTCTTCTGCGGTTGTATTGATGACGTCAAAACAGTCAATGCCAACTTCTGTGGAGTTTATGTCGGTTATAGGTTATTTAGCCACAAAGACATTAATTATTATTTAGAGAGCAAAATTGAATTAATTAGTTAGTTGAAGTTACCTGTGGAAGGTTGTTCAATGGTGCTTGCTCAATGTTGATATTTTTGGTCTGCATAGTGATATAGCTAGAAAAGTAAAAAAAAATTAGTATGTAAATAAAAAATATATTGAAAAGCCATAAACATTATGTGGTTTTACAAATCCCGGATTAAATTTCTTCATTTTCTGGCAAGAAATATATCCAGAGACTCATCCTTTAGTAATAAATTATTCAGGAAGTATTTGAATCTTTTTTTCCTGTAAACTATTTAGTGAAAATGATAGAAACTCATTTTTCATATTAGGGTGAGACATTCAGCCTGAAGTTCCTTATATAACAATTTGTTCTACTATAATTTTATATAATTTTATAATTTTATATTTATAATTTTATGGGGTGGCTCAGTGGTATCGAGTCGGCCTGTGGATCTTGAGAACCCTGGTTCGATCCCCACAGCCGACAAACAATTTTCACCAATTTAAAAAATCTACCCCTGTGGCTCCTCCACCACTAATATCTTTAGAGGCCGTGATTTAACGGCTGGTAACCGCACTTCACGCGAAAAAATATATCACTTACCGAGATCTGGTTAGGCAGAGTGCCACACCCAGTGATGGGTAAAAGGCGTGATGATATATTTATTTTATTTATAATTTTAGATAGTTGAATTTGTAACTTTTGAGAAAAATAATAAAATATACGAGGAAATTTGTATTTGATAACTTTTTCGCAGAATATTTTTTCCCGAAAAGTTATATGTATGCTTACGTACGGTCATATTTTTAAATAAATTGATTTAAAAAAATCTAAAATATAAATTATAATAAAGAATTTAATTTATAACATTTAATTTTATGGAATAACTGGCTCAGTCGTACTGTGGATTTGAGAACCCGAGTTCGATTCTCACAGTCGACATACAATCATCACCACATTAAAGTTATCCCTGTGGCTTCCTCTCCACTAACAATTGTGATTGAACCACAGGTAACCGCAGTTCACTTGCATAAATATATCACTTATCGAGAGCTGAGATCTCTGTTATAATATATTTATATTAATTATTTAAATAAAAAACAACAAAGACAAAATTAATTGTCTTTAAATGCTCACTTGTTGAAACTAGGTTTAATAATAAAATATCAAAATAAACACTTGTCTAAGTCTCACAAAATTCAAAATTCAGCCTCCAAGTCACCTTATGAGGGCATCGTCAGAGGCTGGCCAGCACAGTTGGTAACCATATACGCGTTTCGCTCTTATTAGAGCTCATCAGTATGGTATAACTTACTTCTTCACCTAGAACAAAGTTCACGTGAAGAAGCTGGTGACGAAGGACTGTGCCAGCAGAGAATAAGATCTCTAAAGAACGGTAAGATGACATGAGAAGTTCTATCGAACCCGTAATGCCATCTACCGAAAAAAGCAAAAGCTACGAAATAGCAATTTAAATAAAAAACAACAAAGACAAAATTAATTGTCTTTAAATGCTCACTTGGTGAAACTAGGTTTAATAATAAAATATCAAAATAAACACTTGTCTAAGTCTCACAAAATTCAGCCTCCAAGTCACCTTATGAGGGCATCGTCAGAGGCTGGCCAGCACAGTTGGTAACCATAGACGCGTTTCGCTCTTATTAGAGCTCATCAGTATGGTATAACCTACTTCTTCACCTAGAACAAAGTTCACGTGAAGAAGCTGGTGACGAAGGACTGTGCCAGCAGAGAATAAGATCTCTATAGAACGGTAAGATGACATGAGAAGTTCTGTGAAATTTTGTGAGACTTAGACAAGTGTTTATTTTGATATTTTATTATTAATTATTTATTCTGAATGTTTCGTTCTTTGTTTTAAATGTTATTGACTATTTGTCTCAGTTGGACTATCAAGCCTGAGGTGATGCGTTTTAATCTGGCTAACTTCAACTTCAATTCAAAAAATATTATCGTATATTACTGATTTGTAACAAATAAGAATATAATTGCGAGATTAATAAAAAAATTAGTATATATATATATACTAATCCGTATTTTTTTACAATATTTACATACATTTTATGTATGTTTATATTATCAAATTTACTACAATTTTTTATTAAAAATTATGTAGTATACATAATAAAATTCATTTATAATTACAATGATATTTTATTTTAAAAAGATCGATTCTGATCATCGTTCCCATCTGATTATTCGCCCCTATGTTATACTTATTAAAGAACCTTGAGATGATGGTTGAAATATGGCAGTTGGAGAAAATTGAGTAATAGACTTATTTTATTTATTTATTTACTAAATGAAAATGCAAATGTCCATATTAAAATAAAATGATTCGCAAAGTTGGATTTTACCTTAATAATTATTACATACACATTTTAACTCAAATAACATTTTAAATAATCTTTGAAAAATAAATATGCAAATCATCTAGTTTAGCTTTATGGAGAGAAGATACATTTCTCTCATAAATCAATCAATTAGCACAATATTTTTTTCATTAACCAAGTCCGTGTAACTGATCTAACATTAATTGATCTATACATATTGCTGCACGCTCCATGCGTTAAGTAGTTATTAGTTGACCTACATAATAATGATAATAAATAATCATTTATTAACTAATTCAAGTAAAATCCTGTTTACCGTTAATATTTAAATAAACTTATTGAGTTGCTTGTGATTTAATAACTATAAGTTCTATTATTGTCACCTCTGTGAATGATATACGTGAGACTGTTATTATGCAAATATGTAATGCTTTCCGCTTCGTATCGCAAATAAATATGTATAATAACTATTTTTTTTAAATGAGTCATTTATACTTATTAACTGTAATAGATAATGGACTGAATTAAGCACTCGTTAAAGGTTAGTAATTATTATTGTTCAAATTAATTTTTTAAATAAATAGGTAAGTTCATTATTTTTATTTTATAATCTTGAGTTTTTTAAAAAATTGTTAACGTTAAGATAACAGCAATTTGTAACAAAAATGAAACAATGACTCAACATATTTGTCTAAAGATAATTTTTAGTACTTAACATGTAAAATAGGCGTAAATAATTCAAATTTATTTATATTTTAGTAGATATACTAGCAACTGGATCGACCTGGCTGACCTTCAGCTAGATTTCGCGGCCCTTGAAGAAAAGTATTTTTTTAGAATTGTTACTTTGTACACCTCCTAGTCGAGTATTATAAAAAATACAGTTACAAATTTTTTTTAAATGATTTGCTATCAACTCGTTGCTGGTTCTTTTTAACATTATCTCAGACCTTTTACTAGAACTGAAATAAGTAAATTTTCAATCAGTTTTAGGTCAAAACAACTGAAAATAAATCGGTTGTAATGTTTAGCTATTATACATCTCTCCTTAAAACTACAAATTTGATACGAAACGCGATGAGATTTCTAAAGGCTTTTAGAAAAATCTATTGAATATAATTTAAGTTCATCCTACTCGATATTTCTTTTCAAACCTTTTAGTTTGATACCAAACACGATAGATTTATAATGACTTTTAGGAAAAACATTTTTTTCAAGATTTCTCACACATCATGTTCACGAAAAATGAACTCCCCAAGATTGACCTCTATTTAACAAAAAAAATCTCGAGATCTTCTACGATGGAGTGCCACACTTAGTAATCGGTAAAAGACATGATGATATATTTATTTTATCATATTTATTTATTTAATTTAATGCGAATAATGTTCAAAGCAACAAAGTTTCGCTGCAATTGTTCTTTTTATATTGCAGATTTTTTTTAGTTTAAATTTTCACGGAACTCTCCAAAAGGCTTGTGATAATAGTACACCTACTAAAATTTAAATAAATTAGGATGATTTATATTTTATAATTCAAGTCATTGTAATATAAAGGATAAAATACCATTCTTTGTAGGAATATATGTTTAGAATAGCAAAGAAGTAATTGGTTGCTATCTAGTGGCGCTTGAATAAACTACAAGCTGGTTGGTGTCTCTGCTACATGATCACGTTCTTGTTAATATTAACTTTAACACTAGATGGCTCAAGTTGTTTCTGTTCAATCTTCGTGTATGAAAGTAGGAAAATTTGCACTGTTGTTTAGAGGTACAATAAAATAAATATCACTTTATGTGGTTCAAAGTTTAAACTTTAAATTAATGCATGTTTAATTTTGCAACCAAGTTTTGAAACGAAGCATAAAATATTAGTCATTATATCTGGTGCAAGATAAGCACGCAATTTACCCGTTAATACCCTTGCGAAAATTGCTAATATTAGAACTAAATAACTATTCAGTTCGTAAACTTTAGCGATGGTATCGCTTTTAATTTTCTTGCATTTTCATATCTCCTATCTCAAAAAGAAAAGAATATTGATGGGTTTACGTTTATTTTGTAAAATATAAATCAATGAACCCAATTAACAAAAAAATATCAATGACAATATGTTCCTTATTGAAACCAATTTACATGTCAATACAATAAATTAAGATAAGTAGGTATCATACTTATTTTCATTGTTACAATAATTTTATTTATTCATAAAAGCTCCATGGATCATTATTTTATCATTAGTAGTTTCATAAATTATTAACAACACTAAAATCAATATTAAAACCTGAATTATAATTCCATATTCATTTCTGGTTTCTTCAAATTCATTACTATAATGCTTTATTGACTAATACACGCATGGGAGCAAAAATCAATCATTTTACGTATAGTTTACAGTCCCGGATGTGGTGTCACAGTTGGCTGAGACTGTCGACATTTGATAGTAGTAAACGAACCAGTTGAACATCTGAAACAGGTGCTTCTACGTGCTGTGAGTACGAGTAAAATAAAAACGATTATTGTCATAAAATGTGTACTTCAATTTCTATAGTTGTTTGTCTGTAATTATTTTAGATTTTTAGATGATTGATCGGGGGCTATAAGCTAGTCCCTTATACGCCTTAAATAATGTAGCATTTGACTACGAAAACCGGCAGCACGGCAGTGTAAAAACTGCGGCTCGGTGTGTCCAGTAGGCCCAGGCCCGATTTGGACCGTAGCGCCACAGATGATGATGATGATGATGAGATGATTGATATTTATAGTTCTAATATTTAATTTCATTTAATATCACGTAACTGTAGACATGAGAACACCAACTCGAATCTCACAACAAACTGATATAATATTTTTAGTGTCGAAGAAACTATCAATAAATAAATAAATATATAAATAAAACATTATAAGAAATAAAATAAAATATCGTGAAGACCGTCACTCGTTCGAAAAATAACGATAGATGGAAAGTTTCAAAAGAACCCAAGAAATAGATAAAACAAAAAAACAACTTTTTTCCCAATTTCCATTCGAATTTTCACTCATGTCTACAAAAAAAATGGGTGTTATCGACTTGATTTGGTATTAATCGATTTCATAGGTCAAATTACAATTGCCGTAAAATACCCACATGCCTATATTTTGAAGAATTAAATTTACATAATTTTTTTCAAATTATCGTTATAAATGCATTATCCGGAGGATGAGACTAAGTTAGATCGTTTTATAAAACATTACAATATCAAGTTTTATTGAAAATTCTTGAACCGATTCCAAGATCTGTGGTATAGGATAGAATAATAGGATAAATATATCATCATAGGGCTAATTTTAAAATGGATTAAAGTTTATTGGTATTTCAAATGAAAGAAATTAACAAGTTCCGAATATACTTCTACTATACTATGTTCAAAGATACTCCGTTATGGCCCCTCAGCGGGTCTATTGTTAGGGATTTAAGCTTGATTTATAGGGGTGCAAGGACAGGTATGTATTCAGTATTCCCCAATTTAATTTAATTTTTATATAAATATATTATTCTAATGAAACAGAGAATTTTCCACACAGAGATTAGAGATTTCCGAATTCAAATATTTTGCAATTCTACCCTGAGCGCCAACAGGTAGAATCTCTTACTGTGTGCAGTAAGTTAAAGCCATAACGGAATATCTTTGAACATACTATACACTCATCCTATGTTTTAGTAATGTCAGTTTTGTTCCGTATCCTTACCTAGATTTATTTATAATATTAAATATACTAATATTTGATTTAATTTTTTTACTCTAATTTTAATTGAAGGTATGGGAAATGATAAATTGTTGAAGAGGGAATTCTAATGGCTATTCCTTACTGAAAAAAGTAAAACTTTTCATTTACAATTTTATTTCTCTAACCATAGAATTATGTTCCGCTCTTTGCTTATACAGCCTACGTATCTCATTTTCCCGTAAAGTTATTAGCAAACCAGAAAAACTGAGTGCTTTTAAAAATACACCGTGTATATTTAATTGATAATAATTTATTCACAATGAAGGTGCGAATTTTTTTTAAAATGATAATCTATTACATTTATGAACCCGTTCCAAAGATGATCGACTAACATTTCCTTAACTGTAATTTTATTGTTTTTTGTCTGTAATGGATTTTAGTTGCCATAGATATAATTGTTATAAAGCAAACAAAAATAATAACTATCATTATCATCATGACATTTTAATCCAGGCCTCTGCAGCCCTTTAATTGAAACGGCTAATTGCAAGGTTTGCGGAATCGTAAAAATCCAATTTTTCTTTTTTCCGCCCTTAGGAAGTTACGAACCGCTAGTAGAAGGAAAGAAAAGTGTCGTATGAATTTTTTGAGAGAAATATGAGGAAATTATTTTGTCGAGTATAGGAATAGTTCTTTGATTTCCAAATTCACAGTCTGACATGTAATTTTATTTTAACTATGATTTTTTTCGCGTCTTTACGAAATGGCACATGAAGCGGATTTATTTTAGTATACAGTACCAGAGAAAAGCAAATTACTCAAAAAATGTAATAAAAATGTTTTGTATTACAATTGCATTGTAAATTAAATTACAATCATCCAATTACATCACTTTACGATAAAAATTAATTTATTTAAAATAAATAAATATATCATCACGCCTTTTATTTATTACTGGGTGTGGCACTCTGCGTAAGCAGATCTCGGTAAGTGATATATTTGTTCGCGTGAAGTGCGGTTACCAGCCGTCAAATCACGGCCTCCAAAGATATTAGTAGAGGAGGAGCCACAGGGGTAGATTTAAATTTGTGAAAATTGTATGTCGGCTGTGGGGATCGAATCAGGGTTCTCAAGATCCACAGGCCGACTCGATACCACTGAGCCACCTACCCCATTAATTAATTACATTAAAAAACGTAATTGAATTACATACAATAAATATAAATTATAAATACTTCAAAATACCAAAACAGGCAGTCAGAATCAGACGTACGCCTTTGTTTTTCACTATCAATTGCCATTCGCTTAAAATTCAGAATATACCTAGTCGTATCTCGAATGATAATAACTACTTTATTTTGTAGTTAACTTACTTATAGTTAGGGTTGTGCATTTGACCAGTCAAATATTTTTCGGTCAATTGACCGACTATTTGACCGGTCAATTGACCAAGAAACATTTAATAAAAATCACAATTAAAATTGTAATTTATTTATATAGTACTGTTTACTACATCCAATATTACTGAAAATGAAAAACCAACAACAACTAATAAAGAAAATCACATCAAATTCAAAATAAAGGGGAAAATAAAGTAAAAGATGTTATGAAATGAAATAATATGTATTTATTTTATTTGTAAAGTAAAGTAAGCAAATTCTCCAGAACCCAGAATACCAAACTATATATATTAATGTAATAATAGTAAGTAGCTATTTCTATTGAACAACAGATGTCGTGGCGGTTCCATTTAGATTTTTGACCGTTTTATTTGGCCGTCAAATATTTTTGGTCAATTGACCACTGCACAACCCTACTTATAGTAGATGTCGATAATTTGTTACTTATGAAAAAAAAGTAAATTTAAAAAGTAAAATAAAGGAAACAACAATTACGTGCATAAATAATGTAATCAATTAAGGACTTTTCCATCACAGACCGAACATAATTGAAATTGTAAATTCACAATTACATTTTCGAATAATGTAATTAATTACTTATAATTAATAACTGCCCATCTCTGTTTCGTACATATATGCATTGTCTTAGTTATGGTCGTTCACATTAAGAAGTTAGAATAGGAGTTATATCTTTGACGACAAATTTATTCTGAAATGTACAAATGTACTTTAATTAATGTTTTGAACTAATTTGCTATCTATGTTCGCCGTAGACATTATTTACTTTACTTAATTAATAGACTGCATAAAAATGTCTGAAGCCCGTAGATTCCCTAGACCTGTTGTAATCGTTAATAGAGATAAATATGATTTAAAAGTAATTTATTTTTATCAATAAAAATTAAACTAACTGAATAAAATATTTATATTTTATATTTGATTAAAATTTCTATATTAAACAATTCATTATTTTGAGCACCCAGCGGCATTACGTCCGGTATTGCTTACTCTTTATTAAAACCTTTCGGAAATGTAATTCAACGGTTGGTAATTTGATTTGTACGGCAAAAGTATATCATATCGAGATCTGCTATTACAGAGCGCCATATCTTGGAAGAGGTAAAATTACATGATTATATAAGTGGTCTCCATTTTGAAGAATCATTATTGCTAATTTCTAAACTATAAGAACTACGAATAACTATAAGAGATATCTCAATTGTATTTATAAATCTAGTGTATTTAAGTGAATTAAAAAAAACCTGTTGATTGACTTAGATGCAGATTTTTAATCTACACCTATTTTTTAAAGTAATATGGCGAGTAATGATAGGGGATATATTAAATAACTGTTACATACTTTTAGTTCTACATACTGTATATTTGATTTCATTTATCATGAATAGCTTGTAGCTCTTTTATGATTTAGTAATTTCTGTATATGACAAGTTTGTAGTAAATATATTATGTCAAAGCTATTTATAAAATTAAAATGATGTTGATTATGTATTTATTTATTATTATACAGGAACTGAATCTCAATTACAGTACAAACTTCGGCTTAACAAAGCCGCAGTGAGAAACTTTTTGTAATATAATTATGAGAAATTGAAAAGTAGAGTATTATAGAAATTCTTTGAAAAAAATCATTAAACTAAGGTTGCCATGTAATTCAAATCTGATTTTATTCCAGGTTTAAATCCATTTCTTTTCTTTATAATTCACTTTTAAATCTAAATATATTTTATGCTGAAATCACGGAAAAATCATTAATAAAGTTTTAAATGCATTATCAAAGTTCGCAAAGTTGAAACAATATTTACGTTCAAATTTTGTGGTTTTCATTATTACTTCTATTTACGAGAAGTCTTACATTATTGTTTTGGATGTATTAATTAACAAAAAATTGTTGATATATTTCATTACGTCATTGATTACTTCAACAAAGAAGTTGCATCAATTTGTTTTTCTTAGATGAATTCGTCTTCCATTTCCGTTTTCTTCGTTTTATATTTATACAGATTTTTGTCAATATTTATACACTATCAGTTATGACAGCTAAGATTGATTAGTGCGAATCAATAAAAACTGTAGAAGTTTAGCATATTGTCTCCTTGATTATTATTATATTTTTAAACGAAAGTCAATTATAAATTATATTCCTAAATGTATGATCCTTGTCAGTAAAATATTTAATGTTTGAATGTTCGTTTGAAATCCCAAAGGACAAATTAGTTTGTAATCCGTATTTTCAATTTATTTTGAATTACCTAATTACTTTTTTGTTCAGTATTTAAATCTATTATTTATACAACTGTCAACATCTGTTAACTGTTTCACTAATATCATTGTACAAGTACGTAATTTTTTGTTGTTTACGTTTTCATGATAATTTGTATTGCAGCGTGTGCGGAGTAAGGCGTGAAGTAGGTACCTAATTTGTACATGCTACGATAAAGTACCATTCTGAATTTATAGGTGGGCTAATTGAAAACGTAAGGACTCTAAAATCTATTTTAGATTCATAGTTTAAATAATAAATTTAAATGGTATGAAGAAATCCTGAATTCTACTTTCGGTTTCTCAGGAAGTCATGACATCGTTGATATTTTAAATGCAATTATATATATATAAATTATCATTTTCTCTGAAATTAGGTTTTTCAATCATGGTTCATCGTGATCTACAGAAAACATATACAGAGTGTTTCCTTTAAAACTAGAGCTTTTTAGGCGAATTAATGACTGAAGAAAAATATTAAATACATAAAATGAATAATGGGTTAATTTATCAGAAAATGTTAGAACCAAATTGTTATTTTTTTTAATGGTAACCCATATAATTTTTAGACCATAAGATAGAAAATTTTCTTCTGCTTTGAACGATATATATATATATATATATATATATATATATATATATATATTGTATAGAGTAATTTCGAGAAAAATGTATCAAAAATTATAAACAATCTTACAATATTAAATAGGATAAACAAGTAAATATTTGTGTCAAAATGTTTTTGTTAAATCAATATAAAAATTCATATACCTAGTGTTTTTTTTCCTTTGAGTAACACTCGATTTAGCATCGTGATACAATTAAATATTCATTCTCTTCCTAGGTGTAAAAATTAACGCTATTATATTTAAATAAATAAAAGACTTCAGAATCCAATATAATTTTTTTTATAAAAATATTTATTATTTGGACGTTTGTTCATCATCAGCTCCTTAAAATATATAAATACAATAATTATAATATAAAACTAACAAAATAATCAAACCTTTTATTTATTTAAAATATCATATTATTGAATCCTTTTTAAATATATATTAAAAAACTATTATATTTACTTAACTTTCTATCCTTGTAGGGAATTGTAAATGTATCGCTAATCGCTATATTCTTCTTTAAAATGTTGATAATGCGACACTGACAGATGTACAAGTAGCAAAACATACTATTACAATAGATTTGCTCACCCATTATAAAGTTTATGTACACATACAATTATTTTGAATTAAGCTCTATTTCGCATTTTTTCAAGCAAACATCATTATAATGTTCTTTTTAGATTCTGCTTCAGTTGGCATAATACATTTCATTTATTTCAGGTATAAGTAAATAGAAAACTGTTTCCGAAAGGAACAGACAAATTTTTAATGTATTGCAAATACGACTTTCTGAGCGCACAATCAAGACTCCGTTATCTGGGGATGCACAGAGTACGGACTGTAGCGAACAAATGCGGTAAATTTAAAGACCGGTTAACATGAAACTAACAACAGAAATCAAAACAAAATACTTTTTGAAGAAATGAATTTAGAAAAACAAGCATTCATCACGTTATATTCCAAGAACATTTAGAAACAACAAATACGCTCTCTTTGTCTCCTCAAACGTTTCTTTCATTTCATTATTACACCATTTCTTAGACAAGACCCTAATTTACATTCACTACAAATTGTTTTTGCACATTTAAGATCTGTATCCATAAATTTCATCAATCCATCGTTCAAAATTAGACTCACATTCGGGCAAAGACTCATTTATTTTCTCAACAAAACTATTTATAATATTCTCATTCTGCACACCCTGAATTTCACATGAAACATTTTTCAGTATCTTTCAGCCTCATGCATCAACATTTATCCAGAAGTATATACGACACCACTAAATAATGGTCATTTGTTCCCTATTCAGCACTACGCTTTAAACGCGTATCTACAACTAAACTCCTCAGTTATTCATCCTATGAAATAAAATCAATCACACTACATCTATTATCACTCACATTCGTCCATGTATACAAATGAAATAATTTATTTTTAAAGGCAGAGTTAAAAACGAACAGATCACGCTCCAAATAAAAGATATTATCTTCCTATCGTTATCTCTCATTATCAAACTTACACAATACATTCTCAGACGTGCTTCTTTTTACTCCTACCCAGCTATTCACGTCAACTACTGTATACATGTTGTTAAAAGTGACCGTTTAAAAATATGCTGAAAATTGATCCATTTTTGTAACATGCAAGTTTGGTTGATATTTTTATATTAATTAAAGATTATAAAATAGAAATGTTCAAATTATTGATATTTGTGTATTTTAAATTTATGCGGTTTTTTAAAAGGAGTTATTGAACTTAAATACGACAGAGTAATATTTTGCAGTTCGATAAAAGGGATTGTTTTGTGATGATTTGAGTTACTAGACCTTTAAACTCTGGTCAAATACTCTTAACCAATTGAGCTAAGGTACCCGTATAATTTAAATCAGATGTTATTTTCTTTTCTATATTTTGTTGTGTCAAAGACAGCCTTGATCCTATGATTCTTTCATTTACTGAAAGATTTGATACAAGAGTCGACTGTATTTACTGTAATGCCTATGGCACGCTGGTCGAAGAGCATCGATGAGCTCTTCGATGAAACAACAGAACGAACCCTTTATTGACAAACAATAAAAGCATCTAAAGTAGAGAAAGAAAAACTAAATTTCAAAAATATGCTAACGTGAAATGAGACACAAAAGATAAAAGTGAAATGAGATACGTTCGTTTCATCGTTGAGCTCTTCGAGGAAATACAGGAGCCTCTAATTATCGTCGATGACGGGTGCGTTCTGTTGTTTCATCGAAGAGTTCATCGATGCTCTTCGACCAGAGTGCCATAGGCTTAAGTTAATTTGACGGACATAGACTAAGACTAAATATGTTATGCTAGATTAGTACAAAAATTCATTAATTTATTATTCACATATTTTACAATCAAGCAATTTGCAATAGAATTAACCAGAACTCTATGAGCAATACATGAATCAATGTCCCTCGTTATTATACCTATATTGTGGTAGGTTTTTCATAAGTCGCCGCGTTTTTGTTTCACTGCCAAAAACCACAATGAACGATATCATCTGTTATTCATTCGCTTGACTTAAATCTCGCGTGCCGTCGTATTCGTTGGTGAACCGTGAAAAAGGATACACGCATTGTAGCTTTGTACTAAAATAAAAATGATTGAATGCAACAAAAATAAAAGCCTAAGTAACTGTAGAAATTCGAAGAAAACTTGTCTGTATGCTGGTCATTATAAAGGCACGAGGCAATACTCGACATACGTCTTAAACGACGAAGATAAATTGTCAGGAATAATAATTGAATTCTTTTATACATTTCAATTTTATTTTTAAGTTTCGTGCCGGATTTAAATTCTAGCACACCAAAATGTAAATGGGGTAGGTGGCTCAGTGGTATCGAGTCGGTCTGTGGATCCTGAGAACCCTGGTTTGATCCCCACAGCCGACAAACAATTTTCACCAATTTAAATCTACCCCTGTGGCTCCCCCTCCACTAATATCTTTGGGGGCCGTGATTTGACGGCTGGTAACAGCACTTTACGCGAAAAAATATATCACTTACCAAGATCTGCTTAGGCAGAGTGCCACACCCTGTAATGGGTAAAAGGCGTGATGATATATTTATTTTTTATTTATTTTATTTACAAAATGTATCTATATTATTGGCGCTAATTTTTTAAACATATTTCACAGAACAATATTTTAAAATAAATTAAGAAGACACTTTTTCTAAAATTATTTAGATACCTGATATTGAATCAATAGCTTTTACATACAATTTACATAGGAAATATACTGTTTCTCTTTTCCTCTGTGTTTTATTATTCGTATTATCATAAACACAAAATGTGATGGGGTATGTTATGTGGCTCAGTGGTATCGAGTCGGCCTGTGGATCTTGAGAACTCTGGTTCGATCCCCACAGGCGACAAACAATTTTCACCAATTTAAAATCTACTTCTGTGGCTCCCCCACTAATATCTTTGGGGGCCGCACTTCACGTGAAGAAATATATCACTTACCGAGATCTGCTTACGGCAGAGAGCCACACCCAGTAATGGGTAAAATGCGTGATGATATATTTATTCGTAATTATGAATATATTTTTTACAATTTAAAAAAATTAAATAAAACAGTCCAATTTAATTTATTCAATTTTACTGAGTACCCTTAAAAATAAATAGTATTCTTGTGTAACTGATACACTTTATATATAAGAGTGAAAAATTTAAGTACCATATGTTCAACAAAAAAAAAACCACCATAACTTAAATGACAGTTTAGTACCATTCTAAACTCAGATGCTTTACTGTGGACCAATGAAAAGCGATTTATTTTTAGGCTAGAAGGCGTTTAATTTCATATAGAGACATAAAAATGAAACAAATGAATAAAAAAATATATCTATTAATTTTTAAATTAGATAAAAACGGTTATATCACTTAAAATAATGATTAATGCTGAAAATAACGGTTACCTGTTGATTTAACAGTTTATTAAAGATCGGTTTCACGCCATGAATACAACATTGATTACGAGATTTCCTCTTTCATGAAGATAAACTTTTAGCATCAATAGGTATCCTTCTACAAGATTTATTTACCAACGAAAAGTTTAATCAATTTGAAACCTTTGATGACATACGATTAATATTGATATTCCCACTTTTCGAATTATTCATTTTTGTAAATAGTAGATTGATAGATAGAATTAATATTATTTAATAGAAGCTAAATGCATAGTAAAAAACATCTGTATTGCAGTATACGGTAATATTCAATATTTTTCATATTTGATTATTTATTAAAACAATAGAAATTCATCTAAAAAATTAATATTTATACAGTATTCAGTCTACTTATAACATAAGTAACAAAAATAAAGTTGCGTATTTTTTCTTAGAATTTATGCACATCTTTGAAATTTATCTTTATACAAAAGACCGAAGAATAAAATAGAATTTATAAATGGTACGCTGTTATAAAATAAGTTATAGAAAAAGAAGAAAACCGATGTGACATGAAAATACTTTGATACTACTTTTCTCAGGACCAGAATAGATTACTAATCAGAAAATATTATAATGGTACGTTTAAATTTAAGAATTACAACCAGCGCACGTTCGGCGCGGATAAATACCTATTTCCCGAAATGTTTTCCTGCAACCCTCATTAAGGTGTATGTGCTTTCTGCACCCCAAATCACGACCACTCCTTTACATACTTGTATTTTTTTCGACCAAAACCAATATTAAAATTATTAATCTAAATGCTTCTTGAATGTAAAAAAAACCAACTATTTTAATGAATGTGCTGTTATTGGTCATGTTGGTCGCATTATAATGAAAATCTGTATCGTAATGAAAATCTGTATCGTAATGAAAATCTGTATCATAATGAAAATCAGTGTTTACTACACTTTTTACGAAGCTGTCAGAGTGCTCTCCTTATATTCTTTATATAATAATAGCTACGTTTATAAATAGGTAAAATGCATGAAAATAACATAAAATTGTAATAATCTGTTAAGTAATCATAAAGTTTTCATTAACTTATCGATCATTACCAGGTAATGATCTTGTTACAGAGTATAGGAAAATATTATAAAATTAAAGATATATCTAAAATTTTAAATTATTTTGCACTTTGACGTTATATCTATCGTGATTAAAGTTATAAGTTGCAAATTTTATCTAATATTTATTTATTTTTTGAAGGCTCAGCAATTATTTATTTATATTTAATATCGAATTATAGATTTTTAGTTAAGCCGAATTTAATATTTGAAATAGATATTAAAACTTCAATATAAATCGTTGAATTACTGACTTTATCGACAATGATGGTTAAAATATGTCAACTTTCAGTCTTGTGCCAACTCTTCATTGATCACTGCAATAGTATAATCAACACTTGTAGTTATTTTAACTAATACAAGTCTTGCCAGATATTGGCTCAAATCTTAGGCCGAAACGTTGCCATATTTTAACCATCATTGTCAATATAGCCAGTAATCCAACGATTTATATTGAAGTTTCATTTAATTCAAACAAGAGATATTTAAAGTTGGAAATCACCATCGCCACAATACTTTGTATTCTTTTCTTTATAATAAATAAATTAATAATAATATTAATAATCAAGTGAAATAGTCCAACTATGGCTACAGAAACGCTACTAAATTAATAACTTTTATCTACTCTTATTAAATAATGTATTAATTACTTATGAAATTTATAATAAGTAATATTAATCATTATTGACAGTGTTAAGTAATAATTCATTACTCAACACTTCACGACCAATCACACGTCTGAATTTTCATTACTTAACACTTTAATAGCCAATCAAAAAATAACGATAATTGCAGCGCGTTAAGTATGCTATGAAACAGTGAAGCGCGCTATTGTTAATTATCTGTCAAAATTAGTTTAAAACGTTTTTGTTTACAATAATACTGTAATTTGTGTGATTATACATGTGAGTTATGGATTCTGAAAGCGAACAAAGTGAAATTTGTACTCCACCAGATATTGTAGAAGCCGCACACGTACGTTTCTTAAATTTACTGCCCGAAAAATAAAAAAAAAGTATGAACAAGTTTATAAAGCTTTTATGGATTGGCGAATACGCGAAAATGTAAATTCCTTTTCGGAAAATGTTCTTATAGTATATTTTGGCGCACTTTTTGATAAATATAAATCATCGTCATTATGGGCTACTTATTCCATGTTAAGTAGTGTTAATATTTATTATATAAAAATAAAAACAAAAAATTTAAGCAATCTGACTTATTTATAATGTAACATAAAAAAAATAATTGTAAAATCTTATTACATAATAACATACAGTCGTAGATAAAGTATATTGTTCTATTCGCAAGTAATAGCTATTACTCACTCGAATGATTTACAACACTCACCTTCAGCTCGTGTTGTAAACTTCATTCTCTTGAGTAATAGCTTATATTACTTACACATTGAATTATATACTATTATTTCTTATCAGATAATATTGAATGAATGAATGATACTACACTTGGCCACCTTTTCCCCAGAATAGTAATATCTCCCAGAGGGGTGAGGGGCCGCACAAACGTCACACGTCATTCGAATGGACATGTGTCTAAGCATGCGTACAGGCACGAGTGACTTCGTGGGTATGTCGTTCACGTATCACAACATGCGTGTGGTGCATTCGAACCAGCCCTACCTGAAAACACCATACGCTATGATCGTGTTAGTCGTGTATCGAGTGTTCTGTGTCCTTCGTGTACTACCGGGAAGTCTTGCTATGTTCGGGTTGATCGATTGGATGGGCTGATGTTACATGGACAATATTGCTTAGTTACGAGGAGAGTCTATGTAAACTCATAAAATTCAGATGTTGGTACTACTGACGGAACAACTAACAGTTTGCAGGAGAAACTCAATATACGTAATTATTTAGTACGAAAATGTTTTTTTGTCCTTCATAAGATAACTATTCGCCTTATATTAATTTAAAAAGAACTAATATTCATTTACAATTAGTTTCTCCATTTTTGATTAAATATTTCTTTTATGTATAAATTAATTGAGTAACTAAATTCGATTTCATCGACATTTGTTATTTTACCAAAATTGTACCTTAGAGAAGAAATTGACTGATTCCTCATCTATGAAATAAATTCTTCTTCTTTGATGGCACTACAGCCCACATCGGGCCTGGGCCTACCGGACACACCGAGCCGCGGTTTTTTACACTGCCGTACTGCCGGTTTTCGTAGTCGAATGCTACATTATTTAAGACGTATAAGTGACTAGCTTATAGCGCCCGAGTGTGTTAAATACATGTAACTGTATTTTATATTTAACGACAAATCACACATTGTCGACAGGTGGATTCGAACTGACGAACCTTGGTTCGAGTGACGTCACAGTATGTTAAGAGATGTGCCTTAACACGCTCGGCCACCGCGCCTATATGAAATAAATTAAAAATATTAATAAATGACAGTTTATATAATTTAAATTTCATTTCGTAAACGTTATATTTTAAATTAATAAACTGCTCATTAGCAGTTAGGTTCAAAAATTATTTCGTATTGATGAAAACAGCCCTTAATTATTCAATGACTATACTTTTTAGATTAATATACAAACGATCCTTTTATTTGGACTGTGTTCAGTTTACATTTGCCACCATTGGGGCATCAAGACGAGTATTATAAATGTCACGAGTTCAGTTAAATATGAGTTATTTGGCACATATTTGAGTAACACTTTTCTTTATAAAGTAAAATCCTGCAAATACAAATTCCTGTCATCACTACAAAACCCGCACATGTCAATGTCATATCTTGTCAAATTATACCTAGTAAACAGATGACACCGCCAGATGTCGACATCATTTGAAGTTGTTACTTTTGATATCTGCATACGAGACATATTTTTTTTATGAGGTAGGTGGTTCAGGGGTATCGAGTCAACCTGTGGATCTTTAGAACCCTGGTTCGATCCCCACAGCCGACAAACAATTTTCATCAAATAAATCTACTTCTGTGACTCCCCCCTCCACTAACATCCTTGGGGAGCATGATTGTACGGCTGGTAACCGCACTTCATGCGAAGAAATTTATCACTTACCAAGATCTTCTACGGCAGAGTGCCACACCCAGTTTTATTTTATATTTTGTTTGACATATATTTATTAGGTAGGAACTTTGTTAAGAGACTGAAATACTGGCTGAAATAAAATAGTTCGCAAATAGTCGGTAGTCGTGATTCTTGAGTATGAATATTTAAGGGTGCCAAATCCGAAAATACGATGTAATTAATTTATCATAAACGTATAGTAATACTTTTGTTTTAATTTACTATCCATAATGTTGTCATAACTTACATACTTATTACCCTACTTCAGCACATCAATAATCACTGGCAAAGTTTAAATTCTTATCTTTAGCACCCCGGTATGTTACAAAGGGAAAGTGACGTGACATTTTCAAAATTAAGCTATTTTGAATATAAACAATGAGCATTTAAAAAACGTAACATTTTAAAGATTTTGCATGTTTTCAATGTTGCCTTAGATTCAATAGACGCAATAAAAATATTTACCTGAAACTGACAGGAAAATAAACATTTGCCTGAGCTTTAAGACTCAGGAAAGCTTTGCTTTGCATGCCTAGTCAGGAAATTAACAGATTGCCTGCCTAGGCAGGTAATGAAAAAAACGTGAGTGTCTAGTTACTTAGCAACATAAAAAACTGACTGAATATGTAAGTCAAATATTTGTTTTAATTTAAAATATTTATTATTTGTTTATAAGTTTCAGGTAAAATGTTACACGTAACACGTCAGTAAAGCGTTGTACAGGATTCGTAAGCTGTTTCAAGCCTCGTTATCGCTCGACATGAAACTATCTACTCTTCCTGTAATTGAACACTTTCCTGACTTTTTACGTAAATAGCTATAGCTTCATAATATATAATTAAAATAAAATGTTAACAAATCTATATAGAACCAATTATTTTGTATCCGGTGTTTGGCTGAATATTGGAAAATTTAATTAATCAGGTTTTCTGATATAATTCCTTGTATTTACAAAATTAAATATATAAAGTAAAGTCAGAATTCAAATATAATTTTACAGTGGATGATGAAAATCGAAAATTGATAGTAATATGTAGACAGTTATCAAAATAACTATGTGACGAAGTGTCACAAAAATATCAGAGGAAAAATAAGCGATCCTAAAGTGAACTCGTTAGAAAAGCGTGATATTTAACTTCCAAAAAGTTTTCGTGCACAAACACAAACAAGAAATGAAAATAAATGAGGTGTCAGAGATTTGTAACAAAGTGATAACTGGAAAAGAATTCTTATTATTTGTTGAAGAAGCAGAGGAGCTTCACTCCATCTGGGCTAAAATGCTGATTTTTAAAGAGAAGTCCAGATGGGGATGAGATATTCATCAAAATGTCAAGTTTTTACTTCCTTGTACGAAGTAAAGGAAGTATTGTTATCGCGAAAATTTTCGGTTCTCAGATTTCAGTGGAAATACGCATTTTGGTCCTCCCTGAGTCCATTTTGACTAATTTCGCCGTGACGTCTGTACGTACGTATGTACGTATGTACGTACGTACGTACGTACGTATGTATCTCGCATAACTCAAAAACGGTAAGCCGTAGAAAATTGAAATTTTATATTTAGGACTGTTATAACATCTAGTTGTGCACCTCCCTTTTTGGTCATTATATAACTTCCGGAAGTGGTACTTTACTTGAAGCCTATAATAGATTTTCATGAAAAACTATATTCAAATATAATTTAAACTTTCCAAATTTGGTATATAAGACTACTATATCAATGGAAATAATATAATAGATTTTGGTTAAAATACACTAACCGGAAGTGACACATTACATGAAGCTGCTAACAGTTTTCCTTGAAAAAAATGGTATTATTTTAATTTTAGAAATAAATGCTTCAAATAAAAGTTTTAGAGAATTAAATTCTGCGTCTAGCACATTAAGAATTTTTAAATTAGCCTTTTGCATAAGCGAGATATCTAAATTTAAATAGTATATATTTTGTGTTTTTTTTAATTAAGTTTGCTATGGATTAGAACAAAAAATAAAAAATAAAAGATTTTATGTCAAATATGTGGAATTAAAAAAATATCTATAGTTAATACGCGTACAAGGAAGTCATGTGGTGTCCACATCAGATTTTTTATTACTTGTTGAAGTACAGTTTCATCGGGATTATTCTGGAAATCTATTGTTTATTAAATATTTCGAATCACTAATAGCATAACATAACAGATTAATCGCTAACACCATTTTTATTTCCAAGTAATCTCATGCATAATGCACGAAATATTAAGGTGAATCATCCAAGCTGAATAGAACTGAAAGGACTCGTTGCACCAGAACACTTAAATTGACTTGATTTTTTTAAAACAATATGTTATTGTTATTATAAAAATAAATATATCATCGCTTTTCATCCATTACTGTGTGTGGTTCTCTGTCGTAGCAGATCTCGATAAGTGTAATTTATATGTGCTTGAAGTGCGGTTACCGGCCGTCGAATCACGCCTCCCAAAAACGTTAGTAAAGAGGGAGCCATAGGAGTAATATTAATATGGTAAACAATAAATTGTTATTGATATAAATTTTCATTATTTATTAAATATAAGTAAATATAGACTGTTATTTGTTTTAATTAAAAAAATTATAACTAACAAAATAGCCGTACGTTGAAATATATTGAAAACTCAAACGATAAATAGAAATAAAATGAATCTCGTATATCTATTGTAAGCCATAAACAAATTCAATCACATCATTCCTATATAGACTACAATTACAATTAGTCATCATATCCATGAATTCACCTGTCAATATCAGAGCGCAATTTTTTATATTCTTCCAAAATGAAAACGCTTCATGGAAACATATGAATATAATGACGATTTCAAATGTATGTACTTTCCAATATTTTTCAATATGTACGACAGGGTATCTTTTATATGTCACATCATGCAGAACTGTATTTCAAAATATGAAAATATCGAATGGAACACCTGTTGTAATACGTTGATGTGAATAAACAGCTCGTGTGTCTGTTATTGATTTTCTGGTTTCTGATAGAAATGTCTACTTCAGTAACCCAGAATGCTGACGGCATATCTAGAATCCTGTGAAATCTTTCATATTTAGTTTCATATATAATAAAACAATTTTCACCAATTTAAAAAATCTACCCCTGTGGCTCCTCCACCACTAATATCTTTGGAGGCCGTGATTTGACGGCTGGTAACCGCACATCACGCGAAAAAATATATCACTTACCGAGATCTGCTTAGGCAGAGTGCCACACCCAGTGATGGGTAAAAGGCGTGATGATATATTTATTTTATTTTTTTTACAAGTAGTATGAAAATTGTTGAAAATATTTTGACATAAATTCGCACTCGTTATGTTTCCATTTCCATAACAACGAATGTATATTTATGTCAAAATATTATCTGTCAATGTTCATACTACGAGTTGTATTCGGCTTGAGAATTTACCAAATAAGAGTTAATTAACAAGAATAGTTAGGTATTTATTTACTTATTACAGTTATGAAAATTTTGAATATGAAATGTACACTGAAAAATTTTTTCATTTGACGTTTACGAAAATATTGAAAATATCATTTATTTTATTCGTAACCAAGGATATTAATAACAGTGGTATTTCCGATGAAATTTCACTAGTGATGAATTTCCGACGAAATATACATTTCATTGGTTCATTTTCAAACAAATTCGTGATCCTATTGGTTGACAGTGACGTGTGGTGAATTCTCAATATAATATCATACAGGCAAAACAAAAGTAAGAAAATAAATGTTTATTTCATTTCACGCTCTATTAACATTTTCCCATTAATAACTTTGACGTGTAGTTATCATAACTTTGTAGATTATATATAAAATTCTTGTTATAATTTTTGTATTTTCGGGTCATTAAAAATAGATTAACTACCTTTTATTCTTGTGCAATTTTCTTGTTATACAGATTGTAAAGTTGAGCTTCTATTACAGAGAAAAGTTAATAGGTCTCTAAAGTTTTATAAAGGTGTTATTTTTTTACTTATCTACTATATTCACGACAAGTTTTAATACAATTTTATGGATTTAATAATTTGAAGAAAGATAAAATAAAGAATTTTACATAGTTGCAAAAAGTGTTTGTCATTCGTGTTAATGTATCCATCGAAAGCGTTTTGTCTGAACACTGACAGAGAAAATAATGTTATCAAATACTCCATTCCAGTTTCTGTCGCAATTTGTTGAACAATGTGCGAAGTAAGACGAATACTTCAACATGCCTTTCATTTTCGTTTGTCGCAGTCTGCTCTAGTTACCAGAAAAACGAAATGTGTTCTCGTTAATAATGAATACTCCTGTGTTAATCAACTGCTGAGCCGTGAAAATTAAATGAAGTGAAATAATTTAACAGAAGATCGTTTAGTTTTGACACTTCTAGAATCTAGTTTTACACTGGAACGTAATTTAATTGATTTTTTATCAGGTTAAGTGTATCACATTTTCTATTCAAACAAAATTATTGCATCGTTTTTAATTTGATTTTAGATTCTATTATGATTTAATGAAACAAGATAAACTATTTTAGTGTTAACTAATAGACAAAATAGATAAATATCTAGAGACCCGCTTCCTTTGATAATATAATACTGGATAAAGTATATGCCACTTCGTGGAGGTAATGTTTTGAAGCAAACATAGTGAAGAGGGAGGGAAGATGAAGCACACATGATGCTCCTATAACGGAGTACCGCTTGTTTACTTTATTTACTTGAAATTTTTTTATATGTGTTTGATTTTAAGATTATGCTTCTCTTTATAAAGAAAATAAATAAATATATCATCACGCCTTTTACCCATTACTGGGTGTGGCACTCTGCCTAAGCAGATCTCGGTAAGTGATATATTTTTTCGCGTGAAGTGCGGTTACCAGCCGCCAAATCACTGCCTCCAAAGATATTAGTGGTGGAGGAGCCACAGGGGTAGATTTTTTTAAATTGGTGAAAATTGTTTGTCGGCTGTGGGGATCGAACCAGGGTTCTCAAGATCCACAGGCCAACTCGATACCACTGAGCCACCTCTTTATATTGGTTATATTTGTATTTTGGACAGTATTTGACTCATTTTGTTATTAATTGTATGTGTATGTATATGATAAATGTTCGTTTGTATATTATTTTTGTATTTTCATATATAATATAACAAGTAGGTAGTATGAAAATTGCAGAAAATATTTTGACATAAATTATGAGTTGTTATGGAAATGGAAACATAACGAGTACGAAGCACGAGTTGTGTTTCCTATTTCCGTAACAACGAATGTATATTTATGTCAAAATATTATCTGTCAATTTTCATACTACGAGTTGTATTCGGCTTGAGAATTTACCAAACAAGAGTTAATTAACAAGAATAGTTTCGCTCTTATTAGAGCACATCAGTATGGTATAACCTACTTCTTCACCTAGAACAAAGTTCACGTGAAGAAGCTGGTGACGAAGGACTGTGCCAGCAGAGAATAAAATCTCTAAAGAACGGTAAGATGAGAAGTTCATACTGATGAGCTCTAATAAGAGCGAAACGCGTCTATGGTTACCAACTGTGCTGGCCAGCCTCTGACGATGCCCTCATAAGGTGACTTGGAGGCTGAATTTTGTGAGACTTAGACAAGTGTTTATTTTGATATTTTATTATTAAACCTAGTTTCACCAAGTGAGCATTTAAAGACAATTAATTTTGTCTTTGTTGTTTTTTATTTAAATTGCTATTTCGTAGCTTTTGCTTTTTTCGGTAGATGGTATTACTGGTTCGATAGAACTTCTCATGTCATCTTACCGTTCTTTAGAGATCTTATTCTCTGCTGGCACAGTCCTTCGTCACCAGCTTCTTCACGTGAACTTTGTTCTAGGTGAAGAAGTAGGTTATACCATACTGATGAGCTCTAATAAGAGCGTAACGCGTCTATGGTTACCAACTGTGCTGGCCAGCCTCTGACGATGCCCTCATAAGGTGACTTGGAGGCTGAATTTTGTGAGACTTAGACAAGTGTTTATTTTAATTTTTTATTATTAAAATTTTTAGTTCACGACTGTTTGGATTCGAACTTTATAATTCGATGCGTTACTATTATTACAAAATATGTACAAAAAGTGCAAAATATGTACAAAAAGTGCAAAATATGTACAAAAAGTGCAAAATTTCCGATTTTAGTTTTATTCTGTAGCATGCAGCATCAGCATACACAAAGCTGGAAAAATGATCCAAAAAGATATAAGTAGTATAGAAAGCTGGAAGAATAAAGAAAAAGATTAATTTGCTTGATGTGTAAAGCCAAGTGAAATAGCGATTAGAGTTAAACCAACTATTAATTCATGTTAATCCCTAAATCTCAATTTGATGAAAAGAAAAGTAAATTATTAGGTCATAAAAATATCTTTGAGCTGATGTCATTTATTTGTAAGACTCATTTATAATTTAAAATTTGTTTTGTGCAAGATATATTTAATTGCGAAATTAAACAGTAAGGTAATAATATAATATAATATGGGGTAGGTGGCTCAGTGGTATCGAGTCGGCCTGTGGATCTTGAGAACCCTGGTTCGATCCCCACAGCCGACCAGCAATTTTCACCAATTTACAAAAATCTACTCCTGTGGCTCCCCCACCACTAATATCTTTGGAGGCCGTGATTTGACGGCTGGTAACCGCACTTCACGCGAAAAAATATATCACTTACCGAGATCTGCGTAGGCAGAGTGCCACACCCAGTGATGGGTAAAAGGTGTGATGATATATTTATTTATTTATATTTGTAATAATATTATCTATTAAAATTATTATTTAGTTCTGTATCAGTGGCAGATCGTGGGTTAGATAATTAGGTAGGCAATAAAATAAACAAAAGCGTAGACTTCCACGGTCTGAGTAATTAAAATTAAACAAGTTCCGGGTTTGGACCGTGTCAAAATTCGAGTGAGGGCTCGACGTTTCGCTCGCCATCGCAGGGAGCTTCTTCAGGAGGAAAGGAAGAAAGATCAAGGTTACCCGACGTGTAAACCACGCTAGAGGCCAAGAGTCCTCACTTGAATTTTGACACGGTCCAAACCCGGAACTCGTTTAATTTTAATAAAATAAACATAATTATAAAAAATTAGATGTGAAAATTATACGGAAGCTGTAGTAAACTAAATTTATATGCCGCTTTTAATATATGAAAATAATTAAATGATAAATATTAAATATTTAAATCTATCCCTGTGGCTCCCCCTCCACTAATATCTTTGGGGCCGTGATTTGACGGCTGGTAGCCGCACTTCACGCGAAAAAATATATCACTTACCGAGATCTGCTTAGGCAGAGTGCCACACCCAGTAATGGGTAAAAGGCGTGATGATATATTTTTTTTTATATTAGATTTTTGGCAATTTTAAAAAATAATTTCTTTGTCATAATACTTCGGGAAATGGATTGATTATTGCTATTATTAATATATTACAGATAACTATCAAACCAGAGGAGGAATTCTTTCGGATCGACATTGACATGGTAAACATCCATTACATAGGTTCTTATGCACAGTTACATTATGATAAAGATAATGTCAATATCGATTCGATGGACTCGTAGTTCTATTCCAGTAATACCATAAATGTTTGCTTAAAACTCTAATGTTGCGAATTATTTTTTTTCGTTTCACGCATGAAATATTGCGTTCTACAGAAGAAACTGTTGCTATTAATATAAAGAGTTTGTATGCATCTGAATAAATTTTGGGTGTTTTAAGAGCACGGTTTTAACATGTTAGAGATAGCTAAAACACCCAAAAACACTGCTCTTAAAACTGGCAAAAACAGAGCTTGTGCTACCAGCCATTGTTTCTGCTGCGAAATTCGCAGAAAATACTTCAACTAAGAATAAAGAACGTAGACACTTGATGTAGTTTCACAAAATTATTTATTAACAAAGTTGATCGATTTCGGCTTATTAGGCCATCTTCAGAACGTTGACTGATTAAAATACAAGTTACACACAGTTTATATAGTACTGTGATTAACGGTATAGTTCATTTACAAAGATCTTAATAGTATCAGAATGAAACAAATCCAACTGGTCATTGAGGACATTTAAGCCGCTATGAATAGCTTTCTGAATTTCAAATGCTTCTAAGAAGTTAATTCTACGTCCTTTATTGGTAAAGTGTAAAATTTCCAGATTATCAATGTTGCAGGTGTGATTTTTTTCATTCAGATGTATCGCCATATTGGAGTCAGTTTTTTTTTTAATTTGAAGGATCTCATATGTTCGTAAAACCTTATCTTAAAAGATCTCCCTGTCTGACAAATATAAATAGCGTTACAATCGTTACAATTTAGTTTATAAATACCACTATTATCTAATTTATCTTTAACGGTTAATTTGTTATTGACTAAAATCAATCGATCAACTTTGTTAATAAATAATTTTGTGAAACTACATCAAGTGTCTACGTTCTTTATTCTTATTCATAATGTTTCACCAAGTGCCAACGGCTCATACTTTTGATATTAATACTTAAACTACTAGGGACTAGAAAGGCTATTGAAAACATCGCCCGTACTCCTGTCTATACTGTATGATTAAACAAAATAAAAGTAAAATATTTTTAAGAGTAAATTGATGTGTTCTTGGATGTAACAATAAATAGAATAATATAAAATTGAGTCGTATATTTTATTCATTACCTGCACGTGTAATAGAATCTGATCGCCGTCTTAAATGAATTCGAGCGATTAACAGAAACAGATACTTGTCCTCAAATATCTCTATTTCAAATAGTAATATAAAATAAATAAATGGCGTAGTACATTTTCATTGCCAGCACAAATGGAAAATTATGGCCACCAAAAAAAATTACAAAATATACAGTTTGCATTTCATTGTTCTGCATTTTGTATCTTTGAAATTTAAAAACGTAAATCACAGTAAAGACAACAGAGTCCGACGTTTAACTAAGTATGGTATGACAACGCAGTAGGATTCGAACGATTACGTAAATTAATAGCTCTACATGGAAATGTTAATTTATAGCGATTTCGTCGTTTTGCTTTACTGTTTATGCTTACTTTCTTATATTCTCGTTCTTATTTCATGGACCTTGCTTTTAAATAATGAAATATTATGATAAATAAGTTCCTGGAAAATCTTTCACAGATAATGTCATCGAATTTACTTTTCAAATGATTCTTAATTGCCTTTTAGTAGATAACAAAAACAGACTGTTTAATCATTATAAAACCATCAAAACATATTTAATTGTGTATCATGGATATTTGACAATAGTATAAGTAAGAAATTGTTTGGTAAACACAAAAACACAACTGACACCGTTTTGCAAAACTGCGCCATTTACTTTTTCGCATCTTAAATGTCTGCACTATTGGTTCATGTAGTTCTATATTGTCTTTAGCTAATAACAATCAGTGCTTTAAACTTTTATTATTATTTATTTTTATTGTAATATGTATTAGTATTTAATTGTTATGTTTTTTATTCAATTGTTTCTAAAATAAACTTAAAACAATTAAAGTTTTTAATAATTTTTTATTCAGGTATATGTATTGTTAAAAAGGAAAAAATAAACATGTAAAAATCTAATATGGCATCCACTTAAGATAAGAAAGTTACTATTAATATCTTTGAAAATCGCCACTTTGAGTTTTATTTTGACATCATTTTTAAATTTTCTTGAACAAATCTAATATTTTATTATTATTATTATTTTATTTATTATATTTAATTGTTATAGAGTATATGAGCTCATACAATGGGAAGATGGCAACAACAAATTAAAGTTTATATGATATCCTATTCGGATAATTACATGATAACTCATACTAATACAATATTTTTAAACACTAGACAAAATTAACAATCTAACAGTTAATCTAAATATCCTACCTAAGTACATAATTGTGCAATATATTAGTAAAAACCCCAAATAGCTAAACATAAAGAAATAAAGAATTATGGTATCGAGTCGGCCTGTGGATCTTGAGAACCCTGGTTCGATCCCCACAGCCGACCAACAATTTTCACCAATTTAAATCTACCCCTGTGGCTCTCTCTCCACTAATATCTTTGAGGGCCGTGATTTGACGGCTGGTAACCGCACTTCACGCGAAAATGAGATTCCACTGGAAAGAGCGAGCAAGAGGATATAAATATGTTATTCGTTTATTATTAAACTTCGAAGCTTAAAACTGTTAATTGTGTAATAAAATACGTGTTTTACTTTTTTTGTGTCTAAATTTGTTTGAACAAATCTAATAACCTTTATATAAAACATTTTTCATATCTTTTATAATTAAAATGTAAAAAATCGCTAGTTTCAGTTTTCTTTTTAAATAACAAAATAAATAAACTTAAATAAATTAAAAAATTTCTCATTGAATCTGAATCAGTACTCAAATCTAAACACTAAGGTCCACTCACAAGTAACACTACCCAACTGTCACTCACCGATTTAAATTAAATTTGGTACATTAATAGAAATCTAAAAAATATCGAACCCCTATTTTTTTTTCTTCCGAAAGTTGCTTTTTTGGGATACAAACCACCCCTGAAAGATAGTAAAAGCAAGAATCGCCATAAATGAAATTAAATAATACCAAAATATTACGCGTTCAACACTGGTTGCCCAGGAGTTTTTGAGATCGCCAAAATCTATTTTCGGGGTCGTTTTGATCATATGCACTTTTTAAGGGGTTAAAAAGAGGATGGGGGTAAGCAATTACGATATTCAACTGAAATAGAGTTTTAGGTTCAAAACTAGTTATTCGGAGGTTCTTGGGATCGCTGAATCTATTTTCGAGGTTACCCCTGGGTAACCAATGTTGAACTTATTTTTATCACCTTTCAGGGGAGGTGTGTACCCCTAAAAAACAATTTGCGGAAGAAAAAACAATAGGGGTTTAATATTTTTTAGAGTATTATTAGTGTGCCAAGTTTCATTTAAATCGGTGAGTTACAGTTGAGTAGTGTTACTTGTTAATCAAATTTCTGTTGTTAATAATAAAAACTATATCCTATTTTACCTATTCAATTATATCATGCTGTATTTCCTCTAAAAATATACAAAAATTAGTTTATTAAAGAACAAGTTTTATAAGACATGTTTTTTTTTCGCACGCGTCCAAGTTTAGAAAACGAGCCGCAGGCGTTTTCTAAATTTGGACGCGTTTTATAAAATGAATTATTTATATTATTTTGTGTCTTTTATAAATTAAAATTTAAAACAAATCTACGATATTTGATTTAAATTGAATCAATTTAAGGTAATTTGTATATGAAATGTTGTGGTTGGTAACTGTTATTGACATTTATGCAATTGTTCAGATTTTCAGGTTGTATTAAATTTTTAAGGATCTCATCTTGATTACTTTCAGTATATCATCCGTTACTACTAATCATCTAAAACAAAATGTTGCGTATCGTAATGAATGATCTATTGATACGCAATTCGTAATGATTTCCTTCCTTATGAATAAAAAAAGAAAAAAAGTTTTTATACAACCTTGATTTTTCATCCTTCTCGTTACATAACAATAAGATACGTGACCACAGCAGAGTGAGCGATGTACAATTTTTGCACACTAAGATAAAATTGTAATTATTGTTAATAAAACATATATGTTTCAGGTGCACAATGTAGTTCTTTTGCTGTAATAAAGTCGTGGAGTTCGGCAACTATAGTTAATTAAATAATATATCTTAGGTAGAAAGTAAAGGATAAAATTCAAGAGCTGAAAATATTTAATTGTAGTATGTCTCACCATGACTATATTGTAGATATATTTGTACAGAGGAATATGTATTAGTATGAAAAAAAAATTAAAACCGTGAAAACTATGCATTGACTGGCAGTGAATTGACACTGAAAATACTAATGAATGTCACTTTTAGTAGTCTCTATTGTATGTCTTGTTACATTGTAAATATGCTACGATCAGCTAATCACGACGCGGAAATTTATTCCTAATGTTTGAAGGTAAAGGGAGATTGGGTATAAATTAATTTAAATTACAGAATGTTGAGCAGCACTGGAATGGAGATGGCGTTACTTTCTGAGGCACGATCAATAGAATGACGTTTTATTTTATAAATGGTCTCTCTTGACGTTCTTATACAAACATGGTCAATGTTTACATTATAAGAGCTCACTAAAATGTGATTTTCATTTCTTTGATGAACAAATTAACTTCTATTCTCTTTTTCCAAGACTTACATTACTTACTAATTACTTTTCAAACACTTTGTTACAAGTACATGAGGAAATTTACAAGTATAAATTATTCATTGAATTCAACATTTATTTATAAAATTAATCAGGATTATAAATAATTAAACACATTGAAATCGTTGATTTTGATGTATGAAGATTACAAATATACACCTCGTACTTATGTACGATAAAACCTAATAACGTTTTAAATTTTCATTGCAAAGGAAAAATGAATGCGTTCAACATGGAAAATTATTTTTATTTCATACTGTATCATATATCCACCTTTACAGTAGTGTTTCCAGTAAGAAAAATGAGACTTTTCAGTACTGGTATAATTATAATAATCTTATCGTGATGCTGCTAGGTAACAAACAATTTTTGATATTTAATTATAATTATTTTAAGATCTCACTTTCACGGTTAGGATATGAAAATAATGTTTTCATATCACATGCATTGAAACAGCGAGTTTTGATCTCTGTTTTGCCAGTCGAAATAAGACAATTTCAGACCAATGCGACTGTGTCAGTCAGAAACAACGTTGTTTCTGCCCGGCACATTCATTTATTTATTATTTATGTCTTTATTTCAAGTCTGTCAGAATCGCATTTGTAATAAACAAAAGCGAATAAAATCATAATCGTCTGACAGCTGTCGTCAAATCATCTTACCGAAAAAGCCCTAGGAAAAATATTTATCTTGTTACGATAAATTTGTGAAATGAAAAGAAGCAGAAGAAGCTACATCGTGGTCAGAGGATGTGATATGAAAAATATAGTGTGTGGTACGGGATGAAACAAAGACGATTTCAGACCAGGGCGATGACAGCCCTCGCTTCGCTCGGGCAGTCAACTCTCGCCCTCGTCAGAAATCGTCTTGTTTCGCCCCTTGCCACACAATATACTATTAATACGATACATTATATTATTTTATAATGTATATATTATAACAATGTATGTCATATGTTCGTTAAAAATTTTATGGTACTGATTTGAAATTTCAGATTCGGCGTCTTCGGCACCTCGTATGGAAACATCTTATTCGTTCCGTAAAAACTTATTTACCGAACTTATAACGTAAATAATTACTTCTACGGTCGTGTTGAAAAGTTACCGTATCAACATGCTAAATGCATGTAGAAGATCTCTCTTAGCAACACTCAGTACAGCATGATTTTATGTCGTAGCATGCTGGATTATACGGAAACTGTTTAAAAAATTGTTTATTGACTCTATAGTTATCGGTTCTATAAAGTTAATAAATCGTTAAAATTCAAAAAGTTGCACGAAAAAACTATTATTGAAATGTTTGTCTAGTAACAGTATCCAGTTATGAAAAGGTTGATATTGTTTGACGAACATAATATTTGCTAAAACGAGCGAATCAAGTTTTGCAAATTATGTGAGTCAGACAATATCACGTTTTCATAACGTATTACGTATAAAATTTTATCTAATGCCGCTAAAATAATTTTTAAAATACATAAAATTCTAGGTTTATGATAGCGTTGCGGTGAAAATAAATGAATAAAATTTTCAAATTCTGAATCCGAGACAGACCTTCCTTTTGATATCGAATAATCTGCTAATTTGGCCGTTAACTGTTTAATACCAGGAAAATTATTAATATGAGATAGTTCAAACTGTAAACATTCATTGCGGATGGTCATTTTGAAGACATTTTTTCTTAAATTATTTCTCTTGTAAAGTATATATTATTTGTATTTGTATCTTATTTTCATATGTTTTTTGTTTTTTTTTGTTTTTTTTTTGTTTTGTATTGTGTTAATGGACATTCTGTTCGGCAATAAAGACTTATTATTATTATTATTATTATTATTATTATTACGTAACTAGTTATGTAAAGTATTCCTTACATAACTATAACATAAAACTTAATGGCACAATGTTGCTCCAAATTCCGCTGCTCCATTTTGCGTTAACACTCAACAAAAACACAACTTCACTGATAGCGCTCTCAAAAATCACGTGGTAACTGTACGGGGTTGAAACTCTGACAAAGCACCTGGAGGGAATTGACACACATACCTAGTGAAGAAGAACAACTCAGCGTTACCAGATCGCTCGCAGTGTTGCCAGTCTAATTACTTTTCACACACCTCGTATATATTTGCTACCATTAATGCCACACCCTTTCATACATGATTTGAACCTTTTTCATCTAAATTTATTGACTTCTGCATCTGTTTAAAGACACGCTGTATAGGTATATACATATATGTAAATTTTGCCTGAATGTGCATTGAAAATAAATAAACCACGCAGTAAAATTTAAATAAAGAGTAATTTACCATATTTCTTGAAGCGCAACTACATTTAATTTAACATGCAAAGAAGTATTTTTTACATGTACAGAATTAATTTTTTCGCGACAATATCCCTGCTTCAAAGTAAAATAATAAAATAGGTCGTTAACACCGTGTGTTACCAACTACCAAGAATTGATTATACTCGTCAATCATTACATTTTGATTCGTCAGGTTGGCAGTAGTGCGCGTGACAGCGAAATGAGTCTGTTGTTTAAGTAGAAATTAACAAAGTTAGCAAGCGTTGTTGTGCGTGTTGAAATATTTCTGTAAATAGAACACAAATTGTAACTTCGCCATTGCGTCCAATTAATGCTTCGCCATACTACTGCCGCCCCAAAGTTACAGTCTAAAACGAGACACGCGTAATGATATATGCCATGGAAGTTGGAAATTACTATTGTTTTATAATACGTCCCTTTCATTCTATGTTTTATTATGGATAATATCATCACGAACACCGGTCTCTGCAATTAAATTTGTGACTATAATACCATTACTAGCTTTTAATGAATTTGATTTTCGTAATCATTGGTTTCAATAAAATGTCTACATGATTTGTTTTCGTTTGATAATGTGGGTATAAACCATAATCAATATGAGAAATTCATATTTTGAACTACAGTTTCGTATTTTTTCTAGCACCTGAACTATATTCGTAGCGTTTTAAAAGTTAGTCAAATATTTTATAATACATTGTCAAAAATTATTCGAAAATAAGAGATCCATAACTAGGAATTCAAAATTAAAACAAAATGCATATTTATAAATAGGGATCGACCGATATGATTTTTTGTGGCCGATACCGATATACTCATATTCGATATCGGCCGATACCGATATATCGGCCATAAAATTTTGTCGTAAATTTTTTGCTGTTTAAATGAGGTAAAAGTGATTTATAATGATATACTGGAATACTTTTGATGAACTTACTGGTATGACAAGTAAATCAGTGTCATATAAGAAAAGTAAGGATGATATGATGAATAAAATTGATGATGAGATTGAATTGTATAAGAAATTAGAAAAAATATCAAGAAATGAAGATCCTTTGACTTGGTGGGCGCAAAAAAAGACATTTTTCCATTGATGTACAACGTTGCAATTAGTTATTTGTGTATTAAGAGCGTAAAGTGATTCTTTGTTACTCGAACACGGTAATTGCAGTGCGAGCCGAAGGCGAGAGCTGCAATAGTGTAAGAGGAACAAAGACACTTTATGCTCGTAATACACACATAATTTTTTCTACGATTGCATCTTAAAATTATTAAAAAACGTATACGTACTGAAAATAAATTCGTTCTGTTAACTGTCAATATGACAAGTTTCTGTTTTGTTTGTATCCCTGGTAACGCGCATTTATAATCTTTTTCGCGCGTTGCCATTGGAAACGCGTGTATTTAACGTCTTTTTCGCGCGCTGCCATTGGAGACGCGTAAAAAAGATATTTTTCGATTGTTCCACAGAAAACGTCAACTTTACGATGACAAATGAGAGCGTAATTGTCAACTTTTTATAGCAATCGTAGAAAAAATATATTTAGCACCACCGCCAAGTAGTGTTGCTAGTGAACAGCTATTTTCTTCAGCTGGAAATGTTTATGAAAGCGCAAGAATCGTCAACTCCGGAAAGAGCAGAAAGCTTAATTTTGTTACATTACAACTTGCAAAACTTTAAATATTAATTTGTTTAACATAGTGTGTAACTTTACTTCTACATTTTTAATGACTTTTTGCTAAATTTTGAATAAGAATAAACTTGATTTGTTTTTTATTTAGTATTTCTGTTATAATTTCCTTAAAAAATCCTTAGCAACTGAAATATTAAGCAATTTATATTTTTTTAGGCCGATACCGATATAGACCGATATCGTGGTTTACATATCGGCCGATACCGATATCGGCCAAAAAGACCGATATGGCCAATATACTGATACCGATATCGGTATCGGTCGATCCCTATTTATAAATATTATATTTGTAATTAAAAGAAAAAAAATACAAAATGATTATCTGAAATGTTTTCGTTGTAATTATTACTTAAATGATTTTAAATTTTACGTTGAAATTGAAGTTTGAAATATATAAAGCAAGCAAGAGTAGAAAATTGCAAAAATTTCGAAACAATTCATTTATCTTGAAACGAGAAAACAAGATGAGATTGCGATAGAGATAAAAACGCGAATCTGTGAACCAATCTACCACATTTCAGTCAGGCGTCAAGACAGAATTTCCCAATGCTCGCATTATTGACAAGTCAGAAACTAAATTCAAAACAGACTTCACAGATTTCAACATCCAACATGGCGGCGTTGTCAGACATCATTTCGCATCGCAAATTAAATTTAGTTGCCCTTCGAATTGCGCGGCCCTTGCATTACGAGTTAATGGTTTATGACTAAAATCAGGGCCGTCTCTTCTTGGCCACACATAAATTTGACGGCGAAATACGGCGACTCGCCGCCAAAATGATTTATTAAATTAGAAGGTAGGTGGGAGCCCGGCAATGGTTCCAGGTTGATGAGCCGAAATGAAATCACTGTTCTGTAAATGGTTTGTTCATTTGTTGCCTTGGTCGTGTCCTATCGCGCTGTGGACTCGCACGGATAATGTAATTATCAAGACGGCAATTGAAAATAGTAAAACGATATAATAGAATTACTCTAGAGGTAGTTATAAACTTTTTTTATCAGTTTTACGCGAAATTATTGAGTAACAAATATTTCTGTATTTTTTCAAATTACATGTAATAATAGTATACTCAATGACATTTTTAGGCCATATTTTTTTATTTATCCTACCGATAATTATCAGTAATTTAACTCGAGGAACCAATTATTGAAAAATGTTCCATAATTTTTTGGTGATCGTATTTTATTTTAGAAAAAGACACATCCAATAAAAGTGTTATTGTTAGCACTTTCAAAAATAATTTAGGAACTTAAAAAATATAAAATAAACACTTGGCTATGTTTCACAAAATTCAGCCTCACCTTATGAGGGTGACTTGGAGGCTGAATTTTGTGAAACATAGCCAAGGGTTTATTTTATATTTTTTATTAAACTTTGTTTCACCAAGTGTTGGATGACAATTAATTTTGTCTTTGTTGTTATTTAAATTGCTATTGCGTAGCTTTTCCTTTTTTTCGGTAGATATCATGATCTGTTCCACAGAACTTCTCATGTCATCTTATCTGTTTGTTAGAGATCTTATTCTCTGCTGGCACAGTTCTTCGTCACCAGCTTCTTCACTTGAACCTTGTTCTAGGTGAAGAAGTGAGTAATACCATACTGATGAGCTCTAATAAGAGCGAAACGCGTCTATGGTTACTAACTGTGCTGGCCAGCCTCTGACGATACCCACATAAGGTGACTTGGAGGCTGAATTTTGTGAAACATAGCCAAGTGTTTATTTTATATTTTTTATTAAACTTTGTTTCACCAATGACAATTAATTTTGTCTTTGTTGTAATTTAGGAATGTTTGAAAGGGGTAGGTGGCTCGTTGGTATCGAGTCGGCCTGTATATTTGAGAACCCGGGTTTCCACAGCCGATAAATAGTTTTCACCAAATTAAAATTAACCCTGGGGCTCTTCCTCCCCTAATATCTTTGAGGGCCGTAATTTGACGGCTAGTAGCCACACTCCACGCACATAAATATATTACTTACCAAGAAAGCTACATACACATCGTTTGATTTTAATAATTTTCAGTAAATATATGTAAATATAAATTCGTTGAAATTTGAATCGGTTCTAGTTTACAGAAGTATAATTTTTCATTTAATTTTATCAACAAAACACCGGTTCAAATAAAAATGAAACAAATATTCAGTGAATGTTTTCCATTTTATCACGTTTGAAATAACATAACAGTGACAGTAAACAAACAACATAATATTTAAATCTAAATATGCCAAGTATAAATCAATATTTTACTTTGCATTCGTACTGTATTTTCAATTTAAATTGCATTACGAATATTCAATTTCGTAATCAGCAATAATTCAATAAAATGTAAAACCTATCTCGCCAAACATAAAAAATAATATGTTTAGTTGAAAAACTCATATGATGAGTTATAATTAAATTTCCCTGGCTATTTAACTGACAGGATGAACTGTTATAATTACCGACATCCTTAAAAGTCACTTATTGGTAGGACTAGTGACAAAATTAGTATCGCTATGATTGGTGAAACATAATTTCTTTTTCACTTTCTGATTATTCTGTTTAAATTTAATTTGAAAATGCTAATAAATGTTTCATTCTTTATTCATTTAATAATTATTTATTAAAATCTGAACCTCAGTTTAATTTATTTAGAAGATTGCATTGATTTAATTATGTTTTAAAATTGCATTAAATCAATAATGAAAGCAACTTGCGGTACGGTGGTGTGGATAGCGATAAGGAATTCGAATCCGAAGATCCTGAGTTCGAATCTCACTCAAACTCAAATTATATAAACTACTACACTGCGGCTCGGTGAGTGCGGACCCTGTACTGTAATTGGTATTCAGATCCTGTTGTACAGCGTAGCATAAATAAATAAATATAAAAATTAAGTAAATATAAATATGATAATAATTTATAAAGAAAATTATATAATGAGAGATTTTTTTCAAATATTTTCATTCTTAAACTGGGGTAAAGAAAAAGTTTAAATTTCAAGTTATAGGAAATAAATCTTTCTTTTCAACTGTTCCTTTATGGCATAAATATGGATTTTTTAAAAGTAGAACAATTAATTGAATTTTTGTTATTTGAAAAACATTTTTTTCTCATTTCAGCGATATCAAATTTGCTAGATGTTTTAAATTTTTGATATCTTACTAGTAAATTATTCAACTACAGCTTGAAGCAATATTGATAGTATTTAATTGCGAGTGATATTGTGCTACAAGAATGCATAGTATTCTATTGTTCCATACCAAGAAAAAATATCTTTCGTAGATTTCTTGATTATTATTAGTATTACTTGACTATTTTTAATTAAATCAAGCAAACTTGAAATAGGGATTTTTCAAATTATTTACTTTTAATTATTCATTTAAATAAATAAAATGTATACCAAATATTTGAAAGTTAAAAAAAGACAACTAAGTAATGCGTTGATACTATTGGTGGTGCCAGCGGTCAAGCGGAAAATAGTTGAGCCTTTTTACCCCGTATTGTATGATGTATGATACATTATGGCAAGTACTCGTATACTATAAGACGTATAGCAATCTGTCAACATTGAATTATTTTTTACTTATTTATAGTGTCACTTAATTATATTATTCTATGTTTTAATAAAGATTCTACCGGGAGTTTTTTTATCAGTAAACATAGGGATATGCCAATACCATAGTTACAGTTACAAAGTTTGACAGCAATGCATTAGAGCGTTTATTTTAAAAGTAAACATAGGGAAAATAACATTGCTGTCATCTATAGTTGTCAAAGTAATAGAACTGTCGTCTTTCAAAATCAAACCGGGTTAATAGGGGATCAAATAGTAGGGCGTTTTTATATAAATGGAAATTTAAATGGGGAAAATTATTTAGAGTTGTTACAAGAGAGAGTAATATTGAGTAAATATTGAGGAAGTGTAGTTCCAACAAAATGTACGAAATTATCTGCACCGGATATTCCCCCAACGATGGCCAGATCTTGCGCCAAACGATTTTTTTCTTTGGGCCCACTTAAAAAGTAAATTTTATAATGGTAGTAGAATGAGTGTAGAACAATTAAAACGTAGAATTAGTGTTGCATCGACATAAGAAAATTCGAAATTTTCTTTTGTCGATATTTCTAAAAGTTGTAAAGATAATGGAAATCTGAAAACACCAGTGAATGTCTCGCGTGAAAATACATAGGTATGCAGAAGAAAATTCGAACGGATACATTTTTTATTAAAAAAATCAAAAATGGCCGTTTTTTGAAAATTTCTTAAGAGCCATTTTTCGTTTTTTTTTTGTAATAAAAAATTTATCCGTGCGAATTTTCTTGTAAAATTTTGCATACCTACGTATTTTTACGAGAGAAATTCACTGGTGTTTTCAGATTTTCATTATCTTTTCAAGTTTTTGAAATATTGAGGAAGAAAAATTTTGAAAAAAATTGAAAAATTTTCAATATTTTCAAAATACCTGTACAAGTTAAGTAGCGCACGAGAAATACACTCGTTCAAACCGCATTTCAATATCTATTTTAGTTTTTGAGTTATAGGCTTTCAAAATTGAGCTTAAAAAAGTCAAAAATCGCTGTAACTCAAAAACTAAAAAAGATATGAAGATGCGCTTTGCTTTCGTGGTCTGATTTATATAGAACCACATTTTAATAATTTTCGATTTTTGAACTGGTTCAACCCAAAATTCTCATTATTTGTATGTATTAAACGAAGAATTTGCGAACAAACCTCTACACAAAAGAACTTTTGGATTGTTTTGAGGTTCTAAATTTATACCTAACGTTTAGTTAATGTAATTTAAAGTAATTTAAATTAATTTAATTGGTTTAAACTTAAAATGTTTCTTTTACTACTATTACACTTCAATGCATTGCTGAAAATATGATTTTCACTATGCTTACTTTTAAAATAAACGCTCTAATGTATTGCTGTCAAACTTTTTAACTGTATCTATGGTAATGATATATCCCTATGTTTACTGATAAGAAAAACTCCCGGTATAAGATTGAACTATGTACATAAATAATAAAATAAATAAATATATCTTGGTAAGTTATCAGTCGTCAAATCTCGGCCCCTGATGATGATGTTGGTGGAATGGATACAACTGAACCACCTTCGCCATAAAAAATAAACGCTAACTATATACTTTTCCCCTTATGTAATGTCCTACATGATTTTTGAGTAAAAGAAGATTAAAATAGCCTAGTAATATGGCAACTTTTATTTAGAGATCCCAGAATAATATTTTATATATATATATATATACGAGGGTCGTTCAATAAGTCCTTAGAAAAAAGTAGAAAAAACACTTTTTTTGGGTAGATTTTTTTTTATCTTTCTACATAATCTCCTTTTAGCTCTATACACTTCTCTAATCGTTCCCCCAAATTTTTTAAGTCGTCCAAAAAGTAGGATTTCGGAAGCTCCTCAAAATAGGCTTCCGTTTGGGCGATAACCTCCTCATTGGACGTAAACCTTCGTCCGCCAAGCCATTTCTTTAAGTTTGGAAATAAGAAAAAGTCACTGGGGGCCAAATCTGGTGAATACGGTGGATGTTGCAATAATTGGAACTTTAATTCCATAATTTTGGCCATCGCAACTGCGCAGGTGTACACACGTGCATTGTCTTGATGAAAAAGGACCTTTTTGCGTTTCAAATGAGGACGTTTTTCTTTTATTTCTTCGCTCAGCCGGTCCAATAACGACGCATAATACGCTCCTGTTATCGTTTTTCCCTTTTCCAAATAGTCGATGAAGATGATTCCGCGTGCATCCCAAAAGACCGTTGCCATAACCTTGCTAGCCGATTTCTCCGTCTTCGCCTTCTTCGGAGCCCGTTCGCCTTTAAAAATCCACTGTTTTGACTGTTCTTTTGTCTCTGGAGTGTAGTAATGTATCCAAGTCTCATCCACAGTTATGTATCGACGCAGAAAATCTTCAGGATTACGACGGAAAAGCGCCAAAACAGCCTCAGAGTCCACCACACGATTGCGTTTATTCTTCACTGTGAGCAACCGCGGCACCCATCTTGCCGAGATTTTTTTCACACCTAATTTTTCGTGCAAAATTAAAGCGACTGTGCCTTGTGATATGCCTGTAGCCTCAACTATTTCGCGCACTTTGATTCGTCGGTCACTTAAAACCATATCGTGGATTTGGTCAATCATTTCGGGGGTAGACACTTCTACAGGGCGTCCGGAACGATGTTCATCTTTTGTGGATGTACGGCCACGTTTAAACTCATTCACCCAATTGTAAACAGTTGCAAACACAGGAGCAGATGTGCCATGAACTTCATCCAACTCAGCTTTAATTTCTTTCGGCGTTAAGCCTTTTAAATACAGATGTTTAATCACCGCTCGAAACTCACTTTTATCCATTATTATAAACAATCAAAAGTTTTTTACTACAATTGACAACAACAATGAAACTACGTGACGGCTAAAGCTAAAACTCTAACAGTTGACTAGTTAGGAGTGCTGCTTACTGGAAAAAAATCATTTTCGATACTACGAGCACCATCTCTTGGATTTTCTAAGGACTTATTGAACGACCCTCGTATATATATATATATATATATATATATATATATATATATATATATATATAAGCGAACAAATATTTTCTTTGTAAATTATTAGACATGAAATAAAATAGCAAATATCCTTATCTATGCAAATTATACATCAATTCATAATGCGTTTAGTGCTCAATTTTGTTTCACCAGCTTTAGAACTCAATTTGTATAACGCATACAGCAATGTATGTTTTGCAGAAATAGAATTTCCATTTGAGAAGCAACTTTACATTGAATCTAATTTCGCAAAGGATTTGCAGAAATCCGGTATAAGGGAATATTTGATTTATGTAGTTATTTTGTTCAAATCATTCGTAACATGTTATTAAATAGAATAGAACTATAAAAATACTTAATAGAGAAAATTATATTTCATGCGTTATTAGAGGAACTGCATGAGCGTTAGCCGGATATATAATCGTCATAAAAGATACTATATCCGTTGCTCAGTAGCAATACCGGTGAAATATGGAACACTACTTACTTACTTACTTACTCCTCTTCGCTCCTAGTGGAGCATAGGGCGTCAACTAGCTGCCTCCATTTCTTCCGGTCTTCGGCTATTGGTTTTACCTCTGCCCATGTTTTGCCGATATTTCCCAGGTCCTTTTCTAGACTTCTCTTCCATGTGTTGCTAGGTCTCCCTTGCTTCCTTTTTCCAGGTGGTTGGTAATCTAGCGCTTGTTTTGTTACATTGTTATCTTGTTTCCTCAGAGTGTGTCCGATCCACTTCCATTTCCTCTTCATTATTGTTCCTCCAATCGGTTCTTGCTTTGTGTCGGTCCACAACTGCTGATTTGTTATTTTGTTGGGCCAGAAGATACCTTTTATTTTTCTAAGACTTTTATTTATAAATGTTTGTAGTTTCGATATGCTTCTCTTATTAGTTGTCCATGTTTCCGCACCATATAGTAAAATACTTTTTACATTTGTATTAAAAATACGGATTTTTGTTTCTATTGATAGCTCCCGACTGCACCATATTTTATTTTTTTTTACCTATTCTTACTTCGATATCTGTTTCTGTACCTCCCTCCGTATTCACAATACTCCCCAAGTATGAAAATTCTTTAACTACTTCTATCTCTTTTTCTTCTATTTTGATTTCCATTTCTCTCGGAGTATTTATTTTCATCATCTTTGTTTTTCTGTTATTTATTTCTAATCCTATTTTCCTCGCTTCCTTAGCCAGTGTATCTATCTTTTTTTGCATGTGTTGTCTTTTTTCTGAGAGTAGGCAGACATCATCAGCGAATTCTAGGTCTTCTAGCTGTTTTTGGAACTTCCAATGTATACCGGTCTTGTTAGTCACTCTTCTCATTATCCAGTCGATAACAATCAAGAAGAGGGTTGGCGAGAGAATGCAGCCTTGCCTCATTCCTGTTTCAATATTTATTTTGTTTGTTAAGGCTCCATTCCATCTTACTCGTGCGCTGGAATTGCTGTATAATGCTTTTATCACCTGTATGTACTTCTTGGGTATTCCATAGCTGCCTATAATGGTCCACATCCTTCCTCTATCTATCGAGTCGAAAGCTCTTTCAAAATCTATGAAGTTTATATATAGCTTATTTTGCCACTCAACCGATTGTTCTATTATGAATCGTATTGTTGCAATTTGGTCCGTACACGACTTGTTTGCCCTAAAACCCGCTTGGTTTGGTCTTAGTATTTTGTCCAATCCCTCTTTTAGTCTATTTAGCATTAGCCTTGTTAATATTTTGCTGGTTGTGCATAATAACGTGATTCCCCTCCAATTTTCACACTTATTTTTGTCTCCCTTTTTTGGAACTGTAACAATGATTCTTTCCGTCCATTCTTGTGGTACTGTTTCCTCCTTCCAAATTTTATTTATTAATTCCTTAGTTATCTGGACACTACTTTCTCCGCCCATTTTTAGTTGTTCTCCTACAATCCCGTCTGGGCCTGGTGCCTTATCATCTTTTATGTTTTGAATGGCGTTTATTATTTCTTCATCTGTAAATTCTCCTTCCTCTATCCCTTCTAGCTCTTGTTGTTCAATTCCATTTATTTCTCCTGCAATCTCTTTACTTTTAAACATATGTGTGATGTACTCGACCCATCTACCCTGCATTTCAACTTCTGTCTTCAAAATTTTTCCATCTTTGTTTTTCAGATGGTTAGTATTTTGGCTACTTCTTTTCCCTGATAGTTGCCTTGTACAATCATACAATGTCTTTAGATCATTTTCTTTTGCTGCCTTTTCTGCCTTCTTTAGTATGTTCTCTGTATATGTTCTTTTGTCTTTCCTTGCACTTTTTTTGACTTCTTTATTCTTGTTTCTGTACTGGTTTTCCAATTCTAACTTCTTTTGTTGGTTTTTCGTTACTAATATACTTCCCTTTATATTTTTCCTTTCTTCGATTTTGATCCATGTCTCCTTTGTTAACCATTGTTTATCAGTCTTCCTTCTGTATCCCAGCGTTTCCTCTGCTGTTGTTTTGTAGGTATTTTTGTATGCTTTCCAGAGATCTTCTATATTTTTATCTTTGCTTTGTACTCCATATTGTGGGATTTTCTGTTTCAGGGCTTGTATATATTCTTGTTGAATTCCTTCGTTCTCTCTTAGCCATTGTATATTAAATTTCTTCCCCATTCTTGCACTATAAGGATTGGTTGCCATTAATTTTATCTCTATCTTTGCTCTTATTAATGTGTGGTCCGATGCAGAATCAGCCCCTCTCAACGCCCTTACGTCGAGCAGTGTGTGTCTCCATTTCCGTGCTATAGCTATATGGTCAATTTGGTTCTTGGTATTACCGTCTGGAGATATCCAAGTTATTTTATGGATCTCCTTGTGTGGGAATATGCTTCCTCCTATCACTAATCCATTAAAGGCGCAGAAGTTTGTAAACATTTCTACATTTTCGTTCATTTCTCCTATACCTTCTTTGCCCATAACGAATTCCTTTCCTGTATTATCTTTCCCTATTTTCGCATTCATATCCCCCATTAATATCAATATATCTCTTGGATGTTCCCTTTGGATCTTTTCACCTATAGTTTGCAATTGTTCATAGAAGTCCTACTTGACATTTTGTTCCTTTTCATTTGTCGGAGCATATACATTGATTATTGTTATATTTCTGAATCTGGCTCTAAATCTAGCTGTGATAATTCTGTTTGTTGTTCCTTCCCACTCCATTAAGGACTTCTCTGCTTCTGTACTCATCATGAAACCTACACCATACTCGTGTTTAGCATTTTCTTCCATATTTCCTGAGTATATTACCGTTGTCCCATCATCTAGTCTTATTTTGGCGCAGCCCGTCCATCTAGTTTCGCTTAGTCCGAGAATTTCTATTCTGTTTTTCCTCATTACATTTGCTATTTGGTGCGCTTTACTTACTTCAAACATTGTTCTTATATTCCAGCAACCTAAGTATTTAGTCTTTCTCGTGTCCATTTCCTTTGCTTTTTCCGTCTTAGTATTTCGGCCCCTGATGATGATGTTGGTGGAATGGATACAACTGAACCACCTTCGCCATAAAAAATAAACGCTAACTATATACTTTTCCCCTTATGTAATGTCCTACACGATTTTTGAGTAAAAGAAGATTAAAATAGCCTAGTAATATGGCAACTTTTATTTAGAGATCCCAGAATAATATTATATATATATATATACATATATATATATATATATATATATATATATATATATATATATATATATATATATATATATATAAGCGAACAAATATTTTCTTTGTAAATTATTAGACATGAAATAAAACAGCAAATATCCTTATCTATGCAAATTATACATCAATTCATAATGCGTTTAGTGCTCAATTTTGTTTCACCAGCTTTAGAACTCAATTTGTATAACGCATACAGCAATGTATGTTTTGCAGAAATAGAATTTCCATTTGAGAAGCAACTTTACATTGAATCTAATTTCGCAAAGGATTTGCAGAAATCCGGTATAAGGGAATATTTGATTTATGTAGTTATTTTGTTCAAATCATTCGTAACATGTTATTAAATAGAATAGAACTATAAAAATACTTAATAGAGAAAATTATATTTCATGCGTTATTAGAGGAACTGCATGAGCGTTAGCCGGATATATAATCGTCATAAAAGATACTATATCCGTTGCTCAGTAGCAATACCGGTGAAATATGGAACACTAACATCCGCAAATTGTTACCATATTTTTTAATTAACTTCTTGCATTTCCTTTAAGTGCCATACTTTTTAATTAACTTATCATATTTCCTTTTAGGAAAATTAAATTACTGTGCAATGCTTTTAAAAATTTTGCTATTTCTTCAAACTGTATTTCATCTTCTTCTTTTTAATCAATTGTCAAAGATTCTGAATTAGTTATGAAATATAAAAGAATTAAAAAAATGGTTTTCCTATTTTGCTGAAAAATACATAAGATGCATCTCGTGTCCCAAACAAAACCTTTGACCTTTAAATTCACTTAACGCTCGTTGTACATACAAATTTTTTTCCGCCAACAACGAAAATAAATTCAAATGTCATAAATATTTTGAAATATATCTGTCAAGTGCAATGAGTAATGTATTGTTACCGCAACAACAATCTATATTTTTATTATTTGTGATAATTGATATATTATTACTAGAGATGGGCGAATATCAAATTTCTCGAATTCGAATATCGAATACGAATATTAATCAGATCTCGAATATTCGAGATACTCGAATATTCGAATACTCCTAAAAGTTAATATATTTATTATTAATAATTATTTAATTATGTCCTTTTCATTATTTGAATGAAATTGTTAAGATAAAATAAAATTAAAACAAAAAGTACAAACAAAAAAGAAAAAGACGAAAACTTCAAATTTAAGGTGAAACGTACGGGCTGATGTTGGCGAAAAACAAATTTGAAATATGGTACGTCTTCATGGTTTTGAAACAAAATATCTTTGTTATTAATAACTTCAAAGTATTGTAATAGCTTTAAGTTTATGTACAAATGATAAAGAAAAACATAGTCAAAAATTGAGGTAACATATAGCGCGATATTCGAGGTATTCGAATGTTCGCTATACTGACGTTAATATTCGAAAATCTCGAATATCGAATAATGTCAATATTCGCGGCATTCGACTATTCGCGGATGATATTCGCCCATCTCTAATTATTACCATAACAAAAATGACAAATTTTTCATTGCCGCCTCCGAACGATAAATGATTCATTACATCCATGCCACCAATTATTTATTTATTTATGTTACGCTGTACAACAGGAACTTAATCCCAATTACAGTATTCAGGGTTCGTACTCACCGAGCCGCAGTGTAGTAGTTTATATAATTTTTAGTAAATAAATAAATAAATATATCATCACGCCTTTTACCCATTACTGGGTGTGGCATTCTGCCGTAACATATCTCAGTAAGTGATATATTTTTTCGCGTGAAGTGCGGTTACCAGCCGTCAAATCACGGCCCCCAAAGATGTTAGTGGAGGGGGAGCCACAGGGGTAGATTTAATTTGGTGAAAATTGTTTATCGGCTGTGGGGATCGAACCAGGGTTCTTAAGATCCACAGGCCGACTCGATACCACTTTTTTTAGCTTGAGTGAGATCTCCGGGATCTCCGAGTTCGAATTCCGTATCGCTATCCACACCACCGTACTGATGGACAATTATGTAATGCTATACTCACTGATTTGAAGGTTGATATAAATGTAGTTACCTAAAATGTATGTCTTCACTTTAGTACTATTAGCACCATTCCTTAGCTGAAAATGTAACTATAAACGCAGTCTATGGTTACCTATATAATTTTCTGAGCCAACTCTAAAGCTACAATCATTATGTGCATAGTTTCATAGTAACTTACAGTTTAAGCCATCACTTTAATTTTCTTCATAAGACAACGTACTTTTCAATTGCTAAAATAATATCTGAATCAATTTTTTTCAAGAACTCCGTATAATTAAATAAAAACTAGTATACGATACGCGAACGAAAAAGCGTTTAATAGTCATGCGATTGCCGAATTTGATTTAATCTCGATCGGCAATTCTCTGTGTTCGATAATTTTCTTTATTTTTCGTTCTTGTGTCATAAATAACTAATTTCATATTGAGAAACTTTTAGATAAAAAATATTTTGGAGTTTCATGAAGTTTCCGTACCTTAGATATATAGATATTTGTTAATATCAAACTTAATGACTTGTGAATTTACTATTCAGATTTCAGATATTTTCTATGTAATTTCAATCATGTTTAAATAAAATATTATTTTGCATTTTCGCATCATTCAATGTTTTTAGGTTTTAAATCTTTCATTGCACCTGTTCTGAGAGTGGATTCATTGATTGGTTGCTTCTCTTACATTGGTATTGTAACAGTTCCGATTCGGTCCGTGTAATGCGTACTTATTGATTTTGAGACACGCGGCTGTTACATGTACATGTACTTACTTGTGAGGATTAACTTACTTTTGATTACAATAAAGCTCGTCGATTGTCAAGAATGAAACAATATTGGATGTCTATATTTTAATATACACGAAGACATAAAAGAAAATCAATTTTCATATTTAGCTACCTTCAAATAAACACAGTATTATATCTTTCATAATTTTGAGATGTTTGGTGTATGTTATTGCAATAGATAAATCACAGTTATTGTTTTAAGTCGTAATCGTTGATGTTTCTTTATTTAGTAGCTCACTTAATATTTTCTTTTATTTTTATTATTAGTGTGATTCTGTCCAGTTTAGCCTTATTATTTATTTTTATTTTATCGTTAAAACCGCCTCAGTGGTATCGAGTCGGCCTGTGGATCTTGAGAACCCTGGTTCGATCCCCACAGCTGACAAACAATTTTCACCAATTTAAATCTACCCCTGTGGCTCCCCCTCCACTAACATCTTAGTGGGCCGTGATTTAACGGCTGGTAACCGCACTTCACGCGAAAAATATATCACTTACCGAGATCTGCTTAGGCAGAGTGCCACACCCAGTAATGGGTAAAAAGCGTGATGATATATTTATTTATTTATTTATTTATTTAGTTAAAACCGCGAAAACACGGTAAAATTACCCCTGCGGCTTTTCCTCAACTAACATCTTTGAGAACCATAATTTGACGACTGGTAACCGCACTTCATGCGAAAAAATATATCAATTACCGAAATCTGCTTTGGCAGAATGCCACACTCAATAATAGGTAAAAGGCGTTATATATATTTAAATGTGTATCCAACTTTGATGAATTTTTAAATTGTGAATTCTGAAATTATTTGCGATGTGTAAATAAATGCTAAATTTTATTTATTTAAAAATATTTCATCAATATTGAAATATACACTACCTGGAAATCGCATACCCCTATCTGTTTACATACACCGACCCGAAGACCTATTGAGCAGCAATGAATGGTGTCTCGGGTATCTTCGTTAGTACGAACCTGATCGAATAAGGCTTTATATTATTTGAGTATAGATTTATTTTGTATCTGACGTATATTTGCTGAGTAATATTATAATATTTTGAACCTATAAAACTTATTATAATATTTGTATTTGCAATTTGCACTATGGCCATGGAATGAAGAAAAATAAGAAAATTGAGAAATACTAGAAATAATTTTTATACAAATATTATAGGTGGCTATGTGAAAATAAACAAAATGTAACAGTGTTATACAACTTAACAAACTAAAGCAACAAATTCAGTAACAAAAACAACTTAAAACAAATTATTTTCACATAGCCACCTATAATATTTGTATAAAAATTATTTCTAGTATTTCTCAATTTTCTTATTTTTCTCGAATTTTTTCAGATACATTAATAAAAACTAATACACCGTTGAAAAGAGAAAAAAATGGCGGTTTTTATTTTAGTAAAATAATTATAGGTTGCTATTTAAAAAATAAAAGTTAATAGTCGTATCTTGTAAACCTGACTTTATAAAAAATATCTACATCTGCCATCAAATAGTATATTTAAAATAATAAAACTTTCATATGAACCATTTTTTTCTATTACTCATAATAAAAAAGTTAAAGGGGGGTGGGGCGTCTTCCCAGACTCACCCTGTATATATATATATGTATATATATATATGTATATATATATATATATATATATATATATATATATATATATATATAAATAAGAAGATCTTGGTAAGTGATATACTGACGCGCGTGACGTACAATTACCAGCCGTTGTATCACGGCCAAAGTTGTTAGTGGTGGGAGAGCCACAGGGCTAGTTTTAAAGTGGTGAAAATTGTTTCTGTTTTGGTTGCGTATGAAGAAATTGAGAGGTTGAAATATTAAAACGGTGAGAGAGTGTGCATGAAGAGTTATTGTAGAATGAATCAGTTGTTAGGAATAGATGATGTGACTACTTTAAAAATTTATATGGTAGCATCATTGGAACGAATAATTGTTGTATAAGAGAAAATATTGTGATATAGATGAGATTAATGTTAGTGTTGCATTGTTGCGTCTAAAGAATGACAAAGCTTCCGGCTTGGATGGTATATCGAATGAAATATTTCAAACGGTGTGGAAATGTACTATTATTTGTCTTTTATTTAAGAGCAATTTTCGTGCGATAAGTTTACTGAGTGTGGTAGGTATTCATATGATACAAATCTTCACAATGTCAATTAGTTTTTTGAGTGAAAGAAGATTTGTGGATCAATTATTTTATCTATTTATGATTTTTGGGAAGTCACTTGTTCAAACAAGAAGATGTTCTGTGGATTTCTCGATCTTAAGAAAGCATATGATAATGTTCTTCGAGAGACTTTCTAAGATGTACTTGTAAAGTACAGTATAAATGGCAATTTGTTGGAAGCGATTCGTACGTTCTATAAAAGTAGTAAAGTTATAGAAAAAGTTGACAATGTTTATTGTCAAATGTCATCTTCAGATGATATCAGCTCTTTGTAAAGTCCTTACCACCATTGCATCGTTTTTTTCTCATTGAGTATTTCATTTCGTAGGTATAGATGTGGTGGCGAAAGCGCTGAATAGTATATGAAAACCTTTGTTAAAAAATGAAATGTATCCAGAGATGCACGATTGACTGTATGGTTGCGAATGTTGGCTATGGATAAGGAAACATAAACAATGTATAACTGCTGTAGAAATTAGATATTTTTGGGGTGTTTATAGATATACAAGAAGAAATCGTGTCCGGAATACGTTGATATATAATAAGTGTGACATTAAAAAGAATGTTGTTAGAAGTGTGGTTGTAAGTTAGTTGAGACGGTTTGGACATGTAGAATGAAGATCGGTGAAACAGATGTATGAAATTTAGTGTAAAAGATTTTGTAGGCGACCTAGGAATATTTGGATAAATATCACTGAAAGAATTTATGTGTGAAGCGAAATAGATGTGTCAAAATAATAACGTTTGGTGCAGATTGATAGCCGGATGAATTTGAGGAATAAAGACAAGCACAGAATTCTTGATTTTAGATTCGTTGTTTAGTTATTTCATGTTTACATGCACAAACAAATACATGCCGATCACCCTTTCTTTACTATACTTTTGATTCGTTTTCAGTTCTTATACTAAAGTATTTAACTGTATTTGTGTAGAACTTATATATACACGGTGTTAAAAAAGTTCCGGGACGGTGAAATATCTCGAGAAATACACATCGAATCAAGAAACAAAAAAACACGTGTTTCATATTTTGCAAAAACCTATCTAAGCACACCAAACACAAACCCCAACTTTCACCCCAGGGGGTGGGGCGGGGGCAACTTTGAAACCTTAAATGGGAACCCCCCATTTTTTATTGCAGATTCGTATTCTGCGAAAAAAAAATAAGTTAATTTTATCTCAAACTTTTTTTCCTATTCGGAATAGATGGCACTCTAATCGCAAAAATAAGTTTTGACATGATTCTGAAAGAAAAGTAAAAAACGGCCTAATATCACAAGAAATGAAAATGCATCAAATAAAAAAATCCACATAATCACAAGTAGCCACAAGCCTTTCACCGACTAAATGCTTGAAATACATTTGCAAAACGATTTTATAAAATAAACGTTATTTTATTCCTTTATTGTTTTTTGGGCTGACTTTTTTACGGTGAGTCCCCTTGCGATTAGAGCGCCATCTATTCCGAATTGGAAAAAAAGTTTCAGATAAAATTAACTTATTTTTTTTTCGCAGAATACAAATCTGCAATAAAAATGGGGGTTCCCATTTAAGGTTTCAAAGTTGTCCTCCGCCCCACCCCCTGAGGGTGGGCGTTGGGGTTTGTGTTTGGTGTGCTTAGATAGGTTTTTGCAAAATATGAAACACGTGTTTTTTTGTTTCTTGATTCGATGTGTATTTCTCGAGATATTTCACCGTCCCGGAACTTTTTTAACACCCTGTATAAACAAAAATATAGGGATACTCCTGTCTTTTTTATTTTATAATTAGCTTGTAGTTCTTATATTAGTGTTTAATTGCAATTGTGTGGAATTTACTTTCAAAACAAGTGCAGAACGACGCACCCTCCTTTTCATATCTTTCGATAAGTTTTTAGAGAATTGGGCAAGTTGAGATGACTAGAATGTGGAACAGGCGTTTAGAGCGAATAAATAGATGTGATTAAAGGTTTGTTGTGTAATGAAGGATTAAGGGTGTATAGAGGAAAATATGAATATGAATGAGAATGGTGTGTTAAGGTGAGAATGTTTGACGAACATTGATTATTTGATTAATCTGATGAATGTTTCAAGATTTTGATGGGACATACCGTGATGTTATGTATGTATGTAAAATATATCCATATTTAAACTAAAAAATATACTCGCCTTTTATTCATAAATGAGTGTGGTTCTCTGCCGTAACAATTATTGGAAAGTGAAATGCGGTTACCAGGCGTCAAATCAAGGCCCCTAAAATGATAATAGAATGGGAACCACATTTAAATGTGAGAAATGATATTTTATTAGCTGCAATAATCGAATTCAGACTCAACTCCACATTTCGACGCTTCCGTCTTACATATATTTAGTTATTTATTTATACAAAGAGGATTTATTAATAACAATATAGATTTTTTTACTATTATTATTATTATTTATTTTTTGGGCTAAACTCTAAAATTTTATGTACTTATGCGATTTATCATTGATATCTTATAGCTGTACATATATATACAAATCGCAAAAATAAGTTTTAACATGATTCTGAAAGAAAAGTAAAAAACGGTCTAATATCACAAAAAATAAACATTGAATCAAATAAAAAATCAACATAATCACAAGTAGCCACAAGCCTTTCAGCGACTAAAATAAATAAATTTGCAAAACGATTTTATAAAATAAACGTTATTTTATTCCTTTATCGTTTTTTGGGGTGACTTTTTTACGGTGAGTCCCCTTGCGATTAGAACGCCATCTATTCCGTATTGGAAAAAAAGTTTCAGATAAAATTAACTTTTTTTTTCGCAGAAGAATCTGCAATAAAAAATGGGGGTTCTCATTTAAGGTTTCAAAGTTGCCCCTTGCCCCACCCCCTGGGGGTGGGAGTTGGGGTTTGTGTTTGGTGTGCTTAGATAGGTTTTTGCAAAATATGAAACACGTGTTTTCTTGTTTCTTGATTCGATTTGTATTTCTCGAGATATTTCACCGTCCCGGAACTTTTTTAACACCCTGTATATCGATCGGCTAGTTTATATAAATAATAGTGTATTGTTCGAGTATTGTTTAACGTTATGATAAGTGTTAGAGTACAAGATTTTCTATCAGTTATTTTAGTTATAAACAGAGTGAAACGTTTTACTTTTTATTATTAAAATTACTATAATTTGTTGTTATTAAGATTTTTGGTTTAAGTGTTGAAACCCACAAACGTTACAATAAAATAAATTACAAAAATTAATAAAATATTATACTATTAAAACAAATTAAATATTTATGTCTTCTATATCGATTTCCATATTTATTATTCATTTTCAGCACGCCAATAATCAGTGGCAAAATGTAAGTTTTGGACTTTACCACTTAGGTTTTTCATTCGATCTATAATTTCAAATACTAAGCTACATTAGATTTTCCACTAGTTTAAAACTTGAAATTAGTGGTACTATCATGTAATTTATGGAAGGATAAATTTAACATTAAAATTTGATCCATTTGATAAGTTAACTTCTTAAATTGAGTTCGGTAAAACTAAATGTGAAAACTTTTGGAAATTGTTAATACCTTAATCGTCTGTAATACTATATCGATCCAAAGCTATACATAATAAATTACGAGAACCTACTTCGGAACGTCACTTATCTTCTAACGATAATATATGAGTTCATTGATCAGAAAAACGTTTTTCGAATTTTCCAGGTGGATATAATTATTGAAATCGATAAATTAATCACTTATAAAGCAATTTAATTTTCACAGAAAAATATTTATTTATACTGAATGTAATTTTTATTGCAGATAAATTAAATCTTGCAAAGTACAAAACTTTTCAGTTCTCTAAATTAGTTACTTCTTTCTCATATTTGATAATCAAGATTAAGATGTATATACAATCTGATGAATTTATGAGTACTAGTTTTCTCATTAAATCAATATCTGTTGAACTACAAGTTAATATGTATCTGATTTCATAGTTTACTGTGCTCTTGTGAAATAACACGCTGCCTACATGTGATTTGAATATTGAAGTACATAGTGTGCCGTGCTCAATAGCTTTATGATATGATTGGTTCCAAATTGAATTTTGATCAGCTGTATTGTTTAATTGCAGTTTCATTGCTTACTAAGCACTTGCACATATGTGCTACGAATTAAACTTGGAAATACCAGTACTTGGGCGTTGCTATGGCCTTATTCAATTATTAATACTCATTAATTTTAGAGTTGAAAATTTTTTTTTGTTATGCTTCTGTTTGCGGAAAATCCTCCAACATCCTCTTGTATAGCTTTTAGAAAACAAAATAAAATGGGAATTCCTTCATAAATTCAATTACCATTAGAAAACATATCTATTTTTATTTTTTAATCGTACCTAAATATTATTGAAATAATTTTGTTAAAATTAATATATAGAATATTTAGTTTAAAATTATGACATTACTTTAGCCAAGAACCGTTAATGTTATACTGAATGTCAAATTTTTCATCAATTACTTTTTGACATTACTGACGCCATGTTACCAATTGATCCTTGGCTGTTTTACATGTTAATAGTTATTTACGAACTAAGTGCGGAAAGACGATGTTTCCGCATGAGCGCATTTTTAAAGCACGAGCGATTGCAAGGAGCTAGTGTCTTTAATAACGCAATTGAGCGGAAGACGTCTTCACACACGTAGTTTGTATAATATTTTTTGTTCAAGTTCTGATATTTTAAAAAATACATCTTTAATTTCAACTTGTGTGAGTACACCAGAACCTGCAAATTAAACACAATCTTCATCAATTGCAAACAAAGCTGCTCCAGGAACTTCGATTTCTAATTGTCAAAATTTTACTATCAATGTGTATAATAACACTTGTAACAATTTTGGCTCTCCTCAATCTAAAAATATTGTTTTTTAGTTCAAATATCAAACCTAACCTAAAATAGATTAATTATTTAAGCATTTTATGCTGTGTTATAATCTTACTTTTACTTTAAATTAAGATGTTATATTTCACAATATATGTTTTTTTTCTTATTATTTATATATTATTAGTCGTCATTTTTGTTTGATTACAATCTGCAAGAAGTTGTATCAATGACGTCTTTAGTTCTGATGCTGACAAATGTTAAGAAATTACTCTTATTTCCCAAACTTTGAATAAAGGCAAATTCAGGGAAGTTGTATTTTATAAATTAGATTTTATTATTATCAAGACAGATTTATTGTAGAATGTTACAAAGGGTTATTTTTGCAATTTTTACAGTCGAGTCAATCGGGAAGTATTTGTTCCAAATTGTGTGTTGCGTGCGGGAAGTGTCATTTTGAAGGTTACGAGTACAAAAAAAAAATTATTAGTATTATGTGAATATTCAGTGTTTTGGGTTAATGAAACTAAATATTATACATATTATATCATGTAGGTACATTATCCAAATTTGAAATTATACTTGTCTTTAAAATTTACGGTAACATGCAACAAAATTAAAGTAAAAAGCAAAGATTTATTTTTTACGTACATTTGAATCGTAATGAACTGTTTACTTAACTCTGTCTCTAGGGGTTACGAGACTTATAACGTGCTAGCCCGTGTAAAATTTATAACGGGCTGTTGACATTGGTTATCATGACAACATATCTAATTTTAAATGTTTGACACTTAAATATTTTTTGATTAAACAAAATCTATCAGATTTTCGAAGTCTACCTTGATTGAACATTTTAGTTATTACGTTATACTATTGCAATTAATTTTATTAAATATACATATATTGCGATTCAAATGCACATAAAACATTGTACAATGCTCGACCGTGAACTAAAATTTACAGGCGAGCATAGAAAGGTAACGGGCGAGCGCCAGCGAGCCTGTTATCTGTGTGAGCCTGTATAACGGTCTTGCAATGTAATGTTTGATAACACATAAAAAAATATCGTTATAGGTGTGTGAGTCGTATTAGGTGAAGAGGTCAAGCAATTGGTTTAAAAGATTGCCTCTAAATTACTCCACAAAAAGGTTACATCCGTACTGCGAATGACTAAATACTACTCGCATTATAGACCTTTAAATAAAAGTTGAATTAATCATGATAGAAAATGTTGTATCTCCTGATAATTACAGTTGAGCGAGTGAGTAAAAGTTAATAACGGTCACGCTCGTTTACAGAAAAAAAAATTGTTTCTTGCTCGTTTACTCACGCATATTTCACTATGGCTCATGACCACGCCTGCTCAAGAATTTAAAATTGACTCACGCCCATTCTCGACGAGTCTCGATGGATCACGATAGTGATTCAATAAGTACTACTGTTAATCGTAATTTACTAGTTATAAAGATCTAATATTTACAAATATAATTAGAATAATACTATTCCAGTTTATTATTTATTTGACGCTATTAATTTAAATATATACTGTTCTTAAACAGGATTGTATATGTGTATGTATAGTACCTCTAGATTCATGTAAATTTTTAAAAATAATAATATAGTTATTAACAATTAAAATTACATTATATAAATGAGAGTATATGTTTAAATTTTCTCACACATGATACAATAATATCCACGTCCGCACAACTTAAAAAAAAATGAGTTACGCTCTCTCACGCTCATGATATAAAATTTGCTCACGATCACGAGGGTTAAAATCACAGCTTGCTCTCATTTCTACAGGAAGTATATTAAAAGAACCGCGAGATTTCAATTTATTATTATTTGCACCGTAAAATTATATTAAACATCGATAATGAAATATTTGTTAACACGATTAGTAAACCAAATTTTATTACATTAATTATTTACTTTAAGAAATACTAATTAAATACGATTAGTAAATCATTCTTATTTGCTCAAAAAATATATCAGTACATAAACGTAATAAATACCTTAAAATTTATCTATATATGACTACAAACAGTATGTGACATTATGGTTCATAATAATTTTAAATTTACGATCCGGGTTATATTGAATTTTTAAATATTATTTAAATATTTTTACAAAAAAATGGGAAGTTGTTAATAAATTAGAATAAAATAATAAATAATATTCTAATAATTGGCAATAATTGCTTTTTGTTTGGTCCATATTTTATTTTATGTTGGGATGCGCCATGATATGACAAGAAGTGGTAGTGTTTGTGACAATAATTTTTATCGTTTATAGATCTCAATAGCTGCCAAATTAGTAATAATTCATAATTTGTTTCCTTTGATCTTCATTTGTGATAGATATAACATTTAATTTTACTCACATACGGTTCCATGTCAAATGTTAAATAAACTCAGATAATTTTCATACTTTATCTTTTTTGGAATCTTGCGTGACTCGCAATAGATTCATCATTGGAAGGAAGCACGTATAAAACTCTAATAAACATATCAAGATAAAAGGGTCTATATTTTCATTTCTCACAAATAAAAATTACTTGGTCGTTAACCTAATACGGTCAATCAACTTAGGTGTTACGGACATTATAATATGCAAATGAATCATATGTTTATTATTGTCTATGTAAAACACGCCTTTATGTGACTAATTTATGATATTTATATTCACCTTGTAACAATAACATGTGTACGTGCAACATAAATTTTGTATTCATATTTCTAAAACAATTCCAACAAGGAAATATTATAATTGAAAATAAAGCAATGTTATTGCATATTGTGTACGCAATTAAAATTCTCTACTATATTTACTTTATATCAAACACCATACTAGAGTATTTACTATGCAAATCTGATGTTGAATGTTGCTACTGATATTGTTTATAAAATACGATTGTTCTATAGCTGTTTAAATTCATAACGAATGGGATTTCCGTTTTCGTTTTGCTTGATTCAAACTGTAGATACCAATGTAGTTAGTAGGACAATTCAAGTATCTTCAAAATATGATGAATACCACAGAGTGACATACTTGAATTTTAAAAAATCAAATTAATAAAATAAAAGAATTATGTTTTTTCCATAATAATATGTTACTACTTCATATAATCTCATGATTATAATTGTATTTTATATTATTTCATGCCTTGCCGGTATTTGGTAAAGAAAGGTCTATATTAGAGATGATAAACTATCGGTAATTTCTACTATCGATTGTCCGATAGTGCTATCAGTAAACTATCGATATATCGATAGTATTATCGATAATCAATTTAATTACTAAACGATAGATTTAGTTACTTAATGATAGTTACAAAACGATAGTTACTAAACGATAGTTACTAAACGATAATTACTAAACGATACTATCGATAGTTTTTTCTTTTAATTACTTGTCGATAGTACTTTTTTTTCAAAAATGTAAATCAGAATTAAAAAACTTATATACAGAGTCTAAAATCATTTGTATCATTCCTTTTTCGAGAGAGAGATAAAATAAAATTTATAATTTTTTAAATGATACCCTTATCCCCTAAAATTTAAAATGTTTGCATTATATTAACAAAATATTATTGATAACTTTGTGTAATTTTTTAAAGTTATATTTTAAAAATTATTGTGGTAATTAGGGGATTGGTGGTCCAGGAAAGAATTATATTTAAATAATAATAGATTTATTTTTTATATGAATTTTTATATTCAATATCCAACTGCAAGCGAATAACTTGTAATTTATGAAATTAGACAAAACATGTCCTTTAAAGCAGTGAATCTCAACATTTTATGTCCAACATATTACAATTATGTAGTAGTTTTCAAAGCTACGAATTTTAAATATTGTAAGAATCGTATTTTACCATCATTAGAGAAACTTTTTTCATTTTCTTTCTTGAAAATAGAGAAATTTAAAAAACATAAATACTCTTAAATATTAATAAATTTATATAATATTTAAACATAACATATTTAAAAATTTTGGGCATCTGCAATGACAAAAGAATTAAGAACCGCTGCTCTACTCGATTATATAAATTTTTCATAACATTGATATTTAACTACTTGTAATACTTCCATATACGATTTAAACCTGAATTGTTAATTTTTAAAATTTAAAATGTTGCTAGTGTATACTTTGAATTTAAAATATTTCCTCGGATTGAAAGTATCTTTGTAGACCTTAACTCGTTTTATCTCAACCTCACATTAGAAATAGAATGTGGTACGGCTATAACAATGACATTTCCTCTAATCTTGAATCATTTTCATACACATCATTTGTAAATAACTAATAAAAAATACATTCTGCGACTAAATAATATTTATTTATGTATCAGGTGTATGTAATAATTAATTATCTTTTTATTTATGACAAAATTAAAAATAGTGCAGTAAAGATATCTTGTTTTAATTGGATGGAACATATAAAATACCAAGCTAAATCCTTTCAAATAGGGTAACACAAATTCTTAAAACAATCTTTGAACATTCATTCATCTGATTCATTCTACAAAAACTTTACCACACTTTTCTATTCTGAATTTCTGACAAATCACATGTCTCACTTACATTCATAATGCCTTTTGCACAAGCTCTTTTATTCATTACAATCGGAACCTTTCGTTCACGTAATAAATCTTCAATCATATTGGTCCATCTATTTCTAGGTCTTTCACGCAATCTCTTACACTTAATTTCATCAACACACACCTGTTTCACCATTGTTTCATTTGCAATAATCTCACACTCATCAGACGAAGATTATTTGTAAATACACTTTTAAAGGTAACAAAAAGTGTAAATAATTTATAATTCTTATTGTATGCGGAGTTATCCTATCGACCAGACCTTGAAAGCAATCCAGTTTTATTTCAGTTCAAAGTGAAATAAAATCTGTAATGAAGATAATTTACTGTGAGTGTTATTAAAGTTTAAATTAGATTTTAATGCAGAGTGCTGATAATTTCCAGTCATGTACTCAAGATCTTTCTGTTCTTAATTATCATCCAACATGTTTCTCAAACAATTAATATTAAGTTATTACTTTCCTTATTATTTTGTAGTATTCTTGTCGTGCTTATAAAAACAGTGGCGTAGTATTATTTAAAATTATGTAAAGAGTGACTTATAAATATGTGTTATTCAAAGAAATTATTTTTTTTGTAGTACAAATAAAATTTTATTACTACAACTAATCATGTTTTTGACACAAACAATTTATTTTTCTACAACCATTAAAAAAAGTAGGCGTTTTTGAACTTATTTTTATTATAAAAGTAGCAGATTTTTGCACTAGTGCAAAAATGTGAATTATTTCTGCACTAGTGCCGAAAAGTAATTTAATATAAATAAACTCTATACAGTATACTTTCTATTAATATTTATGAAAGCAAATTTAATGTTGCAGCATTTGCTTATATTTCGTTTATATTATATAGAATCTAATACGTGTTCGCCACTCGATTCAAACATTTTTTAAATTTAAAGCACGGAGAAATTTTTCCTCATTATCAACAAAATAATTGAGTTAGTTTGTCATTGTCAGTTGTCATGGATACATTAAACCAGGTATCTTTCTAAAGTTTCTAAATTAATACAAAATTTCAGAGATGTTACAATTACTGAAATTTGTTTTATTATTTTTATCAAAATATGGTTTATGGTTGTAGAAAAAATAGTGTACGCAACTCGTGCAGAAAAGGTTTTTTTTGAACTTACGGTCTTGCAGCATTCGCTTCCGCTCATGCAGCAACGGACCACTCATTCAAAAAAACTCATCTTTCTGCACTTGATACGTAAATAACTATTGCATAACAATTACATACTGAATGTAAAATTGCAATATGGAATATATAGATGGCAGGTTAACTAAAATGATGCGGGAATATTCGGAAAGAAAATTTTTTAAGAATAATTTTATTCATTGTAGTATTATTATTATATCCTAAGTTTGAAAGTTTTAAACAATTATAATTAGTTAAATCTAATTTTGAAACCTTAAATGGAAACCCCCATTTTTTATTGCAGATTCGTATTCTGCGAAAAACATTTTAAATGAAGTAATGTAAAAATAAATTTATGTTCGTACGCTTATGAACGCCTATTAACTCGTTGTGTGCCATTTTAACAATTTTTCTTGCTGATGATTCCGAATAAAATGTACATTATTTTTTCATATTTTTTTGTGTGTGTATAGTTTTGTGTGAATAATAAAATCTGTTACTATTTCAGTAATTATATTCATTACATTTTTTTAATTTTTATTATTGTTATTGTAATGTTGTGTAAACCGCTCCGCGCCCGCAACGCCATCTACTCCGTTCTTTAAAAAAATGGACTATAGTGCGCGAAATGTCTGTTTAGCGCACTGAAATTAAAAGTTACAACAGGGCGCTAAACACACTTCGCATACCAGGTATATACAATATTTATATAAATTTTCTTATAAATTGAGAGATTTATAAAAAAAGTAAACAGTTACATCATACTTTATAGTAACAAAAAGGTTAGGAATGATTTTAGTATACTCAAAGATAAAATATTTGTTAATATAAGATCGAATGTAATATTTAAAAAGTAAATATATCATCACGCCTTTTACTAATTATTGGATGTGCCACTCTACGCGTAAAATGCGGTAACCAGCCGTCAAATTACGGTCTCCAAAGATCAGTTAGTGGAGGGGAAGTCACAGGGATAGTTTTAATGTGGTGAATATTGTTTTTCGACTGTGGGAATCGACGTTTGTGTTTTGCGTAATTTGTCTAAAGTAGAACCGTTTTGAGAACGAATATTATCGAACAAAAATTGCAACACAAACTTTTTTGACAATTTCATTTCATACAAATTTCGTTTGAATTCTATAACAATTCTTATGAAGTATATGTTTTTGAATAACTTTAACTAGATTTTTGCTGTTATGAAATGGCAAAAATTAAATTTGATTGCAAACTTACTCGTAGATGCAGAATTTAATTTTATACATTTATTTGAAGAATTATTAAATAAAATAATTTAGAAACTGATTTCCCATGTTAAATATTTACATCAGACATATCGAATATACAGCTCCAAAATATCGAACAGCGATACATACATAATTAGACAAAACCGGTCTTTAAATCAGACCCTAACCTATTTTTAATTGACCTATTAAAAAGTCTTCAAGCGGTATTTATTCGATCTTTTAATTATCTGACCTTTAACCGCTCTTTTGGCTAGTCTTCCAGTAGTCTTTAATCGGCCTTTTAATTATTTAATTAATCAGATAATTTTTGTGATTGGTCTTTCTTAATTCTTCAACATTTGCTTGCACTAGTCTGTACAATAGACAAATAAGGCAATATTTAAAAAATAGGATCAATAACTACAAATATGATTGTATAAATTCGGAGCAAAAAAGACTGCGTTAGAAGAAAATAGTATTATGATCCATCATTATTTTGGGTTTAATAACACAGTTATTCAAATTCTCATCGAATTAAAAAAAATATATTGTTTAGAAATGATACACACTTTCACAGAATATAATACGATAAGAGAAAATTTAAGTAAATATTACAATCATTTTGTAACTAAATAATCCTACAGTTGTTTGAATTTTGCCACCTATATATATGCTAATATAATAAGAAGAACTACAAATATTTAAGTTGTTCCTTGATTGACTTCGGTTTGACACTCGTTTTACATACGTAGAAAATAGTTATTTGTGTATTAAGAACGTAAAGTGATTCTTTGTTACTCGAACACGGTAATTGCAGCGCGAGCCGAAGGCGAGAGCTGCAATAGTGCAAGAGGAACAAAGACACTTTACGCTCGTGATACACACATAATTTTTTCTACGATTGCATCTTTAAGTTTTTAAAAAACGTAGGTATACGTCTAAAACTAAATTCGTTTTGTTAACTGTCAATATGACAAGTTTCTGTTTTGTTTGTATCCCTGATAACTATTGAAATAATCTTTTTCGCGCGTTGCCATTGGAAACGCGCGAATTTAACGTCTTTTTCGCGCGTTGCCATTGGAGACGCGCAAAAAAGATATTTTTCGATTGTTCCACAGAAAACGTCAACTTTACGATGACAAATGATAGCGTAATTGTCATCTTTTCATAGCAATCGTAGAAAAAATATATTTTTCGATTGTTCCACAGAAAACGTCAAATTTACGATAACAAATGAGAGCGTAATTGTCAACTTTTCATAGCAATCGTAGAAAAATATTTTTTTTGCTACATTTTTTGATTTGACCATTTTTTCATAAAGTTTGTTATTATTATTTAAATAGATTAATCACAAATTTCCAAAGTTATATACTCTTAAAAGAAAAAACAAACTTTTGTTTTATTGTGAAAATAATGCATTTGAATATTGTGACTGATTACTCTGTATTGTAATACTGAGAGTTCAATAAGATCTGAAATGTTACTGCTGATGCGAGAATATTATTATTTTCTTTCATATTTTTAATACATTGTTAATGCACATATGGGATAGGTGATCAGTGATACCGACTCGGACTGTGGATTTGAGAAACTGGGTTCAAGTCCTATAACCGACAACCAATTTTCACTACATTAAAACTAACCCTGTGGCTTCCCCTTCACTAATATCTTCGGGGTGGTACCGTACTTTTCACGTTGAAATATATCACTTACCGAGATCTGTTAAGGCAGAGTGCCACACCCACTAATGGGTAAAAGGCGTGATGATATATTTATTTTATTATTTGTTAATGAACATTGTATATGTTTATGTTCGGAAAAGGATCATTTCTAGTGTCACACGTCTGTTTGAATAGAACGCTACATCCATCGTTCTCATTAGCGACTCGAGGACGAGGACCACTTGGCATGTTCCAGACGCCAGACATGAGGATATATGCCGACATTCTTGACATTTTTGCTGCGGGAACTTGCTGCTGTTTACTGAATAATGTTGAAGAATTTCAAATATGTCGCATATGTCAGCAAACTTCTGCTCATGGGCAGTTGAATGAGAGATTTTTAAAAATTTTCAAGCTTTATTACATTTTATTCTAATAAAATATGTACAACATACCTTCAAATATATTATATTTTAAACACAACTAATTCAAAATTTCGCAATAGTATATTATGTAACAAGTTTATAAACGTCTCCTTAGTTACAAGTGTATACAAAACAAAGATTTTATAAAACGAGTTAAAAATTAAATTTAAGTTACAATGACAGATGGCTGAAGCTAATTTTAGTTCGAAGTCACAGCTTATCATGTGATGAAGATGTTATTTAGCGCTTTTGTTTTGTAATTTATTTCGTAAAATCATGCAATTCTTATTTGTCATAATATAGTGGCAGATGGACCAATAAAAATTGTCTCGTGTCTTCACTGTCCTTATAAACTAGTTGTGTACTCCCTCGCTGACCGAACTATACCTATATTAAGTAATATGCTTAAGTTGCATGAAATATTTTTTTTACAAAAATTAAATTCTGCAAACTACGAAAGCTGATTAAAATATTATAATTTACATGTGATCTGATTTATGATAAAAAGTTATTTATTTAAAATATTTCAATTTTTCTGGTCTGAAATTGACAAGTAAAGTCTTATACTTCAAACATCTTCGTCATAACAATATTATTAATAACGGTACGACTACGCTTAACTGTTTTAAAAATAATTATGACAAATGTAAGAATGCATAATTTTGTAATATGACTTTAGATATAATTTTCAGATAAATATATTGTAACACCAGCAGAAGCTGGGTGAATAAGTTAATTACTTTTCAAAATTTAAGGTTTATTAAGATAAAATTTACAACATAAAAATAAATAGAAAAAGTTACTAAATTACAAAAGTTATATATTATTACGCGAAAACATTAAATCTCTATTTAAACAATTTGTATCAAAGATGGCAAACAACAACAACATATGAACTAAAGTTACTGCATGGCAAGACTACATCTTGACAATCCAAAGGCTAAAACACCACTGAATATTTGTTGTTGTTTTCCATGGGATGTGCTGACAAGGGGTAAGAGGACGGAATCGTTGTCTTGGTTAGAGATAACTGTTCCCATGCACGAGGTTACATTAAAAACACCAGACGCTTCTAAGGGATGAAATGCAAGGATCAAAAGCTATCTCAGACCAAGGCACAGCTAATAATTTACCCAGATATGTCATCACATAAAAGTTAACAAGTGCGACAATTCAGAGAAGCCATAAACTCGATAAATAATGATCGAAGAATACTGAAATTATTACAAACATATGCTCTAATAAATTTGATAACCAAAACTCTGTCAAGTCAACTTTACAAAAAAGATACTTAAGATAATATTTAATTTGTCTGTATCTTTCGAAGCTGAGTTGATAGTGAAAAATCCTAATTATAACAAAAACTAATTCTGAATTGTTTCACTTTGTTACAATATTACAGTAATTTTATTTATGAAAATATGGATCAAATAAGTAACATAAATAAAAACTCAAGAAATAAATTCCTGGAGGCATGAAATCATATCATTAGATCCCGTTACAAGTTGCAATATTATTCTTTGCGCAAGATAAACAAAATTATAGTTCTATACAAAATATGACTCTGACTACTATAAAATTCACACAAAGTTCACTTCAACTGTTACTGTTGAACATTAATTCAGGGAGTTGGATCCAAGTTTCACTAGTGTTGTTCGTTGTCGACTGCGGCGTTGGGCGATGCGGTGGTGCACGACTAAACGGCGTAAATGTAGCCCTTTGTTTGCGCGCTAAAGGTGCGAAATAAGCGGATTATGTGTGCGTCCCTGCAATGGCAAGATGGAATTTATCGTCCTGAAAATTTGCGAGCAATATAAACTAAGAGATTACAGTTGGTGATATGAGTTGTAATTGTTGTGTTGTGGTTATTTTATTATGCTATAAATATAGGAATTATTTAGTCTCTCTCTGCAGGAGCAGAATATATAATCGCAATATATGAAATCTGATTTATTCATGTGAGATGAAAAAATCTTTGATGTTCTAACTTTTTAATATTCGTACTATTATATTTATTTATTTATATTATGTTCCATAACAGGATATTAATCCCTATTACAATATAGGGTCCGGACTCATGGAACCGTAGTACTCGTATGGTAGTTCATATAATGTTTAGCTTGAATTCGAATTCGGTATAGTATGTTCAAATATATTCCGTTATGGCTTTAACTTACTAAGCCTGTGTTGAACCGCACACAGTAAGAGATTCTACCTGTTGGCGCTCAGGGTAGGATTGCAAAATATTTAAATTCGGAAATCTCTAATCTCTGTGCGGATTACGTATTTCAGATTTACTTGAAATAATAATGAATTCGCAAAATTAAGCACTAAAAATGTGTATTTAGATTATCATGACAATATGTGCGCTGATATTTTTGAGACGTGGTTTTGTGATAATTTACTGCCGAATTTGCCGCAAAATAGCGTTATTGTTATGGATAATGCCAGTTACCATTCGCGGCGAAGCGCGAAAATACCATCTAATTCCATGAAGAAGGCCGAAATTCAGGAATATTTAATTAACAACGATCTGTACTTCGAAGAATCATATAATAAAAAACAATATCTCCGGATTCGAATTTCATAACGCTATCCACACCATCGTACTGCGATATCTGTAACATTCTACAAAACGCAAGGACGCAAAGATGATACTTAAGTTATTGGCATCATTATCCTTTTCTTCAACCTGTCGTCTTTCTAGTATACAATATTTGATTTTTCATAGCTAGTCATCACAAATATCTCTTCAAGTATGCTTTTTTCTTCTTGAAGTTTACCTGCGTGACAAATGGTCACTGGTCTATTAAATAATCATTTTATTGTTCTAATTTTTTTGAGCCTGTTGATGATGTGATGCAGTATGAATATACATAGGGTGAAAAAGGTTAGCGTTGTTTTTCCTTCCCAAGGGAAATTTCAGCAAGTATTGATGAGGGCTTAAGTCCTTTGGGATATATACTACTATTTGTGGATGCGGAAAAGATTACATTGGACAAATGGAAGAACAATTTCAACAAGACTTAGTACTCATAAGTGCTTCCCTTTGATTGAATTGTTATTATTAATATTATGCTGATACTCGAAAATCTGCAATAATTGAAAATATGAAAATGGATTAAGGCTAATTACCCGAAGGGTATCATATTTCACCTGTACTTTCATTTTTTTATCTTGAAAATCAGAAAACTATCTGTTTTATTAATTGAAAAATCACACATATTAATCACAATTCCAAGAATAACATTGTATTTGCTTTTTTCTATCATAAATAAAAATTTTACAACAAAAATTTGATATATTTTATAAAATAAGTATTTACTTAATAATTATACTTGATATTATTAATAATTATATAATAATTAAACTTTGAGCTCGAATAACTCTTGAGCCAATAGATTTAACGAAAAATTATAAGAAACCTTTTTTGTAGAGCGTCAAATTTACAATAAGACATGAAGCGAATTATTACTTTTGATTCATTTGTCGCTGAGTTATAAAATTCTAAAAAAGAAATGGAATTTTTCCCATGTTATTTCCATAAGAAACTTAGGTTGGAGCGCGGACTATCTTAAAGTTAATATTAAGAGCTCAAACTTTCAGAGAATTTTTTTTTTATCAATTTGGAAGCATTTGAGCTCCTGGGAGCAAAGAAATTCGAAAATATCTACTATAAAAAGCGATTGAAACATATAGTCCACACCCCTTGCAACTACTCTATTAAGATATAATATAATAATAATATAGTCAGTTAGAAATATTTTATGCTAGATAATAGTTGTATAAAATATTATTCTGATATTCCAGAAATTATAAGTAGAATATTAATATTGATTATATTAATTTAATAATGCATTGTGGTTTGGATAATTTAAAATGTAAGAGGATTATATTAAATCTAAATTCAGTATGTACCCACAGTCACAATTCATTAAATTTCAGAATAAAATAGTGCTATCTAGCACAATAAATATTTGGACGTAATTCAAGGACAATGTATTTTGATAGATTTGTCTGAAGGAAGGTTCAAATTATCACAAATGGAGACATTTCTTTCGGATCCACCCTCAAATTTAGTTCTTTATTCCATGCTTTTTTTGTTTTATAAATCATAATAAAATCAATATGAACCCATTATTTTACTTAATTATGATTATTTAGAAAGTAATTATGTTCCAAATATGTTATTAGCACTGCTGAAGTCTAAATTGATAGACGACGACATGTTAACAATGTATTAACCATCAGCGTAATTAATAGTTAATGGCTTACATTATTTTATGTTAATTTGTCCCCTGTTCGATTATAATTTTGATACAATGTTTGAAACGGGAAGCAGATGAAGCTAAACGGTCGCTTTCATCTGATGAAATAAACATCCGGCAGTGAACGTTGAACATTCTCATCTCGTTCTTGTTAACCTACAGTTGCCGTTGGCAATTACGGAATAGCGGAATGGGTTTTAATCGTTTCACTTTTATATTAATTAGCTGTTTTTCGTTTTCATTACAGAAGATTCATATAATTACAACATCATAAGGAAATGTAAATTCCTTACCTTTTAGAGTTGTTAACGGATAATATTGTTTAAATATACAGCTTCCTTAAACAAAGGTAAAATTTGATTTTTTTTGAATTTTCAAGTTGTTTAATTAATCTGTTCTCTTTACAGTAAATTTTATACTTAATTATAGAAATATACGGCTCATCTAATGTCTTTTATTATTACAAAGTTAAAATTTTATTTTTATGAAATGTTGAAGATATTTAATTAAGCCGTTTTCTTTATAAAGGCACTATTGTGTTTTAAACTTGTGTATGTTTTAAATTTAACCATACGAAAATTTGCTCATCAAATTTCCTGTACTGTTCACACGATTTAATACATAATACCGGTCTTACTGGGGTAGGTGGCTCAGTGGTATCAAGTCGGCCTGTGGATCTTGAGAACCCTGGTTCGATCTCCACAGCCGACAAACAATTTTCATCAAATTAAATCTACCCCTGTGGCTCCCTCTCCACTAACATCTTTGAGGGCCGTGATTTGACGGCTGGGAACCGCACTTCACGTGAAGAAATATATCACTTACCGAAATCTGCCATGGCAGAGTGCCACACCCAGTAATGGGTTAAAGGCGTGATGATATATTTATTTATTTATTTATTATACTTAAGCAAATCAGTAGATCCTTCTTTAAAAAGTTTTTTTTATTATAAAACATAAAAATGTAATTTATTTATATAGGGCCGGTTTTTCCATCTCCAGATGAAGGGCCCGATAACTATCGGCAAGATGAATGAATCAGTATAATAATTATCATTTGTGCTGTGATTTCAATGCGAAATTTTTGTATTTATTCTGCTTATAGTTATTGCAAAATGCAAACTTTATCCGGAGATGTAAAAATTATCAGTTACTAAATTATTTAAATATAAATGGTATTTATGGCATAAAGACGAAAAAATAAGTTTTTTGAACGAATACTGTCAATCACAAAAAATACTTTTTTGAAAAGATAGTGTTGTAATCCAAATATCTGAACCAAAAAACATTAGTTTTTATATCAAATGGAAAATAGTTATTTATGTACTAAGAGGAATTATTGATGTTTTAAGGTCGAAGGCCAAGAGTCCCAAAAATTTTGAGACCTGGCACTGGTACTACTGGTAGTGTATACAATTTTTTTTCACCAACAGCGCAAAATAAATTAAAGTATATATCAACTGAATTTTTCTGTCACAGTGTCAGAAAAATTCAGTTGATGCCATATTTCGAACACAGGTGACGTGGTGTAGCGGTTAGCATCTCTGCCCGGTATGCGGAAGGTCCCTGGTTCGAATCCAGGCGTCATCAGAATATTTCTGTCATAATATAAATTAACTTTAGTCAAAAACTACAGGTATGATTACATTTAATAATCACACAACTTAATAATATTAGCACTATATTTAATATTTTGAAATAAGTATAACTGTCAAATGTGATGATTTACGTTTTTGTTATCAGAACAAGAATGTGAAATTTTTATGATTTGCTTTAATGCGCATATAAGTATAAGTAAGTTATATTACACGAGAATAAGTGTTGTAATCATCTGAGTGTAATATAAACATTACATGCTAGTCAAATATTATACTTTATCATCAACTATTTATGTAAACGCAAGAAAAATATAAAGACGGACCCGTACTTTGATAAAGGATCAACAAAAGACAACCACGTTCTTGAAACATAAGAAAACTTCAGATTGTTATTGGTTGGAAATAGGCCGTAGAATGAACACTACAGTAATATAAGCAGTTTTAGATATATAATGAAGGTATTATTTAATAGATATATCCTCACGGTGTTTACCCTTTTGGGTGTAGCATTCTGCTGTACCAGATATCGGTAAGGAATATATTTATTTGCCTGGAATGAAGTTACCAGGCATCAAATCAAGCCCCCCTAAAGATATTAGTGGATGGAGAGTGACAGGGGAAATTGTAGTGTGGTAAAAAGATTTCGGCTACGGTAAAAAATATTTCAGTAATAACTAACAGTTTGATATTCGACCAACACGTACAAATTTTATGAAATGCTAATTAATTCGCTCTAATTTAAATACTGATTTATTCCGTTTTTATTCGTTTTGTCGTAACGGTAATGAAATAGTTAATTAAATATTTTATAAGGAATGCTCTTAGATCGTGGGACACCAGCACTAGCATCTATGAATGAATAAAGTTCATATCAAACAATATTTGCATGAGGCAGTTATTTTAAATCATACGCACTTCATTCATTAACATTGCATGGTATTTTCATTCATCATTCAATTCAATAGTGTTTAATAGAGATGGGCGAATATCATCCGCGAATTGTCGAATGCCGCGAATATTGACATTATTCGAAATTCGAGATTTTCGAATATTAACGTCAGTTTAGCGAACATTCGAATACCTCGAATATCGCGCTATATGTTGACCTTAATTTTTGACTATGTTTTTCTTTATCATTTGTACATAAACTTAAAGCTATTACAATACTTTGAAGTTATTAATAACAAAGATATTTTGTTTCAAAACCATGAAGACGTACCATATTTCAAATTTATTTTTCGCCAACATCAGCCTGTACGTTTTACCTTAAATTTGAAGTTTTCGTCTTTTTCTTTTTTGATTTAATTTTATTTTATCTTAACAATTTCATTCAAATAATGAAAAGGACATAATTAAATAATTATTAATAATAAATATATTAACTTTTAGGAGTATTCGAATATTCGAGTACTTCGAATATTCGAGATCTAATTAATATTCGTATTCGATATTCGAATTCGAGAAATTTGATATTCGCCCATCTCTAGCTAAATTCATGAATTTTGCAAGACGCCGAAGCTAGAACAAGAAATATTAAATATCTTCTAACTATGTTTACAATTAAATGAGAAGTTATCCGTTCGGAATATATTTGACATAATCGTAATTTAGTTTCATACAAGTTCGTGTACTGACGTTTTCTTCTGCAATAAGAGCAGGATTACTTTAAGCCTTTTACCTATTACTGAGGGTGGTACTCTGCAATGTTCATTATGTTTAGTTTAAAACAGAATCATGTGTGACTTGTTTACATTTGCCGAATCGTGTGAATGGTAAAAGAATGAGAAATTTTCATGATTGTTCGTACTCGTCCATTCGCCTAGAATGTGAACAGGCGGTTAGAATGCATCTATACTGTAATATAATTTTTTATATTTTCTTTTAATGAATAGGCACTGTAACAAATTAGGTTTGTTATAAAAATATATTCATTATTTTCTATAAGTAGATTGATAATGGATAGCATAACAAATCCGCCTATGATCAAACACCGTCGTCTAATAGACTGATAATATTTATGCTATATTTTAATGAACCTGATGGGCACTATTCAAGCTGATTAAATAATCACTTAATTACAGCCTACTAAATTTCCGCAGTACACGTTACTAAAGAGTATTACTAACTACAAGTAGCTAAGAAAAAGTAAACCGGTAAAAGGACATTTTACTGACATTACTAACGATGTTTTATGTTTGAAAATTTGATATACTGCATTGTATGACTATTCATATATATATATATATATATATATATATATATATATATATAATATAGAAGAAGATTGGCAAATTCCATTTCATATTAGATCAGCAATTTTCCTTACGGTCGTGGATAAAGTATTGGTTGTAGATTTAAATTATACCCCGTTTTATATAAGAAATATATTTTAAGGCGTTTGCACTACATACTGAACTATTGTACGACAAGGTATAAAAAAGTAATTTTATTACTGATAGACTACTTTAATGAAATTGATAATATTACAAATTTGTAGGATTATTCTTTGTTGATATAATAATTCAGGTTAGCAATTGAATAATTATTATGTAAAAAATATCAATTTTACTTTTCATATCATTCTTTGAGTGCACCTAAAAATTATTTGAGAAATTTGCCAGTGAAAATTATAAAAAGTTAGCACTTAATATCTTCTTCGTAAAAATCGTAATACAACAAGAACTTCTTGATCGTCTTTTTTTTAAAAACAGGAGATATTTTTGTATCATATCTACGATATACCCTAGAGTGTTACGATATTTCCTATTACATTCTATTTCATTTAATAAACCAAATGAATCTCTCTTTACGATATCAAAATATAAATATATAGGACACTTATATTTTAATTGGGGATAAATAAATATGTTTTTTCTACGATTACTATGAAAAGTTGACAATTACGCTCTCATTTGTCATCGTAAAGTTGACGTTTTCTGTGGATCAATCGAAAAAGATTATAAATACGCGCTTATTTCAATAGTTACCAGGGATACAAACAAAACAGAAACTTGTCATATTGACAGTTGCCAAAATGAATTTATTATCAGTACGTATACGTTTTTTAATAATTTTAAGATGCAATCGTAGAAAAAATTATGTGTGTATCACGAGCGTAAAGTGTCTTTGTTCCTCTTGCACAATTGCAGCTCTCGTCTTCGGCTCGCACTGCAATTACCGTGCTCGAGTAACAAAAAATCACTTTACGCTCTTAATACACAAATAACTATTTTGTCATTCGTTTCTATACGCAACAGAAGCGAAATATTTTGATTTCGTTCATTTAGTTTCCTAATAAAATATGTCGATTTCGTTTTTGGTTTTTCAATTCTTTGAAACTTTGTATAATAATTTATATATATATATATATATATATATATATATATATATATATATATATATATATATATATATATATATATATACATACTGTAGCTGAAGTACAATTTTACATTGATAGCAATTATATAAAATAAAATAAATATTATTTTATTGATTTATAGAAAAACTGATACCAAGTTACCTACAAGAAACAAGAATATGTATCATTCTTGACGTTTTGACATACAAGGTAACAAATGCGGGAAATGGGGAAAGTCCATACAATACCGAGCTTGAATATATCTGAATATATTACATCAAGAAATAAAACATATAAATATATAAAATAACGTTTGAAATCCATAATTATTTCCGTTTTCAATCTTAAACAAAACAATGTTATTTATATAAAAAAATGAAATAACAGTAACAAAAAGAAAATAATTTTGTCCCGCGTGATGGCCGCGCGGTTTGAGGACCTGACTCATTATCGTAAGGTCGTGGGTTCGAGTCCTGCCCGTGACGGCCACACAAAGGACATATCGGCATATGACCTAGTAGTTGATCCGAAATATAAATAAAAAAAAAAAAATTATTTGAAGTTGTAATGATATGAATCGGCACTAACATGGACGAACATCTTTGTTTGTCGCATTTCATTCATAAAACGAAATAAATTTTAATATTCTTAAATCGTGCAACGAGCATAACCCATCGTGCATGATTGGGTATGAGTAAAACATTTGATTCGTGAGCGAACGTGTTGTAATCTCTAAATGAAACATTCATGTTTATTTGAAAGGAAAAATCATGATTAAAATAAAAATAATCATGTATGAAAATAAAGTTATATCCAATTAATTTCCAAATTCAGAAGAATGATATCAATAATTTTTCTCTTTTTAGCAAACAAAAAACTATAATTTCTTACAATTATGGTCCATATTTGCCACTAGCTGGTTATGAAACACACATATGGTATACATTATTATAGCATACCTTAATTAATAATCTTTAGTGTTCTTGTCATTCAGGAAGTAATTTACTCGTACAGTATTTACTAAAGAAACGAAAGAACCAAAACTGCATAAGTTAGCAAAACAAAAAGCATTTGCACTTGACTTTAATTTTTAACCTTGCGAAGGAATCGTTTACTGCGTTACGCAAACCGGTTTATAAACAGTAATTGTGCAATCACTTTTCTATGTAAATATTTTAGCAGAGAAATTAATTATTAGATTTTCTATGTAGGTGAAAATAAATTTTCTCGCATTTAACTTGTAAAATTCAAATTGTTCAATAACTTTGTGAAAGTTATAATTATTGGTAATTATTTTAGGAACATATAGGATGACTGGAACAAGGGCTATTTTCTTAATTAATTAATTAAGTCTAAACTCTGGTGTAAAAAGATTTTGAATTGCTTTTCTAGTTTCACCAGGAGCTTATGCATTTTGAAATTGTTTTTACATATTTGTAATGTAAACTGTAATAATAATGAAAATAGCCATTTGCTTTTGTTTTTCATATACCTAATCATAACAACACTTCCGTTTCCGGCTTTTAGTCAAAAGATGAAGACGTGGATATGCGACAAGCCCGGGTTTACAACCGACGGCGATGTTTTATTTTGCCAATATTGCAACCAAAAGGTTAGAATTTATTTTATAGTTAGATTTTTTTCTAGTATTTTTATATAAAATAAGGTATAGATAAAACTGTATGCCTATTTTACTTTAGGTAAATTGTTCAAAAAAATGCCATATTGAACAACATGAAAGGACCAAAAATCATGTGAAAAGGTTAAGCAATTTGACCACAGCTCCACAACAAAGATTAATTACAGAAGAAATAGAAACGCATCAAAATTATTTTTTTACGATCTTTGTAATCTAATGGCGTCATATACCTAATCATAACAACACTTCCGTTTCCGTCATACACATAACTGAATCATTCCCAAGTTTGCGACAGAAATGTCGGTTTCGCTAGCGACGCAGAGGGAAGTCAAACCCTGGAGGGTCAACTCATACTTCATCCGGTGGCTGGCATCGGCGCCAACCGACAGCCTCTGTTTGCACTTGACGCTTCCGGTTTTCCCCCTCCTGTTGCGGTGTATGACCATCGGGTACCTGATTCCAGGGCACGGACATAGGTATGACAACATGATTGCTCTGGACGCTTAGATGCGGTTATTATTATTATGTGATTATTAGGATGTTAGGTATAAGGGATTAATTGGATTTAAGTTTTAATTACTTGCTGCTGCAGATTATAATATATCACATAACTTAATTGTTGAAATTATATCACGATTAATTAGTCCTTTCACAATTTCTAAATCTGAATCTTTATATTTGGAGACATAAATAATGTATTTCATTGTACCTGTCTAGAAGAGGTTAATTGATATAAAATTCTTGCAGTGCAAATCAAAACACTGTACAGCTAACAGTTATTCTTCTATAGAAATATGAGTATTTCACATCATTTTCATTTTACTTTATAAAGTAAATCCTAAAATAAACTGAGTTTACTTTATCTGTGATATATCCGGTTAAGTTGTGCTGTCAAAAACCATGCTTACAAATAAACTAACCAATTAACGATTGCGAATAACAGCAATAATATCAGAAAATATACATAAGTTCTGAATTTTGACAGTTTACCTACTTATAGAATAATATATATAATATATTATATTATATTATTATATAATGGGGTAGATGGCTCAGTGGTATCGAGTCGACCTGTGGATCTTGAGAACCCTGGTTCGATTCCCACAGCCGACAAACAATTTTTCATCAATTTAAAAAATCTACCCCTGTGGCTCTCCCTCCACTTATATCTTTGGGGGCCGTGATTTGACGGCTGGTAACCGCACTTCACGCGAAAAAATATATCACTTACCGAGATCTGCTTAGGCAGAGTGCCACACCCAGTACTGGGTAAAAGGCGTGATGTTGATGATGATGATATTAGAATAAAACTACATTATTAGAGTTTTGGTGCTCCTATTGTAAGCACCTGCTTAGTGTACCCATAATATTAATTTAAAAACCGCGAAATTAAGTTTAAAAATTACCAAAAAATAGTTTTTATTACGGCTAGCTATTTAAATTGAACAAAATACGACAAAATATTTATTTACATGATTAAAAAAGCACAATATATTTTGAAAATTTTAATTCATACTTGTTATTAAATATATTTTTAAATATAATACAAGCTGAAACAATTAAACAAAATTAAACTGTTACCAAAAAAATTTCAAAATATAACAAAACTTATTCTTGTTTGAATATGTTGACAATTAAATATTGTTCCAAGGCCCCGTTGCATAAATCAATGTTAACTATATTGTTAGCTAACAGTATGGTAAAATTGAAACAGCCCATATGACTGATACCATCATATTTTCTGTTTATTAAGAAACTTTTTGTAGTATGTGGTACACCTAGTTCCTCAAAAAAAAATGTTTGTTTACAGATTTATCAATTAAAATTATTTCTTTTATTTTTCATAGCAATCTGTAAATAATAACAAGTTGTAATGTTTATTCTACGTCTATATCAACGTACATATAATATCAATAAATCTGGGCACAATGAATACAGTTTTTAATTCTGAATATTTTTAGTACCTATGTAAAATTTTATTCTAAAATTAATAGGACTGAATCTTTTGCCAAATGAAGCATTTATCATTGAGTTTCTTATAAAACAGATAAAAAGTATAGATACTCGATATAGCGAAGCTCGCGTTCATATTTTCGATGAAAAGCAGCGATAGTATCGTAAAACTAGGAGTCATAAGAAAAAGAGGATAATAATGACAACGATTATATGTTTATAGGTACCTGAATTAACTGAAACAAATATAGTTTTGCTGAAAATAATATTTATTTTATTTTTTTAACAAATTGTTCGGAATTATATCTATAATAATTAAAGCCCGGATTTTTAGGCAATTGCCTAGATTCAAATTTTAATATACTTCAGGCAATTTAGTTTTTCTTTGCATAGGTAATATGTTTACGTGTAATGGAAGGTTTTTTTTTCGTGCCTTAGAGCCTATTTTTTCTATATTTTGGTTATTGTGCCTATTTTACTTTATATAGCCTATTTTGCCTATTTTTGTTGCCTATTCTAACTTTTATTGAGCAGACAAGGTTTATCATCTACTTCGTTGACTAATTCAGCACTCGACAAAGTGTTTCAACCTAACCTATAATATTTAAAGTACTTACTTAAATCAAGTTTTTGTGTGTGAATTTAAAATGCCGAAAGAAAAAACGGTTTTTAGTCAAAATTTTACGTGGCAATTCAATTGTGTCTTTGCCATTAATCAATGGAGCTGAGATAACTTTAGACGATATGGCTAAATATAAGAACGCTCCTGTCACATTTTGTGATGTCGAACGAGGTTTTCAGCTTACAAGTTCTGACAGACCGAACACAGTCCCTTTCCGAAAATTTCATATAGGAATTGCTCGTAATATTTTGTGAATTAAAGTATACTACATAATTTGAATTTGCATAATAGTTAATAAAATGAGAACCCTACATTATTGTTTTTCATATTGCGTTAATTTTTGTTTAAAATGATTATTTTTTCTAACGAAGAGTAGATTCGAGTACCAATATTAGAAAAAGGATTCGTTTATTTTTTTTAAAACAAATTATTTACATTTAGGCTGCCTAAAATCCCGCCTATTTTAGAGTAATTACCGACCTATATGCTTGCTTATTTGGGTGTTTTTAAGAGCCTAAATATCCGGGCTTTAATAATAATAATCAATTTAAATTCTTATTAATTATTTCACTCTATTTGTATATTATATTGTATATCAAATATTACATAGTAAAGTTTAATAATTGCTGAGTGACCAGGTGTTCGTACAGTTTAATTAAACAGGAACAATATCCTAGTAACTACAACTGACTAAACAGTATATATGAAGTGACATATTCAATTAGTTAGTTTAATCTTGTTATACTATTATACAGAATATGGGTCATTCAAATTTCGCGTTTAATAAAGATAATTTGAATATGCATCATTTGTAGCAGCATTGTTTTTATTTTTAAAATGTACTTACTGTATTCTGTTCAGGGACTTATTTAAACTTTTAAAAGTATAAAAATATCTCACGGCAATATAAATGTATTAATCCCATGGTCCCGATACTGATCGTTAACTAACGTTTGAAAATTGGAATTCGAAATAAAGCAGCAAGCAAGATGGAATTGGAATTGATGCGACATGACAGAGCTATTTTTGGATCAAAATAAATATTATTCAACGAACGGCAGCTTTGAGTATCGGGATGTGATACTTAGCAATCATTCATTGAAACCAAACTGAGTTTCAGTACAAGTTTGTGTTTACAAATTTCCTCCTATCGATTTGTTGATCAAGTTTATTTTAGATGAGATACCCCCGGAGTATCAGAAAATTACTTCACTTTCTGCTTCGGTTATATAGTTGCAATGAATAATTTACATTTTCATTGATTATACTCGTATTTGTGTTATTTGTATAATTTAGTAACTGAGAGATTATATTTAAATTATTTTCAATAATTACATAAATCAATACATTATATATATAATATAATTCTTTATTATTTTACATTTGTCCATTTAAGATTAATCGCAATTGTTGTTATTATGAAAGAAAATTTTGATTCAATACGAAATTTAATTGATTAATAAATATACATAAATATATATCGGATAATTTTCAAAATACTATGTACATACGAGTATGTCTCTTTGAATTGTATTATTAGGTTAATGATATAGATACGGTCTTTTAATTATATATATACCGGGTATCTACTTCTTTTTCCGAACATAGGAAATTCAATGTTAAATTATTTATTTAGCGATATGTCTTTACCTATTACTTTTAGAACAAAATTGAACGGAAGAAAAATGTTCAGAATGAAAAACTGCATCCATAGAGTATAAGTTTTTTGTTCAATTGTTTCTTATGTCCGAGTTAAAAGCAAAAGAAAATACACGCTTTAAAGCAATTATCAGAGTGCCATGAGAAATAAAACAATAATTTGTTTGTTGTGTCTGCCATTACTTGACATATTGGACCAGAATTGGAAGCTTACTCTAATTTATTTATTTATTTATTCGAGCATTTAATTTAATAATAAAATTAATTATAGCAACTATTATTTTCTTTTTTCTACATAATCTAGACAAATAAATACCTATTATTAAGTTATCTAATTTGTTTTATTTCTCTGATAACTGTTTCAAAGCGTGTATTTTCTTTTGCTTCTAACTCGGATATAAGAAACAATTGAACGACAAACTTATACTCTATGAATGCAGTTTTTCATTCTGAACATTTTTCTTCAGTATACTTTTGTTATTAAATTAATAGGTAAAGAGATATCGCGAAATCAAAATTTTGTATATATATATATATATATATATATATATATATATATATATATATGTATATCTGTTTTACTTATTAAATTTGATATTTATGATTATGAACATTTACTAACAGTATTTGAAATTTACATTTATTACTAAATTTATCCAATCTCTCTTGCGTTCCATACCGTGGTTCTAGAGAAACTGACAACATAATAAAATAATAGTGACTAAAAAACAGGGTTCAATTTTATGCAGTACAAAGAAATGATGCATTCCAGTTGTAGTTAATGATACCAAAATAACAATATTTTAGTTCTGTATCCTTGAGGATGTTTTTCATCATCCATGGTAGAGCAACGATAGAAATTGAAGACCATATTGAAACGAGAGTTACAACCTAACCGCACCCATAGTGCTCACGGAGGGTGATTTTCCGCCTGAATTCGTCCCAGTGAACAAGAACTAAATAATGCTACAACATAGAGTTTAATCACAAAGATACGAGTACGTCTACGGTTTACGTCCGTGAGTTCACAAGCGCCCCCGGCGTAAAAAATCACCATATTTTGGTCTCATTATGTTGAAGAGTGTCTCCATAAAAGTTGCACGATATTAATTATTTAAAATTCTGGAACATTAACGAAATTCTCAATTTTATGAGTACGTTAAACCCGTTACGGATCAGTATAAAATTTGGTATTTTATAATTAGGTGCGACGATTGGTTTATCTTTTTTATTACGTCACCAGATTATAATAATATCAACGTAGGCGACACTTTAGGTTAGATATCAAATTTCGCAGAAATGGTTATTAATCTTTCTACTGTTCTACTTTATGCTTTATTAGTTTATTCGAAATAACGGATGATATTATTTTTCTCCTACTTTATTACAAAACATGGTTATTAAACCTTTATTATCTTGATTAGTTTTTATATAAACCACTCTTATATTTATTATATTAATAAATATTTTATTTATGTATTTATTTTACATACTTATATTTTATATGGCAATTTGCATATCGATTTTTTTTATTTATTCACACGAGGTGCTGAATATAAATCAAATTATTATTTAAATTCAACTGTAAACAGTCATTTTGCTTTTATACACATATTTTAAACATTTTATAGACAGTTATAAAACCATATAATAATTATTTCATCCCTTATACTATCATCCCTCACTAAATAGATATTATTAGCTGGAACATTCAACAAAACACAGTAGTCGGGCCAAACTACAAAAGAAATTTATTTATAAGCTTCGTTTTTCCTCAAAACAAGCGTAAGTAATGCTTTTATTTATTTTCAGTTTTACTATAACTGCAATTGTGTTAAATTTATTTTTAAACAAGCGCCGGCGTTGCTACTTTCATTTCTTTATAGATTCGTTGTTAGAGAAGTGGGTGTAAGCGAAGATTTATGAAATAGGTGTACAAGAGCGAATGGATAGAAGGTTTGTTGCGTGATGATGGATTTTGGTTGTGATGAATGAAAAAATTCGTATTTAATGTGGTTGAAGCGAGTATAATGTTGACGTGGACCGATTTTTTTTTATAAATCTTTTAGTGGATGTGAATGTTTCAGGAGTTCGTGCTACCCCATTTAATGGGATATAGCGTGATGTTATGTTTGTATGTTTTACCTCAGCTTCATGTAAATGCAGCAACTTGATATCCTGAGCCAACTAGGATAAACTGTTGCATTTGCATTTCGGACATAGGTGCCCACGGCGTAAGTAGATTCTCATCTTACATTTAATACATACGTAATGTTATAGCATCACGTTATGTCAAGGGCTAATATAATTAAAATATACGCGGTTAGTCCGGCGTTGTTATTTTTTGTGTTATGTGCTTTAACAGTTATGTTTTAATTGTAACTGTATTAATGTCAGTAGAAGTGTTAGGAAATATATAACATAATAAACGCACATCTCATAAGAGTAAGTGATAAAAAACAAATAGATATAAATCTATTTCTTTTTCGGCGAAGCTTTTTTCTTAACAACTTTTGGCTTTGTTGTCTTCGGTTTAGGGGATTTCGTTTTTTTAGTCGGTGCTTTAGTTGTTTTATTTGCTTTTGATGGTGATTTTGGTTTAACAACTTTAACAGATGTTGCTGTTTTCTTCTTCTCTAGAGCTACTGCGGTAGCAGTAGATTTTCTCGATTTACCTGCAACTGTCTTTTTCAATGTTGTAGATTTAACATCAGCTTTTGCCTTTGTTTTTGTTGGCGATTTTGAATCTGTTGCTTTCTTCGGTTTAGCAGTAGATGATGATGGTGATTTTTTAGTCACTGCAGTTGATGCTAATTTAAATGAACCAGATGCACCTTTACCTTTTGTTTGAACAAGTATTCCAGATGCAACACTTGCTTTTATATATTTCTTAATGAACGGAGCGAATTTTTCACCCTCAACCTTATATGTTGCTGAGATATATTTTTTGATTGCTTGTAATGATGAACCACCGCGTTCTTTTAAATTTTGAATATACTGTGACGTCACCCGAACCAAGGTTCGTCAGTAGCAGGTCTCGACAAGTAATATATTTCTTCGCGTGATGTGTGCTTACCAGCCGTCAAATCACGGCCCTCAAAGATGTTAGTGGAGGGAGAGCCACAGGGGTAGTTTTAAATTGTTGAAAATTGTTTGTCGGCTGTGGGAATCGATACCACTAAAGCCATCTACTCCACAATAGCGAATAATTTCATTTTGAATTTATGCTACTGTAATATCATTTATTAAGTGTTTTATTAAATTACTGAATAGAATTACTCGACACCGAGACGAGAATTAGGTTCTCTAGACTAGAACTAAAAGTAATATAGATAGATAGCTCAGTGGAATCGCATCGACATTTGGATTTGAAAACTCCGAATTCGAGTCCCGCAGTCGACGAACTTTACATTTAACGTCTATTAACCGCATTTCATATTCAAAATATAAAACTTATTGAGATCTGCTACGATAGAGTGCCACATCCAGTAATCTGTAAAAAATATGATGCTATATTTATTTGTTTATTTCATCATCATCGGCTCAACTATCCAAGCAGGATATGCGCCTCCCTAATCATAGGGGCCGGACACACCGAGCCGCAGTTTTTAAACTGCCGTACTGCCGGTTTCTTTTTTTAGTCAGATTATTTAAGGCGTATAAGTGACTAGCTTATAGCGCCCGAGTGTGATAAATACATGTAACTGTATTTTTATATTTAACGACAAATCACACATTGTCGACAGGCGGATTCGAACTGACGAACCTTGGCTCGGGTGACGTCACAGTATGCTAAGAGATGTGCCTTAACACGCTCGGCCACCGCGCCTGCAATTTTATTATTTGTTTATTTAGGATATAAAAATAAGAAATATTAATCTCCATATTAAATGGAACCACGATTATTAATATTATTTTTTAAAGCAAGAAGAAATGAAAAATGTTATTTTCTTTATGAAAAAAAGAACATATATACTGAGTCAATAAGATCAATAAATGTAAAGAAACACAATATATTTAGATAGGTACATTATGATAGCAAAATATATTTTATTTAAATATCACGACATTTTACCCATAAGTATATATCTCTGTTTGAAAAGATATCTGAATATATTGATTTTTAAAATATTAAAAGTATGGTGTTAAAATATAAAATGACAAACGCTAGCAAATAAGGTAGTACATAAACTTATAGGTCTTAACTATGTACTTTGTGACGTTGCAAAACATTGGTTCGATTCGATTTAGGCTACTTTAGTACAGTCTGTACTATTTAAAAGTATGTAGTTTTATGAACATTTCTGTGAATATTTTATTATATTTACATTGATTAATGTTTTTCTTATTCTTGGATGATGAATAAAAGAAGGTAAGAATCTCTAATCTCAATCTCAGAATTTGCTGATTTCAACAGAGGATAATGTAGGTAGCTAATTACTTCGCAAAGTCATTATCTCTTAAAATTAAACCATTGCGAGATCATCTCGAGACAGAATGATAGAGGAACTTACTGTGTTGTTTTAATATCTTGCATTGTTATTATTATCAATCTTTGTAAAGTTATCGTTGTCTATCGGTTACAGGCTAAATATATTTATAGTGTTCTTTATTATTAAATTCTGAAATATTTCATGTAGATGTAGCAAATTTAAGTTGTCGATGTAGTACGGGAAATAATATTCTAGTTGCGCCTGCCCTGAACCCGTGTTTCATATTGCAATATTCTTTCAGGAATATGAAATGAAAAATTCCTTTCTTTTTTTGGAACTTCAGTTTAATTAAAACAAACATTTTTGCATGTAATTCAACAGTTTTCTTTGTTGACGAAAAATTCAATAATTCAATTTAGAAATAATTTAAAATCTGTGCCTTCATTTATACAAATATTTGTTTCTATTATTTTATTTTCAGAATGAAAAATGCTCGCAATTTTTTTATTAAAAAGTTTTACTTACTTTCTCATGTAAACAACGATATAATTGCAACAGAATTTTCATTTTCTTTATTTGCTGCAATTATTTTTTATTTACTTTCTACTAAACTAGTAGGATTCCATTTAAACATCAAATAACGCAGTAAATAATATATGAAACGTTTAAAATTAATAATGAACAGTGTTCTTCATGTATCCGGATAAATAACAACTCAGCATAAGTCTCGTTTTAATAATTACCTACAAATAGAAAAGGCTTAACCATAAGTAATTTTAAAAGCAATTCGTTTGCTTAAGAGAATATTATTACGCGTATTAAGTATCGTCCCACTGATGATATACTCGTATTCGACGCTGACATATAAAATCAGGTTTTTGCGATTTTTACTGGAGCGCATTCGATCAACATTCGACATGGCTAGTGAGTCAGGATAAAAAGTAAAGAAAAGAAAGGAACTCTACCGGTTATTATATACATTTTTTATTTGTTTTCCTTCGTTTTTTTTTTATTCATGTACAGCCTTTTTCTTGTTTCAATAATTATAACCAGAAGACTAAAATTAGATTATTTTATAAATAGAGAAAAACATAATTTGGAAGGAGATCTTTATATTGCCGCAATATTTTCAAATACGTGTTTTTTATTTTTTTTTATTTCTAGACTGAATTAATACAAAAGGTTACCATAATAGTAATTTATCCACCAAGGATATTACTAGATCATAATGCACAGAGGGGGATGTTTCTAGCCTGAGGTCTTTATCATCTAGTAATATCCTTGGTGTATAAATTACTATTTTGGTAACCTTTTGTATTAACGTCCGTGATGCATATATGATTTTATTTTTCACTAGAATATGTAGAATTAGTTATAATTTATAATAATATAAATTAATCTAAGAGATTAATTTAACTGTTTTATTCATCATTTAGATTTATGATTCTATATATATATATATATATAGGGTGTTAATACGTGAAGAGGTCTTCTTACGGTTTATAGAAGTCCAGAATTCAGTTGGTTCATTGATAAGTTAGTTTCAATTGCAGCCCGATAATTTGTATGCACTTTTTTGATTTCATGCTTTATTTTAGTACAAAGACTTTTGTCTAATTTTTAATGGTATTATTAACATTATTTATAATATTTAATACTATTTTTCTCGAAATAATTGTTATACAACCTTATACAGAATTTACATCGTTCAAATCAGAAGAAAATTATCTATCCGATGGAGTAAAATAGATAGATTACCACTAATAAATTAACTCTTTATTCCTGATCATGTTATGTATAGGTACATAACATTTTTTTCTCAAGTCATTAGATCGCCTAAAAAAACACCGATTGTTTTAGAAGAAACACCCTGCACTCTTAATTCTGTTATGTGGCAGAGTTCTCATTAAAATAGTTAGTACGTTGTAGTCGTGATGTATGTTGTCGTGGAAATGAGTTGGCCACCTGGCCGAATATGCATTGTACAACTTGGGAGTTGCCGAATAAATATATGAAGTAGTGTTTGTTTTAGAGTTCAATACAGACCATACATTTGTTTTATTTTTTGTTTTGCTTGATTGAACATAAAAATTACAATTTAAAAAGAATAAACATAAACATCGATTTTCGTCTCCTAAGACCGGCACCCAAGGACGTCTGTTCCCTTCTTCTCTACCCGTTGACAAGGACTGCATCGCACTAATAAGACCAGTATCCTGACAAGGACTGTGTCGTACTGACTCTAGATTGAATGCATTAACTCTGCCAAAATTTTATATACTGTATCAAAGTGAAACAAAGTTGACTTGGCAGGTTTTTTTAATCTAATTTATTAGTAATATATTTGTAATAATATCAGTATTCCTTCGATCATTATTTATCGAGTTTATGGCTTCTCTGAATTGTCGCGCTTGTAAAAACGGTATATGACATATCTGGGTAAATTATTAGATATGCGTTGGTCTATACTTATTTATTTATTTATGTTACGCTGTACAACAGGAACTTAATCCCAATTACAGTACAGGGTCCGCACTCACAGAGCCGCAGTGTGATAGTTTATATAATTTTTAGCTTGAATGAGATTCGAACTCGGGATCTTCGGATTCGAATTCTGTATCGCTATCCGCACCACCGTACTGACGTCATCCCTTACAAGCGTTTGTTTTTTAATATAAACTCGTACATGGGAACTGTTATCTTGAACCAACGCAACGATTTCACCCTCTTACCCCTTGTCAGCACGACCCACTTAAAACAACAATTAGTTAGTGGTAACTTGTCTTGGGTCGAAAATAGTTGTTTTTTGAGTGTGCAAGATGAAATTTTTCCATAACCAATATGTAATTAGTTAATTGTAATTAGTGGTTTTTCGGCTTTTAGCGAGACAACTCGTGACTCTTTGGGATGTGCAAAATGTAGTCTTACGATGTAACTTAATAATTTAAAAAAATATTTTTGTGCATACATTGTTGTTATTAGTCATCGTCGATCAATCTGTTTAATTTTATTAATTGTATATAACTTTTATACTTTTGCATCTTTTGATGTTTAAATACACTTATTTCATTTTTACATTTAATTCGTCTATTTATTTGTTTTTGTCCGGCTATATTGGTATGCAATTACATTTGATTTGTCGGCAAGATATGCTTCATATAAGTTTTAGAATGCTGATACAGAATTTTATTCTTGTGCAATTGTACATCGTATTGAGTAAGTTCTGGGAGTAAAATTCTTAAATACAACATTACTATTTAACAATTGTTTCATAGCCGCATTTCAAACACTGAAATAAGTTACAAAATTCGTGAAATGAATTCATCTCACGTCGGATTCGGATTATTCTCGTGGGAAGAATTGCTCTTTGTAAATATAAATAAGCTATTCTTGAATAAACTTCACACTTATATTTAACATTTGGTTATACCGACCAAAAATAAGCTTTAAATGCAGAACAAACACTTTCATTTATACTTTAAAATTACAATTACTTTATATTATATTCGATCAAGGCGAAGAATTTACATTTATATGGCTGAAATTTTAAACAAATTATTTTTAATTGTTTATAATATTTAAAAAAATATATTATTCAAATAGCAAAGTAAACATTTCGGCACATTGCACCGTATCTTCAAACCGTTTCTAATAAATTTAGAGAAAACTAATTTTAGTAAAATTTTATTACAAGCACTTTTACCCAAAATAATTTAATTACATTTGAGAAAGAGAGAGAAGAGAAAGAAAGATATGAATATTTTTGATGTAAATATATATATATATATATAGGGTGTTTCACAACTTAGAGCAAAACATTAAAGGGTATATTCTGTACGACGTGCTGATCATGAAACAAAAAGAATTATTTTTAAATTTGAAAAATTAAGGGTTGCTAACCTAAAATATTTTTTGTAGTACTGCACTGGATTCGCTTTCCTATTAAACACAAACAATGAAGTAGGTATCAACTACGAAAGAATAATTACACAATTCAATTATTAGCAGTTATTTAGAATAGAATTTTATTTAATTAATAACTTTAACATAATCATCCACCCAGTAGCAGTGGCAACGAAAAATTTTGGACTGGGAAACATGGAAAATAGTTTTGCGATTTAAAAAAAAATTCTTTTTGTTTCATGATCAGCATGTCGTACAGAATATACCCTTTAATTTTTTGCTCTAAGTTGTGAAATACCCTATATATATAAATACAGAAACTTACGTCTACTCCTGCCAAGTACCAGAATGGATCTGTATTTCGAGAAAAAAATTAAAGGGTATATACTATAAGACGTACTGATTATGGAACAAAATTATATTTTTTTAAATTCGCAAAAAACTTTTGCATCGTATTTAAAGGCAACATTATGTTAGCCACTTGTAGAAGATTATTTTTAATAATTTTATTTAAATCATCTTACAGGTAATTGTTTACACTACACCAGATAAATGTGTGATGTTGTGTAATTAATAATTTAATTTAGTTAAATGCAGCAGGTCAAGCAATAAAGTACACATTTCAAGTAAACCATCCTTAATTTAGCAAATTAAAACAAATCTACAAATACCTATAAATTTGTTTTTGTTATCAAGTTAAATATGCAACTCTGTTTTTTTACGTCAACACGTCACTTGATGTTGGGGACTAACTCTTCCGTCCTGGCATTAGATTTAAAAACAAAGAGAAACGACAAAACTTTAAACCCCAAGCGTCAAACATAAACATCAACCATTCATAAAACTCAACGTAACGAAAGGCCAGCGTCCCGCGCCACCAGCTGAAAAACAAAGGTGACAACAGTCTGTTGATTCACTGTTGTCTACAACCAAGCACTGGAACCCAATATTATTCCACTCGAAGTGTACAGCCGTACAGGTTCCAAGGTTGTAAGGCGATATCGTGACGTCACTTCCCGCCTGCCGGCTTGGATTTCAAACGAACAAAATAGTTTGTTCGTTATATGTTCGTTTGCAGAGAAGATGTGATGTCGATATATCGCAAGAGAAGATCGAGATTTGTTAGCGTGTGTTTCATAACGGGCCAATTTGTTTAGCATTTTTGCCGGAAGTTGTAAGGCGGTAGACATTATTTATAATGTTGACGTGTAACAGATCCGCTAGTACTCAGGAAGTCAAGTGCTTTGTGAGATGCTGACAGTGTACAGTATCGTACTAAAAATATAACCACAACATTTTTATATTCACGTTTTGTCTTTTTTAATTTGTTATCAAGAAATATTACTTATTTACTAAGTAAGTAAGTAAAGTATCAAGAATTACAGTAATTAGTGAGAAATTCTGGTACGTCAATTTTTTGAATGAAGAGTATTTCAGTTTATACAACATTTATTCCACCTACATTATTGTACATACATACATAACATCACGCTATATCCCATTAAATGGGGGTAGCACGAACCCGTCAACATTCTCATCTTGACACACGATACTCGTTTCGACCACATTAACACTTCCTCCATACAAACTCTTTCTTTTCTCACAACCAAAATCCATCAACACGCAACAAACATTCATCCATTCGCTCCTGTACACCTGTTTCGTAAATCTTCACTTACGCCCACTTCTCTAACAACGAATCTATAAGAAATGAAGTCAGCATATGCTGCGCTTGTTTAAAAATACATTTAACACAATTGCAGTTACACACTGTATAGTAAAAACTGAAAATGAAGTATTACATTATTGTAATATTTATAAAACTCTTATTTTTGTGCAATCAAATGATTAAAACGTATTTTTAAATTAAAAAAAAGTTAGTAATGCTATTTAATATAATTTTTGTTTATATTTTATAATTTCCGAAATTATAATTACATGAATGAAAAGTGACAAGTGAATTAAAATGTTTACGTAATATGTAAATATATTTTTAAAATGCAAAAGCAGGAACGGTTGACACTTCGGTCAGTATTATCACAAATTTACTTGACAACATGTTTTTTGCCTTTTATTTTATCTAATATTCCATGAGTAAATTCTTACTTAATTTAAATTGTATGAAATACCTATCTTACGAAAATTTGGTAATATGTCACTTTACCTTGCATCCTTCTGAGCAATTATTGTTGACCAGTTGTCCTAGTAGGTAATTATTATGTTAATGTTTTTGGTATAAGTCATTAAAGAAGCGAAGATGTTGCTTTATTTATTAAAACCACGTTTAAAATTTAATTTTGAATTTTGCAACTGTCCATAACAAAATCAAACTGGCTAATTCTCAATTATTTGTAAAATACTTAAAGAAAAATTTGTGACTATGAATTAAAAATACTTTAACTATGATTCAGTACTACAAAGTTGAAAATTTGTTAATATTTTCCGAAAGAATCTGTACAAAAGAGTAAGTTCGTGTCTGTACTGTAGAATCTACAATCTGCAACTTGTAATACTGTACTGTTGACAAGACACACAACTCGTTCGGTAATATGTAAAGTGCTTGCGTACTTTTATAGTTCTGTCGGCACTGGCAATACACTTACCTTGCGCTCTTTCCAATGCATATATGTATAACAGTTAATGTAACGAATATTTATATCGATTGAAATATGATATAAGTACTTCCTGATATTTATTCTGACATTACTTTGAATCTCTAATGAAATCTTTACTATTTGTTTTGTTGTTATTACACTACGATTAAGATTACTTCGATCAGAATTTGATAATAGAATTAAATAGGTACTACTTTTCCATTTTCTAATTGTATCAGAAGGTTTTTCTTCTGATGTAAAGGGAATATTCATAGTTAATATTAATTTATTTTTTATTGCTGCGACTATTCGTGTACAACAGCACAACTGAAACAAAAACTACATACATATACATATATGTAAACAAATATATCGAATTAAGTAGGTATCTGTTGGATGCACAAATCCTGTGGACTTTGATTTGCAACTTAGCTGAACAATTCTCGCCTGTATAATACGGTTAGTAAATTTACAAAACAGCTTAACGTTTTATGGAGTAACAAATAATTTTTCTAGCAACAACATATACTTATAAAATGTTGGCAGTTCATTTCCGTTTAAGACGTAAAATAATTTATTACTTAGTTTAACATTATTTAGCTACCTAATTTTATTATTTAGAACTAAGACAATAATTAATTTCTGTTATGTTTCGATTTTTTTTAAAAACAAGTTAAGCTTAGCAGAATTTTAAATTGTCTGGTTTTTTAAACTCCATTTTGTAAACAATTTTAGATACTATTATGTCGGTGTTCGAATACCATCAAATTTCATTAGTTAAAAATAAATACCTATTACTTATTTGTTTGTAAATAGCTTTACTACTTTTAGATTTTGATTAAGTAAAAAATAAAATAGCTAGGTAAAACTTGCCGAAGGTGAGAATCACCGCATCATCCCAAAATCCTTATCAGCTGCACACTTCACTACACTTCACAAACAATCTTCAAAATCTCAAAATCGCCCACTAGCGCTTACGCATGTTTACACTCAACTCCACGTGAGTAGTTGCTGCTTCTGCTGATTCGCGGCCGTGACTGAACCGAGGTGAGTGATTCCACCGCCAGCCCCGCTGGTTGGCAGCCGCTGACTACCGGTCCGATGGCCGGGCCGTGACATTGGGCACGGGGGAGGTTGAGCACGGAGAGCCATCCGGTCGAATGAACGAAGATATCGAGGAAGTGATACCGCAAGGCAAGATGCAGACCGTCGGCACTGAGATTCATATATACATACTTATACAATGATGTGGAAGCAGACGGCAGAAATTAATAGAGATATCAATGATGGAATAGCCAGCGTACCCTTTTTGAAGTACTTTAAATAAATAGCAATCTTTAAATATAACAACCTACTGTCCCTAAAATGAGAATCTAATAGGATTATTGCATGTATTTAAATACGTTTAGAATTTGAAAAAATCAGTTTTATAATTAGATTAAAATGTTGTATTTATGATTTCAATTCAGTAAAAACTGTATCAAACAGTTTCAATTTTGAAGTGCGATCATTACTAAATTATGAACTACAGGAACTATGAATTCTGTTAAATAAAATTTGAGCGGCAATTTCAAACGTGTTTTTGTTTTTCAAAAATTTCCATTGATAATGGCGATAAATAGATTTTAGACAAAAATATAAATGTATATAATATAAAAAACAAATATATCATCACGCCTTTTACCCATTACTGGATATGGCACTCTGCCGTAGCAGATCTCGTCAGTGACCATTTTTAAAGTTAGTATCTAATAATTTGTATTTGCCTAGCAATTACAGTTTAGCGAATTTCATTGATCAAATAAATTATTAGATTCATTATAAACTATTTATTAACTAATAGATTTGTAAAGTACATGAAATAGCTATCTAATATTATGCGATATTATGAATTTAAATATATTCAGAATACAATGATTGAATCTTATACCTTGCATATGTACAGATGTTTCCTTTAAATTAACTAGTGCTTTTTACAGCGAACTAATGACTTTAGAGATAAATGTTATGTACGTAAAATGAGCAAAAATAAGGGATTAATTTATCAGCAAAAGCAAACCCGATATTCAACTAGTGGTTCATAAGCGGTGGAGTACAATTTTATTCTAAACTAAATTAAATAATTTTTTGGTACATTAGAGAATTTTCTTCTGATATCAACGATATAAATATTTTATAAGGTTGTACAACAATTATTTTGAGAAAAATAGTATTAAATATTATAAATAATGTTACTAATACATATGATACATATGATGCAGGTGATAGATACTTTCATTAATTTTATTATTAATTGTTTATCATCGCCGAGGCTCATTTCTTTCTTCTATTTAAATAGTTTTATAAGAAATAAAATAAATAACAGTGAAAACTAAATATGTTTAAAATAACATAAATTAATAACACAAGTAAGACAAAAAAATTTTTTTAATAACCACTATTTTAGTTTCAAAACAAGAAAAGTAAAGTGAACGAAATGTAAATTATTTACGTAAAATTTTTTCTTCGTTACCCAAGTTCAGCAAATCCATCTATTAAATTATCAAAATAAAAATTTTCGATATTATAATTATTTATTACCATAAAAAATAAACATACAATAGTAAGTTAAATATAAATATTCGAATTTGTGAACTAAGTTAGCAGCTCGTCCAATGCAGTTATAAATAATCGTTTCTTTTCGTGTATTGGTTAAAATTATATTTGTATTTTTAAAACATTACAGCAACACTTTGTTGCTTACCGGAATAAATGTACTCAGCTTGCAATATACCTATCAGTTACACCATATTTTTGTAGAGTTTTGTTGTTTAATGTTTACCGAATATTCCATAGTATGCTATAATATCCAAATAATTCAAGATTTGTTACAAATATGTTCAAAATACCCTTTGACACAAAATTCTTTTCTCTGCAACATAAATTGTTCATGTACTCAACTTGTAATAGTATTTTTAGTTAGACCATATTCTTGTACAGTTACATAATTGATATGCTAAAAATTTTAACTATTCGAGATTTGTTGCAAATGATTCAAAATACCCTTTAAGGGTTTACACCATTGTAAAATTTTCAGAAAATCCATTTTTTTGGCTTAAAAAATACTTTGAACCTTCTAGAATACGAGGAAAAAAGTTTTATGCGTGAAAATAATTTTTGCGCTCGTGTGGAATATCTCTGGTACGACTATTTGTGTTAAGTAAATACCTGCTCTGAAGGTACAGCATACTGTCTGACCTATTGATTTGTAACTTCTCATATACAATAACAGATGGTGTTACAAAGTAGGTATATTTAGTTTAAAGCATTTTAAAGCGTCCATGCACATTCGAGAAGGATAATCGTATAATTTTTGCATCGAAATCGATGCTAAGCGTATCAAGAACTCAGAGCTGTCTTTGACAGATGTGGCAAAATCGAGGTGCGCTCTAGCATTAAATCGTCGAGGAAAGAAGTTGAGGAGGAGTATTTGAATTTGGAAGGGCAGTTTTATGGTCCTGGGATTACAAATTAATGGAAAAATTTTTAAACAGTAATTATTTCCTATTTTTCATGTCTATAACTCGCGTTTTTCTCAAAACATGATTTTTCAAAACGGCATGCAGCATAACTGCAATAGTTTTCAATACTTTCATTTTACATATTAACCATATCTTTAAAATAACATTCTAAAGTGAACTACATACGGGATTTTTGATAAGTTAATTCTAACATTTTTTATAAACAAATGATTGATCCTTTTTTTGGTAAAAAATTGAGGGCTAAATTCAAGTAATCGCCAATCACACATAAATCAATATTTTTCAAATTCTGTACGTATTTCACTAACTAGAATCATATAGATTAGAAGAATATTTTCTATTTTATTCCAAATTAAAACTTACACCGCCTATACTGCATGCCGTGAAGCGACTTAAATTCAACATGACTTGGGAGAATGGCTCCAGCGCCACGATTTTGAATTTTTTAATGAAAATATATTTTTTATATTCTTTAATATACGCCTAATAACATACTTCAATAGTATTTTCTTACAATCTTTCCTTGTATGTCAAAAAAAAAATTTAAAAATTCTGGCTGTGGTGTAATCCCTTAACACAAAATTCTTTTCTCAGGAACATAAATTGTTCCTATACTCAACTTGTAATATAAATTTCAGTTCTATATATTCTATAGATATGCTATAATTTACAAATAATTCGAGAATTGTTACAAATATATTCAAAATAGTTTTTGACGCAAAATTATTTTCTCCGCAACATTTTAGCGCTCCTGAAATTTTGGCGCCCTAGGTGATTGCCTAAGATGGCCTAATGGTTAAACCGGCGCTGGCCTTCACAATTATTTAACAATTAATACAACTATCTGTTACCTCTATGATTTGTTTACATTTACTAGAGATGGGCGAATATCATCCGCGAATAGTCGAATGCCCCGAATATTGACACTATTCGATATTCGAGATTTTTGAATATTAACGTCAGTATAGCGAACATTCAAATACCTCGGATATAGCGCCATATGTTGACCTCAATTTTTTACTATGTTTTTCTTTATCATTTGTACATAAACTTAAAGCTATTACAATACTTTGAAGTTATTAATAACAAAGATATTTTGTTTCAAAACTATGAAGACGTACCATATTTCAAATTTGTTTTTCGCCAACATCAGGCCGTACGTTTCACCTTAAATTTAAAGTTTTCGTCTTTTTAGTTTTTGTTTGTACTTATTGATTTAATTTTATTTTATCTTAACAATTTCAATCAAATAATGAAAAGGACATAATTAAATAATTATTAATAATAAATAAATTAACTTTTAGGAGTATTCGAATGTTCGAGTACCTCGAATATTCGGATCTGATTAATATTCGTATTCGATATTCGAATTCGAGAAATTTGATATTCGCCCATCTCTAATATTTACTTAAATTTAATTTTTGCAAATAAATCAATGTTTTTAAAAATAAAATATTGGTTTCCAGATTGTAAGTAAATTAAAAAAAACTGAAGAATGAAATATTTGTAGGTAAAAAGCTCCTAATTTCCGATATATACTTCCTAAAATGAACTCTCACGCATAGTATTTTAGTCGTGTCACGCACATCGATATTAATTTTCTACCCTCTCAACACTTCCATTTAATTCATTTATATTGGGTCATCCCTAAATTTCCTATATTATTCATTACTATAACTTTCGAATGGCTTTTTCACGAATATCATTGGGAATACTCATCACACGCAACCTGAACCTAAACACGAAATGTAACATGAAAATGTAATTAAATGTTTCCAAAACGTGTTATACATTCAATCGATTCACAGTTAACTGTGTAGCAGAAAACGATTTCATTTGATACTTGGTTTACCGAGCAATGAATGAAACACTGGAATTTATTTGCTCACTTTGCTATTGTTTAATGTGATATAGTTGGATTTTGCTAATATTCAAAATAAATAATACTTTTTTTAAGTTTCTTATAAAATTATTTCATTAGGAAATATCTGTCAAAATTTTTACAAATTTTTTAATTGCCTGATACGATTGTTTCAAATTACAAACATCATTAATTATAATCTAAAGCATAGATCTAAGACCAAAGAAAACTATACTTTATGCCAATTACAAACTTCCATTGTATCTTATTAATTAAGTTTTTACGTACATTTGAATCGTAATGAACTGTTTACTTAACTCTGTCTCTAGGGGTAACGAGACTTATAACGTGCTAGCCCGTGTAAAAATTATAACGGGCTGTTGACATTGGTTATCATGACAACATATCTAATTTTAAACGTTTGACACTTAAATATTTTTTGATTAAACAAAATCTGTCAGATTTTCAAAGTCTACCTTGATTGAACATTTTAGTTATTGCGTTATACTATTGCAATTAATTTGATTAAATATACATATATTGCGATTGAAATGCACATAAAACATTGTACAATGCTGAACAACATTGACAGAGGGTACAGCTTGGATGGGTGACCGTCCCATATAACTTTTTATTTTATTTTGTCCCCAAAGATATTAGTTGACAGAGAGCCACAGGGGTAGATTTAAATTGGTGAAAATTGTTTGTCGGCTGTGGGGAGCGAACCAGAGTTCTCAAGATCCACCACTGAGCCACCTACCCCATTTGAATTGAATATGTTAATTATTATTAATTAATTTGTAAAAAACTGTAAACATATTTTCTGCAAATTACATTCCATATTCTATTTTAAAATACTTGCAAATTTTGCAATTATAGAATGCAAAATTATATAAATTGACTGATAATAATTAACGGTTAGTTTGTAATTAAAGATCGAATTATTATTGTTTTTATTTAAGCTCGAATTTGAAATTAAAATTAAAATATAAAATCCAGGGCATAAATCGGTTTACAAAAACATTAACCCTAATTTTTATCGTTATTTTTAAAGCTACAAATAACGATATAATTGAACAAAAAAATATTAAACCAGTGTAATTATAATATTCTAAGTTTATTCAATTTTAAGGAATTAAAGTAGGCAACCAACTCCACAGCAAGTAGAGAAGTATACATGCCCGCAATGAGCCCGAATGTAACGGGATTGCATACGCACAGAGATTCAAGGGGCTCAGCAGGAAAGAAATTTTGTTGCAGATCGCCGAATTGTGAGTTCGAGTGACGTCACGGCGCCGTTCGAACTTGTTCCTTAGGAGGAAATCGCGTTTCGCGATTACAAGTACATACTATCTATTGTAATAATTTAGGTTTCGTGAGGTGACTAGAATTGTAATAAATATTATTTTAATTATACAAAATATTACTATCTGTTTCAAAAATATTAACTGTAATTTTTAAAATTTAATTACGCCTGTAATAATTGTTATAAATGAATGAAACAAACTTGAAATAGTTTAGTATGCATTTCTACATATTCCTAATATGCAATTGCAGATATTTGGGCGGTTACAAGCCGTCAAATTAGTAAGTTTAAATGATTTATGTTTTAATAAATAAATGTATTAGGTTGCACGCCACGGCCTCGTCAATGCATTAAAATTACCCCTTGGGGGCCGTGATCCGACGGCTGGGAACTGCATTTCACCCGCAAAATATATAACTTACCAAGTATCAGAGTGCTACACCCAGATATAGGTAAATGGAGTAATAATATGTAATTATTTATTTATTTATTTTACCCATCAAATGTCAACAGCGAACAAAAATTACTTCCAATAGGATGACGTATCATTAAAAGCTAGTTATTGTAAAACAGTATTTTTATTTAAAATTAATAAATAAATAAATATAAATATATCATCACGCCTTGTACTCATCAACCACAAGGGTAGATTTAATTTGGTGAAAATTGTTTGTTTTTCACCAAATTAAAATCTACCTATGTGGCTCTCCCTTCACTAACATATTTGGGGGCCGTTATTTGATGGCTGGTAATCGCACGTCACACGAACAAATATATCACTTACTGAGATCTGCTCCGGCAGAGTGCCACACCCAGTAATGGTTCAAAGGCGTGATGATATATTTATTTTATTTATTTATTTCTCATCACACTTTTTACCCATTACTGGGTGTGGCACTCTGCCGGAGCAGATCTCAGTAAGTGATATATTTCTCCGCGTGAAGTGCGGCTACCAGCCGTAAAATCACGGCCTCCAAAGATGTTAGTGGAGGAGAAGCCACAGGGGTAGATTTTAATTTGGTGAAAACAAATAATTTTCATGAAATTAAATCTACCCTACTAACATCTTTGGGATCCGTAATTTGACGGTCGGTACCCGTGCTTCACGCGAAAAAATATATCACTTACCGAGATCTGCTAAGACAGAGTGCCACACCCAGTAATGGATAAAAGACGTGATGATATATTTGTTTTATTTATTTAGTTTAGTTTAATCTCGGGAATATACAAAAGCTAAATAATAAGAAAAATTTGTTTATAACAAACATTAAATAATAATTTAAAAATAATTGCAAATAACCATAAGTTCATATTATATTTTTTTATTAAAAGAAAAATTACTTAAACTTTCATTAAACTTATATATTAATATGATGCTTACAACAAATGCTACAGTTTTTAGTAATTAATTTATTTTAATTTACAAATAATATTTTTCAAACAGGTAGTAATATTTAAATTCTAGACATCTCTTGAAAACTATTTTATTACAACAGATAGTATGTACATATATACGCTGAACACGACGTCCTAAGTAACAAACTTGGACGGCGTCGTGACGTCACAAACAGTTCCTGTCCCCCCAGCCCGTTGAATCTCACGGCATCCAGACTAAATGCTCGCTGTGAAGTCAGTTGCCAGATACATGAAGTTGTGCTTCATTTAAATGAATGTCTCGTGCTTTAGTTCACTTTTATTTATTTATTTAATTTTTTTTTAATTTCAAAAAAAAATCGGAAAAACAATCAAGAATTATTTGCCTAATCTTATGTTGTGAATTTAATAATATTTAAAGTACTACTTTTCATATAAATTTAATGTTTACGTACTTATATTTTTGTTTAAATATCTTAAATACTAATACAATTCAAATGCATTTAATTAAAAATACAATTTCCTAAGGTTTTTTCAGATTTTAATTCAATTTTCCCAAAAATCCTTAATCATAGGAATATTGTAACGAAATTTTACATACATATGCACCCACTGAATCCGGTGGAAAAATGTTCAAGTGCATATGTTTTCTTTTGCGATTGTTTTGGCGAAAATTTGAAAAAAATAAAAATCGCTGAAACTTTGCTCAAAAGTTAACTGAAGCACGGGAAATTCAATGCCGTTGACCGCATTTTTATATGTCGTTTAGTTTTTAAGATATAGCCGAGGAAAAGTAGAAAATCTGAAGAAAATTACAGATTTATCTTTTCCGGAGCGTATATCTCAAAAATTAAACAAGATATGAAAATGCGCTCAACGGCATTGAATTCCCCGTGTCCGAATTGACTTGTAAGCAAATTTTCATGCAATTTTAAGCAATTTTAATTTTTTAATGATTTCCTAAGGTATACCCCTTTGTTTTTTTCAGATTTTAATTCAATTTTCCCAAAAATCCTTAATCATAGGAATATTGAAATGAAAATTTACATACATATGTATGTTGACCCACTGAATCCAGTGGTGAAATGTTTAAATGCATAAGTCTTATACTTTTTGAGAAAATGTCAAAAAACCGCTTTTTGCGATTTTTTTGGCGAAATTTTGAAAAAAATAAAAATCGCTGAAACTATGTTTATAAGTTAACTGAAGCACGAGAAAGTCAATGCCGTTGCCCGCATTTTCATATCGCTAGTAGTTTTTGAGATATAGGCTCGGAAAAGTACCAAATCTGAATAAAATTAACAATTTCACTTTTCCGGAGCGTATATCTCAAAAATTAAACAAGATATGAAAATGCGCTCAACGGCAAGCAAATTTTCATGCAATTTTAAGCAATTTTATTTTTTTTAATTATTTCCTAAGGTATGTTTTTTTGCAGATTTTAATTCAATTTTCCCAAAAATCCTTAATCATAGGAATATTGAAATGAAAATTTACATACATATGTATTTTGACCCACTGAATCCAGTGCCTAATTTTATGTTGTGCATTTAATAATATTTAAAGTACTAGTTTTCATGTAAATTTAATGTTTACATACTTATATTTTTGTTTAAATATCTAAAATACTCATAAAATTCAAATGCACTGAATTAAAAATACAATTTTTAATTAATATAATTAAATATATAATATTTTCAATAAATAATAAGTTTTGTGCAGAGAATGCACTCGAAAACATTTTGATGTGCATTGGTTTGATCTTAATAAACAAGTACAGCGCACGCGCCGGCTGTTCGCAGTTCAAATGTTTCCAAATGACAGGTAGTTTTGCCGTATGAAAATTAGTGATTTTGAGTGAAAATATTATTAATATTAGTAAAACACAGTGTCCATCGTAAGTATAGATGTTTTCTGGTGATCTTGATATACTTTTCACGTGGACATATAGTTTTTGGTAATTACAAATTTTCGTTGCATAAGTTGCTTTGCACGTTACCTATAGAGAAGGCAGTCACATAGAAATATTACATTTTAACAAATACATTTCGGATAATTGGCTTTACCATTATGTAAAAACATGATTAAAAATCACTACAATATTTAAAATAAATTTAATATGACGCCGGGTGTCGTTGAGTGTAGGTGCGTGCATAAAATAATCGTACTTTATAACAAAACATTTATTATTATTGTTTTCGATAGACATTTGTTTTTAAAAATAGTGTAAAAATGTACTTTATAATATACCATAATCATTCATTTTATTAGTTGATTTTACTAATTGTTAATTATTAATCTAAACAATATTCTATTCATTTCTAGTATTTTTCTCAATTTTTAAATTTCAACAATTACAGATATAATTTAAATATTATTAATAGCAAATATACATACATAAATAGTTCATTTAAATATCGATTTTTAAAAGAATTTCGTTTGTTCTAATGATAAATTTGCCGAAGTGAACCTGTTCGTTACACAATAATTGTCTAGTATGACGCTGGGTACCGGTGAGTGTAGGCGCATAAAATATTTGTTCTTTATAACAAAATACTGGGTAAATAATTCATTTCATCCTAATTATTATTGTTTTCGATAGATATTTGTTTTTAAAAGTAGTGTAAAAATATACTTTGCAATACCATAATAACTCATTTTATTAATTGGTTTTACTAATTGTTAATTATCATTCTAAACAATATTTTATTCATTCAGAGTATTTTTCTTATTTTTTAATTTCAACAATTACAAATTAAATTTAAATATTATTAATAGCAAATATACATACATAAATAGTTAATTCAAATATCGATTTTTAAAAGAATTTGGTTTGTTCAAACGATAAATTTGCCGAAGTGAACAGGTTCGTTACGCAATTGTAGTATAGCATGACCGCGTGTATTTATTTATTCTCATTTTCGGCGTTTACCAGTACAGTCTTAATAATTTGTACTCATATTTCAGCTATTTTGTAGTCAGTGACCAAGTTAAAATTGAAGTGAAAAGTTGTGCGCGTTTATAATCTCGAGTGAAAAGTGTTTGTGTGTAGTGTTGTGCCCATGGTTCCAGGTTCCCGTGGGCTGTTGCTGAAGCCATGCTAAAGCCTTCTACATGGTAGGTTCCTTTTTTAAAGCATTTTAAAACTATTCTGTTGATTGTTTTCTCTGTTATAATTATTCTCGTTTATGTTTAAATGTACTAATATATTTTTTCAATTGTTGCAGGTTCTGGAGAACTTACAGGGGGCTAAGGTCAGTAACAACATACATGTGCTTTCTTGTCTATCTCTTTTTTGCAGTAGTACTGTAGGAGTAATTCTATTTACTCATAATTAAATATTTCTTACTTCATAAATGTGATTATTAACCTGTATCATTATTTGCTATTTATTCAATAATATTTTTTTTGGGAATTTTTAAATAAATAAATACAGGATAAAATCACATTTATACATATATCTTTATTTCCGAAGCACATGTCGCATCCACGTGTAGTTAGTTGGGCCGCGCGTCTAGCATCGAATATCCGCAATTAAAACCGAAGTATTACCTAATGTCGCGCGTACTCGTAACTTTGTTATATACATTAATAATTTATTTATAGTAGATTTTTAATGAACCTTCGTTCGTTTATAATTATTAAATTAAATTAATTGAAAACGTTTAAAGTTCGCGACAGATTAATTGCTTTAAGATTATATTTGTTTAAAGAATTTTTAAACAAGTAAAGTCAGCACAAAGCAATATGAGACACGAGCCTTAAGAGCGGGCTTGTATGGATACAGGAACCACATGGTGTTTCTGTGGTTTTATGACACCTTCTGCAGGCCTGTGGAGCCTCCTAGAGGCCTTCAATCTGCTGTCAACAGCCTGTATCTGTGAAGAAGACGTCCGATTTTATTCATACGATTTACTCGCGAAATATTAAATGTTTTTTATAGTATAATTAGAATAACACTTTGATATTAAATTTAAAAACACACACTTGTATTTTGTTGATGAATGAAGTAAACTTCGCGAATTTTGTTCGGATTCGGGTCGGTTTGCGTGATTTTAAATTAATTTAGGCTAGTCTGGTTTTTACATGGAAAGTTTTGAATTGAATTTTTAGGCGTTTAAATTATATATACAGTCCCAGAAAAATATCTAAATTTCTTATAAGATTATTGTTTTACAAAAAAAATAGAGTCTTTTAAATAATTCACAAAATCTCTAATAATTTTTTTGAATACTTGTAAGATTGCATATATTTCAGAAAAAATGCTAATATCTGTTTAATAATTTATACAGATATTAAATATTTTTTAAACTATCTTTAAGATTGTATAGTCCTTTAAATAATTCACAAAATCTCTAATAAATTTTTTGAATACTTGTAAGATTGCATATATTTCAGAAAAAATGCTAATATCTGTTTAATAATTCATACAGATATTAAATATTTTTTAAACTATCTTTACGATTGTAAATATTTTTTTAAAATTTAAAGATTTTTAAATAATTCATAAAAGCTTTGATTATTTTAAAGCAGGGTTCGTAAATATCATGATATTTATAATAAATATCAAAATATCTGATATATAGGATATATATCAGATAAATATCACTTTTTGGACATTTATTTTTTAATTTTAGTTTTTGTACACATTTAGAAAAACTGAAAAATTCGAAAAATTTCACTTTTCCGGAGGCTATATCTCAAAAACTAAACAAGATATGGAAATGCGCTCAACGGCGTTGAATTCCCCGTGTCCGAATTGACTTATAAGCAAATTTTCATACAATTTTATGCAATTTAATATTTTTAATTATTGATTGATTTTTTTGATTTTTTCAGATTTTAATTCAATTTTACCAAAAATCCTTAATCGTAGGATTATTAAAACGAAAATTTACATACATATGTATTTTGACCCACTGAATCCAGTGGTGCAATCTTCAAATACATATGACTTCTGGTTTTCGAGAAAATGTTAAAAAACCGCTTTTTGCGATTTTTTTGGCGGAAAATTGAAAAAAAATAAAAATCGCTGAAACTATGTTTATAAGTTAACTGAAGCACGAGAAAATTAATGCCGTTGAGCGCGTTTTCATATTACATTTAGTTTTCGAGATATAGCCTCGGAAAAGTAGAAAAACTGAAAAATACGATAAATTTCACTTTTCCGGAGGCTATATCTCAAAAACTATTTGATATTTTTATATAATGGATATATATCATTGCAAAAATATGACGATATATATCAAAATAAATATCATGATATATATCGATCGATATATATCTTCGAACCCTGTTTTAAAGTACTTTTAAAGCTTTTTATTGTAAGAATTTAATGAATTAATTTAATGGTTATATTTTTATAAATTGAGGCCTTAGGTTCAAATCCTGATCCTCACATTTTTTTTGTTTATTAAAGGTTTTTAAAATGAAAGATATTTTTGTTGAGATCTGCAATTAAATATAATTAACAATGCAGATACTTATTTAATTATATAATTACGCCTACATAACATTTAGATATTGCGGCACTTGCCGGGGTTGATTGCGAGGGGTATTTGATTTTTTGATTTATTTGGAAATTAACGTAGTTTCTCTGACCTGTTGTCAGCAAATTTTTATTTTTCTAAAATTAATTTTATATAAATAGTAATTGAACCCTTATTATTTATTGATTGATTTATAATATTAACGTAGTTTATTAACAAGTGTCATACAAATTTTTATCCCGAACCCTTCACTACGTCCGCCGCTGAGGATGGCTTTGGCCTCTGGCGTGGTTTACACGTTGAGTAACCTTTGTAAACCCCTCTTTGGCCTTGAACTAGGTCCGCCGCTGAGGATGGCTTTGGCCTCTGGCGTGGTTTACACGTTGAGTAACCTCTGTCAACCCCTCTCTGGCCTTTAACTTTCTCATTTTTGCAACCTACCCAAAAGATACCCTGGAAGATGCTTTAGATTTTCACCATGTAAAATCAGACTAGAATTTTGACTTCGATACAAACATAAATTCTTTTTCAGGTGAACAACGCACAATACACATATTTCGCGTAACGTTTTAGCTTTTGTTCGCTCGTCGCCGCGTTACTTCGGCGTTGGGGGGCCGCCAAACGTGCGGCCTATTACAACATATTTTTATATATTTGTATTATGTATGTATTTCTCGGGTGTAACCCGTCCTAGTAGGCGGAGCACCCACTGTATACACTAATCTTTTTTCTATGAGAGAATTTTCAGGTACATTTTACAACAATAAATTATATTTTAAGTTAGACATAGTATTGGCAGGAATATTTTAATGATTTTATCACAACATTAATTTACTTTAAGTTTAAGATATTTTATTGTTCGGGCGCGAAATAATTCAAAATCTGATCTCGTTTCAGATATCTATGTTATTTTTATTTTTCTCGCGTAGTGAATTTTTTTTTAGTTTATTCCGGAAACTATTCATGAATTTAAGTGCCGTGTTTTTTACTATCATACGGTAAGTAAACTTTCAAAATAATAATATTTAGATTTTTTTTTTAATAAATCTGAACTTTTGCAGGGGCTCTATTTCAGAAACTAAACAAAATATGAAGATATATTTAACGGTAATGATAATTTCTCGTGTCCGAATTAACTCGTAACTAATTTTTTTCCAATTTAATGTTTTTCAAGTTCACTCATTGAATCCTAGTACACATGGCTACTAGTTTTCAAGATAATGGTAAAAATAATTTGTTGTTTTTTTTTTGTGTAAATAAAAATAGCGTTGTGTGAATGACCGCGGTCCGTTTAAATATAAGTCCAATTAGATATAATCCGGGTAGTTATAAGTTATTAGTTCTCTTCTTCTTCTTATAACTTTTTTTATCTCAGTTTATTTCTGTGATGCCTGAAGGACAACTAATATTTTTTATATTTTAATAACAAAATTATCTGCAAAACTCATTTACAAAATTTACTGTAAATATTTATATTTAATGGCTTATCATTTTAGAGGTTTCTGATTCAATTCGTTACTATATTTAAAATTAATTCTGTGTTGTAAATCGATATACTGTATTTAACGGTGAAATATGTCTTCTATTGTGATCCACAATTGCAGATCTGTCCCACTCAGAAGTGTATAAAGGTGCAATGATATTTAGTAAGAATATTCTAAATTATTTTGAGCTCGGGGGTGGTTGGGCGGCTAAAATAAAACAACGCATTTCTTGTTTTATTTTTAACGAGTTCTGAAAAGTATTTAATAAAAAAAAATCCAAATAAGCTAGAGGCTGATTGATTGAGTGGTAAAAAATAATTGTTAAAAGTTACAATTATGTTTAATATTTACTTACAGTTCATAAGTGAGAATTTCTGGGTTTAAATGTCGCGGATAAAGGCGCAATGATATATTTATTTAAGGTAGATTAATTTTAAATCACACAGTGTTGCAGCACAAAAACAATGTGTGAATCTCGAAAACTGTAATCAGACAAAGGTTGTCACGTTAGTAGGGCAATTTAATGATTAAAATAATTTCTCTAGTGAAAATAAGGCTTTCTAGTATCCATAATTTTTATTTGAAACTTTTAATAGTAACTCTTACAGTTCGCGAGATCCCACTGAAAACATCCTGTATAACTGCAGTTGTTGAAAGTTTCATAGTTAATATTAGTTTCAAGTCCAGGATGGAAGAAGCTCTCTAGACGTCTTCAGAAGATTCTAGGTTGGATGCAGCCAAGAACAAGATGAAGAGCTTCACAATAAGTCTGAATAAAACAAATGGGACTGAATTTAAAGTATTTTATCTTTTTCATCAGCCGACACCGTCCCGAAAATTCTCCCTTCTTCTTAAAAAGCTAAGTACAAAAGAAATTTATAAACAAATTACCAAAAGTTTACTCCAAATTTAAATTAAATGTATACTTTTTAAACTATTTTCACGTAGCCCTGTTTTCATGGATAATAGAAACTATTACATATTATTACATAGAATAAATTTGATATTTAAATTAAAACTATTAATATGTTTGTATTGATTACTATTTTACTATATTTATTGAAGTATTTATAAAGCAAATATTTACTCTTTTAATATATTTTGGTGGTTAATTTGAGAACTACATGCATGTCGCTATTAGTTTGTTTTTCTCTAGTGTTAACTTTTTAAACTATTTGCACTTAGTCTTCTTTTAATGGATAATAGAAACTATTACATATTATTACATAGAATAAATTTGATATTTAAATTAAAACTATTAATATGTTTGTATTGATTACTATTTTACTATATTTATTGTAGTATTTATAAAGCAAATATTTACTCTTTTAATATATAATTACTTTACTTTTAGAAATATAAACATGATATTGCCGAGGCTCACACAGATAACAGGCTCGCTAACGCTCGCCCGTTACCTTTTTATGCTCGCCTGTAAATTTCTGTATAACGGTCTTGCAATGTAAATAACTATTATAATCGTAATCATTCAAGATTTAGAAGGAAGGTATCTTATATTCTGCAACTCCGTCAGTAAAGATAAAGTTAATATTTGAAATATAAACATTTAGTGGTTTTGCATAAATTCAGTTCATGTTATCTATACTTCAAGCAACTCTAGCAATTCTACAGACCCAGATGCGGTAACAGCATGTGTTTCTAAACTAGTTACGTTAATAAAATTCCAGGCGGACATATTATTATAATTTAAATGATAAGTAGTTTTGCTTATTCTTTAAATATTCTACTGTTTTAATATGTGCATCAAAAGAAAATCTAAATTTTTAAAAAATAAACAAATTTTAGTTGAAGTGTAGAGAATTAAAATCAAGATCAAAATTGTTAGTGTTAACGTAACTTTTTAACGTAAAGTCTTTATTTCTTCATTGATTATGTTTTCTACTTCAATCTAGCGTTTAGGTGGATTACGAGTGCCGTTAGATAAGAACTACATTTAAATAGCTAATTAACTATGCATTTCATTCCAGTTTGTGGTGAGATTTGTGAGTGATAGGTTGTATATCGTGTTGTTAGGTTGGGAGATTACTTGAGAACGAATTGGTGAGTTGAGTCACGTAGTGTATGTGTATGTGATCCTTTCCTTGTGTATGCTGTGGTCACTCCAGAGAAGTCCCCCTGCGGGGTTGACGGGGAGTGACAGCCAAGTATACAGCCACCGAAGCACGACCCGCTAGCCCTCGTGCCAACGTTGCCCTGGCCTGCCATCTTTAGTGTTAATTCAGGAGGTGCTCAACGTTTCGCTAACACCCCGCGATTGCGGGTGGAGTGTGGGTTTCTACTTGGCTTTCAATCCACACTCCCGGTGCCCAGGTGGGTGGGTGTTGAGCACTGGTTCTGGTCACTCTGGTTGGCGCTGTTCTTGAGACGACTCTCAGAGTGACGTGTTGTTGTATGTGCATTTCGAGCGATCACCTGTTGAGTGATTGTGGTGTGTGTGTGTGTGTGGTGGCAGTTGATTCCTCACTGAGTAACTTCTTATGTTATTTCTCTTTCCAGCTGGATATTGCGCATCAGACTACCGCTGAGGCAGCATCTGCTCCGTTATCTTTACTATTAATTTTCATTCTTTTAATATTAGTAAGATATTTTCAAAATTGAATCATAAATATTTAATAAGAAATTGCATATTTAAAGATAATAATTTTTCTAGCCAAATTAAATAGTACATAACTTTTGGAATATAAAGTCTATTTTAAAACAATTTGTGCATTTAATTTTTTTAAAGTTTTGTATTTCAGTTGGCTAAAAATTCATCAGGTGTAGCTTATTCATAACTCTTTTTAATAAAAACTTAATATTATTTAATTGTTGGACCCATTTTGATTGTATTCAAATTTCTATTTATAATACCAAACAAATTTAAAATGAGAATAATTATTTTATAACTTATAATTCTTGACTACAAGAATGTACAATAAACAATGTATCTATATTAAAAATTTTATTTTATTTCAGCAATTAAGTTAGATTAAATATTTTGCAGTTAAATTCAAATACAATCAATGAACAAGATCACAAATGTAAGGATATGATGTACCGACTATTTCCAAATTATCTTCTGAATAACGGGAATTACTTTGAAAAACGTATCAATATATATACATATATATATCGGGTGTCTACTTTTTTTTGTTATATAGGAAATTCAATGGTAAAATTTTCATTACGCCATAAATTTTTCCTTATTAATTATAGAGCAAAAGTTTAAATACAAAAGTTGTTTAGAATTGATATACGACGATCTTGTCACGAGATACAGGTAAATTAAAATTTCAATCTTTAAGCTGCCATGAAAAATAAAACAAATAATAGTATTGTTTAGTATCCTTTGAGTTTGACAGTTTGTGTTCTTTTAATTGTTACTTTGGTTTCATTAAGATTATGTGTACGATAATCTGAAACTATCAAAAGACACGGTCCATGATTGACTTCTATCTAACAAACTAAGTTTAAAATTAATCGGATAATCCGTCTAAGCTGTAGATATGAATCCTGATATATATATATATATATATATATATATATATATATATATATATATATATATATATTAAGGCTTTGAGTATATGGATTCTGTGGTTACGATTTAATATTTAAGAGATTGTCATCTTCAGCAACATGAGTATTTATTTATTATCTATTTAAACTGGTGCAAAACATGAGATATAACTTTGTAACACTAAATACAAAAGGTCTCGAAGGCTATCGGCAGGATAATTGAAAAAATAGCGATTCAGAAAATGGCATTCACTAAAATTATTACAATATTTTTCCTTTTGATAATTATTGGAAACTTTATCCAGAAATTTGACAACCGGTCATAAGTTTGCTATTGAATTTATTTATACAATTTATTAGTACTTGTAAGAAAAAATGTTAAAAAAAAACAGACTTGTACAAAACCAGTTTGAAAAAATTATGGGATTATACTTGAACAGTCATATATTTAGAAAAGAAATTAAAATGTTTTTGATAAAAATTTTCTACAAATGGATAACGAATATATGTCAGGAGTGAACTCTATTTGTTCTCTAATTTTAAATAATAATGCATAATATTTATATGTTTTGGCCTCTGTCAATGTATTTTGATCGATGGAAATAAATGTGTTATATTAATTATAATCAGAATTTGTCAAAATTAGAACGAAACTAAATAACAAATCCGATCTAAAAACAAATGAAGTAGAACTTTTATTTGTTATTTTAAAACAACATGAGAACAAATTAAACATCCTTATAATATTTAAGTTAATTTATACCCTAGATAACTTAATCTTAATGTTACTCTGAAATACAGGAAGCAATAAATGCTTGTACATGTTTATATACAGAGTATATTTTCTTTTCATGTAATATTACTTGGAAATTACGAATTGTCCATAAAACAAATTTAATAGCTGTCCGTAACAGTTGTACTTCAAAGTAATTTGAAATTTGCTTGTCTCTTAATACACGTTGCAAAATGTTGGGTTATCTTTTTACAAAAAGATAAATTTATAGTTTATTTGTAAGTGAATTATAATAATACATCAAATTTATTTCATCAGTATTATTTGCATTTAATGAACTTCCATTTTAATAAAAAAATGTTTAAGGGCTAAAGAAGTTTCTATAAAACTAACAAAATAAAGAAAAACTTGTAATGATAAATTAATAAAGGTTGATGCTAAATGATATATTTAAATGTGTTGCCGTGAATAGACGTGTTTTTTTGCTATTTAATTTTTTTACAATTATTTGCCCTGTACACCTTGTGATTCATTTCTACTTCCTTGTACGAAGTAAAGGAAGTATTGTAATCGCGAAAATTTTCGGTTCTCAGATTTCAGTGGAAATACGCATTTTGGCCCTCCCTGAGTCCATTTTGACTAATTTCGTCGTGACGTCTGTACGTACGTACGTACGTACGTATCTCGCATAACTCAAAAACGGTAAGCCGTAAAAAAATTGAAATTTTATATTTAGGACTGTTATAACATCTAGTTGTGTACCTTTCTTTTTAGTCATTATATAACTTCCGGAAGTGGTACTTTACTTGAAGCCTATAATAGATTTTCATGAAAAACTATATTCAAATATAATTTAAAACTTTCCAAATTTGGTATATAAGACTACTATATCAATGGAAATAACATAATAGATTTTGGTTAAAATATACTAACCGGAAGTGACACATTACATGAAGCTGCTAACAGTTTTCCTTGAAAAAAATGGTGTTATTTTAATTTTAGAAATAAATGCTGCAAATAAAAGTTTTAGAGAATTAAATTCTGCGTCTTGCACATTAAGAATGTTTAAATTAGCCTTTTGCATAAGCGAGATATCTAAATTTAAATATTATATTTTTTTAAAAATTAAGTTTGCTATGGATTAGAACAAAAAATAAAAATGTCAAATATGTGCAATTAAAAAAATATCTATAGTTTAATACGCGTACAAGGAAGTCATGTGGTGTCCACATCAGATTTTTCCTTCTACTAAAGTTACATTTGTGTACTATAGGTACTACAACACGTAATTTGAGTGCCATTGTCAAAGACGCGTAGACGGACTGATCAGCAACAATGACTTCGTCACTAAATTGGTGGATAAAGTCGTTGATCGGCTCAATGAAACATTGAAAGAACAAAAATGGTTCTACTAGGCTGCTATACAAAATGTATGTTCGCAAAACAAAAATCTTGAAGAAAAGGTAGATCAGCTGGAACAATACTCATGCCGTAATTATGTACGCTTCTTCGGCATTCCTGAGGACGGCACCAATGAAGTTTCATAGATACGCAAGATTATTCAAGATAAACTGTGGATGGCCATATTATGTTGGCAAAAAAATCAGACAGTAAACATCGAGTAGTAATAGTGAAATTCTGTTTTTATACCATTCCTGATAAGGTTATTAAAGCTAGAAAACTATTTAGAAGTTCCGGTATAGTAATAAAAGAAGATTTAACTAAAAGTAGACTCCATTTGTTAAAGAACACCCCTAAAGTACTTGATTTTAGAAATATCTGATCATATATTTAATGGTAATATTTATGTAAAAAATTATAATCTTGTAAAGAAATTAATGATATCGGAAGTTTTAAATGTCATAAAAATAAATGTTTTTTTTATCTATTTGTTTTTTTAACTTTTTTGTGGTTGCACTGTAAAACACTCTACGATTCTATTTAAATATTAGATACTCTGTTTAGTTTAAAACTTATTGCAATTTTTTGTTATTTTTACTATATAATAAAAAAGCAAAGCCAGTTATTTCATTATTATGTAATAAATAAACAACAATATAAAAATTCAAATACATATTATAAATAATGCATGACTAATATGCGAATTGTAAAATGTGTGTGGTCTTCCAAGTTTTTTACTTTCACTTCACTTCACATATAAAGAAACATGATATCACGTATTAAACAAATGATATTCGATTCACACTTTCATTTTGTCCATAATTTATTGATTCAATTGTTCTCAGTTTTAAGAAATGCGAATCGAAAGCTTCCTCCAACGTACTTTGAAGACCATGACATTTTCAGAGTAAATTTTATTCAAATGAGAAGTTTGTATTATTATTTATATTACTTAGCACTTTAAGTATATTTTATAGTAATATTAATGTGTTCACATGAAAATACAAAGGTAAAAGCAATTTGAGCACCGTAACAAAATCTGCAATAAAATCAATTTCAAATACTTTTAAACAAGACACAAGATAAATTATTAAATTATTTCTATAACATAATATTACAATTCAATTGATTTTTTAGTTGAATAACTATCTATAGTATTATAACAGTAATAAATTTGTTCGTCTCTATTATTGGTGGCATTTAGCAATATTTACTGATATATACACAATAATTATTTTGCGTATCATTTCGAATCAGTACAAGCGATAGAATTTATTGCAAATTTAAACCATATTAGTAATATGAATAAATATAACATAGAAATATTGTTAATAGATATCCGACTATTATAAGGAGGAATAAATAAAAAATTCTCAAGCAACAAATTTGTTAATTATGCAAAACAAGATCACATAGAAATCAATAAATCCGATCAAATCTCAAAAAAACAAAAAAGTTTGTCTAGTCTTAACGAAATGAATATTACAAGCTTCTACAACATGAAATATAACGCTCTGAGATTAGTTGATGTTGACTTTAATAAGCTGTCAAATTTTAGATGAAAAATTACCGTCTACATAGTTTAACTTAATTATGTTGATAGGGTAATGATGATACAAATTAACTTATCTAAAGTATGAACAATTTACGTTATGCATACGCACAACAGGTTCATAAATCTTTGGGTAAATATTTTGGAGCAATTCCATTATAAATATTTTGATATATTCTTTGATATCAGACTAACACCCACAATTCAAAAATATTGTTGTATATTATATAAATATTTTATTATTTCGATTACAACTTACCGATTGGGAGACGGAAAGTAAATAAAAATTAAACATTTCTCCGCGGTAACATAAAAACAATAATGAAATTAAAATTTAGAAATATTAAAAATTAAAAATTTTATATTTAAAACATTTTTTGTTGTCTTTTAAAAATTTAAAAATAATAATACTATTGAATGCAATGAAAAGTGTCATTTAAACTTGCACACAATTTAAATTATAGGTTCAAAATAAAAAATAAAGAAATTAACTATATGTCGCAATTGTTCCAATTACCCTGTACATTTTTAAATCATCCTTAAAGTTTTATTAGTCTAACTCTCTTATGTTATTGTTCATTTATTCTTCTCAACCCCATGTATACATAATGTGTAAACGTATGTTATAATTGTTATTATTTAGTTATAAACATGTTAGATAATTATGTACTTCTCGATATACATATTTCTGTATCTGCTGAAATAAGGAGGTTATGTGGAAGAGCAGCTTTTAGCTGAACTTTGCCTCAAATAAATGTATTATTATTATTATTATTATATACGTATATTGTCTATGATTTGCTATCATATTAATCGGTCACTTAAGCTCGTATCTTTGAGAGTCGATAAGTATCATATAATTTTAATATATTTGAATATTAATTTGTGTAAAGAGTGTGAACTGTAACAGCTGCTAGAAACAAACTGAAAATTTAACGCCGGGCAACTTCGAATCAAAATTTGTATGTAGCATGCAAATCCACTTCCGCCATATAGTGTATATATGTATTAAAAACCTTTAAATAGTTATTTGTGTATTAAGAGCGTAAAGTGATTCTTTGTTACTCGAGCACGGTAATTGCAGCGCGAGCCGAAGGCGAGAGCTGCAATAGTGCAAGAGGAACAAAGACACTTTACGCTCGTGATACACACATAATTTTTTCTACGATTGCATCTTAAAGTTATTAAAACACGTAGGTATACGTCTAAAACTAAATTCGTTTTGTTAACTGTCAATATGATAAGTTTCTGTTTTGTTTGTATCCCTGGTAACTATTGAAATAATCTTTTTCGCGCGTTGCCATCGGAAACGCGCGAATTTAACGTCTTTTTCGCGCGTTGCCATTGGAGACGCGCAAAAAAGATATTTTTCGATTGTTCCACAGAAAACGTCAACTATACGATGACAAATGAGAGCGTAATTGTCATCTTTTCATAGCAATCGTAGAAAAAAGTAATTTCTTTACAAGTGACAACAATGCAGTGACAGATCCCACACAATCTATTTTGATTTTCTTTGTTATCTGCAATGAGAATTATAATGTTAGTTAACTTAATAGTTGATTCATTTATTCGCACTATAAATAGACAGAACTACTTACTTGTCAGTGCTGTTATTTTCATATTTTTCTAATCTTGAATAATAAATTAGTGCCTGTTTATTTTTTATGTAAAATTGAAAAGGTCTATTGCGAGGTCGTTTCCTTCAATTAATTAATTGTTACAATAAATTATATATTGTGTATATTGTATATAACCTGTTATGTTTTAAGATTAATAATAGTTAACGTTGTCTTAGGTAATTGTTTTATTTCTAGGCATATTCCTGGCTCTCTATTCTTTTTCCACATAGGGCATAATTTCCCACCAATTTATTTTTGAATCATGTAATATGTGGATTATTTTTTTATGATTGAAGAGCAAATTTGACGTAATTTCCAATTTGTAAAATAAAATGTGATATATACCATTTAAAATTTGTAGATTTGATATTAAATACTAATAATTCGGAAATTATATAAAAAATGTACATTATCGATAATTAGCTTACAAGTTGCTGCAAAAATCATGTTATATGAAATAAATTGCTATGTTGATAAATATTCCAGATATTTAAATTATAACACCCTGACTAGGCATAAGTTATTTTGTCTACTTAAGGGGTAGGTGGCTCAGTTGTATCGAGTCGGCATGTGGATTTTAAGAACCCTGGTTCGATCGCCAAAGCCGACAAATAATGTTCACCAAATTAAATCTACCACTGTGGCTCCCCCTCCACTAACATCAAGGGGGCCGTGATTTAACGGCTGATAACCACACTTCACGCAAAGTAATATATCACTTACTAAGATCTGCTACGGTCGAGTGCCACACCCAGTAATGGGTAAATAGTCGTGATGATATATTTATTTTATTTATTTATAATATTAACAAAATTTAGAGATAACACAGACTTTACTAACTAGTTACTAGCATATATTTAACAATAGATAAGAATTTTAATTAAGTCTGTGTACAAGTACTACATGTTTTTAATAATCAACGAGTATATTAATTTATAATATCAAAAGTATGAGCCGTTGGCACTTGGTGAAACACAAAATTTTGTGAAACTACATCAAGTGTCTACGTTCTTTATCCTTATATTAATTTATTTTATTCTGGTATTTTAATTATTTTTTCACTGCTTTTGTATTCTGATTTTTGCTATGCAATACAGTAAAATCTTACATAACAAATATATCGCATCCTTATGCCTTGTTGCCTAGTACTTGTTACTGGGTGTAGCAATCTAAAGTAACAGATCTATTTTGTGCATGAAATGCGGCTACCAGTCGTCAAAACCTGCCGTCCGAAAGATTATAGTGGAGGGGAATTCACAAAATACTTTGTACTTAATCCAACATGTTGCTATTAAGCTATATAGGTACTTCAAAATGGAGGAAAATGAATTATAGCATGGTCCTATGAAGATTTTAATATTATTTTAGTCTGATTTATTTAAAAAATAGGCAGGTTTTGATCGATACCTCCTTATGTACATTATAACCAGAGGCTACGAAGCAGAGTGAGCACTCGCGTTCTCTACTTTCAATAAAGAGGCGCATAACGTCCCCAGAAAATTTTATTATCAATGTTAATATTTGTAATAGAAATATATAATACACAATATTATTAGGTAAATACAATGAGTAAATATGTATAAATATATAAATATGGTTGGAACATGCGTGACGCTCCGGTGCAAGCCTGCAAGTTGTTTGCAACAAGAATTTAACAGAGCACAGCGAGCATACACATAATAATGATATGTGTTGTGTAATGTAGGCTAGGCTGCGTTTAAGATATATACTTTTAATGTAAAACGTTTGAAAAACCTTCTTGTAAAGGTAGGAACACTTTCCGGATAAAGCTTGAGTAAATTTATTTGTAGTAAAAGTAAGAAAAAACACAACTTTATAAAAATATTTTATATTTCTTAATTATAGTCAGAAAAAAAATAGCTTTCAAAAATTATTATCTAATTCAACGGAAAAAGCAGTGGATACTTTATCCAAAGATAAAGATACTGAGGTGAATACAATTACGAATGGGAGGCAAGTCGCAAAACTTTGAGGCGGCGTCATCAGTATCTGTTGTAAAAACAGGAACACAATATATTAACATTTTTAATATTGTTTGAGATAATAATATTGTACAGGATATAGGTGTTTATATATATATATATATTTCAAAACAACCCGAAACGAAATATATTAAAAGAAGTTGAGGTACGAGTATATTGTTAATGACATTTCTGTATCAGCATCAATTGCTGAAAGATCTTTTACTGCTTTTCGTCGGATACTCTTTTGACCTCGTTGTAGCATGACATAAAAAAGACCTTTTCTTCATAGTCACAAAAAAAGACTTTGATTTAAATTGAGCAATCAATTTTTTAAAGAAAAAAGTGTAGAACGAATTAATGTCTTTGGTGTACCATAAATCTTATGCTGGTACTACATTCATGTTGTATCCAAAACTGTTAAGTTATATTTTACTTTTGTAATTTATATAATTAAAGCTAATATCATATATGTATAGATATATATATATATATATATATATATATATATATATATATATATATATATATATATATTTTGATTGTTCATTTAAATAAATTTTCATATTTGTGTTAACTTATTTATTAAGTATCTTTTTTTTAATTTTTATATTCTGCACTTATTACGGGGCATTTGATTATAACAGAAAGGAAATAAACTAACTAGCAGGAAACTAATGTCATTGTGAATAAATATATAAAAACTATCGGGTCTTATCTAAATATTACAGTACTTAAATTAAATTATTATTTAAGGAGTAAAAAATCTTATTCTATAATAAATATACATCTCTGTAAAATAAATATTTCAGAGTCTTTATTTAAAATACTTTCTATACATTCGTTTTATTGGATGGAGAACTGAAATTATTAACAATTAATATGAAAATAACAGCACATATAGACATGATTTAGTCCTAAAATATCATATAAATTCCTAAAAGAAATGCATTATGCTTAGCCTTATAGTACAGGTATGAGATTTTTTGATTCCTGCAATCCAATAACTCAAAACTTTCATATCACGCGTGGAATCCATGACAACGACACCGAATCCGTTCAACGAAACCTCTTCTGCACCTAGCGGTGTCCCAGTGGCAGCCCTGAATAGCGAAAGAGCATTCCACGACACATAAATAGCTACCTGACATATAACGATCGATATGATAGTTGAATGTTTAAATCACGTTTTTCTTTCGCTAACACCAGTGCTTCAAATAATGCGAGATCTAGAGAAGAATATAAGAATATAAATTATTATGCACTGTACAAGATTCTGTAATAACAAGTGATTTATTATTGTACTCATTTAAATGTTGTTTGTTTATGAAGCGATATTTATCATGTCAAACTAAATGAAAATATAACTTTATTAGTAGGTAATGATCATACTAATAAATAATATTAAGACGATATTTGAAACAGTCGTCTTTGGGGGTGACATGAGACTGCTCTTAATTCGGTGCAAAGTAAAATAACAGCCAATTAAGCCAATTAAGTGAAATCCGCCGAGTGCGGAATAGCTAAAAAATGACGTCATCGTTCTCACAGTTTAATGGCCGAAAAACGAAGTAGTCGCAATCAATTTACACGATGTAGAAGAACAGTCATATTTTGAAAAGCACATCAGGCCATCTTGTCATCTTTAAACTATCATGTTATTTGTTATTATTTAATATATTTTTTAAAAATAAATTTAAACACATTATTTAATTGACGTAGTCCTGGCAGGATTCAGAGAAACACGAAATCTATTGTGTGGTGAATTTTAATTCTTTACTCTGAATAAACCAATCAATAACGAATCTACAAGAACTTCAAAAACCGACTTTAACCTAAGCCTACCAAGGTCTATCCACGACCCATCTTTAAAAGAAGACAACACCAGATTGGTGACTTGCTGTTAAACCGAGAGATCACGTCCTCCTCGAACGAGAAGAACTTGATGTTCCGCGACTGGTCCACGCCGCCTGAACACATCTGCTGCCTTCTGAAGATTTACAACAAGAAGAAAGAACTCAAGAACCCGGTGATGTCCGTAAAGCATCAAACAATCCTAGTACTATTTATAATAACAATGTAAGAAAAAATGTAAAATAAGTACTTTTTTGTATCACAAAAGGGATACCTCTAGCAAATGACTAGTAAAGGTATCGAGGGACCGGCACAGTTCTAAACACACAAAATATTACTTATATGCTACAATGATAATAGTTCAGAATCTGAAAATTCTGACATCGAATTAATATACTATTAAAAACGTGTCAAATAATTCAAGTAATTCAAATAATTTAATCATGACTACAGACACTGTCAGAATTAAAAAATCTTTCTAAAATTATTCCTCCACACAATGGAGATATAAAAATATTAAATTATTTTATCAGTGCCGTAGACGACGTTCAGTCTACGCTAACTAACATTGCATTAACTCCAATTCAGAAAACATATCTTTTTAAAACTAAAACTTCTGTCGAACTTTTAGAAGTTATTAAAGAAGACTGGAATGATTTAAAAATTTATCTAACAACAAATTTCTGTGATAAAAGTACAGCCGAGGCAATTTTATTAGAAATCTTATAAATGAAAAATAAAACCAGCACAGACAAAACTCGAGAAATTATTTCTCAAAAATTTTCAAAATATAAATCAAAAATCTTATTAAAAGAATATAATCAATTGAAAAAAAAAAACGCGATTATAAAAGAAAATGAAAAACTAGTAGTTTCACATTTTATAACTTTCCTACCTTTATCAGTAAGAGGATCATTTATTGTTAAACAACCTGACACTTTAGAAGAGTGTGAATGTCTATTAAGAAATGAATTTAATTACTCAAATCAAAGCTTACACCAATCACCCATGGTAAAAGAAAACAAAACTTTAACTTTAATGTACCACCAAGAAAATTTCCAGCTCAACAATTTCCATCCAAACCAATCCAAATTAATGATAACCAAACACAATTTAAACCTTTTGCCCCTCGTCAAAATTAAAAAAATTACTATGAAACAAAACGAACATTCCAACCTAAACCGATGACTTACTACTCCTATGTCGCCACAGACAATTAGACAAAACTATAATCTCAACGACAATTCAAATGGACAACTAGAACAAACCGCGGACGATTACGAATACGTAGAACAAGACGATGAAATTGAAAACGATTCTTTTTTAAAATTAGAAACAAAAGTAGAGGAAAACAACACATAATGTGTAGTTTAACACACAATTTACCATCGCTACAAATAATAAATATATTGAGATATTTCACATGATACTGATAGGATATGAAGTTTCAAGTTTATATTCTATCGTTATCTGATTAAAACTATTAAAAAATAATATTTAAAATCTGAAAATTTGCAGTAACCACTAATGAATTTAGAAACTGTAATTCTTACTTTACAAGATTGCTGTAAACAATACATGACCTAATAATAGCACAGTTTCATGAAGGCACTTATTGAAGGATTCCATTGTGTTTATCCCTCGATCGAGAGAACCCTCTTCGGTCTCCTTGTACTAATTGAAGGGTGAGTTTCATCGCTCATTGACACCACATCGCTTGATCAACATTCCTCAGCATAACTCACAAACTCCGCTCAACAACAATATTTGATTCGGTACATTAGTCGGGAATCGCAGTTTGCAGATCGCGTTCTGTATGCAAACAATCCGATGATACCGTGTCATTAGTTAGTTCAGGTATAATGCTACGTACAAATTTCACTATTTATCTTCGGTTGTGAACCCCAAACGGTATGACAGTGTCAAATGAATTGTGCTTTAGATTATTAATGGTGTGATCGATTCTCTCTAGAAATTTGAATTAGTTTCGAAAGTGGTTACAACGGCGTTTTCATTACTTTCTGATTAAAATTCGCTGAGTTTTGTCACATTTACAATAGGTATCGTCATTAATATTCTTACTGTTATTTTTTTATTTTAAGAGAAATTATATCAAAATATAGTTTTTACTTATTTGTACGATGTTTTTTACACTACTGTTAAAAACTGTTAACATTTTAAGAAGTAAGTATTTTTTTCAGCGTTTACAATAATCTTCGTTGCTTATAAAAGCGTACGCGAAGTAAAATTTTCACCTGTTAAAATAAAATTTTATTATAGTAGCAATTTTTATTAATATTGAGTGTATTATTTTTTACATAATAGCTAGACAAATTATTACTAATCCATGCACTTGTCGAAAAAATAAACGTATTTTAAGTATAAACATTTAATTCTAAAATAAAAGTTAAATTATGAATCATAATTTGAGATCCAGAAAAATATATTAAATAATTAAGAGAGGCGGTCGCCTCCGACGGCAAGTCACGACCGCACTCTATTTTTTATTTATTTATTTATTTAAATATACACTACCCAACGGGAGGAGTCCCAATAACAGGGTAGGAACAAAAAAACTAGAATTTATACAAAAAGAAACAAATTACAAAAAACGTAATAAAAAATAAAATATACAAATAACATAATAAGAAATAAGTATTAATATAACAATCAAATTAGGGGTAGCTACAAAAAAAGCAATAATAATAACTAAAGCCCGGATATTTAGGCTCTTAAAAACACCCAAATAAGCAAGCATATAGGCCGGTAATTACTCTAAAATAGGCGGGATTTTAGGCAGCCTAAATGTAAATAATTTGTTTTAAAAAAAATAAACGAATCCTTTTTCTAATATTGGTACTCGAATCTACTCTTCGTTAGAAAAAAATAATCATTTTAAACAAAAATTAACACAATCTGTAAATTATAATAAAATAATAATGTAGGGTTCTCATTTTATTAACTATTATGCAAATTCAAATTATGTAGTATACTTTAATTCACAAAATATTACGAGCAATTCCTATATGAAATTTTCGGAAAGGGACTGTGTTCGGTCTGTCAGAACTTGCTTGTAAGTTGAAAACTTCGTTCGACATCACAAAATGTGACAGGAGCGTTCTTATATTTAGCCATATCGTCTAAAGTTACCTCAGCTCCATTGATTAATGGCAAAGACACAATTGAATTGCCACGTAAAATTTTGACTAAAAACCGTTTTTTCTTTCGGCATTTTAAATTCACACACAAAAACTTAATTTAAGTAAGTACTTTAAATATTATAGGTTAGGTTGAAACACTTTGTCGAGTGCTGAATTAGTCAACGAAGTAGATGATAAACCTTGTCTGCTCAATAAAAGTTAGAATAGGCAACAAAAATAGGCAAAATAGGCTGTATAAAGTAAAATAGGCACAATAACCAAAATATAGAAAAAATAGGCTCTAAGGCACGAAAAAAAACCTTCCATTACACGTAAACATATTACCTATGCAAAGAAAAACTAAATTGCCTGAAGTATATTAAAATTTCAATCTAGGCAATTGCCTAAAAATCCGGGCTTTAATAATAACCATAAGTCAAGATAAAGAAAAAGTATCTGACAAGAAAAATAATATATACTACATAAAAGTAAAGCCAAAGATAATAGTATATTATTTACAGTAATGAGAATGGAATCTGTATTACCATTATGTATATTTATATAAATACTGCATTAAAAAGTAATACTTTGTAGTGAATGTGTGTATAAATACCATATTTCATCGTTCTGACAATTATTTCTTCACTTAAAACACACTCGGTTCACAATATAAGATAACAAATATTGCAGGTGCTACGATAAACATTTTTGGAGGCGAATGTCGACGTGACTTGCCGTCTTACTTTACAATTATTATGTAATTGTGTTTTTGTGAGAGTTATTTATAATACAAGTTAAATACCTTGACAATTACGTCATATTGTAAACAATAACAAGTGAAATATATCGTTGTTTTCTTGAGAAATAATAGTATATTGTAATACTAGTGAGAAAAGGGTTTGATTGCAAAACGAGTACAAAAGTTGGGGCACGAGTGACAGCGACCAGTAATATGAGTTTTGCAATAGCTCTTTCCCATATATGTAACATACTATTTTTTTCAATACTAAACGTGAAAATGACATTTTTACGTTTGCGATACAGGAAATGTAATAATTATTTTATATAAATCAAAGGAGTTGTATTTGCAAATGCACATCACGTTTCCTTGGTCACCATGTCAATTTACATTTCTCTGACTCAATGTAATTGTTTCCTTCTCTAGTAAGGAAAATTATTTTCTTTCATCACTAGTAAGGGAAACGGTTACTTTCACAACTAAATTGAGTGAGGGAAATGTCATTTTTACAAGTAATGTTGAAAAAAATTAATTGTAATACAAAGAAACTGATTGACCTAATTATCAATTTTTTACAACTACTAACCACATATCACAGAGCAGATAGATTTGGCCAAAGACGTCAAGGGGCTCGACTGCGAATTTTTTTCTTACAAATTTATTTCAATATAAACTAAGATGCTATAATTCTAAAAGTCACTTCATTACGATTGTCAGAAAATTTATTGCGGAACACCTTTTACTGAATAAATAGTATTTGTATATCATGGAAAGAAAGTGTGAATGACACTTTTTTCACGAAATATACATATAATTTTACCCTACCCTATAAAAAAGTAAAATTTTCAGAAACTGGAGGTGTAAAATTGCCTAGCAAAATTCGACCAAATCTAATGTGAAATACCTGGTTTCACATTTACAGAAACAACTATCGATAATATTTAAATTATGTTTATTCATACCTCTTCTACCAATACCATTTTGATTGAAGCTGAATGCGCATCTTTACACATTTACAACAAACTATTAAAATAACAATTTTACCAAGCTTCAGGCTTGCGTTAACAATAAATAAATCCATTCTCTTATTTCTTGCACCCCCCTCCTACAAGCGAGCAAAGTAGGGCCCCATCAATACCTTTAGAGCCTGGAGAGGCTCCTGGAGGCATTGGACTTTTGATCCCAGATAGAGAAATAGGAATTTTAGGACCAAAGGACACTTTAGTTCTAAAACCGTTATTATCGGCAGTGTAGCCTTGAATGTAATATGTTCCTTTGGGATCAACATAAGAATATGTGCCTTTCACTTCAAAAGTTGTAGATCCGTCGGCTTCTTTGATGTGATTGCCTTCTTCTTCTCTTGTTAGTTGGTTTGAGGTAGAATAGCTAAAAATATGTTTGTCAGGTTTATTCTTTGTAATATTAACTTTATAGCTTTGTTTTATAGTACAACCAGTCGAGAGTGACCTTTTAAATTGGGTAATGCATAAGATTAACCATTGTTCCAAAGGAATTACGAATGTGGCTAAAGCAAAAGCTGTGTGTCAAGACAAAGAATTAATTGCAGAATTGAATCTAATAAATAATGTACAATAAATATTTCAAGAGTTCGTGCAACCGCATTTGATGGAACATAGCGAGAAGTAATGTATACAGGCTGGTCCAAAAGAAAGAGAGCTGCAATATTATACGTTCGTGATACATACATAATGTTTTTACGATATAATTTATTGTTGAAAAGTCCGGATATTAAAAAAATATTTATATTAAGCCGTAGGATAGTTAAATTATAGAAGTAAAGATTTAAATTGAACAAATAAAATTGTACTTCTTAATATTTGGATAACTTGGCATTTTTAATAAGTAAAAAAAATTACGAGTTACATAAAAGACGATATTTCGAGACTAAGAGGCGGTCCCATTTTCAAGTAAATAAATCCAACCACATAATTGTTAAAGGAACAATAAAAAACATCAATAAATTGATGGTTATAAATTAATTAAAAAAGTATATAAGTAAAAAGTTAAAACTAGCGGTGACACCACCAGAGTCAAAGGTAGACAAAAAAACTGTATACAATTAAAAAACAGATACGTTCTGTCAATATGACAACAAAATAATTGTTTCCCTGGTAACTATTGAAGAAAGCGCGAATTTAATATTATAAAAAAACGTCAACTTTACGATGACAAATGAGAATCTAAATGGTAATTTTTATAGTAATCGTAGAAAAATATTTTTTCCGAAATTTATCAAAATAATTGCACATTAATTGAAACAAAACATTATTCGTGTAACCTATCAGTGCGGACGTACGAAAAATGTTAACTTTATATAATAAATATAGTACAACTATATGGGGTTCAAATTAGTGCCATAAGTTGTAAAACACTTTGTATACTGGCTGTCCCATTTTACATTATCTTCTTGAATATCTCGAAATGAAAGCATTTTACCGAAAAGTATGCCGAATCATAATCATCATGGTTTTAAGGGGGACATCGGATTTTGACAAAATGGCCCCCTTAGCCCCCCAAGGAGGGCCGGGAGGGGTGGTCGACTTAAAAATTTTAAATGGGAACCCCTATTTTTATTGCAGATTCTGAAAGAGCGTTAAAAAATATGTTGGTTTTATCCGGATACTTTTTTTAATTTCCAACAGGTGGCGCTGTAATCGTGAAAGTACGATTTTCGTGCAAAATATTCGTGAATTAATATTGTGTCAATAACTTTATAAATAATAACATTTGGTGTTTCAATCATTACCTAAATTTCTGAAAATATTAATCCCTAACACTGGGGAGGACGAAAACAGGACATTAAATAAACTATTTATGAATGATTTGATTTTATCAAGAATTTTCATGTTAAGTTTACTGATTGGTGATTAATTTAATTGTAAATTAAGTGTTTTAATAGGGTTATTTCGTGTTGGAAATTGAAAAAAAGTATCCGGATAAAACCTACATACTTTTTAACGCTCTTTCAGAATCTGCAATAAAAAATAGGGGTTCTCATTTAAAATTTTTAAGTTGACCCCCCTCCTGGTCTCCCTTGGGGGGCTAAGGGGGCCATTTTGTCAAAATCCGATGTCCCCCTCAAAACCATGACGATTATGATTCGGCATACTTTTCGGTAAAATGCTTTCATTTCGAGATATTTAATAAGATAATGTAAAATGGGACACCCAGTATAACACAAGATATGTTTAATTTATAGTAACGTTAATATTATGTGTTATGTGTGCGCAACTTTCTGCTTAAATGTACATATTAACTCACTCAAATTTGTAGTCCTGTCCACCATTTCTCAATTTAAGATCACTTGCAATTACGTCATCTGTTTCATTTGGTATTTCAGCTTTCATGTATTCTACTTTAACTCCTGTTTCTTCATTTTTGGCAAAATATACACCTCCATCATGTTGTTGGTAAGTATATATGTTGAAATAGTCTCTGAATGGACCAATATTTGTCTTTGTGTTATGCTTGTTACCATGATTTATTTCTAAGCCGAAAGTAACTGCTATTAAGATGAAAACGAAGAGGAGCAACTGAAAAATTGAAGAATATTTCAGGAATTAAACTTTTCTAAAACTATCGACTAGAAATATCATAGATGCTGAATTAAGTTGAGTAGTTTGTTAATATTGATCTTGAACTTTATGTTATTCAATGAACTAATCGTGTTAATAGACGAGCGAATTTAATTTCATTATTAATAAAATACATCCATAGAGTAAATATTAATTTCTATTTAAATATAATAATTAATAAACATTACTTACACGTTTCATTGTCATTTTAATATATTTTTGATGTGCTCACAACAACAGATGAAGATTCACTGACTGTTCAATGCTCCTTGACTTGAATATTTCATCCAAAAACCGGTATATGACATAATAACTAGCATTTGATTAGATGCTTCTCTGATCATATTATTATTATTAACCTCGTATGATATTTTGCAAACTTCCATCAAGGTTGTAACACTTAAATTAAGGATTTGATCTTATCATCGATAAATAAAAGGAGAATTTACAAGTATAATTATATTACAAGTAGTTACCTAAAAGAGTTTTTGATTTGGAAATAACCATTTCTCCAAGTTTTCAAAATTAATATTTATAATTTATTATATACACAATTAAATATAGATTGCTAAAGTTAAATAAAATAAATATATCATCACGCCTTTTACCCATTACTGAGAGTGGCACTCTACCAACAGTCAAATCACGACCCCTAAAGATGTTGGTGAAAAGGGCGCCACAGAGGTATTGAATATTTTTGCGACTGTGGAAATCGAACCCAGGTTATCAAATCCACAGTCCCCTAATATGTTTATGGAGGGAGAGCTACAAGGATAATTACTGTTTATAAGATCATTTATTTATAATAATAATACTGAGAACAAACTTTTTATAAAGGTATTATTAGTTACAATCTGCTACATTCTTACGTGGGATAGATTAAAATTACTTGCAACCACTTCCCGCAAGGGAGCAAATCAGAGCTGGGTCAATGTCTTTACTGGAGGGCGGCATCATCACCTGGACAGGAGGTTTTTATTTCGCACTTTTTACCCCATAAGAATGTATCTGAATTGCTGGCCCAAACGAAACATGTATACGAAATCCATTCTTATCAGCAGTGTAGCTTTGAATGTAATGCAATCCATCAGGATTAATATAAGAAAAACTACCCTTGACTACTAAGATGTCAGATCCATCGGTATCTTGAACTTGAGTGCCTTTTTCATTTCTAGTTTGTTCGTTTGACATAGAATAGCTAAAATTGTATCATCTCGTCGTTACAAGCTAATAATTCTTACATTTCAAGCAAGAGGTCGGAACTCATATCCATTAAATACGATTGTGTTTAAATGGTTTAAATAAAACTCTTTATTTATTCTACCTGTACAACAGGAACTTAATCCCAATTACAATACAGAGTCCGCAATCACCAAGCCACAGTGTGGTAGTTCATATAATTTTAGAACTCGGAAACTCCGGATTCGAATTCCATGTTGCTATCCACACCACCGTACTGACGAACAACTATAAGTTGTAGGCCTCCACGTACAATAATTGGGAATCAGTTTCTATTGTGCCGCATTTCAAATTTGAAGAAAATCAAGCAAATTCAAGTTTATGTGATAGAAATTTTAGTTGTTACACATGGAAATCGAATTTGGGCTTTCTTTGGAACTGTCGAACCATTCACAAGAATTAAAAAATAAAGCCCACCTTACGTAATTTTGATCCACTCAAATATTTTACTATCTTACTTTATTTCTTCACAGAAGATAAAATCTATAATAAAATAATTAGTTTAATCTTAAGAACCCTAGTTCGATCCCCACAGCGGACAAACAATTTTCACCAATTTAAATCTACCCCTGTGGCTTCCCCTCCACTAATATCGTGATTTTACGGAGATCTGCTTAGGCAGACGTAGTGCGGGCTGCAACATTTGCAGACTATGATAGACATTACAAAAACGTGTATCACGGCTTACCCCCACCTGTTCAATACACTGACTATGCGGTGTGACTCGGTCTGCACTGACTGCAGCCCTGATGAGTACGCAATCGCACTGACTCATACAATACATATATACAGAGCGCATATCGAGGTACCTAGTACGAAGGCATCTTATTCAAACTGCTGCAGGTCGGGGCTCCACGCTGGCTGGTTCGTATGATAGCCAGCTACCTATCAGACAGAACGTTCCGAGTAAAAATCGGCAACATTAGGTCGTCGAGGAAAACGATAACAGCTGGAACACCGCAGGGAAGTCTGCTCTCTCCACTGTTATTTACTATATTCACCCACGACTTCCCGCAGCAGCAAAACACTATGCTAGCACAGTATGCTGATGACACAGCGGTGCTCACCAGATCAACGCAACAGAGGTTCATCGTAAAACGTCTCCAAAAAGCTTCTGATGATATGGAAGAATGGTTCCGTAAATGGCGCATTGATGTTAATGCTTCAAAAAGTGCAGCAGTATTTTTCACACGAAGAAGGAAATTTCGCCCAGCAAACACTATCAAACTGTTCGATGAAGACATTCGATGGAAAACGTCAACAAAATATCTTGGAGTCACCCTTGATCCTGGGCTCTACTGGGCGAAGAACACTGATAATGCTCTCAGCAAATCAAAAGCCATCATCAGCCAACTTTATGGAATGATAAACAGAAGAAGCAAGATGTCCATCTCCAACAAGCTGCTGCTCTATAGAGCAGTGATCCGGCCTGTCTTGACCTACGCAGCACCAATCTGGGGCTATGCAGGTTCAACATAAACAAAAAAACTACAAGTCGTGCAAAACAAATTCGCAAGAATAGCCGTCGACGCTCCGTGGTTTGTTCGAAATGCGAACATCCAAAGAGACCTCAAACTCGAGACGATTACAGACTTTATTAAGAGAAGTGCCGAGAAATTCTTCACGTCGACATCAACGCATGCAAACGTAGGAATCAGAACTACTAGCGAAGATTATGATATAGATACGCCAACAACACACAAACGTCCGAAGATGGTCCTAAGAGAATGAGAAAGAAAAAGGAAAAAACAATAAAGAAAAACCGTCATGAATAAAAAGTTTAGAAGATGAAGATGTAGAAGGCTCCAGCCTGGCGCACCGAAATAGTCAGAAGAATATTAAAAAGGTACCTAGTATCTACAATTAAAAAATAAATATACTACGAACGGAAAAAATATGTTTTTGTAAAGTAATTGTATAGTAATGTAAGAGCTATAATAATTTTAAAATGTTTTCATTTTGGTGGGAGGGCAGCAGCCCTGTAGCTCTTATGGGCGAACCACCACTGGTTGTTACTGGAAATGTTACAAATATCTAAGGATACAATATATTTTTAATTCTGGAAAATTTAATTATACAGGATGTTTAACGTATTTGTCAGCTAATCAGAATAGGAATGAAATATTTCCTATTCAACTACATTTTAATCATTCACCGAACGGACTTACTGATACTGATAAAAAAGGTTAAGGTTTATATATATACAGGGTGTTTCACAACTTAGAGCAAAAAATTAAAGGGTATATTCTGTACGAATGCTGATCATGAAACAAAAAGATTTTTTTTAAATCGCAAAACTATTTTCCATGTTTCCCAGCCCAACATTTTTCATTGCCACTGCCACTGGGTGGATGATTATGTTCAAGTTATTAATTAAATAAAATTCTATTATAAATAACTGCTAATAATTGAATTGTGTAATTATTATTTCGTAGTTGATACCTACTTCATTGTTTGTGTTTAATAGGAAAGGGAATCCAGTGCAGTACTACAAAAAATGTTTTAGGTTAACAACCCTTAATTTTTCGAATTTAAAAAAAAATCTTTTTATTTCATGATCAGCACGTCGTACATAATATACCCTTTAATTTTTTCCTCTAAGTTGTGAAACATCCTGTATAAAATCATCCATAATTTATTTGATGATCCATTGATAATAAATCTATTTAATTTCTATGTTGCATCATTCCATTCTAGATAAGTAAAATTAGTATAATTGATTCGACCGTAAAAAATAGTAATATAAGCACCTCCTGTTAAAATAAATATTCTGACCTGGGCCAGAAATGTCTTTTCCATACTGTTAATCCTTAACATACCGGAATATTGAAATTTACAGATCAAACATACCTACCGGAAAGATCTAATTTTGAGTCCAATAGGAGAAAAAATATTTAAATGTTACAAGACATTTTATACGATAGTTTTAAAAGATTAAAAGTTGTGAATAGAATGAGGAAGTGTTTACCCAAGGGGTATAAACATTGCGTAGTGCTCGTGGTGCATGCAATATTTTATGTCTTACTATATTTCTAAAGTAATGGATTAGAAAGTTTCAATAAAATTTGCTAAGTAGTCTACGAATGCGGTATCTAGGCATCTTGTAAGGGATAAATTACGTATTTTTGTATAGGCCAATTGTCAGTATTATCATAGCAATTCATAAAAGCCGTAGGGTATTATCACAAAATAAGATAGAAAGAAGAACAAAAGAATATTCTAATACACAAAATTGACAGTTTTTGTATAGCATACTGCGCTACACAAATAATTTTATTTAGACTATTTATTTTATTCCTATCTTTGATATATAATACAAAGTAACAAATGCAGATATTAAATTCATACATTCATAGGATGAAAGAGCCGATACCAGAGACAACATATTTTTCACAACTTCTCTGTAGAAACCTCAAATAAAGTTATAGATTATAATAATTTTTTTTTGTCAATTTGTAATTATTTGCAGGATCTTAATTTATAATTAATTTGTCAGGATAATAAAAAATGTTAAGTATTTTCTAGATTAGATATCAAATTAACATTTGAAGTAAATCATTGTTTATTATTTTTTTAAGAATTATTTTTAATACAGTAACATCTATTGCCATCTTTGTAAATATGCTATACCATAACGTACCTGATATTTAAGATATAATTATATTAGTAAGACAAATCTTGGCAGAAGTAATACATTATGAAATTATTTTAATTATTTTTATTATATTTCTTAATTTAAGGTACATTATGACCTTATTACTTATATATTTTATTTGTTTTTTGTGTATTACTCTGTAATTGGGATTAATAATATAGATTTATTGTTATAGCCCGCTGTACCATTTTTAAGAGCGACTGGAGTAATATTAGTATTTTCTCTCAAAACTAAGAAGAACGAAAAAAAAAGTTATTTTAGTTCCGTTGATATGAATATTTTACTCTTTGTTAAGGAAAGAAAACTACAACAAATTTAAATTTATCTTTTATTTATTTAAAATCTTTATATTATTTATAAAAATAAGTATTCGTTTTAAATACTGAAGTTCTCGGCGTAAGTACATAAACAACTATTAACATATTTTACATACTAGACAAGTTATATATTTATATAGTATTACCTACGATAATTGTAATCACACTTGAAAATTTTGATATGTTATAGGCAGTATTAAATCGTGCAGCGTAAAGATATTATTAATTTTCTGTAATATAATTAACGTAAAAACTTAATGATACATAAGTATAGGTTCACGTTTATTGTTATCGGGTCAACGGAGAGTTATAATGATTCACTATTTCTTTGTATTTAGCATAATTTCGGTTTTGAAGCTATTCTTTGACAGACCGCACTTTTACCTACTACTGAATCTAATTTTCGTATAATTTTGTGCTACAAAAAAAGGCACCTACTATGTATTTTGTAGAATAACCGTTTAAATATTTTGAATTATCTTATGTTGCGTGTGAAACTTGCAAATAAATTTTTAATGCTTTATCGTTATGAATGAATTTTTACGATCATTGCAATTTTATGTAATTTATTGTGTCTAAAACAGTATTTATGAAATGGAGTAAAATTTATTATGATTATATGCGCCACCATAAATTATAAAAACATTCTGTTGTTATTGTGTTAAAAAAGAAAAATTAGTTTACCTGGCGTGGCAGACTGTAAAACTATGCTCGTTTAAAAAAAAATAGAAATTATGTGTAGAAGTCACGGAAAAGTTACAGAAAATTGCAGTATTTATCTTTCCAATAATAATTTCTGTTGAAAAACGACGTGAAAATTATACATTTTCCTATATCTACAACTTATAAAAACTAGAGATGGGCGAATATCATCCGCGAATAGTCGAATGCCGCGAATATTGACATTATTCGATATTCGAGATTTTCGAATATTAACGTCAGTATAGCGAACATTCGAATACCTCGAATATCGCGCTATATGTTGACCTCAATTTTTGACTATGTTTTTCTTTATCATTTGTACATAAACCTAAAGCTATTACAATACTTTGAAGTTATTAATAACACAGATATTTTGTTTCAAAACCATAAAGACGTACCATATTTCAAATTTGTTTTTCGCCAACATTAGCCCGTGCGTTTCACCTTAAATTTAAAGTTTTCATCTTTTTCTTTTTTGTTTGTACTTTTTGTTTTAATTTTATTTTATCTTAACAATTTCATTCAAATAATGAAAAGGACATAATTAAATAATTATTAACAATAAATATATTAACTTTTAGTATTCGAATATTCGAGTACCTGGAATATTCGAGATCTGATTAATATTCGTATTCGATATTCGAATTCGAGAAATTTGATATTCGCCCATCTCTAATAAAAACCTACTAAAGTAAAGCTTTTGTCTTATACGACATTATAATTTTATCTTAAAAACATCTTTGTTTAAAAAGATCATAACTTCTTTTACTACAAAATACGAGTACATACTCTAGAGCTCCGTTATAATACACTTGCTTTCTGACAGAATTACGATTGCTGCATTATTTATAGTTTAGTAGGTGAGCCATCCAAGCATAAACATGATTGCGTGACTAGGTGTATTTTAGAGTGTTGTCTGTACACACAAAGTGAGCTAGAATGTCTTTCACAGGTGCGATAAGGTACAATTCTAATCTGAGAGGAGCAATAACGTACATTATTTTCAGGAAGTTATTATCCTGTCAACTTGCTCTTCTCAGCATATCATATTATTATATAAAGAATTACTACACACAAAAATTATTACAGTATTTTTAGTCTAATATGGAACTAACTATAAAATTTGATTTAATTTATATACGAATCAAGGTCGACGCAAAGGATAAGGCGGCGGAAACATTTCAAGAGCGACTTTTTTTGTAAATTGAAAGTTAGTTATTGTAAGGATTAGAGATGGGCGAATATCATCCGCGAATAGTCGAATGCCGCGAATATTGACATTATTCGATATTCGAGATTTTCGAATATTAACGTCAGTATAGCGAACATTCGAATAACTCGAATATCGCGTTATATGTTGACCTCAATTTTTGACTATGTTTTTCTTTATCATTTGTACATAAACTTAAAGCTATTACAATACTTTGAAGTTATTAATAACAAAGATATTTTGTTTCAAAACCATGAAGACGTACCATATTTCAAATTTGTTTTTCGCTAACATCAGCCCGTAAGTTTCACCTTAAATTTTAAGTTTTCGTCTGTTTCTTTTCTTTTTTGTTTGTAGTTTTTCTTTTAATTTTATTATATCTTAATAATTTCATTCAAATAATGAAAAGGACATAATTAAATAATTATTAATAATAAATAAATAAACTTTTAGGAGTATTCGAATATTCGAGTACTTCGAATATTCGAGTTCTGATTAATATTCGTATTCGATATTCGGATTCGATATTCGGATTCGAGAAATTTTATATTCGCCCATCTCTAGTAAGGATATATGATTGAAATTCTAATATAAAGCTATTAATTTTATATTATGAAATATTAACTATTAGCAATATTTTACCTGAAGAATGACATCATTACACGTTTCAAATTACATGTCAAGAAATAATTTAATAAAAAAAAAACCTATATTATTATTTTTCTAAATTTGATGTAATAAATATTTGAAAAAGAGAATACATTTTCATAAAAAAATAGCCGTGGAAATGAGAGTTGCTACTCAAAAGTTTCCGAACTTTTGTAACTACTGTAGTGCACCGATATGCCACTAGGTTTCAGCACTAGTACATCTCTCAAACCCTTCCTTTCGTTTTCACAATATTTTGCGTACTTTTTCGTGTTAGTGTGGTGATATCTTCTATTGTCTCTGATGATATCTGTGTTACTGTTTGTTGTGTTCTGCCTTTGCATTAATTTTTTTTATGCTCACCAAATGCATCCATAGATATTTGATTTTAAATATATTGTCAAAATGTACTTTGTAATATACCATAATAATTCATTTTATTAGTTGGTTTTACTAATTGTTAATTATTATTCTAAACAATATTCTATTCATTTCGAGTATTTATCTCAATTTTTAAATTTCAACAATTAAAAATTTAATTCAATTATTGTTTAAATTACTTATTATCATTTACATATATAAATTTAGTTTTCTATGCATTTAAATTGGTACAAGTATTAATTTTGTTGTGTGTTCCGATGTTAATTAAACAAATCTGTGCATGCAAGTCCACTTACTATCAACAAGCAAACCCATTTATTCGAGTTGTCAGCGTTTACCAATACAGTCTTAATAATTTGTACTCGTAATTCAGTCATTTTGTAGTCAGTGACCAAGTTAAAATTCAAGTGAAAAGTCGTGCGTGGTTTAAATCTCGAGTGAAAAAGTTTTCGTGTGTAGTGTTGTGCCCAGAGAAGGTTCCGGATTGCAGTTGGCATTTGTTGATACCATGCTGAAGCCTTCTAAATGGTAGGTTCATTTTTTAAAGCATTTTAAAACTATTCTGTTGATTGTTTTCTCTATTATCATTATTCTCGTTTATTTTTATATGTACTAATATATTTTTTCAATTGTTGCAGGTTCCGGAGAACTTACAGGAGGCAAGGTGAGTAACAACATACATGTGCTTTCTTGTCTATCTCTTTTGCAGTAGTACTGTAGGAGTAATTCTATTTACTCATTATTATATATTTCATACTTCTTAAATGTGATTATTAACTTGAGTAAATATTTGCTATTTATTCAAAAATATTTATACAAATGACTAATTTAAATAAATGTTTAGATTGACACTAATTAACTCGTAACTGAAAACATTTATCAGCTATTCAATAATTTTTTTTGGGACTTTTAAATAAATAAATACAGGATAAAATCACAAATTTAGGCTAGTCTAGTTTTCACATGGAGTGTTTTGAATTCATAGGCGATTAAATTATATATACAGTTCCAGAAAATTTTCTATAATACATATAAGAATGAATTATTTATAAAGTAAGATGGCATATATTCCAGAAAAATTGGTAACGTTTTTTTAAATAATTCATACAGTGTTTGAATACTTTTTAAAATACATTTTAGATTTAGTTTTGCTAAAAAAAGTAAGGTCTTTTAAATAATACATAAAGGCCTTGATTAATCATTAAAATACTTGTAAGATTATATATTTCTAATTGGTAAAGTCTGCTACATAATTCATACAGTTTTTGAATATTTTTTAATCTGTAAGATTGTGGTTATTAAAAAAAATCATAAAGGCTTTAATTAAATTTTAAAGTACTTTTAAAATTTTATTGTAAGAATTAAATTAGTTAACACTTATAAATTGAGGCTTTAGTTCAAATCCTGGTATCCTCATAGTTTTTATGTTGTTTAAAGATTTTTATAATGAAAGATCTGCAATAATAATTTAATTCTATAATTACGCCTACATTACATTTAGATATTGCGGCACTTGCCGGGGTAGATTGCGAGGGGTATTTGATTTATTGATTTATTTGGAAATGAACGTAGTTTTCTAATCAGTTGTCAGCCAATTTTTATTTTTTTCTAAAAGTAATTAAATATAAACACAATAGTAATTGAACCCTTTATTTTTTATTGGTTTATTTATAATATTAACGTAGTTTATTGACAGATGTCACCCAAATTCATATCTGAACCCTTCTGTCTCTGAGGATGGCTTTGGCCTCTAGCGTGGTTTACACGTTGAGTAACCTTTGTCAAGCCCTCTTTGGCTTTAACTTTCTCATCTTTTGCAACCTACTCAAAAGATACCCCGGAAGATGCATTAGATTTTCACCATGTTAAATCAGACTAGAATTTTGACTTTGATACACAACATAAATTCTTTTTCAGGTGAACAACACACAATACACATATTTTGCGTAACGTTTTAGCTTTTGTTTCTCCGTTGTTGGGGGGCCGCCTGACGTGCGGCCTATTACAACATATTTTTGTATATTTGTATTATTTATGTATGTTTCGGGTGTAACCCGTCCTAGTAGGCGGAGCCCCCACTGTATATACTAATCTTTTTCCTAAAAGAATCTTCAGGTACATTTTACAATAATAAATCGCGTTATTAGTTAGACAAAGTATAGGCAGGAAGATTTAATAATTTTTCATAGCATTCTAGTGACTTTTTCACATTCTTTGGTTCGAGCGCAAAATATTTCAGGATATATTTTGAGAAACACTTCGGTATTTAATTTTTTTTTAATGGAAAAGGCAATATCTCATGATATGAAAATGCGATCAACGGCATTAAATTTCCCGTGTCCGAATTGACTTATAAGTAAACGTTCATGCAATTTTATTTTTTTAAATTATTTCCTAAAGGGTTTTGAGATATACGAGGGCAGTTTCAAAAATTTCCGGCCTGACTATGAAAGAAATGGCGTCGACTCACAAGTTAATTTAATTTTTCAATATAATTCTCCCTGACATCAATGCACTTATTACAACGTTTCAGTATCAATTCAATACTTCTAAAAAAATGTTCCTTTGGTTTGTTTTTAAAATGTGGCCAAATTGCAGTCTTCACCTTATCGTCGTCATAGAAATGCGCCCTCGAAGGTTCTTTTTCAAATTTCCAAACAGATAATAGTCACTGGGGGCCATCTTATTTTATACACGCTTTAAAGCAATTATTAGAGTGCCATTAGAAATAAAACAAATTAGATAACTTAATAATAGGTATTTATTTGTCTAGGTTATGTAGAAAAAAGAAAATGATAGTTGCTATAATTAATTTTATTATTAAATTAAATGCTCGAATAAATAAATTAGAGTAAGCTTACAATTCTTGTCCAATATGTCAAATAATGTCAGACACAACAAACAAATTATTGTTTTATTTCTCATGGCACTCTCATAATTGCTTTAAAGCGTGTATTTTCTTTTGCTTCTAACTCGGACATAGAAAACAATTGATCAACAAACTTATACGCTATAGATGCAGTTTTTCATTCTAAACATTTTTCTTCAGTACACTTTTGTTCTAAAATTAATAGGTAAAAAGATATTGCTAAATCAAAATTTTAACATTGAATTTCCTATGTTCGGAATAAAAGTAGACACCCGGTATATACCACATGCACACACCACACCCTACTGTAAATAAATGTTAAATAGGTTCAATTTGTTAAAATTTATCAATACCGGTATTAATACCGGTATCCCGATTCTCAAAACGAAAATACCGAGATACCGGTATTGAAATTTTTGACCGGTATTGCATTCCCTAGTATGTACCAAATGTTGAATATCGGAAAATGATTTTGACGTCGATGACCTCATTTCGAAAGCCCGGTTATAAAATTTAGTGGACCCAACGAAATTTTTGTTCCCTTAAATTTTAGTATCTATAAATTCAGTTGACGACTCTGTTTGAAGATCTAATATAAAGCTCGTATCAAACAAGAATATAAAAGTAGATACTAAAACAGCCTTTGTTTATTCGTATTAATAAAAACGTTATTTACGAATTTAATACCACAGGTTTTCAAAATCGGTATTGAAGGAAAATATTACATTTTATACGAATTATTTTACAATATTCTTTCTGACAAATTGAGTTATTCTTTGCATATCCGTCAGTACGGTGGTGTGTATAGCGTTATGGAATTCGAATCCGGAGATCCCGAGTTCAAATCAAGGGAAAAATTATATGATTCACCACACTGCGGCCCGATGAGTGCATACTATTGTAAATGGGATTAAGTTCCTGTTGTACAGCGTAACATAAATAAATAAGACAGAACAGAAATACATGTACATATCAACATCCTGTTGTGTGTGGTTTTACCAAGTAACGTTGACACACCATGTAAACCTGACGTAGTATGTTTCTCACCGGGTAACTTGATCCCAACATCGCTGTTTTGTTACGACACTTAAAGACCATTTGCCTGTTGCCCTTATCACATATTCTTACACCGACAATGACAGCCACAGGAAGTAGAGTTGCAAACACACAAAGATTTAGGTAACCTTGAGAATTTTTTACGGGGTTTTCTATTTTTTTATGATATATGTATGTTTTTTAGTATCCAACGACCTAGATAGAAAAATACTTCACTAGAAAAAGTATTTTGCTTTTATCTTCATAATGTATTAAGAAGGTTAAAGAAATTAGATTTGTTTTTAACTTTAAACTAACTTTAATAAATGTCAAATTTAATTAAATTTCAAATGTCAGTATTGAAATTTAATTTTTCTTTTTATAACTAAAAATTTTGTAACAAAAGGAACTTGATGCGATATAGAAAAAAGCATGAAAAATACGCTTTGAAATTTACAAAGCAAGAATCCAAAGGATTATAATATCTATAGTTAACAATAATTATGAAATGTACATATAATTTTATAGTATAATACCAGCAAAATGTTTGTCTAATGTTTTTATACGTATTTTTGTAAGATTAACTCGATGAAAAAGTAATTTGGACCCTCCTTGTTTTTTAATTATACAGCCTGAATGTTGTACTGCAGTATCTTTACAGTATTAAATTTTAGAATTTGTGACGTCATAGCTTTATATTTTACGATGCTAATATATGTTAGCATAGCTATTTTAATGTTCAATAACTTTATAAAATTATAAAACAAACGTAAAATTGTACCTTCAACATAAATTTTTTATAATCCGCTTTCTAGGTTTTTTTTAAATTACTGATAAGAGAAACAACAATTTTTTAGAGAAAAATGAACCAGCTCATTATTTAAAATTAATCTAATTAATAATTAAATTACAATTTAAGATTTTTTTACATAACTAAACATATTGAAATCTAGAAATGTGGTTATAACTTATAACCTGGATCATTGTGGTTATGAAATTTTAAAAAGTTGAAGCTATCGTCTCCCGCTTTTATAATTTTGAGGTTAAAGCTGTTACATTTTTCGGCTAATTTAAGAGAAACTAAATGTAAATTTGAAAAGAAATATCGATACGAAGTGATTATGTCAATTAAAACATGTTTTTTAATTATTTGAGAAAATGGAATATACTTTATGAAAAATACATACTATAAAAGTGTTTGGGATATATCCGAAGAATTAGGTAATTTAATTATCCTATCCCTTTTAAGGAATAATGTTTTTATAATGACATTTGCGTGTATTCATTTTCCGTGGAAAACTGTAAAGTCATATTCAGTTAATTAAATCAATTATAACAATGACAAAACCACATCGTCGACAATTTTGAAATTTCATATTTTAATGGCATTATCACAACAGGGAGCGGAAACGTCCGAACGAGTTTGTTCCCACACAGGATTTCATCTCTGCCGTTGTAACACATATGGAACAACCCCTATCGTAATATTTCTCCCGCTGTCAAACGCTTTGTCGGTTGGCGTCTCTCGTATCCGTTCTTCATCTCTCTCATTCAACCTAACTTTCAATAGCTCTGTCTATCTTCCTCGCTTTCATAGCGGCAACACTGCACAGCTGATCACGTGATGAGAGCTACTCTGTCTAGCTTGGCTCTCTTGATAAACTAGTCTGCTAACCTTCAGTATTTTTTTTTTAATTTTGTTTCTCGGCCACTACTGTCTGTAACTTTTTGTTTTTATTCTGAATGGTGGTTTCTACTTTAATTGAATGTAGAAGCAAAATAAAGAAAAGTGCCTAATGAAAATGTTTCTGTAGGTGTTCAATCGTTTTTTATTCTTGGAATTCTTTTTCATGAAATATGGATTTTGAAATTTTTATGCATGCATTATACCGCAGTTTTTAAAGTACTTTATCTTTTTTTATTGATTTTTAAACTGTAAATTATACAGTATATAGGGTGGTGACCGCGACACCGGAACATACGACTTTAATATGTAAAATAATTTTTTATAATTTCTTGCTTATCTTATTATTTTAGAGAAAATTCAAATTAATTATTATAGAATATAAAATGAAACAAAATTAAACAAATGATTCACGTTACAAGTACTGTAATAAATATTATAGTACTATTATCATGAAGTTGCTAGGTAATAAACTGTTTTTGACATTTAATTATTTGAATATGTCACTTTCAAGATCAGGGTATAACAATAATGTTAATTAAATAATGCGACACAATATGAAATAAAACGTTGTACGTCAAATGTTCGTTAATAATATTTTACGGTACTTATTTCGAAATTTGGCTAAACTTGACTTGGGGGCCAAACCTGAAGTTGGCTGCGAAACAAGCCGCTTCTGGCTTGAATTCAGGAGTACCAACTTAACGTCAAAAGCCGAGCAATTTGAAATGCGAAGTATATTTATCATAAAAATGCGTTCTGTACTAGGTTTGGCATGGTTAGGGGTGTTTTTTTTTAAGTTGGTACTCCTGAATTCAAGCCAGAAGCAGCTTGATCTGCAGCCAACTTCAGGTTTGGCCCTCAAGTCAAGTTTTACCCTTATTCTAAAACAGATTTACTGGAATAATAACGCAAATAACTATCGAAATTTATACATTATGCTGACACACAATACTGTTATGTGAATTTGGTTGCTGGTTTATAATTAGAAGTATGTTTTTTATATTAAAAATTACTTTTTATTATTGCCTTTAACAAGATTATGTGATTTAATGATTTTTACCAGTTTCAGGATATTAAACCTAAGTTTACATGCGCAAAAGTAGGCTGGTAAGTAAGAAATAACTGTGTTCTGTATGGTAATATTACCATACTGACTTGTCAAAACAGTGAAAAAAATGAAAATAAAACACACTGATAATATAATACTATTAATACAAACGGAATTCAAAACAATAATAATACAAAGATTACTTCTCCTGCTTATCATAATATAAACTAATTGTAGTCTTTCAAATTAGAGATGAGTACGTTATGACGTTAAAATATATTTTTGTATTTTTATATATGATACAAAACAATTGTAACCATGGCGTTAAATAAAAACATACAGACCACAGACTTACTTGATCACTTTGTAAAAGATGACAATGACGTTATTAATAGAGGAATTTCAAAAAATAATATTTATTAATAACATGTTTATATTGAACAAACCACGGATGTTATGAGTCATAACAGGATTTAGATATCTTAAAATCCGAGCTCTAGGAGCTCGGATTTCAAATTGACTTCTGCGGCTGTAATGTCAAAATACGACCTTCAAAAATGTTAGCGGTGGGAGGGTCACAGGGATCATTATAATGTGGTAAAAATTATTTGTTGTCTGTGAAAAGCGACGACAGGTTCTGAAATCCACAGGCTGATTTGATACTACTACTAATAAAGAATTTGTACGAATATATTATATATAAATAGGCGCAGTGGCCGAGCGTGTTAAGGCACATCTCTTAACATACTGTGACGTCACCCGAGCCAAGGTTCGTCAGTTCGAATCCGCCTGTCGACAATGTGTGATTTGTCGTAAAATATAAAATACAGCTAACATGTATTTATCACACTCGGGCGCTATAAGCTAGTCACTTGTACGCCTTAAATAATGTAGCATTTGACTACGAAAACCGGCAGTACGGCAGTGTAAAAACTGCGGCTCGGTGTGTCCGGTAGGCCCAGGCCCGATTTGGGCTGTAGCGCCACAGATGATGTATGATGATATTATATATAAATTGCTTTAATTGTTGTACTGCTAGAAATAAAGAAAATTTACGTCCTTTTATAATTAAATTTAAAGTTAGCACTAATACTGTATTCAGTAATAGAATCAAGTTTTTTATTTATAAGAATACGAACTATAATTGTAATACAGTTCAAATCAACAGAACTATTTTAATCAAATCAGCATTGTATTCAACTGATATTTCGTTTTCACTAATTATTAAGTACTTTTTCTATTTATTACATTCTTCTTACATTGACTCTGCTGTTTATGTTTGTACAATAAGGTTTTTAAAAATATATATTATACATTCAAAATGGTTCAGCTTTAAACACAGTCTAAATGAAATATTCTAATTGAACACAAATAATAATTATTAAAGATATTTTTAGAAATCTTAATTATAAAATTAAATAATTATTTTTGTTATTGAGTATCGTAAGTATTTATTCGAAACATCATAAAGTTTAATACATAATGTCCAACTATACCAGCTGAATCTACTTGAAAATAATGCTTCCAATGCATAGATTACAGCATCTAAAACACTTTGATGTATTCTTTGTTTAACAACCAAACAAAGATGCATATGTTTATAGCTTACATTATATTTAAAAAATATAGATATTAATGAATGACACAACGTAAACTCAGTTTTATGTAACTTATACCATTTACAGATCAACGACAGGTATTTTCTAAAAGAAACTAAATTAACGCATGCTTTTGCAGTGTTACCAATGATATGATAATTCATGACACTTTAAATCGCTTTATTTCAGGTTTATATTGATTACAGGTAAACTGTTATCAGGTTGTAGACTTGTACATTTATTGTATTAATTATGTTTACTTGTTACGATCACTGATAATTTTAAAACATCTAAAGATTATCTTTTATAAGTAAATACTTAATGAATTAAATTACAAAGATTATTTTTTGACGTTTATCTAACACAATGTAATGTTTTATTTATTGTCAGGTGTTTGCGTTTCAATCAATCTTGTCATTATTATAGTGAGAATAAGCGCTTGTGATTATACCCGCCGGAATATTGTCAAACAATTTTAAATTATCAACACAAAGAAAATCAGTGAAAAAGGTTGATTTAGTTTTGTTTCAGACATGGTATTAATTAACAAAATTGTTGGAACTACTTAAAAAATACTATAAAAAATAATCAAACAATATGGAACCAATTTACCTGCTTATGAAATAATCACGTAGATGTATGTCATCTGTCAGTTTTACATCTGTAGTATAATTTGACTACTTTTGAAAACTTGTTGTTAGGCAATAGTCACGAAAGCCTATTTGATTCGATTGGCTATTGATAAATGTCTACAAGAAAGGATCTGGAGAATTATTTTTTAATTTATCAAACTCTCGAGTTATATTTATTATTTTTTTACTTGTCCTCCTCAATCTAACCAGGTTTATATTTTTTTGATTGCGTTTTCAAGCGACTTTTAGCATGCCAAATTGGACATGTCGGTAAAACAGTGTGTGCATCAAACTTATCAACTGATCTTTAAATTTAATATCGAATAAAAAGTTTCGGCACATTTTTCTGGAGTCGCTCTGTGTACAAAAAATCATACTTTGTAAATCTATATTATAAAGAAATTTTATGATTAATCTATAAGTTTATAGATTCGTGTAGGCGCGATGGCCGAGCGTGTTAAGGAACATCTCTTAGCATACTGTGACGTCACCCGAACCAAGGTTCGTCGGTTCGAATCCGCCTGCCGACAATGTGTGATTTGTCGTAAAATATAAAAATACAGTTTCATGTATTTATCACACTCGGGCGCTATAAGCTAGTCACTTATACGCCTTAAATAATCTGACTAAAGAAACCGGCAGTACGGCAGTGTAAAAACTGCGGCTCGGTGTGCCCGGCCCCTATGTTCCGACATTGGAATTATGGGACTCATTATTATATATAGATTCGTAAGTCTATAACTAATGAACAAAATTTCATTAATATTTGTAATAAGTAGGCAATATTTCATAAAATCATTGCGTTGCGCTTTTGTTCCTCATTTATATGTATAAAGACATTCTAACATTAGTTTATTCATTCGCGTAGAGAATGGTACGTTGAAAAATAAATCAAGTATCTAAACATACATAAAATTGTATTTGATTAGTTTTGTTACGGTTTAGTTTTATAAAGTATTAATCTAATACCGAATTTGTTTACTTTAATTATACTCATTCCAAAATTCCGATGCATTTACTCATTTTTTATCACATGTAATGAAACTGAGTTAATTTTTACAAGCAAACTTATTGCACTTTGCTGTATTCTGTTGAATTTGTTGCATAGTTTTTCTTTTTTCAAATATGGATTTGCTACAAATCGCAGGTAAGCCTTTCTAGTATAGTTATAAAGATTAAAGTACTCTCGCAAGGATCCAAGTTAACGTAAATACAGTTGCTTATTTGATGACATATCTAGTCATTTCAATTTTCATTATCTTTAACCAATACAATTAATTCGTCCTTTCATTATTATGGGGTAGGGGGCTCAGTGGTATCGAGTCGGCCTGTGTATCTTGAGAACTCTGGTTCGATCCTACAGCCGACAACAATTTTCACCAATTTAAATCCACCCCTGTGGCCTCCCCACCACTAACACCCAGTAATGGGTAAAAGACATGAAGATATATTTATTTTATCAAAATATTAATTAAAAACTAAAGTGTAATTTTATATCATTTTAAGCATTGCGTACATTATGCTGTTTCATTTTAAACTAAAAAAGGAAACATTTTATCGCTTAAAAAAACTATTTATCTTGTTTAATAATAACTGATACATTTTTACAAAAATAATGGTTTCATAAAATTGTACATCAATAAATTTACATATTTCATTCAATTTAAAATTAAAATAATATTTCCACTTTTAGGTGAAAGATTAAAAAATAAAATAATTAATAAATAATATACATATATATTTTAAGAATTTACTTCACCCTTTGATTATCACAATTCTTCATGGCGAGATATGGACAAAAGTCCTTTTTAGAGCTAAAAATGTAATATCCGTGCTTTAACGTCATTCTGAAATGAACTCTTAAAATATTTTGACTAAAATTTCTGTGAATTTCGATTTCAACAGTCGACAAACAATTTCCTCCACGGTCAAATTACCCCTGTGGCTCCTCCTCTCCTAACATCTTTGGGGCCCGTGATTTGACGGTTGATAACCGCACTTCACGTGAAGTAATATATCGCATACCGACATCTGCTACGGCAGAGTGACACACCCAGTAAAAGGTAAAAGGAGTGATGATATATTTATTTATTTAATTTAAATATTATTATTAAATTACAGAATTATTTGTGTATTTACTTAACTTTTTTTATTTATTATGTCGCAAAACAGAACATAAATCACTATTATAATACTTATAAGTAAAGCCCGGATTTTTATACAATTGCCTAGATTTAAATTTTAATATAATTCAGGCAATTTCGTTTTTCTATACATAGGTAATATGTTTACGTGTAATGGAAAGTTTTTTTTTCGTGCCTTAGAACTTATATTTTCTATAGTTTGGTTATTGTGCCTATTTTACCTTATACAGCCTATTTTGCCTATTTTTGTTGCCTATTCTAACTTTTATTGAGCAGACAAGGTTTATCATCTACTTCGTTGACTAATTCAGCACTCGACAAAGTGTTTCAACCTAACCTATAATATTTAAAGTACTTACTGTAATCAAGTTTTTGTGTGTGAATTTAAAATGCCGAAAGAAAAAACGTTTTTTAGTCAAAATTTTACGTGGCAATTCAATTGTGTCTTTGCCATTAATCAATGGAGCTGAGGTAACTTTAGACGATATGGCTAAATATAAGAACGCTCTTGTCACATTTTGTGATGTCGAACGAAATTTTCAATTTACAAGCAAGTTCTGACAGACCGAAGACAGTCCCTTTACGAAAATTTCATAGAGCAATTGCTCGTAATATTTTGTAAATTAAGTATACTACATAATTTGAATTTGCATAATAGTTAATAAAATGAGAACCTTATATTATTATTTTTCAGATTGCATTAATATTTGTTTAAAATGATTATTTTTTTCTAACGAACAGTAGATACGAGTACCAATATTAGAAAAAGGATTCGTTTATTTTTTTTTGAACAAATTTTTTACATTTAGGCTGCCTAAAATACCGCCTATTTTAGAGTAATTACCGGCTTATATGCCTGCTTATTTGGGTGTTTTTAAGAGCCTAAATATCCGGGCTTTACTTATAAGATATCGTGGCACCTATTTTTCGTTGAAGTCAACACAATTTGAACCCGCGAACTTTGCTTGTAGACATTTAAAATTATATTAAAATAAAACAATTAATTTGATTTACCTAATATTTATCTAAAGTACCTTATTCCACTTTTAAATTATTTCACATATAATTTTTTTCTTTATGTGTTAATGAATAATTATAATCTTCATCATCATCTTCGTCAAATATTCTAACTGCTGAAAGATTGGTATCTTTATCTTTGTTGTACAGAGTACAAATACAAAAGAATATATAAAAATTCAGTGCTAAAATAAAATAAAGATGAACTTATATCTGCAAATACATTTCAAATATATTTCACCGATTTACATACCTGTGACTAAACCACTACCAACAAAGTATTTCATGCTACTAGTCTCGTAAAATATTTGTGCAAAGCATGCGACCAGTGAGAAAAATTGAAGAAGTAGTTCAATGAAAGAAATAACTATCCATGGTTGATAAAATAAATATTGTTTCTGAAAAATATTGCTTCCTTGAACATATAAATGCATAAATATTTTTAATAAGTTTACTTTTATAAGGCCCCAGGTTAACGGAAGCACTGTTGCTGCTTTAATAACATATGCAACTATACCTATCTTGACTAACACTGAAACATATTTATGATCATGATTAGGGTATTCATTTGCTTCGGCCTGCGAAATATTAAACTCAATAATTAGTGCTGCAATAATCAACCATATCATCACCTAAAATTACTAGATTTATTAATTAAAAGCATTAATTTAATTATACACATTTATATACCATTTGTAGTCCAGCAAAAACTAAGCAACCTCTTCTAAAATCACAACAACCAAAAATTCTACTTTTCTCCATTTTGAATACGTCAATTCTACTTGTCAAAATTGTGTACTAGCACATGTTATTTGCAACTAGATTTGATAACATTACGAGGAACGAATTAATTTTATCAGATTGATAAGAAAATGAGACTTTAATTGAAGTTTATCTGAAATGTATATTTATACATGATATAAAATAAATAGAGATAAATATATATATACCTCTATATATGTACAGGGTGTTTCACAACCTAGAGCAAACGACGTGCTGATCATGAAACAAAAAGATTTTTTTTTAAATTCGAAAAATTAAGGGTTGTTAACCTAAAACATTTTTTGTAGGACTGCACTGGATTCGCTTTCCTATTGAACACAAACAATGAAGTAGGTATCAACTACGAAAGAATAATTACACAATTCAATTATTAGCAGATATTTATAATAGAATTTTATTTAATTAATAACTTTAACATAATCATCCACCCAGTGGCAGTGGCAACGAAAAATTTTAGACTGGGAAACATGGAAAATAGTTTTGCTATTTAAAAAAAATTCTTTTTGTTTCATGATCAACACGTCGTACAGAATATAACCTTTCATTTTTTGCTCTAAGTTGTGAAACACCCTGTATATATAGAAACCTGAACCTTTTTTATCAGTATCAGTAAGTCCGTTCGGTTATTTTTTATTTGGGTGCGACGTTTTACGCGAATTTATTAGCCTAATTTATGTGAACATGTAAAGAATGAAATTATTCAAATTAGAACAGAATCAGACACAGAATTTCGTAAATTATTTGAAAATATTAAACACCAAGCAGAAATATTCGATTTCGAATTAAAAATACCACGAACTAATAAGAGACAAATACACGAATTCTCCAGAAGATTATTATAGAGCATCAATATTCATACCGTTTTTAGATTCTTTTCTTATAGAAATAGATAATAGATTTTTGTCTCATAAAACTATATTAAGTGGATTTCAGTGTCTAATAAATGGTATAAATAATACTGAAGATTGTTTACTAAATTTAATAAATTTTTACTCGATGGATTTAAATGATAAAGATATTGTCAGAATATAAACTATGGCAAAGACATATATTGCATTTAGAAGAAAGACCAAAAAATGGAATAGAAGCAATAAATAAGTGTAACAAAACAATATTTCCAAATGTATATAAATTACTGAAGATATTTGTAACATTACCAGTAACAACTAGCACTGCAGAGCGAACAGTTTCCACGCTAAAAAGAATTAAAACTTATTTACGAAATTCAATGTCGGAAAATAAACTAAATGGTCTGGCAATGTTAAATATACATCGAGAAACTCCAATTACGGCTGACGAAGTACTGAGTTGTTTAACAAAAAACACCAGACGACTTAAATTTCAAATCTAACTTTGTTATTAACTAATTATTTGCTATTTATTTAAAACTACGAAAATGTTGATTTAAGAATTGTTTTTGTTTTTATATATATATAAGAGGTCTAAATTTTTTTTTTGTATTTTTTTTGCTAAAAATATAAATATATATGTAACCTAAACTAATTTTGAACCCCTCCCTTTCAAAATTCCTGGCTACGCCACTGAGTAGAGTGGTCTACATGATTATACAAAGCCATGAAATACAAAGAGAAAATCGGACAATTTATAAATGTAACTACTCGCCGTAAACCGCACTTCTTTATACATGTTAATTTATCAAAATCATGTCAAACATTGTCATATTTTATAAATCTAAAATAATTGTGCTCTTATCAATCTAATTTTCATAGTTCGAGACCTAATTTTGTTGTATTTTCAAAGTTATATTATAATGTATTATTGTTCGTAATTTCCTAATAGGATTTATAGTTTATTATTCTCGTTTCTTGTTAATTTTATAATATTAGTTATTAATATTTATTCTGTATTTTATAGTTTCGATATTATGGTTGACGGTTCTGAAGCCTCATGTATTTCAAAATAGAACAAAACAATAAAAGTATTTGTTCACAAATTTCTAAAATGTACCGAATGTACAAATTTATAGTTGAAAAGCATAAACAGTATGAAAAATGTTTTGTTTGAAGTAGGCTACTTTAAATTCATTATATGTTAGTAATCTTTACTTTCAAGAATCTGAATTATGTATTAGGACTACAAAATACCAACAAACTACTATCAAATGTATTAATATTCCACATTATAAAAACGGACTACTTGTATTCAAATAGTTTAAAAAATTTTTTTTATGAAATTATATTAATATCCCAAACAATTTCAAATTTATAAAATAGGATAATAATTGACATATATGAGCAGGGCCGGAATTAAACTTGATACGGCCCTAAGATATTTGAGATATGGGGCCCAGATATTCTACGTCAGTTCTTCAATATACAATCTATTTCTCCTTTATAAACTTAAACATTAAATATAATAATAAAGATTAAGAATTAAAAGTATTAGAAACTGGAAAGAAAAAGCAATAGACAGGAAGAAATGGAAAAATTTAGTAAAGAATATTTAAAATAGGAACGGAGTCTGATCCTCTCCACTGATCGGATCTAAAAAGCTTCACTTGAAGCGGCGCAACTCCACGAGGAGTGTCAAGCCACTATATATAATAAAGATTAAGAAACTTAAAACGCTGTTGTACTATTATGTAGAAACAAAAAATATATCTTATTATTGAATTTAATATTATTTAAAATTTCATTTTGAAATCTGCTTAAGTTTAGATATATTTTAAACTTAGAGTAAGAAACCTAAAGACATACTTTTTCCCAAAACTTGATTATTTAGGTAGATTAGAGGAAAATACATCTAAAACAAAACTTTAAATCTAAACTTGTATTTTCAGCATAATAGATAATTAACATAAAATTACCTAAATCCAAAACTAGATTCTAATTAATTATAACTTACTATAATAAAATAAGGGCATTGCGTATGTATTACTGCAAAGCCCAAAAACTAGTTTAAGCTTACCACCATTATTAACACGATCTTCGTTCCTGACACCAAACGCAGGCGAATATTACGGACACCGCTTTCGGGAGCGATTGCAAGGACGTCATCACGTTATTAAACGACGGCATTGCCTATCATCACGTTGTAACTCTAAATGGATGCCGGTAGAAAGCGCTGCAGACGTTGGAATTAGTGTCAGCAACCGGCGAATGAAAACCGAGCTGCTGGCGAGTAGCTAACATCCGTTGTGGGATGATTGGTGCACGGTATTATGCGGGTTTTCTCGCTTTTGTTAATATTGGATTTATTCACCGGGATCATTAAATTGCCTGAATAAAGACTGGACTTGTAATGGAGATTTGATATGGATTTTAAAAATAAATTTCTTTAATATTTTTATTCAATAGAGTTATAATACAAGGTTAACAACTTTTGCTTTCTAGGAAAAATTACCCTTTCTGTTCTAAATGAATTTGTATTTATATAATCTATATTGTGAGGATTCAATAAAGAAGATTGTTAAAACTTGTATCTAATTACAGTATTGTTTTGTAATTATATATTTCTAATTCATAAATTCATTTAACCCTTCGATGAAGGATGACCTGTGTGTGTCTTTTTTTTTAGTAGGACAATATAACGATTATTTTCAAATAATTTTACTTCAAAAATAATAGTATATAGATAGAAAAGTATTGTATTTCATAACAGCAATAAACAAATGAGTACGGGTATTCAATAAAATTTATTTGTTATTTATGAGTAAATGTTTACAATATTAATAAACGTTTGTAAATATTTTTATAGTTGATGTTCAAAATGCCCTCTTCTTCAAGCTCTGCATCTTCTGAAAAATGATGGCCTTACTATATCAAAAATGCTCGGCCTTCTTTGAATTTTTCCACATTTCGTTGTTGCAATTCTTTTAAATTTCTAAACTTTTAAGTAGAGATGGGCGAATATCAGCCGCGAATAGTCGAATGCCGCGAATATTGACATTATTCGATATTCGAGATTTTCGAATATTAACGTCAGTATAGCGAACATTCGAATACCTCGAATATCGCGCTATATATTGACCTCAATTTTTGACTATGTTTTTCTTTATCATTTGTACATAAACTTAAAGCTATTACAATACTTTGAAGTTATTAATAACAAAGATATTTTGTTTGAAAACGATGAAGACGTACCATATTTCATATTTGTTTTTCGCCAACATCAGCCCGTACGTTTCACCTTAAATTTGAAGTTTTCGTCTTTTTCTTTTCTTTTTTGTTTGTACTTTTTGTTTTAATTTTATTTTATCTTAACAATTTCATTCAAATAATGAAAAGGACATAATTAAATAATTATTAATAATAAATAAATTAACTTTTAGGAGTACCTCGAATATTCGAGATCTGATTAATATTCGTGATCTGATTAATATTCGTATTCGATAATCGAATTCGAGAAATTTAATATTCGCCCATCTCTGCTTTTAAGATAACCCCATACAAAAAAAATCCAATGGTGTCAAATCCGGGGATCTCTGAGGTTATGGAAGGAAACTTCTTCTTGCAATACATCTTCCAGGGAACCTGTGGTTTAAGTGTTCTTTAACACGAAGCATAAAATGTGGCGGGACTCCATCTTGAATAAATCACATATTTTTCTAAGAGCCCTTTTGTAGGAAATCGTGATATGCGGAACCATTTAACCTATTGGACAAAACAACTGGTCTCCTAGAATGCGGAGCCAGGTATTGAGACTAAAACGCACTTGATGGTGTGATTCGACAACGGCGTGAGGATTTTCGTCTGACCAAACATGATTATTCCATCTTTAGTAAAATCGGCCTCATCTGTAAAAAGAATATTCTCAACGAATTCTGGATAATCGGCATTCTGGTGTAAAACCCACAGGCAAAATTCCATTCTGGCTTGATAATCAGGACAATTATGGGCTTGTACCCGTTGAAAGTGGTACGGATATAAAAGCTGGGAATGCAGAGTTCTCCAAACAAGAGGACCACTGATACCCACTTCAGCGCATATCCTTCTAACGTTTGTTTCGGAATTTTCTTCAATAACATATACAATTCTTTCTTCAACTTCGGGTGTACTTACTGTCGTCGGCCGTCCACTATCGGCAGAACGTTTATGTAATAAACCAGTATCCCTCAGTCGTTGGAAACTTTTTGAAAAATGTCTAGATGAAGGCAATGCGCGATTTGGATAGACTTCTTCATATAGACGCTGCACTTAAAGTGCGTTTCCATTAGCTCGCCCATACATAAAATATATCGGCCATTTCAATATTGGAATAAAAAGACATATTTTATTACTTTTATAAAGTAAAACAATTTTATGATCCGTGAAAGTAGTATATTGTTTCAAAACGTCAGAATAAAATTAATTATTTGTTATTCAACATCAGTTATTTGGTTACAAAATCCATTATTATTTTTAATAAATATTACGTGTCGACCAGTGGCACTAGAAATGTACTCTTATATAACCATGTCCATAATTTAGCGAATTTTGATTGTGAATCTGCACATCGAAATGAATATACCTACCTTGAAATTTTTTTACCCTTTTTTTAACATCCTGTATATATATATATATATATATATATATATATATATATATATATATATATATATATATATATATATATCGAGTTGGCCTGTGGATCTTGAGAATATATATATATATATCGAGTTGGCCTGTGGATCTTGAGAACCCTAGTTCGATCCCCACAGCCGAGAAACAATTTTCACCAATTTAAATCTACCCTTGTGGCTTCCCCTCCACTACTATCTTTGGGGGTCGTGATTTGACGGCTGGCAACCGCTCTTCACGCGAAAAATATATCACATACCGAGATCTGCTTAAGCAGAGGGCCACGCCCAGTAATGGGTAAAAGGTGTGATGATATATTTATTTTATTTATTTATTTATAAACATAAACTCTACGAGGGGTAATTGCTTTCAATACCTTCCACTAGATCCACCACTGACATCTGCCCAACATCAACAGCAATACAGGAAATTGTGTATATCAAATTGACGTCACTGCAAAACCAATTAACGTCATTGGTGTGCATGTAGCTATCAAGTAGTCGAACATCAAGCGAGCTGATACAGATCAATAACGACAAACAGAAATTCGTTTAATTATGCTAATATACACAGTACGGTACCTCGATACCCGAATTTAATTGGCTCAACACTTGATTCAACCTCACCGAAGGTAAGATTACGACTCAGCTGTTACAAACATTTCGCATTTCGCAGTTTGCGTTTAAATGTTTAGTGAAGCGGAAAAATCGAATGACGCAATGCGTGCAATCAGAAATATAGGATTTTTATCCTGTAAATTATATACCTTTGTTTTGCTGAAATTTATATACCGAGGCTCAATTCTCAAAACTTTATGTATACTTATAATTAATAGTTCCGAATAATATTTAGATTGGCAAAATATATTATATTAATTTATATATACAGGGTGTTTCACAACTTAGAACAAAAAATTAAAGGGTATATTCTGTACGACGTGCTGATCAAGAAACAAACAGTTTTTTTTTTAAATTCGATAAATGAAGGGTCGTTAACCTAAAACATTTTTTGTAGTACTGCACTGGATTCGCTTTCCTATTAAACACAATGAAGTAGGTATCAACTACGAAAGAATAATTACACAATTCAATTATTAGCAATTATATATAATAGAATTTTATTTAATTAATAACTTTAACATAATCATCCACCCAGTGGCAGTGGCAACGATAAATTTTGGACTGGGAAACATAGAAAATAGTTTTGCGATTTAAAAAAAAATTCTTTTTGTTTCATGATCAGCACGTCGTACAGAATATACCCTTTAATTTTTTGCTCTAAGTTGTGAAACATCCTGTATAATTATGATGAGGTGATAGTCCAATGGAATCGGGTCTGCCTATGGATTTGAGAATATGAGTTTAATTTCCACAGCTGGCAAACTTTATTCCACATTAAAATTATAGATATATGGGGGGTGTGATTTAGTGGCTGGTAATCATACATCACCCATAACGGCAGAGTATCGCTCCCAGTATTGGGTAAAAACTTGATGATATATTTATTTATGATTCGATTTTCCCTAAGATAAAATTCTAACTGTAGAACGACTGGGTTTATATAGTTAGAGTTAAATAAGTTAGTATGATTTTTTTAAAGAAGCGAGTTATAATAAAACATACTGATAAACCGTTATAGATTTCAGTTTTTAATTTTATATTTTTTAATTGAAAATTATTTCTTGTGTATTGCTATGATGCGAAGTATATAAACAACGATCGAGGCATATATGTGGCCATTATGATTCATAACGTCCGCTTCGTTCATATTTTATGCCTTATTATAATTATTAATACAAATTATTTGTACATATTCTAGGAAAAAAATACGGTATTAGAAGATAATAACACCCATGGAACATAAATAAATATTTTTGCACTTGAGAATGATAAATATATATAAGCATACGTTCCAAAGTAATAACTAGAGATGGGCGAATATCATCCGCGAATAGTCGAATGCCGCGAATATTGACATTATTCGATATTCGAGATTTTCGAATATTAACGTCAGTATAGCGAACATTCGAATACCTCGAATATCGCGCTATATGTTGACCTCAATTTTTGACTATGTTTTTCTTTATCATTTGTACATAAACTTAAAGCTATTACAATACTTTGAAGTTATTAATAACAAAGATATTTTGTTTCAAAACCATGAAGACGTACTATATTTCAAATTTGTTTTTCTCCAACATCAGCCCATACGTTTCACCTTAAATTTGAAGTTTTCGTCTTTTTCTGTTTTGTTTGTACTTTTTATTTTTATTTTATTTTATCTTAACAATTTCATTCAAATAATGCAGAGGACATAATTAAATAATTATTAATAACAAATAAATTAACTTTTAGGAGTATTCGAATATTCGAGATCTGATTAATATTCGTATTCGATATTCAAATTCGAGAAATTTGATATTCGCCCATCTCTAGTAATAATCAGTGTTGTGTCAGAAAACGATTTTTATTATTTAGATAATAGATGACAGATAGCACATTGTAAATTATCTAAATAAAAATTATAGATATCTAACGGGTTATCTACACATAGATAAATTTTAGATAACAAATAAGATATTTGAAAAAAAAGTTTCACAGATTAACAAATTTAAAATTTCAAAATAATTGATTGATTATAATATCATCATATATCATATTACAATCACATTATAGACAAAAAAGTTACTAAGTTGTTTCGTTTGTAGGTTAGTGATAAAACAACTGTAATTTATAAACAAAGTACTACCTAATTTATATCATCCATTAAACGTATACGATCAAAACTTTCGTTACGAAAACAACAAAATCGTAAAAAAATATTAATCAATAAAAAAAACCCCGATTTAATTTCCAAATATTATATTGATCCCATTATGCTTTTATTAAAGAGACCAAGCCATTCGTAAAATACTTAATACATGAATAACAGAGAACAACGTACTTGCATTTCTAACAATGTTCTTAAATACGAAACCAGAAATAAAACACTTTTCAGCAAAGTATTACGATCTCTCTGACAATCAAACCCGCAATTTATATCGCATTCATCAGATCCTTGAAATGAATAATCCTAACGTCTACATAATTTGAATAAACAATGATTTTCCATATCGCTTCAGTGATCTTATTAAGCGACTACGAAAGATTTTATTTCTAAGTACACGGTCGACTGAGTATTTTATCGTATAATAAATAACTGAAAACCGGAAGTCAAGTCACTTGAAAGTCGAGCTTGTGTTTCTTCGTCTTTCGATTGAAGGAAATACCGGATAGGGCGAAAATAAGGCACGGATGACGCTTTCATAAAAGGTGGCTTGCTGTAAGAACAATATACCTCTCCACCAATCGATACGTAATCAGTCGTCGCGTATTTTTAGATCGCGTAGCGTGCGTGACGCGCAAGTACCAATACTAGCGTCCACCAAAAAGGGCAGTGGCAAATAAAAACTGATTTTTATAAAAGGAATCAGCCATATTTACTGATAGCAGTAAGATTTATGGCTTTTTGTCAAAAGGAACTAATCATTTAGAGATTGATATGCAATATAATTAGAAGAATTAGATAAATTGACATTTTAAAAATAGGTTTTTAATTTGGAAATAAAATTCAATAAATTTTTACAGAGATAATACAAGCTAAATACAGAATGGATAAGTAGACAGTTTTTTTTTTAATTTAAAAAGTACTTTAAAAATTTCAGATTTTGCAAAACCAGACACAAATTTTGACTAATTACCTATATTTTTAAAAATAATACGGGTCCACGCAGTAAACAAAAATTAAATTAAAAAAAAACTTCAAAATACTTCCATATTTAAACTCATTCTTGGCAGAATATATTGATAATAAATATTGATCCAATTTAGATTTAGAAACTACATGAAAAATCGCGTTAAACTATATAAAAAGTGAAAATATTCTATGTCCGGTTTAATCGGAAGTGACCCCGATTTTCTTATTGTAACTAGAACAGCCTATATATTTTTAAAAATTTGGATTCTACGCAATATTCTGAATTCCACAATGTATAAATAATAGTTATTTGTGTATTAAGTGCGTAAAGTGATGTTTTGTTACTCGAACACGATAATTGCAGCGCGAACCGAAGGCGAGAGCTGCAATAGTGTAAGAGGAACAAAGACACTTTACGCTCGTGATACACACATAATTATTAAAAAACGTATACGTACTGAAATTAAATTCGTTCTGTCAACTGTCAATATGACAAGTTTCTGTTTTGTCTGTATCCGTGGTAACTATTGAAATAAGCACGCATTTAATATCTTTTTCCAATGGCAACGCGCACATTTAACGTCTTTTTCGCGCGTTGCCATTGGAGACGCGCAAGAAAGATATTTTTCGATTGTTCCACAGAAAATATCAACTTTACGATGACAAATGAGAGCGTAATTGTCATCTTTTCATAGCAATCGTAGAAAAATGCATTTTTAATAGCTATTAACATACCTAGGAATGAATGTTATGAGTATCATTACAGCCGCAGATGTCAGTTTAAAATCCAAGCTCGTAGAGCTAAACTTTTAAGACATCTAAGATCTGTTACGACTCATAACATCCGAGGTTTGTTTAATAGTTTACCGGTTTCAGAATATAAACACGATAACGTCATTAATAAATATTATTTATTGAAATTCTTTTATGAATAACATGATTGTCATCATTTTAGAAGGTGATCAAGTAAGTCTGTGGTGTATATTACATAAAATTTGAGAATGCCAACGTAATTTTCTCATAAAATGTCAACTTTTTCCGTTCAAAGTTTTTTCTCTAAATATTAATCATTTTTAAAAATCTATATGGCTCCGGTATTCCCGGACATACTATATTTTTTTAATATTTAAATACCAATACAATACAAATATGTGTGGTACATCATTAAAAAAGACTATCTTTAGGGTTTTTCAGAGGCTAGCGTTATCCGACAGCTAATCTTATTATAATTAATAATCCGACATAAAAAGGTAATCTACATAGCATTCATAAAATCAAATACGCAAAACATGAACTTTTTGACTGTTACGAAGCCATAAAATCGTGTGTAATTTTGTTTCAATATCATGGCTATTCCTATAAAGTATCTGTTTTCAAAAATCTTTAAACTGGATTTTTTTCAGTTATGAAATATCAACAATTAAATCTGGTTGCTAACTTATATGTAGAATTTCATTTTCTACAAAATTTGTTTGTAATATTTTTATCTTAAATAATTTGCGAAATTTGAACATCCTATATATGTTAAGTTTAATTGCTATTTTTTTTAATTATTTGCCACGATAAAGTTGTCATTACGATAATGTCAAATTTTACTTTATCGACTGTAGCCTGTAATTTACTCAATACATCTCTGTAACCGAGAATGGAATGATATTGCATTGAGATAGTGATAGAAATAGTTATTTATATACCAGGAGCGGTAAGTGATGTTTTAAGGTGAAAGTATGATTTGGTATACGAGACAACCGACATTTACATATATACTTAAAACTGAGAATTCACTTAAGTCGATATATATATAAGCCGCTTCTGGTATACACAACATTTTAACTCTATTTTAATTTTAATTACACTATTAAATAGTTGAATAATATAATCTTGCTAAAAGGTTTTTCATTGAAAAAGACGACTTTCATGATGAATATGCAAAAGAATTAATTTTTGACATTTAAAATGTAATATGACAAATTAGTATACTTAGTTAATAAGGGCACATCTATAATTTTTTGAATATTAATAAATTGAGAATATTGAATGTAATTTATAATAAAATAAATAAAAACAGGAATAATAGAAATATACGAATAAAAAATATTGTACTAAATCTCATATGTGTATATATATATATGATTTTTTTCCTCTAATTTACTTTTCTTTCAGGATCATGTTAAAACTCAGTTTTGCGATTAGAGCGCCATCTATTCCGAATTAGAAAAAAAGATAAAACTAACTTTTTTTTCGCAGAATACGAATCTGCAATAAAAAATGGGGTTCCCATTTCAGGTTTCAAAGATGCCTCCCGCCCCACCCCCTGATGGTGGGAGTTGCGGTTTATGTTAAGTGTGCATAGATAGGGTTTTGCAAAATATGAAACACGTGTTTTTTTGTTTCTTGATTCGATGTGTATTTCTCGAGATATATCTGCGTCCCGGAACTTTTTTAACATCCTGTATATATATGCATATAGAGTAAAATTTATTACAAAAAATAATATTTTTATTACGAAAGGTGCCTGAGTTCTAGGACCATTCCCTAAATTCAGTTAAAATCGATCATAGAAAAAATAAAGTTACGGGTTTTTATTTTTAATAAAGCGGCACTTGTAACAATAAATGGATAAATAACTATTTTGTAATTACATGAATTTACCGATAACAATGCAAAACACATTCATTATGATGTAATTGTAATAAAAATAATTCAATACAAGCCCATTATGATTTATACCGATCCAAATCTGACTGTCGTTTTCATATTTCATTATTATTTTCGTTTTGTTACTATATTTTAAGTTAATAGCGTAAAAATAATTGTAATAAATATCCAACCATTAAATGCATTACAATAAAACTCGAAATTAAAAGTACTCGCTTCTATGATACTCATTTTTCTTATCTAGTCATATTTTGAGACAGTTACTTGTATTGTAAAAATACAATTACATATTGAACTAAAAGCATATAGCGTTACACAAGAAAATTCAATGTACCTTAAACAATCATCATCATCAGAGGCGCTACAGCCCGAGATCGAACCTGGACCTACCGGGCATACCGAGCCGCAGTTTTTACGCTGTCGTACTGCCGGTTTTCGTAGTCAAATGCTACATTATTTAAGGCGTATAAGTGACTAGCTTATATCGCCCGAGTGTGATAAATACATGTAACTGTATTTTTTTATATTTTACGACAAATCACACATTGTCGACAGGCGGATTCGAACTGACGAACCTTGGTTCGGATGACTTCACAGTATGTTAAGAGATGTGCCTTAACACGCTCGGCCACCGCGCCTGTCTTAAACAATTAGAGCTTAATATTGGTTCTTGAGTCAAATACAAATTAGAAAACTGTGATAGATATTTGCCTTATTAAAGTACTTACATTATATTGATGAGCTTTAACAAATGAAATTGTCTTTTAAATAAAGCAATAACAATTAAAGTTCCATTATATGAAGGATAATAATCGCTTTATATCTCCATTTTCTTCTAATCATAAACTGAGCTGAACATCCATGTTCATAGTCTAATAACGTGGCATTTAGCCGTACTTGCTCCCTGCCTCGTGGAGGAAGAGTAGGTCAAAAGAGCGAAGCTTTTTTAACGAGGAACGAAAATAGTTCCCCTGAGTACCAACCATGACGTCGATGGGTCTTCGAATGGACTTATAACCGAACATATAACCCCGTCAGCCTAGCGACTTGAATAAAAGAATGGTAGAAAATGGCAGGCAGGTACGTTCAACGTACAAGTAAATTAGGTGGAATATGGAACCCAAACTTGCGACTTGACTTTTTCGTATTTTTATTGATCGTCTGTTTTGCCGTTCTAACTTGCGGTGGATGTAATGAAATTGTCGGTTTTGCATTAGTTTAGTTTGGATGTGTCGAATTGTTATATTTGTTAACAGAAAACTGAAGTAAAAGCTTCTTGGAAACTGGCTAACGAGTTTGTTTTTATATGTACATGAAGTTTGGAAACAAAATGTTTGTTTGTCATTTTCTTCTCATACTCATTTTATCAAATATTATTGAAGATATGTTAGAATTTTTGAAAAATCATGAGCATTCGCCGGGATTTGTAGCTCAAGTGGTAGAGCAGTCACCTAGCGAGTGAAAGGTTCTGGGTTCAAATCCCGGCGAATGCTCATGATTTTTCAAAAATTCTAACATATTTACTAGACAGACAGAGATGTCGAATATATACTTCTTAAATTATTGAAGATGTTTCTGTAAATACGATAGTTCCATATACAATGTGGAACTGATGCAAATAAATGTAGATATGACAATTAAGGTAAAAGGCGGATCATAGGCGTATTTTCTACGCGTAAAAGTATCTACTCAAATTATGAAAAAAAATAATCTAATAAAATTGTCGAGAATTAAATGCTGTATTTAAATTATATATTTTTTCGCTTCTTCATATTCTTTGTTGCTTATATCAGGTTCCGGATTTTTGGCATTTGGACTATAATTCATAACTGGGTGATTAACAACATGTAATATTTTTTTGAGATATCTGCGGTTTCACCTTGCTCTTAATTTAATTATAGAGATGGGCGAATATCAAATTTCTCGAATTCGAATATCGAATACGAATATTAATCAGATCTCGAATATTCGAGATACTCAAATATTCGAATACTCCTAAAAGTTAATTTATTTATTATTAATAATTATTTAATTATGTCCTTTTCATTATTTGAATGAAATTGTTAAGATAAAATAAAATTAAAACAAAAAGTACAAACAAAAAAAGAAAAAGACGAAAAATTCAAATTTAAGGTGAAACGTATGGGCTGATGTTGGCGAAAAACAAATTTGAAATATAGTACGTCTTCATGCTTTTGAAACAAAATATCTTTGTTATTAATAACTTCAAAGTATTGTAATAGCTTTAAGTTTATGTACAAATGATAAAGAAAAACATAGTCAAAAATTGAGGTCAATATATGGCGCGATATTCGAGGTATTCGAATGTTCGCTATACTGACGTTAATATTCGAAAATCTCGAATATCGAATAATGTCAATATTCGCGGCATTCGACTATTCGCGGATGATATTCGCGCATCTCTATTTAATTATATTTTTTCTATATACTTTAAGTTCCATACCTAATTGAATTTTTTCATGAAAATCTTTCGAATTCATTGAAACAACAGCCATAACACAACCACTAATTTATTGACATCCGATGTTATCTCTCAATTTTCAGTGTGAATTTTATTTTCTATGCCACAAATATTACACTTAAATATAAAATACTTTTTAATAATTCTTTATATCGAAAAAGAAACACTCGAAACTACGATGTTTTATAGATTTTGGATCATTGAAAGAGTATTGTATATCCACGAATCTTCTACCGCAAATTTCATCGTCAATCATTTTACACGATTCTACTTCTTTTACGAAATCCTCCGACAAGAAAGACTGAAAAATAAAAGAATACAAATTATATAGTTATTGCTGCAAATGTTACCGATTGAGATTCTAAAAACTGTGGTACAGTGGTGAATCATACATGTAATATATACATGATGTTATTCCTTAATATTTATTTAAACAAAGCAATTTCTCATTTCTGTACTATAAATGATTTTAGTTATTTATATGAACTACCACACTGCACCTCGGTGAGTGCGGACCCTGTACTGTAATTGGGATTAAATTTCTGTTGTACAGAGTAACATAAATAAATAAATATTGATATTGAGTACAGTTCATTTATTTTAATTGTTGTTGTTTCTAATCTAATAAATATTTTAAGAATAGATAATAAATACAAAATAACGTGCAATTTCGTCTAAAACTTAAATATCTGTGAAATTCGTATCATCTGAGTTAGATATTTCGGAAGTCGAAAATAATACAATGAATATTTGAATACACAATAACAGCATTGTAAAACAAACTTACAACCCCTAATAAATAGACCCTCGACTAGCAGACCACGGTTCCAAGAACAGCAACACGGCAAGTGGCTGGGTTTAACGGGTGCATAAGATTTAGTGGCAAATACGAAAGTTGTATTCACTTTGGAGCGGCTTTAATTTAAGATATTTAGTATATAATTTGACATTTCATATCAATTTTCTTTTTTGAATAAAAGTTTAACTTAGATGATTTTCAAGATTGTAGGAAAGCAACCTTGGCAAAAGGATTCATAGATAATATATCTAAATGGATATAAAATAAAATAATAGCGGTGCTTCAATAGAACACTGGGTACTTCATATGTACCGGTAGCATGAGAATTACTCAGATTCAGTATTATATTTAATACTTCAACCTGCTGATTAAACTATTTATTGGGTCTGTTTTAAAATATTTTTAACATCTACACAAAAAGCATTGATTTATATTAATTAATATCATTTCGATTAAATCACTTTTTTTTCAATTTACTCAATTCACTTTTGACAGAAGCATGATCAATACTTGTCGCCATTTTGTATATTTACATGTACAATTTAATTGCGATTTAATGTAGAAATGAAGTCCGATCTCTAGTGCAAAATAAATTTATGTTGATTCTCTTAAAAAATTATTCCTAAAATATCTAGTCTAGAGTTTTCTTTTGAATAATAGAAAATTTCTGTGATAGTATGTTCAAAGATATTCCGTTATGGCTTTAACTTACTAAGCCTGTGTTGAACCGCACACAGTAAGAGATTCTACATGTTGGCGCTCAGGGTAGGATTGCAAAATATTTAAATTCGGAAATCTCTAATCTTTGTGCGGAGTACGTATTTCAGATTTACTTGAAATAATAATGAACTCGCAAAATTAAACCGGTATTATTACATATTAGGGAAAATAAGATAACAAAGGCATAATTACTGAGTAGGTATATAAATGAGTTTTCAAAAATTTAAAATCAGTAGTAATACTAACTTTCGTACTGAGGTCAACAATATACGTATTTAATATGTGGCGACCATTTGAAGAAGAAAATACTGATGTTTTACCAGTTGAAAATTATGATAAAATTAAACGGACATTTTTGCCGCAAGAAGCGAAAGAAATAGTTTCAAATGTGTATAATCATATAATAAAAAACAATTGTTAGAAGTTGTTCAAATTAAACCCCCTGTGAAACAGTAATTACATATGTATAGCAGTGTAATATTTTGTATTTATTGTTATGTATGACACTATTGTTTATTTGCATTATTTAACTAAATGACGAATTGTTATACAATGATACTTTCATGTAACATTTTTTTTTGCTTCATTATCAATAATAATATTTGTACAAAATTCTCTGTTTCATTATTATAATATATATAAAAATTAAATTAAATTGGGAAATACTGAATACATACCTGGCCTTGCACCCCTATAAATCAAGCTTAAATCCCTAACAATAGACCCGCTGAGAGGGCCATAACGGAGTATCTTTGAACATAGTATAGTATGACCTGTGATGTATGAAAGTGGCCATTGGCTGAACAAAATACTGTGGGATTTTCCATTTGTTCCAGCGATTCAACGATCCCTGGAACATAAACACAGTACGAAAAAATAATATTTCTGCGAACGGATAATTTCCGACCAGGACGACGTATTAAATCTTTGTTGAAACTGAAAAACAATTGTCCCTGTTCTCTTCCACTTGTACGCTACGCCACAAAAGCGTTTCGTGTAACAACGAAGAGGTTGCTTTTATTAAATATTTATGAGGAGTTTAATATTAAAATGTGCCGAGCTAAATTTTGTTTGATAATTTTTTTAAGATTTATTTTTTAGACTTTTTCTTACTTTTAATTTAATTACCATAATCATCTTATATTTCTAATATAAATTAGTTTGTTTTAAATTTCATTTTAAGATATTCTTGTTTCTTCTATGAAAATTGTGTCTAGTTTATCATCATTGCGAAATAAAATAATAAATTAAATCTACCCATAAGTATGATATGCAAAATCTTCTTTCTTATCTAAAGTATTAGTTTTCTAAGTATAACATACATATCACATATACAGGGTGTTTCACAACTTAGAGCAAAAAATTAAAGGGTATATTCTGTACAACGTGCTGTTCATGAAACAAAAAGAATTTTTTTTAAATCGAAAACCTATTTTCCATGTTTCCCAATCCAAAATTTTTCGTTGCCACTGCCAATGGGTGGATGATTATGTTAAAGTTATTAATTAAATAAAATTCTATTATAAATAACTGCTAATAATTGAATTGTGTAATTATTCTTTCGTAGTTGATACCTACTTCATTGTTTGTGTTTAATAGGAAAGCGAATCCAGTGCAGTACTACAAAAAATGTTTTAGGTTAACAACCCTTAATTTTTCGAATTTAAAAAAAATTCTTTTTGTTTCATGATCAGCACGTCGTACAGAATATACCCTTTAATTTTTTGCTCCAAGTTGTGAAACACTCTGTATAGCTTCGCATTTTGTAGCGGAATATTCAAAACTTCTTTTATATCTGACATTGACTAAACTGTCATTAAAACCTTTATTTTATTGAATGTTTATATTAAAATATTTATATAAAAGTTTGCCGAAAAATACGATATTTCCTTTATTAGTTTTTCCTTTTTTATCTTTTTACTATTAACACTTTTTGTATTCCATCGTTTTCGAATTCGAATGAACGTTTACGAATATTCATAAATATCGAAAGTCACTGTAACATAAATAAGTAAATGTTTGTTTTCTTTTTATAGTTAGAATAGAAAATACAAGCGAAATTTAAGTTTAAAATATAAAACTAACAAAAAAAAAATATAACAAAATTTGAATACAAAAAATATTGTAGTAATCATGTAATAAAAGATCTAATCAAATGTTCTACTAGGTCTATAGGTATATGATTGTAAGGTACTTCTAAAATTAAAGCTCAACAAAAAATAAGCATTTCACTTTTTAATTTCTACTATACTGGTTCAATCTTTTCTGCCAACGCTTTTATTACTGTTCCCTCGACACATTGACATTTTTCTTCTTTTGCCACGCCTCTTTTATTCTTGCGTAAAATGTCCTTTATTGATTATTTCTGCTTCGACCAACTTGATACAACCACCAAAGGCCCATTGTTTGCTTCCGTAAGCCCTTAAAATGTCAATAACTCTATAGCCTGTATTAACAAACATTTTGTAAATTAAAAAAGTAACACATGTTTTTAAATAATTTTCTTATTTATTTTTAGTTTTAGGCCTGGCCAGACTGAAATGCCTGCATTAATAAACATTTTGTAAATTAAAAAGTAACACATATTTTTAAATAATTTTCTTATTTATTTATTTATTTATTTATTTATTTATGTTACGCTGTACAACAGGAACTTAATCCCAATTACAGTACAGGGTCCGCACTCACCGAGCCGCCGTGTAGTAGTTCATATAATTTTTAGCTTGAGTAAGATTCGAACTCGGGATCTCCGGATTCGAATTCCATAACGCTATCCACACCACCGTACTGACGGACATTTATTTTCAGTTTTAGACCTGGGCAGGCTGAAAAGCCTGCATTAATAAACATTTTGTAAATTAAAAAAGTAACACATATCTTTAAATAATTTTCATATTTATTTTCAGTTTTAGACCTGGCCAGGCTGAAAAGCCTGCATTAATAAACATTTTGTAAATTAAAAAAGTAACACATATCTTTAAATAATTTTCATATTTATTTTCAGTTTTAGACCTGGCCAGGCTGAAAAGCCTGCATTAAAAAACATTTTGTAAATTAAAAAAGTAACACATATCTTTAAATAATTTTCATATTTATTTTCAGTTTTAGACCTGGCCAGGCTGAAAAGCCTGCATTAATAAACATTTTGTAAATTAAAAAAGTAACACATATCTTTAAATAATTTTCATATTTATTTTCAGTTTTAGACCTGGCCAGGCTGAAAAGCCTGCATTAATAAACATTTTGTAAATTAAAAAAGTAACACATATCTTTAAATAATTTTCATATTTATTTTCAGTTTTAGACCTGGCCAGGCTGAAAAGCCTGCATTAAAAAACATTTTGTAAATTAAAAAAGTAACACATATCTTTAAATAATTTTCATATTTATTTTCAGTTTTAGACCTGGCCAGGCTGAAAAGCCTGCATTAATAAACATTTTGTAAATTAAAAAGTAACACATATTTTAAAATAATTTTCTTATTAATTTTCAGTTTTAGACCTGGTCAGGCTGAAAAGGTTTTAAGTTGGCAAAAACATATTTGTTTCAATCATAGCTATATTAGTTTTGCTGAATTCTATATATATTAAATGCTTCTCACGTATCATATTTATTACTAGTCGAAACCATTACGTGACGTTTCAGCATACGTGTTTTACCTAACATCTTATAAGATGGCAATATCTATTCTAGGTCATGCCAATAACCAAAAATATATTAAGTTTTATTGGAAAATATTAACGGTAAAAATATGTAAGGAAAATGTTTCCTATAACACTACAAAACGTGAAGAAAATTCCGTCATATTTTAATAAATGACAGCGCCAACAATAAACAGACAAATTAGATGAAATGTAGTAATGTCATGTAAAATTTAATTTTAGAAGAATAAATGTTCATAATTAGGACAAATGTAATACTTATTTCTATGAAAATGGACGAGTCAAAATCAATGCACTAATACTATAATTTAAATATAAACTGTTGTGAGCTAAATCATATCTAGATTCTAGAGAGTACGAATTTATAAATGCAATGTTCAATGTAGTTGCAAACGTTAGTCATTATTTACATCTCTGTTTAATTTTTTTATATTCTTAGAAGCCGTTCTTTATTTCAGAATTTAGACTTTAATAAAATAGGTGACAGTGACGTTCACATATAATATTGAAAAGGTACAAATATTAAGGTATAGTTAAAATTATTTAATAAAAATTTAAAGTAAACACTTGGCTAAGTGTCACAAAATTCAGCCTCCAAGTTCCTTATGAGGGCATCGTCAGAGGCTGGCCAGCACAGTTAGTAACCTTAGACGCGTTTCACTCTTATTAGAGCTCATCAGTATGGTATAACTCACTTCTTCACCTAGAACAAAGTTCACGTGAAGAAGCTGGTGACGAAGAACTGTGTCAGCACGTCGTACAGAATATACCCTTTAATTTTTTGCTCTAAGTTGTGAAACACCTGTATATATATAAACCTTAACCTTTTTTATCAGTATCAGTAAGTCCGTTTGGTGAATGATTTAAATGTAGTTGAATAGGCAATATTTCATTCTTATTCTGATTGGCTGACAAATACGTTAAATTTAAAATATATTTATATAGCATAACAAAAATTGTGTATATATATATATATATATATATATATATATATATATATATATAATCCTGCATACGTGCGAATAAATGAAATATGTATTTTGAAGTATATTTGTTGAAAAAGTATCTCCTTTCAATTGTCAGAAGGAAAAATATGCATTTAAAATCACACAAGAAAAGTACATGTCTTTGAGAAACGGAAACACAATTCTGTCTCGTTTAACTTTTCTGATGTATTATGGGCCATAAGAAACTGGATCTTCTCACAACAAACTTTGAATACTAACAACGTTTCCCGGATCCTGGGTCTATGACAGATGAACAGCTTTCGTGGGATCAAGATGATATACAGTCTAAAAACTTTTTAATTTCTGTATTCTAATGTGCCTTGCATCCGGAATGTTTTTATTGTAATGGTTTGCAAGAAAATATTTTTATATTAATCACATATAAAAATAAAATTGCTACAGTTTATAATACTTTTTTTTTTATTTTTCGCATTTAATTTATTTATCTATAAATTAAATAACCACAGACAAATTCAGGGTTCCAAGCATAAATAAATATATAATATATCGATTAAATCAATAATAGAATAAAAATTGTTATTAGTTATATACAGAGCTCAGTCAAAGTCTTCAATATCCATTTATACCGGATGTAGAATTGAAATATGTAACATAGGAAATACATTGGTATTTTTTAAATATAGTGATTGTTGCTTCCCTAATTAAATTACACCAAAAGTGTGAATACGGTAAATGTTAAGTATTAAAAACTACGTCTAATGAGTATCTACTTGTTGCTCAATTGTTTTTATGCAAAAGTAACAAGCAAACGAAATTGGCGTAATACCATTTTATAATTTTTCGAAAATATTTCCATATTTATTCTATTATTTATTCTATTTAAAGGACGATATTTAGGGTCTAAAGATTGGTCTGATTATTAAGTTATAATACTGAAATTTAAACAGTTTTTGAAAGAGCAATAAAATAAAATAATTAATTTTTATTTGATTGTTCTTTCAACAATTGTTTAAATTTCAGTATTATTTTAATTTTTATTGTTCTTTCAACAATTTTCAGTTTTACATCTTTATTTACACTAAATTATATATATACAAAGAATTCAAAATTAAAAATAATATATCATTTTTATATAAAGCTTTACTCATACAGTATTTAATAATATTTTTGTTCTTCTTTACTAATTTTCGATTATTCATAACATAATTAAATAAAAAATCTCAAGGAAAGAAATTTTTATGTTATTTATTTTATTTTATATATGCTATTGTACGCAATATGAACTTAATCCTAATTGCAATACAGGATTCGAAATCACATGTTTAGCTTGAGTGGGATTATATAGTTATTTGCCACAACAAAGACACTATTCAAAAATTGTACGCCAGAGATTCCTTTAGATTTCACCAGTCGGAGAAATGCCGACTATATTCGTAAGGATATCTGAACAAATCCAAATCAATTCTTTTCTGAAAGTGCCACAGTAATTTGTCGACGTCTTAGGCAACACGGAGCTGTCTTTCGGGATATTAATCTTTCGATATTGGGAATTGCTTACACAACCAGTACAGACCCAACTTCTTCGTAAATCAAACATCTACTGAACCTACGATTTGTCACATCGTTAGTTTAATCAAATAAAATAATATCAAACTTTTAAATAAACAGCGATGAAGTCATCTTCACTTATTTTTGCCTTGATTTCCATGGGGTAGGTGGCTCAGTGGTATCGAGTCGGCCTGTGGATCTTGAGAACCCTGGTTCGATCCCCACAGCCGACAAACAATTTTCACCAATTTAAATCTACCCCTGTGGCTCCCCCACCACTAATATCTTTGGGGGGCGTGATTTGACGGCTGGTAACCGCATTTCACGCGAAAAAATATATCACTTACCGAGATCTGCTTAGGCAGAGTGCCACACCCAGTTTTCTACGGCTTACCGTTTTTGAGTTATGCGAGATACGTACGTACGTACAGACGGCTTGACGAAATTAGTCAAAATTGATTCAGGGATCAAGTCCTCTTCACCCATTTTTGCCTTGATTTCCATGGGGTAGGTGGCTCAGTGGTATCGAGTCGGCCTGTGGATCTTGAGAACCCTGGTTCGATCCCCACAGCGACAAACAATTTTCACCAATTTAAATCTACCCCTGTGGCTCCCCCACCATTAATATCTTTGGGGGCAGTGATTTGACGGCTGGTAACCGCATTTCACGCTAAAAAATATATCACTTACCGAGATCTGCTTAGGCAGAGTGTCACACCCAGTAATGGGTAAAAGGCGTGATGATATATTTATTTATTTTATTTTTTATTTATTTCCATGAATGTTGAAGTAGGATTCGCAAATTAACAATTTTTCAAAAAATTTGTACTCCGATACTGCCAAAGACCTTTCTTGTAGAACATCAATCAGATATTTAAGCAATTTAATTAAAACAATGCTGATCGAAAAAATTAAATTCAAATAGTGGAAAAGAAGGAAAAATGTTTTAAATAAAAAAGTACTTTCCAATGTACTCGTATCTAGTAGAGTATGTAAATATTTTTTTAAAATTTGGATTCATAAGAAAGTCATTACGAAATCCAGTTGCGTATCGAAAGAATGTTTATTAGGATACGCAACATGTTTGTTTTAGACGGTTAGTAGTAGCGGTTAACATACTGAACCTATCTAGTCGAGAACATCAAAATTTCAATATAACCTCAAAATCTGAACAATTACATAAATATCAATAATAGTTACCAACCAGAACATTTCATATATAAATCGCCCTAAATTGACATAAAAAGTCTTATAAAACTAGTTGTTTAATATAATATTTTCTGCTACACATATCCAAGATATAATATTTATTAATATTTTTTTAAAATGCATATTTTTTCTCATTTCATTGGCGTTGAGCTTGCTTTGTTATAAGTATTTAATAAAAATTTCCCGGACTTTCTTCTTTATTTGACTTGCCTAAGGAAAATGCATAAGTGGAAAAATTTTCATTTCAAGAATGTTAGTTTGACATTTAAAAAAAAGTATTTAATTGTTATTAGATCAAGATCCCTGTCCTTTTATTGGGCTCGTCCTGTAGGGCAGTGTAATAGTAATAAATAAATAAATAAATAAATAAATAAATAAATAAGATACATGTTTTAGAAATAATAATAATAATCTGTATGTTTCATATTAAATCCCAATTTCTTTAATATGTCCTTCACTTTCTTTCTTAAAGTTGATGCATCCAACTTGTATTTATTTTCTAGACAAATAGATAAAAACTGTCCCAATATAGCAGATTTATTTCTTTTCTATATTGCGGGAGTTTACCTTCTGCTTTATCCATATTTTCTAAAGATTCAATATCAAAACGCGAATAGTATATTCGTCACTCTGGTTCAGACCATGCAAATTGTTTGTCATCATGCTGAACATTTTATTGCTATAAGTTTAAGTTTAAAATGGCGCTATACATTGTTATAGGAAATTTTAAAATTTATATTTAATTTGACTTTCGTTAAGGAGAAGTTACCTGCGGTGTACATTCAAACTATTGACAGATTATTTGAAATAATATTTATTTTTAATACGTTATATAAAATTATAAATTTTAGAAATTGCTCGGCGAAAATTAATTAATTATATTATTATATTAATTATATAATAAGTAGTAATCATATTTTTGTATTTTGAATATGATTTGTGAAATATATAATATTTTTGTTAATAAATAAGTAAATGGTAATAAATATTTGATATTGTATACGCTTAGACACTGTGACAGAAAAATTCAGTTGATGCCATATTTCGAACACAGGTGACGTGGTGTAGCGGTTAGCATCTCTGCCCGGTATGCGGAAGGTCCCTGGTTCGAATCCAGGCGTCATCAGAATTTTTCTGTCATAATATAAATTAACTTTAGTCATAATTTATGTTTATTGATGACACAATTGTAATCGTCGAATGTGAACACTTAGTTATTTATCTTTCAGGACGATTTGACGTACTCTAACACACAAAAACAATTTCTGTTCCATAGTCGCCATTTTTAATACTGAGGTTGTAGTTACACATGGACATGTAAGGCGAAATTCCCAAACAGCATATTATCTAAATAGAAAGTTCATTTTGATGATAAACAACACAAATACTAATTATAACCCAAAAATAGCATCCCAACATTCCAGAGTCATTAACATCTAAGTAGTAGGCCCAAGGCACGGTCTAAACTAGAGTGACGCATATACTACAAATGTTACAGTTTAGATTTTTTATAGAAAAGTTGTTTTTTAAAATTATTTTTACTTTTTATGTTGATGTCGTTACGATTTTCTTACTCAATATACCATCGAGCATTGATTCATATCCGGAAATTTTTTTATCGTGCATTCCAGTCACATAATGTGCATTTATGTTCCATTCCTGTAAATTGATACTCAAATAAATTTTTCGGATAGATTCAATGCTTTAGGGAGATTATAAGTGAAAACTAATCTTTTCCAATATTTAAAACAGTTTATAAAAATTTTAAAATATTTTAAGGTAATGGAATAATGAATAAGAATCCATTTAAATATTGGTTTGTAAAATAATACAATTATCTTCTTATTATCAAATTATAATTTGATCAAAAGTTTTAGTTTTATATTTGGCATCGTCGGAACTTCTAACCGACTGTTTCGATTCTACCAAGACTCCAGGAAATCAATATGTTCCTAAAGTAAATTTTCAGATCGCATTTCATTGCCGTATTTTAAAATTAAACACGACGTTTTAACGATAATAAATATTTTTATGAAATTTGACATTAAATATTTTTGAGAATTCACCACACGTCACTGTCAACCAATAGGATCACGAATTTGTTTGAAAATGAACCAATGAAATGTACATTTCGTCGGAAATTCATCACTAGTGAAATTTCATCGGAAATACCACTGTTATTAATATCCTTGGTTACGAATAAAATAAATGATATTTTAAATATTTTCATAAACGTCAATTGAAAAATTTTTTTCAGTGTACATTTCATATTAAAAATTTTCATAACTGTAATAAGTAAATAAATACCTAACTATTCTTGTTAATTAACTCTTGTTTGGTAAATTCTCAAGCCGAATACAACTCGTAGTATGAAAATTGACAGATAATATTTTGACATAAATATACATTCGCACTCGTTATGTTTCCATTTCCATAACAACTCATAATTTATGTCAAAATATTTTCAGCAATTTTCATACTACTTGTTATATTATATATGAAAATATTGTTTGCTCGTAGATTGAGACTTAAAAAAAAATAGCAATTGACTACAAGAAAAAATTAAATGAAAAAATATTTTTATTTAAGTATAATTCATCAGTAGAAACAGACTCTTTTAACGATACAAAATCATCGAATACAGATATTAAATTTTCAGTTCTTATACTAGTTTATAGAAAATTTTCACAAAACTATGTATGGCTTTTTTCGTATCATATCTGACCTTTCAGTAAAACGAGCGTAAAGAACCACACCAAACTTTCCAAAGATCGGAGGAAATCCCTAGATGAAAGTGGGAAAGCAAGAAATGACAAAAAGAGAGAAACGTATCCCCCGCATTGATTAGCATAAGAATATTACGGGATTGAATTTCGTTCTATGAATGTATGTATGAATTGTGAAAAGCTAAACTCACAGAAGAAAATAATTCCTGGAATAGTTCATTTCATGTTGTTTAAAGTAGAGATGGGCGAATATCAAATTTCTCGAATTCGAATATCGAATACGAATATTAATCAGATCTCGAATATTCAAGGTACTCGAATATTCGAATAGTCCTAAAGGTTAATTTAATAATTATTTGATTATGTCCTTTTCATTATTTGAATGAAATTGTTAAGATAAAATGAAAAAGACGAAAACTTCAAATTTAAGGTGAAACGTACGAAAACAAATTTGAAATATGGTCTTCATGGTTTTGAAACAAAATATCTTTGTTATTAATAACTTCAAAGTATTGTAATAGCTTTAAGTTTATGTACAAATGATAAAGAAAAACAGTCAAAAATTGAGGTCAACATATAGCGCGATATTCGAGGTATTCGAATGTTCGCTATACTGACGTTAATATTCGAAAATCTCGAATATCGAATAATGTCAATATTCGCGGCATTCGACTATTCGCGGATGATATTCGCCCATCTCTAGTTTAAAGGGATGTAATATAATAATAATAATATTTATTTTGTTTTAAGGCACAAAGTCCTATACAAAAGAAATGGTAGATAAATAGGTTACATAATAATCTAAGTAATATAACTAATATAACAATAACAATGGTAATAAAGCTTTAAGTTACAAGTCCTATACAAAAGAAATAGTGAAAAGATGAGTTACCTAATGTTATAAATAGTATAAATCACATAGTAATAGCAGTGTTGCTAAATACATCAAATCTGCAATACAATAGTAATAATAATAAGTAATTAAATTGATAATGTTAATGATGATAATAATAATAGTAATAATAACACTAATAATAATAGTAATAGTTCAATTTTTACGTTCTTCACCAACAAAATAGTATAAAAATAGGTTGTGAAGTAATGTAAATAATGTAATAATAATGATCCTTAATAATTTAAATCTTTCTATAAGAATACCCAATGTTAATTTTATTTAATAAATATGTATAATACTTTCACTCATTCAGACAAAAACTTCTTAAAAGTAGACTTTTGGTAGTATAATAAAAAATATTATTTATTTTTTCTCAATCAAGTATTTCTAACAAAGTACCAATCTTTGGATATGGCATATTTTGGGGTATGTATTGACTCAAATATGCGTCTCTATAAGGTTTGTAGAGAGGGCAGTGAAAAAAGAAGTGTTCTATATTCTCCTCTGTGTTGAGGTTGCATATGGTGCAAATTTCGTTGGTTTCCCATTTATATCTAATATTGTTTAAAGGGATGTTATTTTAGTTAAGAAGCAATTTAAAATGTAAATACTATCTCCGCTGATTTCACGTATTATTGATTCTACATTACGTTTCGTTAGCTTTTAATTTCCTTTATTGGCCATCGTCTTAATTGTATTGTACAATGTTTATTATTCTACAATTTGAATGAATTCTGCAGATGGATGGCAAAATGTAAAAATAAAAAACTTATACGTTTGTATGATACATTTAGAATTGTAAACGTATAAATACTCGTACATATGTTTTATACCAAACAGATCATAGGCGATTAACATGGGATATTAATATGAATTTATTTTAGAAACCAGTGCGTCAAATAAAAGCAAAAATATTTAATCTGAAATAAATTGTTGAAGAAAGAATAACATATTATGTAGATAGGTGTAGTACACGCATATATCAATCAATTACTTTTTAATATAAATCAGGACGGCGAAGTAAAATTTGCTGAAATATTGAGTAACCATTGAAACTGTTTAGCGGGGTAAGGGAATGGGGGCGCTTAATAACTGTTTTGTTCTGCTCGTCATATCTATTATTTATTTTGTATTAAAAGGTCAAGTTTAAAAGGATATAAATTTTTTATTTCGACTGTTTTTAAATTATGAAATGATAGACTTTTTTGGAATTCAGTCAGTTTTTTTATTTTTTATTATTAAGTCGGCGTTTCGGCCAAGTCTTTAGCCTTCTTGAGGACTCTATGTTAAAATGTTAAAATTCTTGATACAGAAAAAAATTTAAAAAACGTTTATTTTTGGAAATACTATATATTCAAAATGATATAAACAATATTAACAATAGATCTGATATTGAAAAATTAAATGCTACGTATACTCATATTTTAGAATTTTTTAAATAATTATTTAAAAAAATTATTTCAAAATTAATTAATTAATTATTTTGATCAAGCTATTATATCCTTCAAAATTAAATTATTTATTTGTCTTCTTCATTTTTTTAAATATTGTTTTTTAATATTATTTACAATTAGAATTTTTTGACATTTAAAAAAATTATAAAAATATTTCTATCATTATTTATAATTTTCGGATGAATGTTATTTTTTAAATATTATTAATGTAAGTATTTTATATTTTATATTAATTATTTTTATTATTGTTAATTAATTTATAATAGAGTCCTGAAGAAGGCTAAGAGTTGGCCGAAACGTCGACTAATAAAAAATAAAAAAACTGACTGAATTCCAAAAAAGTCTATCATGTCAAGTTTAAAACTTATTTACATAGAAACAGAATAGAAATTATAATTGTTCAGTGATGCAGTGGTGGTGAATTCTAGTACTATTCGTTCATTCTAAAAATGAGGTGCCAATATTTTTCTGAATTTCAAATATAAAAACTTCATAATTCATTCAAAAAAAAATATAATTAACATATTTAATACCATATAATTAAAGGGTTTAGATAAAAGGACCATATATTTTTTAAAATAGTGTAGGTACTTAAATAATATTTTTAAGTTTCTGAAATGTGGAATTCTACACGCAGACATTTCCGAATAATGATCTCCGGCCCTGATAAAAATTTAGAGTACAAACATCTTAACATTCTAAAAACAATTTGTGGATATACTTGAATGTACCAGTGATGGTTCGTGTTCTAAAACATTTGTAAAGCAGTGTTTACAAAAAAAAAAAAAGATTTCAATAAATTATTAAGGAGAGAGAACAAAAAAATTAAATTAGTAATTATAATATGTGCTTAGTATTGTAAATAAAAGGTAATTATTTTAGAATTAGAACAATATTTAATAGCAAATGTTTGATTTATAGTCGGCTTGGAATATAAAATAATTAACAATCTCGTCAAGATTTAATGAAGTCGTGAGATTCCGATATGCCTACTGCTTTCAAGCAGCTTTGGCTCATTATATTTCTCAAATATGATGCGCCCGGTTGCAACACTTTAGATGAAATGTACGGTTTAATAAAACTTCGTTAAAAATTAAACAAAGTTTAAACAATTCATTTTTTGCGTATTTTAAATCCAAACATTTTAAAAATTCATTCTGTCAAATATTGTTATGTAATATTTTATTAAATCATATTTTCGAGAATATATATTTTTTGCACGTAAAATGCAACATGCAAAAAATTTCATTATTACATTAATTATTTTTGTTCGTATAACCATTTTATCCCACAAAAATGACAAATAAAATTGAAGAAATTGAGGAACTTTGATATACCTATATAAGGAAGTTATTCTTCAGATGATTAAAATATAATATTTTAAACCAAGTCATAAAACCAGTAACCGATACTTTAAACAAAATATCGCTGGTTCAACAGTAGTGAAAAGAACTGTGGACTGTTATTTCCACCAAACATTACACTGCTCGCGGGGACCAACTTGCAGATATCGGTATGGCGCAGTAAAGTTTCAGGACGAAACATCCTTAAGGATGGAACATTGTAATGCGTGCTGCGCGTTCAGCGCTGTCACATACGCAATACTGGAACGAGTACGATCCTATTCGCTCTGCGTCATGCTTCTACAGTGTTTCAGAAGCTCTGGAATATTGTAGAAGATCTTGTTTCAGTATATAATGGAGAGTTTCGGCCGGCAACAGACATTCTGTATTTGAAGTGTGAACATTGCAAGTCGGTTGCTAAATACTTTAATGTGAATATAAATACGTGTAGTAAATAAATATATGTCTTAGTAGTTGTACTACATTATTTTCGTTTTAAATAAATATTTTGTTAGTGTTTTCATTGCTCGTATTTTATTTAATAATAAACTTCACCGAACCCGAAATTGTAATAAAGTCTACTAAAATTAAATCTTTAAAATCTCTGAAGGTAAACATTTGTGGAGTTATAGTGGATTTAGGAAGATTCAATGTGCAATAAACACAATTGGGGTCAGATATTCCGCAAGTCCCCAATATACCTGAATTCTTACAGATGTTTATGTCTGATTTTAAAATAACGTCGATTAAAGTAATAGAGCTTGGTCTGGTGCTATCATTTATTAATTGGTACATTCCGTTTGTAATTATAATGTCGGACAAAAATTTAGATCGAAAGTCTGAGCATATTAACGTTTAAATCTCTAGCACAAAGTATACTATCAAATTGAGGGTTAAATTCAGCAAATACTGAGTCTAGCAGTTCAAGATCTTTATAAAAATCCATATGAGGATTATAGACTGCTCCTAAACACAATTTTTGTTTGTTTCACAAAACTTGTATTTAAAATAGAAAATGATATATTTTCGCAAATATAAAATGCGACTCTTCCAGCTCGTTTATGCGATCGTTCTAAACTGATTAATTTGTATCTATCTATATAAAATAATTCTGAGGGACAGTTACCACTAATCCAAGTTTCAGTGACGGCAACTACATCAAATTTATATTCATAAAGAAAATCTACAAAGTTCAAAAAACAAGAGTTTAGCGATCTGACGTTGATTTGACCAAATGTAATCAAATTATTTCCGAGTTCATTGACCTCAGAATTAAAATCAGCAAGCAAACGTGTTACGTGAAAACGTACTTCAACCGAAATACTCGAAATAATTTATCAATACATCAATTATATTATTTTTATTATCTTATTTCGTATAGAAATATAGAATACTTACAACATAATACTTAGCTATTTATAAACGGACTCAGTCCATTACAGTTTGTTCAGGATCTAATTTGTTAGCTGGTAAAGTAGTTTTAATAAATTCAAAAAGTTTTTCCAATTTATATTATAATGCTAAACCCAAAGGTAAGCATATTTTCTAATGCAAACGTTCAGGAAGCTGAACCCACCTTTAGAAGGTAAAACTTTGTACAAACCGCGTTCATATTTAGATAAAATATTAAAGTTCTCTGAGTCTCTTGTTAAGATGACACTTTACCACGTCTCTTAATTACGACGGTTTTTTGTCAAAGCCGGACAACAACTCAACCTTGTGATAATAAAGTCGCTTGTTAAATTCTAGGGCACGTAAAATTTATATAGGGGTCGAATTATTATAATTTCATATCCTTGTAAGAGTTAGGTGGAAGAATGACTTTCAGCTGAACTTCGCTCTTATCCCTACGTGATCATCAATTAAGACAAAAAATTATATAAATAAATAAATTTATTTTAATTTAGATTCTCATGTTGTATTATAAATATAGTCTTTACAGTTATTGCCGAATAGTTATTTGGAGAAAAATATATTTAAATTAAATAGAACTAAACTTTCGTATAAAATAATGAAGAAACTAACCATGTAGATACATCGCTTGTAAATCTTGCTCAATAAGAATAGCGTTAGCCAATTATATAAAAGAATAGTCATTTCAATCATATTATTAAAGCTGAACCTTCACTTAAAATGACATTTCTTTTCCCTGTCGTAACAAAAACAAAATAATGAAATAGTTACAACAAAACGATAATTTCTCAAAAGCATTTGCAAAGGACAGAACTCCACTCTAAATCTTAATAAAATTAGTGTTTATTCCGGAGGAGCTTGCAAACTATGTCTGCGAGCTATGGGTAACCTCCTTACATTGACATATTAGAGCGGTCGGCGACGGTTTATGAAAGCCAGTACTATGTCGTGCATCAATTTTTAATTGAAATTCCTCCCCGCGTAGGCAGTGTAGTCATAATAGGTATTTAGGTCAAAGTATGCCTTGCATTTCAAGGACATGTGGATGGTTCCCATTTTCTCATGTTGTATTTGACAAGATCCTTGTTTATTAGGATTTTACTCATTTTTATTCTGACAGAGAATATTTATACGATAGATGGAAAACAATGACATCATTGAATTAAAGACGTTCTTTACCTATTTTGTTTCTATTATTTACATTTTCAATATAGTTAGACGGTACCTATCTATCTCAAAACAACAATCAGAAAAATACTGAAAAATCCTGCATAGATTTATAAGCCGAATTTAGTATTCGTCTTTAGCTTAAAGAGCGTCGTTAGTGATAATGGACACATCTTGTATCAATTTCTTATTAATTTATCATTGTAAATGTATATTATTATTTCATTATTTTTGGACAAATTACTTTCGTTAGAGACCGGAGCTGAATTTGACTTGGTTTGTTAAGATTAATAATGACTCATCATTGGAATCTTGAAAAGAATAATAACTTCGATTAATTTTAACAAATTTTTCCAATTTAGAAGATTAATTTGAGGATATATAACAACAATCATCTTTGTCACTTAAATAAATCACAAATCCATTTCAAACTAAACTTTTCTGACAGTTAAAACGTCATACATTTGTTTGTCATTTTGTCTCACTTCCATAACTATCACTATAAAGTAGAAATTCTTAAAATATTAATGCGAATATATCGCTTACAAAACGTGCAAAATAAAATCTGAAAACTAATTTAGATCCATAATTTGAAGCATTTTTGTCTAAAATGAATTGGCCACTTTTGCGCAAGGAAAAACTGATTTCCCATGTTAAACGCCTATGGCCAGGTTTTCATGTTACACCCGGTATATATATATATAAATTAGATAATTCAGTATTGAATTATTAATAAAAAAAACTTTATTAATTTTTGAGGAATACAATACAACATGTATTTACTTAGGCGAGTGTAACAAGACTGAACTAAAAACTAACTTACAACAGATAACTGCAGCATGATGAACATGATGCTTGAATATGATACTATATGATAAGGAAATCTAACTGCGCATTTTATTATTATTGTTCTTATGAGAAATGCAATTACATAATTTATATATATATATATATATATATATATATAAACTAATATCTTTGGGGGCCGTGATTTGACGGCTAGTAACCGCACTTCACACGAAGAAATATATCACTTACCGAGATCTGCTTAGGCAGAGTGCCACACCCAGTAATGGGTAAAAGGCATGATGATATATTTATTTATTTATTTTACATAAATAATATACTATTGTTTCTCTGTTGACTGTAGTCATATCAAACCTATTTACCTATTATTAGAGCGAATATTGATGACGTAACGGTAAGTTACTATATTTTTAATAAATGATGTATGTATCTTCCATATCAAATTATAAAAGAGTGTTTCTTTATATAAAGTTCATATACATGAGTTAAATTATCACAATTCCTTATTTATTTTATCAGCAATTATTATTTTTTGACAAAAATAACCTGGGTTTCCCTACTATTAGAACGATGTCGTATAAATGTCAAATTTGAACAATTTCTAATTAATTGATATTGAACATAAAATTATATTACTGCAAAAAGGATTCTTTGAATTAAAATTATGAATTTCTTGTACATAATTAAGCTTATAGAAATAGCAATAACTTAAAATTTCACGAATATTAAGGGAAATTGAAACCAGGTATCGTAATGTAATATTCATTAATAATGGGAATGCAACATCGAAATTCCGAGGAATTAAAATCATTAAGAGAAACAATGCAAATGCTAATAAAGGAAGTGTAAATGTAGCCGTTATTGGCAATCAAACCAAGGTTGATAAAAAATATTGTTTCCGTTCCAGATATAGAAATGCTATTCTTTATTGTTACTTTATGGTTAGTTTTAATGAACCAGCCGATACAAACTATGGTGTACCTACTTCAGACACGTAACTTCGTTTATAAGTATTATATTTTTCAAGCAATATCGTATAATAGAAGTAAATGTTCGTTGGGTAGTTTAATTATATAGATAGACTTACTATTGCGGTAATAATTAGAGAATCAGTCACCAACAGGCTGTTGGTGTTTTGTGATGTGTAGTGTTATTATTCATTATAAAAAGTAAAACTAATTCGAATCATCAAAATTATTGTAAGTAACTTTTATTTTTTCCAGATTTATAGCCTTAACCAAAAATATGCTATTAAATGATTTCTCCTGAGAAATGACCTGTATCCTATGTTACATGTGAAATGAAATATGTAAAGTCGTACTACTTATACGCACATATTGTATTTTTGGGCGATTGCCTGTTCGAATGAATAAATAAATAAATAAATATATTTTTGATAAATTGTTGAAACTAATTATTCACCAAATTATTTATTTATTTTTGTATGCATTATAATTTGTTGTCCAATTACTTTTCCTGAATAAGTATTTTAGCTATAATGAATGTTACATTATATTACTTGGTTGTAATAAGTTGTTGAATTAAAATTTTAAATAGAAACTGGTAACTTTAGATTATTAAATGATTGTATAATAAAAATAAATGATAATTTACATACCCAGATTTATAAAGAATAGAATAAATTTACTTGCATTAACATACCTAGGAATGTTATGAGTATCATTACAGCCGCAGATGTCAGTATGAAATCCGAGCTCGTAAAGCGAGGATTTTAAGATATCTAAGGTCTGTTTGACTCATAATATCCGTGGTTTGTTCAATAGTTTATCGGTTTCAGAATATAAACACGTTAACGTCAATAATATATATTATTTTCTGAAATTGAAAGGTGATCAAGTGAGTCTGTGTGGTCTGTATGTTTTATTTAACACCCTGGTTACAATTGTTTTGTGTTATATTTATAAATAAACTTTTTATTTAAACGTCATAACGTTGTCATTTCTAATTTGAAACACTGTACAATTAATATATATATATATATATATATTATAATAAGCGGGAGAAGTAATGAATTTGAATTACTTTAAATTACATTAGTTTAAATAGGAATTTTATTTCAATAACTGTTCAAAATTACCCCCATTTACCTGTAAACAATAACCTAAACGATTATAAAATGAATTTATAGCATTATTTATTTGCTCTGGAGGAATCTCATGCGATGCAACACTAATTCTACGTTTTAATTGTTCTACACTCATTCTACCACCATTATAAAATTTACGTTTTAAATGACCCCAAAGAAAAAAATCGTTTGGCGCAAGATCTGGTGACCTTGCAGGCCACTCCACTTCTGCACCTCGTCCTATCCATCGTTATTACTCATTATTATTCTCTCTTGTAACAACTCTAAATAATTTTCCCTATTTATAAAAAACGCCCCACTATTTGATCCCCTATTAACCCGGTCTGATTTTGAAAGAGGACAGTTTTATTATTTTAACAACTATAGATGACAGCAATGTTATTTTCCCTAGGTTTACTTTTAAAATAAATGCTCTAATGCACTGCTGTCAAACTTTGTAACTGTAACTATGGTAATGACATATCCCTATATTTACTGATAGAAAAAAACTCCCGGTACATGTAATATACGAGTATGTTGAAAGTTACAGCTCATGTTTCGACGTTGATAAATAGTTTATTATTTTGTATATGCATTCCTATCCCCATTAAAAAAAATACCGGGCGCTAGTGGTATTACTATTTTTTAATATTTGGATCGAGGGGGCGATACACATATGAAGTTGTCCGCTGGAATTACATATTAAACGACAGTTCGCGAATTTAGCTAATAAAGGAGATGCTGCCTTCATTTCTTATAGATTTGTTGTTAGAGAAGTGGGCGTAAGTGAAGATTTACGAAACAGGTGTACAGGAACGAATAGATGGATGTTTGTTGCGTGATGATGGATTTTGGTTGTGAAAAAAGAAAGAGTTTGTATGGAGAAAGTGTTAATGTGGTCGAAACGAGTATCGTGTGTCAGGATGAGAATGTTGACGGGTTCATGCTACCCCATTTAATGGGATATAGCGTGATGTTATGTATGTATGTATGTAAGTACTTATCAATCAACGTTATTATCCAAAAACCTGATAGCGATTTAGATCCAGTGATAGGCTATAAACTCATTGAACGTACTGATAATTAGCAGTTATATCTCATTGTGTAAAGTAGCAAATAAATAGGTAAAAACGATTATTACACATCAGTTTTCTTAAATTATCGATTAAATTGAATGACCTGACAGCCTCCAGGATTTAGGAAATGGAGTAGTTGAAATAAATAAAGCATAATCTTGACCCAGATCTTTTGCGGTCTTTTATGAACGTGTTCACTGAATAAAATAGAATGGCTTGAAAGAAGAAGAATTCGTTACGTACCTGTGGTATTCTACATTCTTCTTGTTCGCAATTCAGGGGAGCACGACTCAATCTGATCAAATCAAACCTCGGAGAATTATTGTTCAAATGCCGTTTGAATTTAGAGTACTTTATATTTTCAGTAATATATCACCTAGTCCCCAAAAATTCTGGAAGAAATATATTATTTTTTCAATTATTATATACAAATAAAAATTAAGATTTTTAAATTCCCTTAATAATATTAAGATTTCATTATATTTATTTTACAGGTACTGGTGTATTTTATAACTATGATATATTAACTGGATAGATAGCTGAGTGGTATCGAATCGGCTTGTGGATTTGAGAATCCGGGTTCAATTCCCACAATCGACAATCAGTTTTCACTACATTGAAATTACTCCTATAGCTCTCCTACACTTTGAGGGGTCATGATTTTACGACTGGTAACCGTATTTTACGCTTATAAATATATCACTTACCGAGATCTGCTACGGTGATTATCACACCCAGTAATTTTTTTTTTATTTATATACCGGACCAACTACTAAGGTCATATGCCGATATGTCCTTTGTATGGCCGCCATCGGACGGGACTCGAACCCACGACCTTCTGGTCGTCAGTCAGGCCCTCGACCCGCCCGTTTGCCACGCGGGACATTTGTTTATTTATATACTAATTATTTAATTATTAATTAATTAATTAATTAAATTATTTATTTATTTCTTTTTTTATTTATTTAAAAATGTATTTATTTATTTATTTATTATATTGTGGATACATGCCACCCAACAAAACGTCCAATTAGATTGACTACATATTAAAAATGAGAATTTCAGTAGTAAAAACAAATAAGGTACCTTTTTGCTGTGTATTCATACTGAATTTCGTCGCTTTTATTGCAGAGGTGCGCATCTTATTCTTTTGAAAAGTTACTCCTTGATGTATTATTTGAAAGCACATCAGATTAATAATACACACAATAGAACAATGAATTATTTTTAATGGATTTGGAGTGTCAAAATAAAAATTATCTGATGAAATATTTGTCGAAAGATAAAACATTATCATAATTCATAAAACATAAATCCATATCAAACATTAAAGTTGTGTTTAGCTTTTATTTCTTGAATATTTTATCATAAATATTTGGTACACTAATAATGTAGACTTGTTATTTTTATTTTACCAGTCTTCACAAATATACAAAGCTGCAAGAAAAGTTATTATAAACATGTGGATATCCCATTCTATCTTTCGTAATGAAAATGTTTTCGGGAAGAGCAAAATCTAGTTAAAAAACTTTCACGACAGAAGTTTCATAATCTCTGTTTTGTCGAATCATATTTCGGAATAGAGGTGTATTGGTTTCCATTCCTCTACCAGTCGTTGAGAAATCTCTTGAGAACTGATGCTTACAAACAACCGCATGTAATATAAAATTAAACTCTTTTTCAAATGTAAAATTATTATCATTGTATTTTGGAGTTAATAAACGAATAAACAAGATTAACCATTCAAACAATATATTTTCATTTTGGCTAATACATCCAAATTGTGTATATATTAATAAAGCTGGAAATTATATACTCATAAAAAGAAGAATGTATGCACATTAAACCAGAACCAAGAGGCATGTTCACGAGCGCTGCTATCCGTTTTCACCATATTTTTATTACAAACATCTAATGTAACATAATCAGTTTTTATTCAGATAAAATTGTGAAGATAATCTTATATTTAATCAATTCAGTACTAACTTGCTAGTTTTACAACGAAAGAATCACATCAATCAATATACATAATTACCAATTCAATAAACTAGGTGATAACCATCTGAGAATTTAATAAACATAGGAACTTCTGTTAGACGAAGATAATAGACATGAAAACTAACAAGAATTTGGAATAGGATAGAAATGTAAGAGAGAAGATTATAGAGTGATAGCCATATGCTGATGTCGGACTTAAGGACAGTAAAAACTCAAATATCTTAGAAACCAATCACATTTTTAAAACTTTTCTTGCTTAGGTACCAAGTTTATGGGTCTAGTCTTCATAAAAACGAATAATTTTTCATTTTGTGACTTTGGTGAAAGACCTACTTTATGTGAAATGTCGCTTGGTTCTATTGTATGTACTCGTATACAATTTGATAAAATATACAGAAATCAGGAATCCATATCGCAATTTATTTGTTTCTGGTTCGGGTTTAGGTTCAAAAGACTTGTAAAATATATGAATTAAAAAATCTGCATATGTTCAGTTTTTTCGGGTTTCGGTTCATAATCACCGCACATGGTATGAGTACCAGCCGCAGCTATCAGGCGAATGGCACCAACCAGCTGAGGAGGACACTGTGGAGCCTGTGAATGAAGCAAGGCAGTTAAAACGTTCGTATTGTCTCGCGAAACTGTATCAGGACGCACGGAAGAGACTGCAAGCTACTTAGCCATAACTGAAGGAAAACCCATAATATTACCTAAATTAAAATTCAAACTACCAAAAAGTAAATTATCTAACTTATCAATTAATTTTAAATCATTGAACTTTAAAGATATTCCCCTAATTCCTGTTACTACAATGAATAACAATATAAGGCCTATTATACACCAAGCATTTGGACCATTATAATTACTGTGTATTAATTATTATCATAATTTATAGCTCTTGTAATTGGCAAAAATGCAAATACTTTAGAAATAATGCAACCACAAGAACTGAAATTCGGGACAACAACCTCTCAGGGGGAGCTTCCTTCTAAGGTGGGACGAGTTACATCATCGACACATACAGCGAGATGCACAGACGACATACCTCAACTGCTCCCAGGGCGCAACTTGACCCCTGGTGCTGACTTAGCTAATAAGTAAAACTGTAGAATTAGATATAGTTTTGTAGTCAGTTAGAATCTAGCTCCGTACTGAGGAACACCTCTAAATGTCAATAAAATTATTTTTCAAAACTCTCATCCGACTTATTGATTGATTATATATATATATATATATAAAAGATATTAATAAACAAAGAAAATATGGATCAGAGTTCTATAAATGCCACATTTGTATTATAAAACAAATACATGTGACCAGAAGAAAATTTGATGTTGAAGATACCGTTAGCAAAATAAATGTTCTAGATTTGGAATCAAATAATCCTAATGGCAGTTTAAAAACAATTGGATCAGAATTAGGAATTCATCACACCACCCCCTTGAAAATATTAAAAAGAAACATAAATGCAAGTCTTTTAAATTCTCTCAACATCAAGAAAAATTTGAACACGATCGAGTAAACCACTTGATATTTTGCGAAACGAAAATGAAAATGGTGAATGCGTACTGAAATTTTATCAAAAATATTTGCTTTTCTGATTTAGTGTTAATGTAGAACCAAATATTATTTTTTTTAAATTAGCATCAAGAAAATCAACATTTAGTTTTAAATAACCATTCTCAATATCATAAAAGTGTTAACGTTTGGGTTGGAATGTTAAGTTCTAATATTGTAGGACCATTTTTATTGATGGCGTACTGAATTCCGATAAATATTTATAATTACTTCAGACTGAGATTGGACCTGCTATTGATAATGTTGCAGGAAAAATATGATTTGGTTTCAGCAGGATAGTTGTCCTGCTCATTTTACAAATTAAATTAGAACATTATTAAATCAATCTTTCCCATACTACTGAATAGGACGTGGTGGTCTAGTAAATTGGACAGCGTAAATCCCGGATTTGTCCCCAAATAACTTTTTTATTGGGGGCATTTTTAAAATAATATCTACAAAACTAGACTTAAATAAATAAAAATAAATATATCATCACGTTTTTTACCCATCTCTAGGTGTGGCACTCTGCCTAAGCAAATCTCGGTAAGTGATATATTTTTCGAGTGAAGTGCGGTTACCAGCCGTCAAATCACGGCCTCCAAAGATATTAGTGGTGGAGGAGCAACAGGGGTAGATTTTTTAAATTGGTGAAAATTTTTTGTCGGCTGTGGGGATCGAACCAGGGTTCTCAAGATCCACAGGCCGACTCGATACCACTGAGCCACCTACCCCATTAAAACTAGACTTGAAATGCAAAATTATGGAAGAGTTCAAAAAAATTACAAGCCGACAATTAAAAAATATGCAACGAAATTTTATCACAGACTTGGATTTTGTTTGGCAAATAATAAAGATTTATTTGAGCACTTAATTTAAGATGTCTCTGAGTATTCAGTATTAAATTTAAAATACAATAAAAGCACTTAATGTTGTTGATAATAACAAAAAACAACGGTTCTTTTCAGGCCCAACACTTTTACAAAAAGATAATTTATTTTACTGCAATTTATCATACAAATTTCTGCCGTTATAAAGAATGCAAAAAATATTCTTATTGATTTGAATGTAGAATTTTATGTTCTACAATATTTATTTGAAGCTTTTTTTCTCTAAAGTAATAAGGAAAGCAGAAAATTATAAAAATATGATTTTACATCTTAAAGTTCTATGTTCCAGTGTTGCGGTTCACCGCCCTCTATATTTACATGTAAATTTAAATATATATTGGTTAAATCTCTTATTTTATAAATTTGGCTTTAGTTAAATACATCTAGTATCATTTGGAGTAGGTAATAATAATAACTGACATTGATGGCTTTTATAGGGATGAAGCTATAATATAGGATTAATTTGATATTGACATATAAACTAGTGATTTATGTACTTTCATGGAAGATGATACAAATTCAAGGGAAAAGAGAATCTGGAGTTTCGGAAAACAGAGAGGCCTCTAGCGAGAATTCGGACCTGAAGCGAGGTTCGTAGAAACACTATCCGACATTATGAGTAATGATTCAAATACATTGAACTGAGAAACATGAAAGGTAGACAGTAAATGATGTTACTTATTGATGTTCCCTCGCAAACTTTTGAACTTTGAAAGCATTAAGCATCGCAATGCTTCTGTATTATTTTTCAATTTAAAGAATTCAGAATAAAGTTTTATTTCGTGTAATAAATAAATTAATAATTAAATAGATCATGGTTGAGGCTAATTTTAAATAAACAATCTATGGTTACTATCTGTGCTGGCCAGCCTCTGACGATGTCCTCATAAGGTGACTTGGAGGCTGAATTTTGTGAAACTTAGCCAAGTGTTTATTTTATACTTTTTATTAAACCTAGTGTCACCAAGTGTTGGATGACAATTAATTTTGTCTTTGTTGTTATTTAAATTGCTATTGCGTAGCTTTTCTTTTTTTACGGTAGATGGCATGGCCTGTTCCACAGAACTTCTCATGTTATCTTACCTGTTTGTTAGAGATCTTATTCTCTGCTGGCACAGTTCTTTGTCATCACCTTCTTCACGTGAACTTTGTTCTAGGTGGAGAAGTGAGTTATACCATACTGATGAGCTCTAATAAGAGCGAAACGCGTCTATGGTTACTAACTGTGTTGGCCAGCCTCTGACGATGCCCTCATAAGGTGACTTGGAGGCTGAATTTTGTGAAACTTAGCCAAGTGTTTATTTTATACTTTTTATTAAACCTAGTTTCACCAAGTAATTTTGTCTTTGTTGTTAAAAACAATCTAGTTCATTTTTTTTGTGTAATATATACTATTTTGTGTTATGTGTATATATATATACGAGTACCTTGTCCGTGAAATATTTGTTTGGCATTTTCACAATATTATCTGGCTTGGCTATCCCCTCGACTGACATGCTAAATGCTCATTTCACGACCTTGGTATACAAATAACTACATATTATATATTGTATAAATAATTTTATTTTATAAGAAAAATCAATTTTTTTTATTGTATCTGTTAAAATCCAACCGTTACAAATTCGTCTAGTCTTACTATTCTAGCCGCCATCACAGCTAAAGCCACATTTACACTACCACCTCTCAGGTGAGCCCTATTTCATCTCGGTACACCCTTCGCTGTGTTCAATACACATCGCACACTGTCACTCGCAGCGCATGCGTAAATCGAGCGCCCACGCGCAGCTTTGCCCGCAGCTCAGTGACCGAGCGCCCGCCGTGTCGACTCCACTCAATGCACAAGTGACGCGCTGGTCCAGACTATAGTGATTGATATTTCACGGCGGAGGGTGCTTTTGATGGAGTTTGAGTGCTAGAGTTAGACACCGTTGTAGTTGTGATCGATTAGTGGTGGTTAGTGGTCGATAATTGCCCAGGAATAATTACGGATTAGCAAAGGTAAATATAAGCAGAAAAATTGGAGTATCTAATAAACTAAATTTATCTTGTATGGTTTATTTAATAAGTAATAAAACCATTTACTCTGCGGAATCATTTTGTTTTTAGCCTAATTACGTTTATATGTTTTGCAAATGTTACTTTATCATCTTTTGAAACAAAGGGACATGGTGTACTATCAATGATTCATAATTAATTTACTTTATGTTTCCTTAAATAACTGAATTCACCAAAATATTGATTTATAAAATGCCTTAACTAGTAGATTTTCATCAGCAACACATTTAAATTAAATAATAATATTAATTTAATTGTTTCATTACAAATAAAAATTACTTATTAAGAAAATCTCCAGTCTTGTTTTTAGTTTATTAGAATTTCTGAATCAATTCGTGTTCCTTTCTTTTGTAAGATGCGTGTGAGTGTGGTTTCTAAGAAAATGAAATATTCTTTCAAAATGGTCTGTTGTGATTTAGAAGACATTTTACAAACAAGTATTTCAATTTATAACTAAAACATAATTGCGTAGAAGTGATTTGGATTACGTTGTAAGCTCTAGCTCCTCGATAATATAATTGGTATCAGTTTCTTGTTAACCAGCATAACAAAGGAATAAAAATGTAAAAGTAATGCATTTTTAATATAGTTAATTATCTCTAGAATATAATTATATTTAGAATATATCCGCGGTTTAGTTAAATTGTGTAAGTATATCTACATAACTTTCAATAATAATTTATTCCATAGTTACTTATGAATAGAATAAAATTGTTTATATTTGAAGTGATACAAACATATCTAACAATAAATGAAATGAAATATTTCATATCTATCACATGAGTTTAATTATACTTGGTTGTTACTGTGGTCATATTATTGTAGTAGTGTTAGTGTAACCAATTTGAGAAATGGGAAAGAAGAAAAGAAACTACAATTTCACAAATAGTTCAATTAGATTGCTGATTGAAATCTTAGATTTTCAAATAATAATAGAGAACAAAATCATTGATATAGTGGATATTACGAACAAAAATAATGCATGAAAATTTATTTATATAATTTAAATTACAGATCGACAAAAAAATTAATCAAATATGATAGTGTGGCTACTATTGACACATAATAAAAATCTAGATAAATATTGGAATAACATCAGATTTGAATCACTTGGCGACCATAGCTTACTTGGTTTAGAACATGTGCCTGAAGTTCATACGTCTAATGTATTTAACGGTATGCAAATTTTTGTCTTTATAATTCCATTTAAAAGTATCATATTTACTTGTTTGCCAAAAGATAAATAATTTGCTGTAAAATCAAAACCACCAATTTTTTTATTAAACGAAAACAATCAAACTATTTTTAATTATTCCATATATTAAAATTATCCACTCTTGGTCTAATAATATACGAATCTTCAATAAAATGAACAATTTTTTCATAGTTCAAATATATATTCGAAATCGATATCTATAATAGACAAGTTCGGTTGTTCAGCTCTTTCTCAAGCATAAATTTGTTGTCGACAAATCGAATAAGTTTATTCTTTATATAGTAACACATTTAATTGTGGATCTTGTAAAAACACGCAATATTTAATTTAATATACGAATCCATTTTATTCTACGATTAAATAACTAACTAGAATTGCAAGTACCGGACCTAAGAGATGTAAAAATAATGTAATATATCAATTTAGTAGTTTTGCCTACATAAAATAAATAATAGAAATATAGAAAAGCTTTTCAAAATTGATATTTAATCTAGTATCCTATAGTTTCACAAATAAAGTTAATGAAGTTTTTTAAGTAATTTCTTACATCCAATTTGTAGTTTATATATCCAGAGTACCTACCTTTATTTTCTAAATTGAATACGAGTAGCAATCAATATTTATTAAGACATTAAGTTTCAAGGTAAACAAAGTTCCGCAAACATACTTTATTATTCATTTAGTAAAATTTAGTTACTTTCTTTATCAAAATTTCAAACGTTTTGTGAGTTTACCCAAAATGTAATATCTAAATTTTTAAACTTATAAAGAAAAAGAAAGGAAGCTTTACGCGTATGATCTGTTTTATTGTTCTTTAAAATTCATATCCATTTTTTTTCATATATTTTTAGTCAAATATTTCAAATTACCTATCCTTAAAATTATCCTTAAAATTAAAATTGTTTAAATAATTAATTTTATACTTATTATTATTATTATTTTATAAACTTATTTTCACAAATATTTACAACCAATGTTTCCAGAAATTTAAGGGGTAAGGCCACTCTAAAATTGTTTTAAAATGCATTTTTTTTATTTGCTTAAATTATAGTTTAAACCCTTAGGAATAAGGGACAATTAATTTAAATGCCGCGCGGAAGTATTTTAGAGGGAAAAAAGCATATATCTATTAGTACTAGTACTTTAAACGCGTTTTTCTCGAAATCATATTTTCAAAATCGGGCGAAAAGAAATCTGAAATACTAATTGATGGATCGTGCTGAATCTTTTTATTTCTTATTCTAGATATAAAATACTCAAAAACTACGGGGACTTTTTTTTAAGTGCTTCATTCGTTTTTTTATGGTCGTTTTTGTACAGAAATTTAGTCCCGAATAATGAACTTTTTTTTCAAACGTGCGCCAGTTTGTTAAAAATCAAAATTTTCAAAATCCAGCCCGTGGTTTTTTAGACTATACATCAGAGATTAAGAAAACATATCCCTTTTGATCCAGGTCTATTGCTGTTCCCGAAATGTTTTCGCCCGATTCGCCGAGAGGAGTCGCCATTTTTTATTATTTCTGACGACAATTTTGAATATTTTCTTTAAAAAAAATTTAAATAAAGTTTAAAGAGCACTAAATAAAGATCCAAAAACAGTTCTTAGGGCAGCACGTTTAGATTTTGTTAAAAAAATCTTGAAAATAACCCTTTTTCTTTCTTGTCTAGAGTGGCCTTACCCCTTAAACTACAAATAAGTAGAAATTTATTAAGTAATAACACAAGACCTTCTAATTTTATTGATAAATTTTTGTTTTGCATATTTTTCTTTGCTTAACAACAAACACGAAAGCAAACTGCGTGATAATACCGGAATCTGTAAGAAATCATTTTACTCCAGTGATTTTTTACAAATAGAAAACATGACTGCTTGAAAATAAAAATTTACCTAGAGAAAAACTAAGAGGTTGAGTACTATTTGGTAAAATAATCTCCCGAGAGATAAAGTAATATTGTGCCAAACTGTATAAAAAAAATTATCAAATTTACAGCACATTACAAGGGATTTTATCACTATTGAATTTTCAAATATATTTAATTATGTTTGGTTGAAAACAGGTCAAGAGAAATTATAAACTATAATTACAAAGGTCTTTTTTATGTTTCTGAATAAATATATGTTTGAAACCTTGTTACCTAATAATTTATAATAAAAACTGTTTAATACATACATACATACATAACATCACGCTATATATTAAATGGAGTAGCACGAACCCCTGAAACATTCACAGGACATGCACTAAAAGTTTCATAAAAAAAATTAGTTCACGCCAACATTCTCATCCTGACGACACACGATACTATTTAATAAAATCACGATACCGCAGGTATTTATGTAACAGCTTTTAGAGTCAAATTGTTAAGAAAGGTTGCATTTTCAAACAAAAATTTATCCGAAAAAAAAATGCTCGATTGTAATTCGGCGAGATAATTTAAAGATATTAAAATAAAATAATTATAATGACATAATTTTTTTATCGGGTTACTGAAAGGAAAGTTAATAAGGTTTTATTAGTTGCAAAAACTTATACTCTTATTTATACGTTGTCAAAGTGACAAAAAGTCTTGTTTATGACTCACTTTGTATTGAAGTAAAATTATTAGTATAAAACTGTAGTTGTTGGTTGAATTTTAAATATTTTGCATTATGATTGGTTGAAAACCAGTTAAGGGAAATTATCAGTAATAATTAGTGATGGGCGAATATCAAATTTCTCGAATTCGAATATCGAATGCGAATATTAATCAGATCTCGAATATTAAAAGTTTATTTATTTATTATTAATAATTATTTAATTATGTCCTTTTCATTATTTGAATGAAATTGTTAAGATAAAATGAAAAAGACGAAAACTTCAAATTTAAGGTGAAACGTACGAAAACAAATTTGAAATATGGTACGTCTTCATGGTTTTGAAACAAAATATCTTTGTTATTAATAACTTCAAAGTATTGTAATAGCTTTAAGTTTATGTACAAATGATAAAGAAAAACATAGTCAAAAATTGAGGTAAACATATAGCGCGATATTCGAGGTATTCGAATGTTCGCTATACTGACGTTAATATTCGAAAATCTCGAATATCGAATAATGTCAATATTCGCGGATGATATTCGCCCATCTCTAGTAATAATATAACAAGTGAGTGAGAATTATTTTCTAATTTATCGAATTCTTTGGTAATATTTAAGTAAATGATTTTTTCTCACAAATTTAATTCAAAGGAATTTTACTATATGTATCAACAATTTTATATAGGTAATTATTTGACAATTACCTATCTGCAATTTCTCAAATAAACAAAAGCAACAATGATTATTCTTGGGAAAAATTACAAGTGCTTTATTCTTACTATAATAATTATAAGGATTGGCTAAAACATACACACTTGATAACGAATAAACCATTTCATTGGTTTCATGAAAGGTTAAAAATAATTTGTATAAAAATATGCTTAGTGATTCGAGAAAATTAATCTTTGAAAATAAATAAGAAAAAGTTCATAATTTATTATAGAAGAAAAAAACTAAATAAATCTCTTACTTTTTAGTACAATAAATGATGAATTTATCGTGTTATAGTTGGATTGTGTACACGGTTTTATCTACTATCTGATTCAAAGGTATAGTCAGGCGAGCAGAAGTTGAATATATAACTCTTTTAAAAAATCACAAACAAAAATAAGTTGTGAATAATTTGTATATATTTATTTTATAAATCATGATATTTAATTTTAATTGACATAAAAATAACAACAATGAACTACCAATATTACAATATTAACCTTTTTATTTGCATATTTTCCTATCAGTCATCTTTAGCTATATCTAAAATAAATATAAATATATCATCACGCCTTTTACCCATTACTGGGTGTGGCACTCTGCCTAAGCAGAACTCGGTAAGTGATATATTTTGTCGCGTGAAATGGGGTTACCAGCCGTCAAATCACGGCCTTCAAAGATATTAGTGGAGAGGGAGCCACAGGGGTAGATTTAAATTGGTGAAAATTGTTTGTCGGCTGTGGGGATCGAACAAGGTTTCTCAAGATCCACAGGCCGACTCGATAGGTACCACTGAGCCACCTACCCCATTATAAAATAAACGTAAATAATCAAAATTAATTTATATTTTAATATCATCACAAGTCTTTTGTAGCGGTTTAAAATATTAAATGTATAAGGTATTTTTTCAGCCGTAGCAGATTTCGCTAGGAAAGAATGGGTACCAGGTGTCAATTCACAATCTGCAAAATGTCAGGTACAGGGAAGGAGCCACAGAGATTATTGTAAATATGATGAAAAACAGTTTTTTTATATATATGCGGAAATACTGGCTCATTTGTATTATAAATTTTTGTTAATCTTACATACATAATTTTTTTGTAAATCTTTACTTTTGATGTCATAAATAATCTAGTTTTATTTTGAAATGAAACAGACAGATTAGTTTTTATTATTCCTATTATTAGATTCATAGACAGTTCTCATACGTATTATAATTACTGCTGTAATATGTTTCATACTTTGGCACTTAACATTCATGATTAGAAACATAATGTTCCATCTGACAGCTCATATTTAAAAGCTAGAATAAAACCACATTAGTTTGTAGAGATAGTACGAGTATTATAAGCATTAAACTATTTATTGAAGCTATCATATGTGTTGTTCCGAGCTCCGAAGATTTTAATTAAATATTTATGAAGTGATGAGGCGTTATTTCAAAGTGTAAATATCTAGAAATATGTTGTTAACTTTAATTAGATCTTTGTATAATTAATAATGAAACAACTTTCTTGTTTAGCGTAACTAAAGTTCTATATCTATAACATCAAGAGTTCGCAAGAACAACATTTAGTACACGTTAAATATCTACTAAATATATTTCATACATCTTCGTAATCGTTACTAACTTCGAGTTGTTGTTTACTGACGTTTCCGTCTACATTAAGAGCAGCATTGCGATTTGAAATTTATATTTATGAATCCCTTTCATCTACATGTTTGATTAAATTTGCTAAAGCTAAACAGATTATGATTTAAACATTACGACATTAATCATAGTTTGCACGGAAACGCTAAATATGTTTCCACGTAGAATTTGTTTACTTCTAGTAGATACTTGTTTTATTTTCGTAGACATACGTTGAGATTCTTGATTTAGAATTTATCTTTAGTTTAAATTAATGTACACACAAATAGATATTGGTGTTTGTAAATATTTGCTTCAAATAACATTTCTTTCCTTAGTGATACACCGTACCAATTTACAAAGACTGCATTTAAGAACTGTAGATATATATAAATCGCGACTAAATTATTTAGTCCCTATCTAAATGGCTGACTTGTGTCTATTCGTGTACGTTTAATGATTTTTAAAATTTATAGTTCTTATTGTAATAAATAGCATATATTTATATTTTTATTAAAAGTTGATAGTTCATGTTTTACATAGTACAGTGAGATAAATAAATGATTGTTTTTAATACTCACCATAATTATTCGTCCAACTAGTAGTAAAGCTAAATTCATGTATTTTGCAAGACACCGAAGCAAGAACAAGAAATATTAAATATCTACTAACTATGTTTGCAATTAAAAGAGAAGTTATCCGTTCGGAATATATTTGACATAATCGTAATTTAGTTTCATACAAGTTCGTGTACTGACGTTTTCTTCTGCAATAAGAGCAGGTTTACATTAAGCCTTTTACCTATTTACTGAGTCTGGTACTCTGCAGTAGTAGATCTCGGTAAGTGACAATCACGGCCTCCAAAGATGTTAGTGGAGGAGGAGCTACAGAGGTAGATTTAATTTGGTGAAAATTGTTTGTCGGCTGTAGGAATCGAACCCGGTTCTCAAATCCACAGGCCGACTCGATATCACTGAGTCACCTATAAGATTATATTAATTATATTGTTATATTATAAAGAATAACAGATAAGATGGTCACAACCACGGTGTAGTTTAGAATGACGAGTTTTTATTCAGCTTCAGAGGATTATCACTATATGTCAGTTATTAAAGGATCAAATTTTAATGTGTTTCTATGAAAAATTATGGCAAATTATTACATGAAAGTAACATTCATGACGTTAGTTTTTGTCAAATAATCAATTATGTACGTAAGGTTTAATTAAAAATGAGTAACGAGAAAACACGATACAGAAATAATTATGTTAAAACTTGTATTACTCGTATTTATACAATAAGACACAATATATATAAAAATAAATTAATTTATGTTTTTGCATAAAATATATTTGACACGCTTGAGAGAAACATTAATATTATTGGACATGTAATTAAAAAATGTATTAAAAGTAATTTAACGAATTTCTATAACGACCTTAAGTCCATATATAACTACTAATCATATTTCACTTGGATAAAATATATTTAGAAATCAGGAGATCTTCTATACTCAGAAATGAGTAAAAGGGTATGAAATTATTTATTATTCTTCCGTTCTATGAACAAGATTTTAGTGAATAAGAGTAAAACATATCTTGCCGCTGAGCATATATGAAATATATATTTCGTGATGATATTATTTTGTCACTAATTACATAAAAATTTGTATATTTACTAACAGATAATTTAACTCTCATTTAAAAAATATATATTTTCTAAAATTGTCTCTTCATTTTTCTATTATTATTATACAAAAAGTATATCAAACTGAAGTAAGTGTCTGAGGAGTAATTCTCAATTTTTTTGAAATACAAAATCGATTGCTAAGTTTTACTTGATACTTTTAATGAGGATAATTATGTAATCTGTTACTCAGCTCTTTATTTTAATTTAAAATATTTGCTCTACTAATTTGTAATTTAATTATGTCAAAAAAAAATTACATTATAACCTAAATATGTAAATCTATACTTACACTATTTTTTATCACTGTTACCCTACATTTTCTCTGGCTACCCAAAAGTCAATATACTTTTAAAACACAATATTTGCCACAAAACTTGGAAGATATGCTATGGGCAGATTTATTGTTGAACAGAAAGTCAAAGTAATGGAGCTTTTGCAAATGGACGGTCAACTATCTAGACACAAAGTGCTTGTTGAAGACATTTTATCTGACAGCCGCTGACTCTTTTCTGTAAGGTTATTTAAAGGAGAAGGTTTACATCAATAAACCTCGAAGTCTAGAGCAGCTCAAGTATAACATTAGAACAGAAATCAGGCTTTAGAGCAATGCCAGTCATGGAAAACGTGTTAGAAAGACCCAGAATGTGTGAGGTCGAATAATAGGCATCTGCGAGATATTATCTCTAGTCCTGTATTAACCCGTTTAAAAATAAAATTTGTTAAAATAAGTTATTTCTTTTAGAATCACCTAGGAACTTCTGGGCGATTTGGTATTATTGCAGGCTATAATAACATCAATAAATAAGAATTACACTCATCTTATCAACTATTTCGTAATTTTTTATAGCGATTTACAATTTTTTTCTTCTAATTTAAAATAAAATATTCCTATATGAAATTATATTAAATAAAACAAATGTCACTTTCGTCTTACTTATTTGAAGAACGAATTTAATTTTCTAATTTTCACGTCTACATATGATTACTTTTAATTAATCATTTTTTAGTGTTGTAGAAGTATCAAATTTAAAAATTCTTATTATAAAATTAATATTTGACTCATTAGAACAGGCGTGGGGGAAGTATAACGATACGGAAATGGTATGTAAACATGTTTTAATACGTCTTCGATTATGAGAAGCGAATATCTAAAGTTTTATTACAAATTTTAGTGTATGAAAAAAAAATGTTTGATGTTTTTTATCAGTTTGTAAAAGTAATTAAATATTATCAGGTATTATTACAATACATCATCGAATATTCCGCGATATTATTAGCTTGTAGGGTCCAACATATAACCGAGGATTTCTCTTTTTAAGTTTATTTACTTTATCCGATGGATGTAAGTGCAGGAACACTTCTCGACATCTAGGCGCCGTTGTTGGCACCACAGGAACATGAACACAACAGTCGCGCACTAGTTAATGCCGAGTTTCTAATTGGCATCGTACTAGCACTGCTCATATTTGTAAGAATGCAAACATTTGCTGTTTGCTCAAGAACACATGAACTGTTTCTTGTTTGTTTCATCATTGATTTTGTAAACAACATCAAATTATTATCAAAAATAAAATTCTAATGAGGACGACAAAATTGCTGGAGGTTTGGATACAAACTGATGTCGCTAACTACTATTTTATGTACGTAGTTCCATTACACAGAACATGATTTCAACAACGTGTATTTATTGTTTCAGATGACATCAGACAGAAGAGACATTATCAAAAACTAACAGTGTTTCGTAACGGATTCAGTGCTAAAATTAAAACCAAACAGTGTCTTTGTGTAAAAGTGTAAGGAAAAGTTTCATTTTAACATTGTTTAAACTCAAACTCGTACAACAGACACAATCAAATATTCAATTGTGTATACGTGTAAATTGTAAGTCGTTCGTATAGTGTAAACACCAAGGTGCGTTTGTTCGTGTCATGCGTTTGTGAGTTGCGATTTTTTGTTGTGGATCAGTGAGAATGGGGTGTGAGCTGGGTAAACTAGCTATGGTACAGAGAGGAGATGGAGGAAGTTCCAACAAAGCGGAAGATCCGCCACCACCGGCTCCAACAGATCCGCGATTGCCGCTCACAGCAAAACAGAAGTACAGTATGTTGGCTTCGTGGAGAGGAATCAGCAGAGCTATGGAACCAACTGGAGTTTATATGTTTATCAAGTAAGTTACTGTTTTCTTCTTGTGTTTTTCTTTTGCTGAAAATAATGAAATTTTATGGAATTACATGATTACTCGTCAGCAACTTACGACGAACGTAATTTATTAGCAAGCGTTAATGATATATTTTAGAAACGCTTATTTTTATTTATCGTACTTCTTATATTCTATATCTTATTAATTTATGTATTTAACTAGCTTCGATATATAAAATTTCGGTACGGCCTAGAATTTTATTAGTATTTTCTTATTTTACAATACGCCAGATTAAATAAAATTAAATACAATACAGAAAAATAGATTGGTTCTTATAATTACATATATAAAGATGCGTTTAACATCGTGCGTCAGTTTCTTGCAAATCAAGAATGTTCAGCAAATAATTTGACAACAAATTTCACACGAACAGTACTCAGTATTCTTCAGCTAACTTTCTGATTGCGTAACAATATTCCGTCAATATGTAGCTCAGACATATTTTATATCATTCTATAACTCTGTAGTGCCATTTACAAAAATATATGTAAACTAAAAATCAAGTCATATATTTTTAAAAGCTAATTATTTAAAAATTACTTACCACAAAAATGACTAATTTATTGTGATTCAGGTTTAATAAATTTTAAAATTTATTTTTCTATTTATTTAAATATTACGCCTATATGTTTCGCAAAGATAAAAGTATAGGTAAATAAATGAAATAAATATATCATCACGCCTTTTACCCATTACTGAGTGTAGTACTCTGTGGATCTCGGTAAGTGATATATTTCTTCGCGTGAAGTGCGGTTACCACCCGTCAAATCACAGCTTAATTTTTCTTATAATTTTAAATAACTTGGCTCTTTTTTATAAATAATGCATTTGCCATCTTTCTATAGAAAACACTCTTAATGTAAACTAAGTGAAAGGCACGTTTGACAATTCCTTACATAATCTAAGGATGAATGATAAATTTAAGATAGAAGAAAATTCTGATTTCTTGTTTATAGTCTTAATTAAAACAGATGTATAAAAGTTCTGATAAATAGTATAACAATGTTGAAAATATATGTAGCAGTAAATACGATGGTTCATATCTTCTGAAAATATCAATATTTGTACGATCGATTCTACTCAGTGTAACTATATAGAAGCCAATAACATTTGCCTTAACAGTGTTATACGGAACTGTCTAGTTAGATTTTCTTACACTAATGCAGTAATAGTGAATTAAACCATAGATCTCAATATGTGCTGGATAATATATAAACAAACAAGTCTATTTTCGAGATTCGAATAGATATCTGAAATTCTCTACAATTTAAATAACGTTTTAAGCGCAGGTATATAAATTAGATTAGTTGAATTCAGTTTATTTTTGTATTTTTGAGAATGTTCTTAGATCGCAAAGTGTAGTAATGCAGTTGCTATTTTAAGAGAACGAATCTAAATATTTTAAAGTAAAAATACTCTTTCGAATAGAAAATTTAAAATTATGACTCTCTTGCAATAAACAATAAATACGAGTAGTAAGTTATTCTATAATAACAACCATAAAAATAAATGATACACTTAGCTCTTAGGCAGAGCTTAATGTATCCAGTACAAAAAAATAAATCTGTAAATACGTAAAAATTATTTCCATACTTTTTCATTGTAATGAAATCATTAGTAATTTAATATCTCTGACATAATCTAGTCAGCTATTCATAAGCTGTATAAAATGAGTAAATACATCGACACATATTTCACAGCGTTATGTCAAATGTAACTGTATAGATTTGTTATCGGTAAAATTGAAAAATTTATTATTGATGTCATTTACAACAGCATTAGTTTTCCAATAATAAATATATCTTTCATTAATTTTTTTGCTTATAATTCTTGCAAAATAATTATTTGTACAATATAGACATTAATCAATTTTTTATTTAACTAATAAATTATTTAATTCAGCGTGTCGTACATTATTTAAACATGAATTCTGAAAGTTTTTGCATATGTTATAGACGTTAATTATTCCAGAAACGTTCTTAAATATTTGAAGTATAAATATAAAAACTTGCAAACAATTATTTGGAGTTAGAGTTGTTGGAATTATTTCGAGCGTTGCTTTTAGCACTTCAACTAAACAGCGCTAATTTACACAAACAATCGCCAACGAGTAGAACGCTTTACAGGAATTTGTTATGTATTTAGCCTTTCTGGATATTTTTACTGTTTAACCAGTGGCGTGCAAAATTTTTCAGGTATGACCAAGTTATACTGTTTACATGAAACAATTAATAAAAAGTATCGTTATATATATATATATATATATATATAAATATATATAAATCACAAATCCATTTCAAACTAAACTTTTCTGACAGTTAAAACGTCACACATTTATTTATCATTTTGTCTCAATTCCATGGCATCACTATAAAGTAAAAATTCTTATAAAATATTAATGCGATTATTCCGCTTACAAAACGTGCAAAATACAATCTGAATCTGATTTAGATAAATAATTTCAAGCTCTAAAACTTTTATTTGAAGCATTTTTGTCTAACATCAATTGGCCACTTTTGCGCAAGGAAAAACTGATTTCCCATGTTAAACGCCAATGGCCAGGTTTTCATGTTACACCCGGTATATATATATATATATATATATATATATATATATATATTTAATGTGGCTCCCTCATAACTAACATCTTTGAGTGCCGTAATTTGACGGCTGGTAACTACACTTCACGCGAAGAAATATATCACTTACCGAGATTTGTCACGGCAGAGTGCCACATCCAGTAATGGGTAAAAGGCGTGATGATATATTTATATATACGAGTATATATATATATATATATATATATATATATATATATATATATATATATATATATATATATATATATTCAATCATTCTATCTACATAAAAAAGAAAAACTGCATCATAGAAAATTGTCTATTCGTTTTTACTTCCTTGTACGAAGGCAGTATTGTAATCGCTAAAATTTTCGGTATTGAGATTTCAGCGGAAATATATATTTTGACCATCCCTGAATCCATTTTTACTAATTTCATTGTGACGTCTGTACATTCGTATGTACGTATGTACGTACGTATGTATCTCGCATAGCTCAAAAACGGTAAGCCGTAGAAAGTTGAGATTTTATATTTAGGACTGCTATAACATCTAGTTGTGCACCTCCCTTTTAGGTCATTATATAACTTCCGGAAGTGGTACTTTACTTGAAGCCTATAATAGATTTTAATGAAAACTTTATTAAAATATAATCCAAAACTTTTCATATTTGGTATATAAGACTACTATATCAATGAAAATAACATAATAGGTTTTGGTTAAAATGGACTAACCGGAAGTGATACGTCACATGAAGCTGCTAACAGTTTTTCGGTATTATTTTGATTTTAGCACTTTAAGAATTATTAAATTAGCCTTTTGTACAAGCGAGATATCTAAATTTAAAAATTATATATTTCTTGTTTTCTTTAATGAAGTTTGCTATGGATTAGAACAAAAAATAAGAATAAAATAAAAAAATTCATGTCAATGCCAAATTACGTCAAATATGTGCAATAAAAAAATGTAGGTATAGTATAATACGCGTACAAGGAAGTCATGTGGTGCCCACATCAGATTTTTTCTTTTAATTATATTATTTGATTTTGAAAAATAATCTTAAAAATTAAAATAATGCAATAATAGAATTTTATAAAGTCAAAATATGTTGTTACAAATAGTGTAACAACAAAGATATAATAATAAATAAGAATACAAATAAAAGAATATTTTGGATCGTTTTTTCATTTCTTCTTATATATTTATTTTTGCATGTATAGTAAATATGCACATTTTTATACAAACAATACATATCTATATGGAATGTGATAACATAACAAAACAGATATTGTTTTTCGCTATGAATTTTTATTGTCAGTTAACAGTGTACAAATACAATAACAATATTTTTAGTACGTGTTTAAAATAATAAATTAACTCCAAACAAAATCGTTGTATTATAATATCTCTACTTCAAGCAAAATTGACTAAACTCTAATAAATTATGCTGTGAACAATTCAAAAAATTAACAGGTTTTGGGACAGTACATGGGTCTGACGCATTGTCCATTCTGCGTGTTTCTGACGTATCCAGGTTCACAGAAATACCCACATTCGCATTTCTTTCCACGTTTAGGCTTTGGACGATCGCATGTTCTCTCAAATCCACAGTATTCGAATCTTTCGTGTGTATCGCATAAGCTTCCTAAAATGACAATCGAGATGATTAACATTATTTCATCGTTTGGAATAACAATCTTAAAAATAACATATCGTTATTTAGAATTTGATTTTTTTTTTCTTTGCCTAACTATATTATGTTGATTGTCAATGTTAATCCATAATATAAAAAAGATATATTCCTATAAATTTGTTATATAAAAATATAAAGAGTTTTAAACAAAATTCTAAATTGAGTTAGATTTGAAAATTGAATGTTACTAAATTTATTTGTAGAATATGAACAGGCTGTAGGTACTTCAATTTAAAATAAATAAATATATCATCACGCCGTTTACTCATTACTGGATGTGGCACTCTGCTGAAGCAGATTTAAAAGATATAATGTACTTAGAGATGGGCGAATATCATCCGCGAATATTGACATTATTCGATATTCGAGATTTTCGAATATTAACGTCAGTATAGCGAACATTCGAATACCTCGAATATCGCGCTATATGTTGACCTCAATTTTTGACTATGTTTTTCTCTCGGTTTTTCTTTATCATTTGTACATAAATTTAAAGCTATTACAATACTTTGAAGTTATTAATAACAAAGATATTTTGTTTCAAAACCATGAAGACGTACCATATTTCAAATTTGTTTTCGTACGTTTCACCTTAAATTTGAAGTTTTCGTCTTTTTCATTTTATCTTAACAATTTCATTCATATAATGAAAAGGACATCATTAAATAATTATTAATAATAAATAAATTAACTTTTAGGAGTATTCGAATATTCGAGATCTGATTAATATTCGTATTCGATATTCGAATTCGAGAAATTTGATATTCACCCATCTCTAAATGTACTGGTTGCGGAAATCATACTAATTTTCTCAAATCTACAATTCGACGCGTTACCACTAAGTTATCTATATAATAAGTGATAAATATTAATTTAAAAACACGGAGAAATAAGTAGTTAATCCGAAGGTCGGAGCATAGAATAACTAGACAGTCTCCGGCTCTAAAATCATAGTTAGCAACCCTGTAAGCGTGGCTGTGCGGAGTGTATAGTGTAGAGATGGGTGAATATCAAATTTCTCGAATTCGAATATCGAATACGAGTATTAATCAGATCTCGAATATTCGAGGTACTCGAATACTCCTAAAAGTTAATTTAGTTATTATTAATAATTATTTAATTATGTCCTTTTCATTATTTGAATGAGATTGTTTAGATAAAATAAAATTAAAACAAAAAAGAAAAAGACTAGAGATGGGCGAATATCATATTTCTCGAATTCGAATATCGAATGCGAATATTAATCAGATCTCGAATATTCGCGGTACTCGAATATTCGAATACTCCTAAAAGTTAATTTATTTATTATTAATAATTATTTAATTATGTCCTTTTCATTATTTGAATGAAATTGTTAAGATAAAATGAAAAAGACGAAAACTTCAAATTTAAGGTGAAACGTACGAAAATAAATTTGAAATATGGTACGTCTTCATGGTTTTGAAACAAAATATCTTTGTTATTAATAACTTCAAAGTATTGTAATAGCTTTAAGTTTATGTACAAATGATAAAGAAAAACATAGTAAAAAATTGAGGTCAACATATAGCGCGATATTCGAGGTATTCGAATGTTCGCTATACTGACGTTAATATTCGAAAATCTCGAATATCGAATAATGTCAATATTCGCGGCATTCGACTATTCGCGGATGATATTCGCCCATCTCTAGTATAGTGTTTAATTATACTGACTTTACAAATTGACTTTAGTAAAATGAACAGTGAATGATTCGTTGATAAACTGACCTGGTAACGGACATACGGGGACACAAGCTCTGCTGATTTCATCTCTCATGTATCCTTCTTTACAGACACATCCGCCACAGACAGGAATATAGGTATTTTGACATGTTATTTCATAAGCTGGAGCAAGTGGATTATACATTTCATTCTTGGGGCAATGACCTAAAATCGTACATAAATATATAACTCAAATATTATTATTAACAAGTGGCATATCTATGAAGTAGTATAGGTGGAAAAATTTCAGGTGCTGCCAGGATCTCTTGTAACTGTAGCACAAACCGCAATAAAAGTTATTCATATAGATTATGCTGTAAAGCAGAACATGGAATATTATTTTTTGAGGCGTTAGTCGTGGAAAATAACCACGTGACTATTAATAAATATCTTTATAGTCAAAGTACATATATTTTTACTTCCTTGTACAAAGTAAAGGAAGTATTGTAATCGCGTAAATTTTCGGTTTTGAGATTTCAGCGGAAGTATCCATTTTGAGTATCCCTGAATCCATTTTGACTAATTTCGTCGTGACGTCTGTACATACGTATGTATCTCGCATAACTCAAAAAGGTAAGCCGTAGAAAATTTAAATTTTGTATTTAGGACTGTTATAACATATAGTTGTGCACCTCCCTATTTGGTCATTATATAACTTATTTTAATGAAAAACAAGATTCAAATATAATCCAAACGTTTTAAAATTTGGTATATAAGACTACTATATCAATAGAAATGACATAATAGGTTTTGGTTAAAATAGACTAACCGGAAGTGGCTTATTACATGAAGCTGCTAACAGTTTCTCTTGAAAAAAATCGTATTATTTTGAGTTTAGAAATAAATACTGCATATAAAAGTTTTAGAGAATTAAATTCAGCGTCTAGCACATTAAGAATTTTTAAATTAGCCTTTTGTATAAGCGAGATAACTAAATTTAAAAATTATATATTTCTTGTATCATGTAATTAAGTTTGCTATGGATTAGAACAAAAAAAAGGAAAAAATAAGAAATTTAATGTCAATGTCAAATTACGTCAAATAAGGGCAATAAAAAAATGTTGCTATAGTATAATACGCGTACAAGGAAGTCATGTGGTGTCCACATCAGATTTTTTTTATATATAAAATCAGAAATATATTAAATTAGTACATAATATTTAACTTAGTTACAATTGAAGTCTGATATTCAGGTCGATTCGGCAATACACGCCAGCGATCGGTAGACCATTAACGCTCTGATTGGTTAAAAAAAATCGGAAGTAAACTAGTCACTACAAAGTGAAAATACTTTATTAATGTACGAAATGTCATTCTGTGAACGCTAAACACATTATTTTTGCCTACCGTTTTATATTTATCAATCATATAGTTTTTACCAGAGACCGTCTACTTGCTAGTTACAATACTGATCAGTACAAATAGTTCAGTTACCTGGCTGTGAGATGACCTTGCATTTAGCACATTTACACTTCATGTAATTGCTATAAATTTCTTGACATCCACTGGCATTCATAGGAGAACAAGATGTTGGAACACAAATGTCCGGAATAGTGGTTTTACAGTTGCAAGGATAATCGCAATCTTCAGTTGTTGTTTCGCACTCACAGGGACAGTCACAACATTCAGTTGTGGTTGATGGTTTTTCAGTTGTAGTTGTTGTTTCACACTCACAGGGACAGTCACAACATTCAGTTGTGGTTGATGGTTTTTCAGTTGTAGTTGTTGTTTCGCACTCACAGGGACAATCACAACATTCAGTTGTGGTTGATGGTTTTTCAGTTGTAGTTGTTGTTTCGCACTCACAGGGACAATAACAACATTTAGTTGTGGTTGTTGGTTGTTCAGTTGTAGTTGTTGTTTCGCACTCACAGTGACAATAACAACATTTAGTTGTGGTTGTTGGTTGTTCAGTTGTTGTTGTTTCGCACTCACAGGGACAATCACAACATTCAGTTGTGGTTGATGGTTTTTCAGTTGTAGTTGTTGTTTCGCACTCACAGGGACAATAACAACATTTAGTTGTGGTTGTTGGTTGTTCAGTTGTAGTTGTTGTTTCGCACTCACAGGGACAATAACAACATTTAGTTGTGGTTGTTGGTTGTTCAGTTGTAGTTGTTGTTTCGCACTCACAGGGACAATAACAACATTTAGTTGTGGTTGTTGGTTGTTCAGTTGTAGTTGTTGTTTCGCACTCACAGGGACAATAACAACATTTAGTTGTGGTTGTTGGTTGTTCAGTTGTAGTTGTTGTTTCGCACTCACAGGGACAATAACAACATTTAGTTGTGGTTGTTGGTTGTTCAGTTGTAGTTGTTGTTTCGCACTCACAGGGACAATAACAACATTTAGTTGTGGTTGTTGGTTGTTCAGTTGTTGTTGTTTCGCACTCACAGGGACAATAACAACATTTAGTTGTGGTTGTTGGTTGTTCAGTTGTAGTTGTTGTTTCGCAGTCACAGGGACAGTCACAACATTCAGTTGTGGTTGATGGTTGCTCAGTTGTTGTTGTTTCGCACTCACAGGGACAATCACAGCATTCAGTTGTTGTTGTTTCGCACTCACAGGGACAATCACAACATTCAGTTGTGGTGGTTGGTTGTTCAGTTGTAGTTGTTGTTTCGCACTCACAGGGACAATCACAACATTCAGTTGTGGTTGATGGTTGTTCAGTTGTAGTTGTTGTTTCGCACTCACAGGGACAATAACAACATTTAGTTGTGGTTGATGGTTGTTCAGTTGTTGTTGTTTCGCACTCACAGGGACAATAACAACATTTAATTGTGGTTGTTGGTTGTTCAGTTGTTGTTGTTGTTTCGCAGTCACACCTACATGAACATTGTGTTGTTGTTGTCTCGCAATCGCAGCCACATGTACATTTTTCAGTAGTAGTTGTTTGTGGTAATTTGCATTTACATTTCTTTTTCGTTGTTGTTGGTTCTTCTGTTGTTGTAGTTGTTTCACAAGTACATGGGCATCTACATTTTTTTTCTGTTGTTGTTTCACATCTACAAGTGCAATTACAATTTTGAGTCGTTGTTATTGGTTCTTCAGTTGTCGTGGTTGTTGTTTGACATCTGCAATAACAGATGTTGCATTTATCTGTTGTAGTTGTTGTTGGTTCAGTTGTAGTTGTTGGTTCACATCTACATTTGCAGAAACAAAACTTTGGTGTTGTTATTGTTGGATCTACTGGAATAGTAAAACATTTACATTTTTTAGTAGTTGTTGTACATTCTGTGGTTGTTGTTGTTTCACAATCGCATGGACATTTACATTTGTGTGTAGTAGATGTTGATTGACAGTAGCATGGGCAACCACAATCCTTTACAGTAGTTGTCGGCTCTTTGCATGTTGTTGTCTCTTTGCATGTTGTTGTCTCACAATCGCATGTACATTGACATTTTTGTGTAGTTGTTGTAGTTTGACAGTTACATGGGCATTTGCAAATCTTTGTAGTGCATGTAGGAATTTCAGTGGTTGTTGTTTTACACTTACATGGACAACCACACTTCTTTGTAGTGGTTGTTACTTTTGGAGTGGATGTTTTACAATCACAAGGACAATCACATTTCTGTGTTGTGCATTTTATAGGTGTAGTTTTACAATTACAATCACAAATACATTTTTTAGTGGTTGTTGTTTCGCACTCACAGGGACAATCACAACATTCAGTTGTGGTTGATGGTTGTTCAGTTGTAGTTGTTTCGCACTCACAGGGACAATAACAACATTTAGTTGTGGTTGATGGTTGTTCAGTTGTAGTTGTTGTTTCACACTCACAGGGACAATCACAACATTCAGTTGTAGTTGATGGTTTTTCAGTTGTAGTTGTTGTTTCGCAGTCACAGGGACAGTCACAACATTCAGTTGTGGTTGATGGTTGTTCAGTTGTTGTTGTTTCGCACTCACAGGGGCAATCACAACATTCAGTTGTTGTTGTTTCGCACTCACAGGGACAATCACAACATTCAGTTGTGGTTGTTGGTTGTTCAGTTGTTGTTGTTTCGCACTCACAGGGACAATCACAACATTCAGTTGTGGTTGTTGGTTTTTCAGTTGTAGTTGTTGTTTCGCACTCACAGGGACAGTCACAACATTCAGTTGTGGTTGATGGTTGTTCAGTTGTTGTTGTTTCGCACTCACAGGGACAATCACAACATTCAGTTGTTGTTGTTTCGCACTCACAGGGACAATCACAACATTCAGTTGTGGTTGATGGTTTTTCAGTTGTTGTTGTTTCGCATTCACAGGGACAATCACATTTTTCAGTCGTAGTTATTGGCGTTTCAGTAGTTTCACACTTGCAAGGACAACTACATTGAGTTGTAGTTGTCGGTGGTTCAGAAGTTGTCGTTCCACAGTTGCAACATTTTTTGCAAGGATGATTCTCGCAAATTTCTCCAGTCTCATCAGTATAATCACTGCTGCTGTAATCACTATCATATTCCTCAGAAGACTCTAATATAAACAGAATATTAATTTATGAAGAAATATTTATGTAATATATTACTTACCGCAATCACAAACTGGAATGCACCTCCAGTTTTTATCCCTTACGTATCCATCAGCACAGTACCAACCAGGAGGACCACTTTGTCCCGGATCACAAATAGGATTTGGGTTCCAACAAGTAGGTTCTAAAATAGGTCCGCAACTTTTGTACTGCTCATTATGTAAATTACCGAAAGGTCCTGCAAATATATTAAATTATTTTTGAATATTTTTAAATTTCTTCTTGTTTACCTGCGACCACGGTACTAATCAGTAACGCCAGTACTATTTTGCAAAACATGGTGACCACTAGTGTGAATAACACTGAAATTTTATTGGTATTTATACTATTATACTAACTGAAACAATTGTTTATTTATTATTTTATTTTAAGGTAATCACGTAGTATCATTGAGTATATAAATTGTTTTTAATTATGATTATGATCAAGTACGATTATATACATTTTATTTTTACAAGCACGTCTACAATTTATATCGATAACTATTAGTTTGTTTTAGTTTATGTGTTTATATTTTAAACATGCTAAAATATAAATATTTGTTTTAGCATAACTATTAATCTTCATATTACAAATATAAATCGTATATCTATTTCACATATCATCAAGACCTAGGACCTATCTATTGTTCATTCCAGTAAGAATGGAACAGATTACAATTTATAGGAGACCGATTTTATATGCATTCAACAAAGTATTCAAATATTGACAACATTCTTGATTGAAAATATTGTTACATAATAAAACATAATCTATCTTATCTTTTTTATTCATTTTCAGTTTTTACTAGACCGTGGCTAACTGCAATTGTGTTAAATTTATTTTTAAACAAGCGCAAGCGATGCTGCTTCATTTCTTTATAGATTCGTTGTTAGAGAAGTGAGCGTAAGTGAAAATTTACGAAACATTTGTACAGGAGCGAATGAATGAATGTGTATGAATGTTTGTTGCGTAATGATGGATTTTGGTTGTGAGGAATGAAAAAGCTCGTATGGAAAGGAAGTGGTAGGATAAGAATGCTGACGTGGAATGATTATATATATATATACATGACATTACACTATATCCCATTAAATGGGGTAGCACGAGCCCCTGAAACATTCACAGAACATCCACTAAAAGATTCATTAAAAAATCAGTTCACGTCAATATTTTATTCTGACACACGATACTCGTTTCAACCACATTGACACTTCCTTCATACGAGCTCTTTCCTCCCTCACAACCAAAATCCATCATATATATATATATATATATAAATCTCTTATTGAATGTTCTGTGAATGTTTCAGGGGTTCATGCTACCCTATTTACGGGATTTAGCGTGATATTATGTATGTATGTCTAAAACAAAATAATAAATTTACAGACAATAAACATAATATTAACAAATTATATAAACAAAACGTATATTATATATCCATAATTATAAAAATCACTGAAAAATCAAACAAAATGGTTAATAAGTTCGATCCCCACAGCCGACAAACAATTTTCACCATTTTAAAAAAATCTACCCCTGTGGCTCCTCCTCCACTAATATCCTTGGAGGCCGTGATTCGACGGCTGGTAACCGCACTTCACGCGTAAAAATATATCACTTACCGAGATCTGCTTAGGCAGAGTGCCACACCCAGTGATGGGTAAAAGGCGTGATGATGATGATGATGATGATGATGATGCTTTGTGTATATGGTTTGCGTTTCGAACAACCAGAGTGTGAAATGATTGGCACTATCTAACTTTATGATACAATAATAATAATAATAAATTTATTTCCTTTAAGCCTAGCCGGTATGCGGAAGTTACAAAAAATATACAGGATATTTTAAGAGTATTATACATTTGCTTAAATTATACATGATAATTTAAATAACTGTTAACTGGAATTAACTATAGGTTATATAGATTGTCCCAAAGAAAATGTCCAATCATTACTATTATCTATAAGACAGGAAAAAAGAGCTTTTAAACATATTTTTTTACAAAAGAATTATATTCGCCCAAAAACGGTTCAAAATAGAAAAATTCTCTTAATATTTTCCGTATGAAAAATAAATTGAAATCTTTTATTCGTGCAAATAAAAACTTATAAGTAAAAAATGCAAATGTATACATGTTTTCACAAACCAAAAATATTGTAATAGTCATCTAATAATGCATCAATATACATATATCTAATTTAACTAATATACATGGGCATGACCATATCTCTTTTCGTTTACTTTTTATAACGTAGGTTGATTATTTTGCAAATTATTTGGCTATTCAATTTATTCGTGAATGTAATTGAAGGGACAGGTACAAATAAAACTTAAAAAAAAAATATCTTTGAGTTTCAAAGTATCTGTATACAGGATGTTTCACAACTTAGAGCAAAAAATTAAAGGGTATATTCTGTACGACGTGCTGATCATGAAAAAAAAAGATTTTTTTTTAAATCGCAAAACTATTTTCCATGTTTCCCAGTCTAAAATTTTTCGTTGCCACTGCCACTCGGTTGATGATTATGTTAAAGTTATTAATTAAATAAAATTCTATTATAAATAACTGCTAATAATTGAATTGTGTAATTATTCTTTCGTAGTTGATACCTACTTCATTGTTTGTGTTTAATAGGAAAGCGAATCCAGTGCAGTACTATAAAAAATGTTTTAGGTTAACAACCCTTAATTTTTCGAATTAAAAAAAAATCTTTTTGTTTCATGATCAGCACGTCGTACAGAATATACCCTTTAATTTTTTGCTCCAAGTTGTGAAACACCTGTATATATAAAAAATATATTATAGACACAATTATACATTTTTTTAATGATTAAATAACAGTTACTGGAAGTCATGAACAAAAAACACATCTATTATGTTCATTTCTTCCAAATCCTTGTATGCATCTGTAATCACAATCACTACCAAATTTTGGCTCTGGAAATGCTTCTTTCCCTTTAAAAGGACTTTTATTATCCAACTCAAAAACGGGTTTTGGAGTTGTTGAAATTGAACAATATCGTTCAGGATAGCAATGAAATATTTCGTGAGGTTCACAAGGACTACCTATAAAAGACAATTTTTGTTTTGTTTACCGAAGAAATATAAGGAAAATACCTATTTGGGGACAAAATTCAACACAGTAATTAGTTAGTGAATCTCTCTTGAACCCGTCTGTACATAAACATTTAGGATAAGGCTGAATTTGTCTAATTTCTTGACAAGTTACTTCGATAGCACGCGGAAACTGAACAAATATTTCGTTGTCGCGACAAACTAAAAAATAAAACAGTCTCTTCAAATAATTTTTGAATGACACAATACTACAGATATTATATGGCATTGGTATCCAAAAAATAAATGGATAATATGGCTGTCTAGAAGAGCATGGTGATTCTTCCTTCTTTACACAAATGCCGTTTTCGTTTTTATTGTAATTTTTATTACAAACACATGAGCATTGTATAAAATTAAAATGTTCGTTTTCCCCACAAGCTTAAAATAAAAATATTATTATTATTAATAGGAACAAGTGGATGAATATGATTGAAGGGTTGTTGCGTGAGCGAAAGATTCTGAGCGTGAAGAATAAACGAGCTTGTATGAAAAGAATTATGAATGTGGTTGAAGCAAAAGTGGTGTGTCAAGATAGGAATGTTTGGAGAAAATGAATTGCGGGATAAATATGATGAATGAAGACAAGCGTATGATTCTTGATTTTAGATTCATTGATTAGATGTTTCGAGTGTTTACCTGCAATTGTGTGGAGACCATCTTCATAAACAAGCGCAGTGTACAGGAGCGAATGGAGGAAGTGTTAATGTGGTCGAATCGAGTATCGTGTGTCAGGATGAGAATGTTGACGGGTTCGTGCTACCCCATTTAATGGGATATAGCGTGATGTATGTATGTATGTAACTATTATTATTTTTAAAAAGCATATTTAACTTTTTTGGCGGATAATTCTATACTTCTTAGATTTATAATAATTTATAAACAAATGGAAATATTCAACAAATTATTTGAAAACGAAAAATCTAACCAAATATTTTTTTAGAGTCGTAGTTGTAATTTCCGAAATTTGAACACGCTGTCCTTAAAATTTTATTTACTTGGATCAATACATTTTCCACCGCATAATTTAGTGTTGTATGGACATTCACAAAGACAGCTTTAGTATACAACACATTTTCATCAGGACATGCTTAAAATTGACAAAATTGTAGTGAAAAATGTTAAATATTATTCAATTAAAATAACTTACTCTTTCTCTTATTCATGTAAGTTCTCCACAAAGTAAGAGATTTGATGAACACTCGCATTGACAACGAATATCGTTAAAAACGAATAGACGTTCACAACCTAAAATGAAAACTAGATATTGAATAGCTACAGTACAACCTTATACAAAAATTACGTTTATTTACGCATTTGTTTTTACAAATTTCGTGTCCAGGTGGACGGACACATTTACAAATTATATTGTTAAAATCTAAAGAATTCTCTCAACCAAAAAAGAGAAGATTATTGAAATAATAATATAAACATAGAGTAAACGAAAATATTACTTGCGTTAACACAATTTTCACCGCATAATATTTGTCCTAATGGCATGTACAACCACAGATTTTGTTGTTAAAAACTAGAGGTTTTAGACAACCTACAAATAAAAAGATAATTGAAATAATACATTAAAATAAGGAAAATATTACTTGTGTTAACATATTTTTCATTGCATAATATTTGTCCTAATGGGCATGTACAACCACAGATTTTGTTGTTAAAACTAGAGGTTTCTCACAACCTGAAAATCAAACAATTATTGAAGTAATGAAATAAAAATAAAATAAATGATAATATTACTTGTGTTAACACATTTTTTATCACATAATATTTGCACTAAAGGGCATAAGCAACCACAAATGTCGTTGTTAAAAACTAAAGGAGTCTCACACCCTGAAAATAAAGAATATATATATATATATATATATATATATTTACATAAATAATAAAGTAAACATAAATATTACTTAAGTGAACACATTTTACACCGGATGATATTTGTCCTTTTGGGCAAGTACAATTACAAGTATTATAATTAAAAAACGGATATTCTTTGCAAATTAAAATCGTCAAAAGAGAGAAATTCATGATTTTTTTATAAGATGAAATTTGTAGCCCTCGGGATTTGTTTTCTGGTTACACAGCACTGATATATATATATATATATATATATATATATATATATATATATATATATATATATATATATTACAGTTAGTCTATATAATATTTACTATGTAATTGGAAAATACAGTTTAATATAAATTTGTTAATATTTTGATTGTATAGATACAGATATTTAATTTGATAAAGAAAATTAGGTATTAAAAAATGTAAAACTATAATTAATCATCAAATAATTATTGATAGCACATTTACATTAACATAATAATAATAGATTATTTTGCATAGAAAAATTTCTTTACAAAAGTAATTGGTATACGATTATGTACATTACAATATATTTTATTTAAACGTTAAGTACAAATGCACGGAGTTTTAAGGAGCTTTTGATGAAGTAGAAGATATCAAACATTTTCTTGCTTGTAAGTTCGCCTAGTAAGATGCTTAGGTCCGAACTTGGTACTGTGGCTGTGTGTTTTTCTAAGTACGTTGTTCTGTAAGCAGAGTAAATTGGACATGACAAGAGGAAGTAGGCTAGGTTGTTAGGTTCGTTTTTATTGCATACGTCACAGATTGTTTCTTCGTCGAAGTTATGACGGTATCCGGTGGAAGATGTAGAGTTTGTTAGGATTTGATATACGAAGTCGGGTTAAGGATTGAATGATTTTGGATGGAACTTTGAAATTGAAGTAGAGTATATTTGTGAAGAATGTTTTGTAGAGGGGATTATAATTCGCTTTGTATCTTCACTGTACAATATTTCATTATATGCTGTAAGTATGTTGGTTACATTTACATTAACATTAAATTGTTAAATATATATTTAAAAGGATATACATATAAGCAGCTTTTTTTGATAATAATTACATTTACAAAATTTTATTTTAACCACAATTTACAAATACCACATTTTATGAGTGATTTTTACCATCAGAATATATTCTATATAACCTGAGGCAAATAATGTGTGCATTAAATTTTAGTGTGATCTTCTCAACCACTGCAGCGCTCATCAAACCACTATGTATATTTAACGATTTTTTCAAAAAAAGTTTTAAGTCAATAGTTATTTAATTTTTAAATTGAAACGAGTTGGGCATTTATATTAAGACTAGACCCAAAAACCAGAAACAATTAAAGTTTCAAAAATGTTATTAGTTTTCAATTTATTTGTTTATTTAAAAATGTAAAAAAAATAGTAGATATCTAGAACACTGCACGTGTTTTGTAAGTATTTTTAATGTATCTCTTTAGAACTAACTCTTGTAAAATTAAATACGCAATTTAAAACATGACAAAATAAAAATATATATTATTGTATAACTAGACACTACACAATTCAACAAATGTAGAACGCATATTACACACATGCAAGCCTATATTTGTTATAAGCAAAATTTGCAAGATTTTCATACTGCAGTTCTACAGTTAACAATTTACCTGAATTTCTCACTTAGCCAATAACATATACACTAGCTACATTATTTTTTGTATATATATATTTAGTTACCTTGTAGCTAAATAAATGAACATGTCATTGTTTACCTGATGTGTATATTAAAATATTCATATATAATATAACAAGTAGTATGAAAATTGCTGAAAATATTTTGACATAAATTATGAGATGTTATGGAATTGGAAACATAACGAGTGCGAAGCACGAGTTGTGTTTCCTATTTCCATAACAACGAATGTATATTTATGTCAAAATATTATCTGTCAATTTTCATACTACGAGTTGTATTCGGCTTGAGAATTTACCAAACAAGAGTTAATTAACAAGAATAGTTAGGTATTTATTTGCACATTATTAATTAGGTATTACAGTGACGAAAATTATGAATATTAAATGTACACTGAACAAATGTAGAATTGACGTTTATGAAAATATTGAAAATATCATTTATTTTATTCGTAACCAAGGATATTATTAACAGTGGTATTTCCGATATCAATTTCACTAGTGATGAATTTCCGACGAAATGTACATTTCATTGGTTCATTTTCAAACAAATTCGAGATCCTATTGGTTGACAGTGACGTGTGGTGAGTTCTCACTAAAATAAATACTAGTATTTTGAGGAACATATTCACTGTAATAATAAACATTTGTTTTCTGAATTGCGCTTGAAACTAATCTAAAATATGTTTTATTCTATTTCACGTATTAGCCATAAAATTATAAAAATATCAGAAATTTTGTATTTAAAACCTGACTTTTATTCAAAATATGATAAAATTATTTTAAAATATTGAAAATATTATTCATAGTATTCTAAAATCTCTGTTTCTATATATATAAATTAATATAGTTTGGCAAAATTCTTTCTAATGTTGGCACAATCTTCCTTAGGAATACATTTGTAGTTAAGAAAATCATTTCGAACATATCCATTGCGACAAAAGCAACCATGTTTGCAGCCTGAACATTTCTTTTCTGGATCCGAACATGTTTCAAAACACACTGGTCCACAAATTTTGAATTCTTCATTTTCATCTTTGCATGGACCAAGCTCCGCTGAAAATTTAAATGTTTATTTATTTATTCACTGCAAAACATTAATTCTAACTACAAGTATAGGTTATTGTAATAGCATCAGTTATATTAATAAATTTAAAAGAGAGTAGAGATGTGTTTGTGAACGACCCGTTTAATTTGAACGAGTCACTATATTTTTCTCGAACGGGTCACTCGGGTTAGAGTATCTTTTAGATGTTTCGTTCGGTTCGTATTTAAATCAACAAATAAGAAAAGAATGATCCGTTCAATTGAATGAACCGAATTATAAAAATCGTTTTTGTCTTGTGCTGATGCTGATAAATAAGTAAAATTTACATATTTTCAAATTAAATATAAATATTTACGTCTGCAGCATTAAATGATAACAATGAAAGATGGTAATTTCAATCATTAAATAGTTAGAAATAGCTTGTACACTTCATTAAAAAAATGTCTTAAAGAATGCAACTAGCAATCAATTAATGTGATAAATTTTGATTTATGTTAAATCTTTCACTTATTTTAATTTGCATAAAAAATCGCTGTGGAGTTTATATTCACACATATTCTAGTTATGTTTTGCCCTCGAAGGGCATTCCCGCGCAAGGCACGGTTGAACCGCGACCACCTAACAGTGGAGAAGGGAATGGGTGGATGGTTGTTCTCCAACACGGTAGCACACAAAAATAACAAAGAGAGAATGGGCGCCAGTGGCCCTACGGAACCTAAAGTTCAACCTGAGGGCACTACAAAAGCAAAGGCAAGAGCACAATATTACTATATACATTCATTCCTACTAATCGCGGTAATACGATACAGATAATAACACAGTCCCAATCGTCTGATCGCGAGCACTAACGGTAGTATGAGAGTAAGTTGGAAGAGGAGTAGGAGGTGGCGTCTCGCGAAGGTACTACAGTAAAGGTACCCATTCACGTACAGTTGGCCTGCAGTTACGAACTGCAGTTATGCAGATCGACAGTTAAAATTTTACAATACACACGCAGGCCGCCGGCCGGCCGTCGGCAAGTCTGGACCTGCAGTTTATACAGAACTGACGTGTGTGTCGCGAAATCCGCAGTTCAGGATCGTTAATCCTAATCTACCAACCAGTTGGTAGATTTCGAATCTTTTGGTCAGTTTTCACAATGTCAGCGCAAAATAAAACTGAGTTCGTGACAGAATTCATTGAATTATATAGACAATTGCCATGCTTGTGGAAAGTTAAAGGAAAATCTTATGCCAATAAACGCGAAAAAAATAAAGGGTATGAAAAATTACTTAATTTTTACAAAATCACAGATGAAAATGCTACCGTGGACACAGTGAAATAACTGCAGAAAATTTCAAATCTTCCAAACTTCGCCCGGTTGCCAAATATCTCAATGTTACAACCAATCGTTCTTCAGCTGAAATAACTTTCCTCATTACCGTATTTTTCTTACAAATGTATGGTTTAACTAAATGTAAAAGTTTATAAAAACATGTTTCGTCCATTCGTAGGTAATTTTTCAAGTCATCTTTCGCACATTCTTTTAATTTCGCACTAATATCATATGAGACAAAGTGTCCCTTTGTGACAACCACTCCTTCACCCAATACCGTTTTTTAGCTTTCTCTACAGGCTCTTGTAATAAGAGAATTACAAGAAGCGCTGCTAATTTGTGTTTTCTGGCTTTCATCTTGTTTTGACCCTCGCACGAATCTGAATCGAATCTGCAGATTTGAGCACGTGTATGGTAGAATGTGCGATCACCGGCAGTCCAAAAACTGTGAGTCCAGAGACTGACGTCCGCATCGTACGTTAAAACTGAATCATGTAGGGCGCGCTACAGTTAAGATCGTCAGTCCAAATCGTACAGTCCTGGAACTGCAGGTCAACTGTACGTGAATGGGTACCTTAAGATCAACGTTCTGATAACAGTAGCGCGGCAACGGTGCTCGACGATCGAGACAATAATGCAAGCGCTGTATGTGAATCAAAACGAGTCCTAGACTCCGATGGTGTATTATACTACGCCTTACCCGAATAATTACTCAGCAGCAAGAAATCTAAATTAAAATACCGCGCAGCGAGAACAGATTTTCCAGGTGGAAACCCTTTAGAAAGTAAGTTACACAATTTTAAAGAACAACAAATAAATAATAAATAAACGGTAAGATCTCAGCTTGCCCAGCGGCTGGAGATGGATTGCGAGCTTGTCCCCACCACTGAGATCCGAATGGTCGGTCGGCGATGTTCGGGTTCCCAACGTCCACAATCTGACCGCAATTTCAGTACTAGTGGCGCTGCGTTCCGTCCAATTCCAAAATGTCGCTTCCTGCTGGCAGCGACATACTGGCAGAGCGGAGAAGGTCGGCGATTCCAAATCGCACCGCGCTCTCACGAAATGTGAGGTACAATTCCAGTACGGAATTAAATGTGGATTTCAATAAAATGTCTGAGTTCTCCAATAAAATGTAAACCTCCAAAAAAATGTCTGAGATCTCTTAAAATATGTAGATCTCCAGAAAAAAAGCCTAAAAGAATGCTTACATTTAGGTTCATGTAAGAATGGATGAATCCAATATTGATCAAAATTAAACTACTACAGAATTCTACTAAAATATGTATGAATACGAGATTCGCAATACCAAATATGAAATGTGAATTACCTAAGATGTTGGGTGGCTTTTGATACAAACAAAATTAGCTTCCCGTTGGACAACAGATCCGAAAGACATCCGATGACTTAGTTACAATAATTGTGCTCTCAACAAATCCCAATAAATAGTAGTCAGTTCAGTGGTGTGGATAGCGATACGGAATTCGAATCCGGAGATCCCGAGTTCGAATCTCACTCAAGCTAAAAATTATATAAACTACTACACTGCGGCTCGGTGAGTGCGGACCCTGTACTATAATTGGGACTGTTGTACAGCGTAACGTAAATAAATAAAAAATCTCCAACAAAACTTCACCAAATACAACGGAAATAACTAGCAGAGAACACAACTTTTCGATACGATGGCTACTTTCTCAAAAACTGTTAAACAAAATCAATTACAGGTAAATTCGCGTATTTCGCACGTAGTGAATCTTGCTCACATTCCCAGACAAGAACCTGGACTCGCTAAATAAAGCATCGTCCGCAACATTCGAACAATATGCCTTGGAGGTAGAAGGGTAGCCTAAGGAAGAGGATACCAACCAATGATGGAGGTGTATAGTGTATACTATTTTCATTTTAAACTCGAGGGATCGGCATAAAACGATTAAATGCACCGCAATTACGTTTACAAAAGAACTCAAAATATGATCTGTCATAACTGGTTTCACAAGGTTCACACAGGGTTGTACAGCCCTATTCGCCGGTACAGTCAATCAGGAAAAAACCAGAATAATTTTAGGCTGAATACGACCCTTGAAAATTTACTTATTTTGACCATCGATAAGCGATATGGGGTAGCCGCACTAATGGATTTCATTGGACGTTTAATCGTTTTATGCCGATCCCTCGAGTTTAAAATGAAATTAGTATAACAGTAGATAAGTTACATCGTTCAAATGTAAATAAATTAATATTAATAACTAACTGACCGAACAGAACACCATTATGTTGAATAGAAAATTTGTATTACATATTATATACAAGATATTTTAACAGAACGGTTCAATTTGAACGGGGCGTTTTAGTGAGCCGATTCTAATGAACCGGATCACTCAGCTGAACGGGTTTTCCTATCACTAAAAGAGAGAGAGAAAGAGGCTTATATTCGCTAATATGAAGCTAAAACTTTACCGTGGTGCAATAGCCTTTTTTTACTAATGAAGATAATTTTAAAATAGTTATACCTACCTCCAGGACATTCTTCGATCAGAACACATTCATTGATTTCTGTATCGCGGACTAAGCCTACGTTACAGAAACATCCCATTTGGCACTTTATATCACAGGTTCTGGGTGTTGGGTTTTCGCAAGTTAAAGGGCAGTTTGATCCACATTTATCAAAATGTTCGTTTTCAGTGCATGGTTGACTCATTACAAACCCTTATAAAGAAAATGTTTGGTTTTTAGTAACAACACAGTACCCTCTATAAATAATCTTTAAATTATTTCTATAAAATAAATATTTTCTACATAAGTGATTCAGTAATGAAATAAAGTATGAAATATAATAATACTTACAAGTAGTAAAACACAAAAAATTCATGTATATAAGTATGTCGGACAACATTATACAGCTACTAAAACTGATAAAATGACAAAAATTCTTTTAAAATGACAAACACCATTGCTTCAGGCTATATTTATTTCCACTAACTACTGATAATGTTGCGATAAATTAAAACTATAAACGTGAGTTCATTATTTACTATACAGTAAACAAAGGATACAAAATAGATAATATTTTGTATTATATCGTTTATAAAAGAAATGTATTTCAATATAATGCAGAAAATATATTTATTATACAATTTCAAATATATACATTATTTATTTGAATTAAAATATATTTATTTTAATATCAAATACTTTCATTTCTTTTTATAAAATTTATTAGTTATACAAAGCTCTTAAGCATACCTAACCAGAAAGACTATTTGTGTATTTTTTTATTCATTATTAATTGCATTGTGGCAGAAATATTACATGCTACACATTAGGTCTCATTCAGCAACATGTAAAAAGTGCCCTAAAATTCCCTGGCCGGTTCAATTTAAAATCGTGGTTTAAAAATGGCCGTCACACAGACTTACAAAGATTCCATTAATCGTCTATATCGTCGGTAATACTGATTCGATCATAACAAATTACACCAGTCTGAAGAGAAATAAATACTAAAATTAACCCAATTAAATATTTCCCCTAAAATACATATAACCATTATAATTAATACTTTTTATTTTCTAAATCGAGTCGGCCTGTGGATCTTGAGAACCCTGGTTCGATCCCCACAGCCGACAAACAATTTTCACCAATTTAAGTCTACCCCTGTGGCTCCCTCTCCACTAATATCTTTGAGGGCCGTGATTTGACGACTGGTAACCGCACTTCACGCGAAAAAATATATCACTTACCGAGATCTGCTTAGGCAGAGTGCCACACCCAGTAATGGGTAAATGGCGTGATGATATATTTATTTATTTTATTTATGACTCCTTATTTTAGCTATAATGAAATATGCATTTTCTCATAAAACTTGTTATCTAAGGGTATACAAATATTATATCACTGAATTCAGAATAAAATTCTCTATCGAATGAGAGAAAAGGAACAATTATATCCACAACTGGTCAATGATTGACTACAAGATTTGATATTCCTGACTAATACAAAGCACTATTTGCAAACAAACAACAAATTAATTGTTAAAGAATCCTTACCAATAAACATTTCAAATTATTTAATTTTATATTTTTATTTTCATATTTTTGCTATAAAGAAAAAATAAGTTTATCATTTTTACATATTTTATAATGAAATATACAGAAAATAAAGTACAATAAAATAATAATTTCTTTAGTATCAAAATTTTACAATACATTTTACTTGTATAATTCAAGTCATGTTTTTATTTCCATATTATATCGCAAAAACAAAACACTGTTTCAACTTAATTCTTGCAGTCGGTTTCAAGAATACAGCTAGATTTATCTTTACTTCTAATATATCCCTGTTTACAGAAACAGCCAATCACACAATTAGAAGTACAAATATTATTCCGGGGTTGTCCGCATACAGGAGCACATGCCGTGCCACAAGTTTGGTGTTCTTCATTTTCACCACATTGCTTTTGTGCAGCGTTCGCTACTACATAAGAAAAATAATATTATTATTACCGTTTCTATAAATTATAATAACATAAATATTATTAATGGGGTAGGTGGCTCAGTGGTATCGAGTCGGCCTGTGGATCTTGAGAACCTTGGTTCGATCCCCACAGCCGACAAACAACTTTCATCAATTTAAATCTACCCCTGTGGCTCCCCCTTTCACTAACATCTTTGGGGGCCGTGATTTGACGGCTAGTAACCGCACTTCACGCGAAAAAATATATCACTTACCGAGATCTGCTTACGGCAGAATGCCTCACGCAGTAATGGGTAAAAGGCGTGATGATATATTTATTTATTTTATTTATGAAATATTTATAATTTTCTTATAAATATAAAAAATTATTTTGAAAATCATTCAATGGTATTAAAAATTTATTATTACTCAAAAGGTACTTACTTGATAAAATAGCAAATACAACAGCTAAAAGAATAACAATTTTAACAGCCATGTTACTCGTAGAAACATACAAGTTCTATTGACATATAATCGTTCTGCGATGTTTATATATCAATTCCAAAGTGTACACAGATTTATTCAATTGAATAGTGTACAAAAACATTGTTGTTATAACCTTGAATTTCTGAAAAAAAAATCTTTTATATATGAAATTAATTAGTTTCTTTATCAGAATAAATAGTTTTTATTTATTCAACATTATCATTTTAAGGAGCAACTTATTTATTTTTAGTTTCTTAATATTACAGCTTATAATTTTCTGCTTTCTAATGAAATATTCAAAAAATAAACAATACTGATAAAACATTTATTTATGGGTTTCTGGCTTGGAACTTTGAACTGTAAATATGCATACGTAAAAGTTGAAAGATAAATGTATGATAATTCATTAATTATGTTTTTATATCATTATATTAAATCATTAAAACTAAAACCTGTTATTTTATTTACCAGAATAATCAAATCGACATTTGATTAACAATTTTATTATAATCATGGTTTGAAGTTATACAGAATCAGGGTGGCGACTAACCTGGAAAACCGGGAAAAGTCAGGGAATTTTATATTTCTGGAAAAGTCAGGGAAAAGTCAGGGAATTTTATTCCATGTCAGGGAAAAAAGTGTTTTGTTCTTTCAATTTTTTAATTTAATTTTAGAAAAATAACTACAAACTTTTATTTCAAAATGTATTTAGTTATTTTTAGATTTTATTGGCAGAATACCCTTTATTAGATAGATAGTATACCCTTTATTGCTTCTTAAGAGTGAGAACCGCCATCTATGAAAATATAACCCAAGAATGTTTACTAATTGAAAACTGTTTTGTTTTGTCTAACGTTTCTACCGCGCTATGTTTTTTCTGTATGCAATATTTAAGGTAGTGTCTTTGCCTGTTTAGAAACACAAATTGATTTTGCTCTAAGCGCTCTAAGCATTTCATATTTTATGTGGCTTTACGTTTTAGATTTAAATAGAAATCCATTGTAAGTTTTATGAAAACCTTCATTCAGGCTTACATTTTTAGGTTATATTTTGTTTTTTTTCTTAGTCTTAAATTTTTCGATATTAAAGAATATTGATTTTAAATTGATTTTGGTGTAATTTTTAGAATAAATGCGGAAGTAATGTTTCCAATTATCAATTAATTACAAATATTTAATTGTCAAAAATAAAAAAATAAAATAGATTTCTTGTCATAATTTTTTTTTAATTGTTATCATACAATTATTATTAGTAATAATTAATTTATATTAAATTTAACAAAACAATTTAAAATAGTAATAATTACAATAAATTTACTTTTAACATCAAAACTGTCCATATATAATGATAAACATTCATGTTTTTAAATTATTATAATATAATATATGAAATGTAACCATAAATTCATAAATAAATCAATATTCTAGAAGTCAGGGAATTTTTTTACTTAGACAGGGAAAAGTCAGGGAATTTATTAATGTTACTTGAATCGCCACCCTGAGAATATTTATTATGCAGATTATTTTTTCAGAGCACAAGTTATACATATACAATAAAAATAACCTGGTATCAAATTATTTGTGAATTAGGTCAAAAATATTTTATTGCATTACTATCTAATTTAACATATAATAAGCAAGTACAGTATCAGAATTATGCATTGGTGTGGTAAAAATATGTGAATATATAGATGTAATAATGATAATCATATTTTCTAAGCTATAAATAGCATCAAGGTAAGTCAATCTTAGAATTTATGTTTATCTGCTATAAAATCAAAACAAAAAATCTTTACTTCATGAATTTTACTTAAGTAATTGTTCTCTGGAAATGACAACCATATGTTTAAAAATCCAGCAATATAAAAGTACAATGGGGTAGGTGGCTCAGTGGTATCGAGTCGGCCTGTGGATCTTGAGAACCCTGGTTCGATCCCCACAGCCGACAATTTTCACCAATTTAAATCTACCCCTGTGGCTCCCCCTCCACTAACATCTTTGGGGGCCGTGATTTGACGGCTGGTAACGCACTTCACGCGAAAAAATATATCACTTATCGAGATCTGCTTACGGCAGAATGCCACACCCAGTAATGGGTAAATGGCGTGATGATATATTTATTTTATTTATTTATAAAAGTACAAGCTACAAAATAGATTAGTAAGTTTCAAGATGGTTATTTCTAAAATGTTGTCTAAATTTTTTCTTTTTCCATGAATTAATTCTATATGCGATAAGTTAAATACATAGTTGACTCATTATTCCCCTTTCCGAATTCAAGCATCGATTCTACTATCCAGATTTAATCTATCCGGATATTAGAATAGTTTTGGATCCAATTATCCAGTACATTTTTTCTTTTTCGAAAATTGACGGTATGATATTTCTTGTTTGGAATTCAACTCATACCAATTAAAATGTATAATAAAGAAAACATTATGGTATAAATAATATATATAATATATACTATTTTCATTTTAAACTCGAGGGATCGGCATAAAACGATTAAATGCACCGCAATTACGTTTACAAAGGAATTCAAAATATGATCCGTCATAACTGGTTTCACAAGGTTCACACTGGGTTGTACAGCCCCATTCGCCGGTACGATCAATCATAGGAAAAAACAAGAATAATTTTAGGCTGAATACGACCCTTGAAATTTTACCTATTTTGACCATCGATAAGCGATATGGGGTAGCCGTACTAATGGATTTCATTGTAGTAATATGGGACAGGGACGTTTAATCGTTTTATACCGATCCCTTGAGTTTAAAATGAAAATAGTATAACTCCATATCTTCACATACATCAAATGTTGGTTGACCACAAACTGAAGAGAAGCTATCGAAATATGTAAGAATAAGAACAACATGAATTACTTGTTTACGTATTTTTTTTTAAATTATTATATAAAATATATTGATTGATTGATTCAATATAATAAAAAAAAATTATTTATTATTTCAACACAAACAGTACAACGTGTTTACAGTTCAAATTGCTTGTGCTACCAGCCATACGAAGAAAAGTTTCAAATAATAACTGTGGATATTGAAGCCCTATTTACAATGAGGAATTATAATTTTTTTGTCACCCATTTTTGTGATATGACATAAAGTTATATTTTTTAAATGGAATGAATAGTTGTAAATAATGTATTTAAAAAACTTATTTGTTTCTCTTTTCAATGACAGCATGTTTGTTTGATTTAATTAATATGACAAATAATTTATACATTACTAGTAATCTTTGAATAATAATTTTCTTCGCTCAAGTAAATAAATTATGATGAATTAATATAAAATATAATCAATAAGGCTGATGTTATTTCTTGAACTACTATTAAATATAATGTAGAATATTGTTAAGTAACGATGTAGATTAGAATTTAAAAATCAAAACATTCAAAGCAAGCTTAGTATCGTTGAAGAAAGGAATAATATGCTATTTAAATATATAATTTTCAACTAGCCGTTTTCTTTTAAAAAATGTAACTTTGTTATATCTCAAAAATTATTTCCGTACTTTTGCTCATATCTAGTAACCTATGCATTATATATATACAATTTTTGTATTTACGCTTTTGCTCTAAAGTAAATAGGTAAAGAGATACAGCAATATTTAAAAAATAACATTAAAATCCCTATACGCCACATTTCAATTCTACACCCTGTATATATATATACAGGGTAGTGACTCGCTCAGCCGGTCCTAGTGAAGTGACAACTTTTGTCTAAACTGAAGTCCTAGGCTCATTACAGAAGGCTTGATGATGTACTTATTTACTTAAATTATGTATATACATCTTGTCTATTAATGTCATATATTCCTAGTCATTTCTAATGTAAATTATTAAAGAAAAAAACCTAGATTATTCAAGGACACTGAGGCTATGAATGTTTATTTATTAGATAATTATATAACAACATCATAGCTAATTTTAAGTTTAACATATCTATTTGACTAGATCGTAATGATTTTGTCTTAAATTAGCAGCAATTTGTGTCAAAAATATTTTCAGTTTGAGGATAATAACTAAGTGCAACATCATAATTATTAGTTAGATAGAAATATTTTAATTAAATGATAAAATAATAATAATACATTTTATACTCTAATATTAATATTTTTACGTACATTTGAATCGTAATGAACTGTTTACTTAACTCTGTCTCTAGGGGTTACAAGACTTATAACGTGCTAGCCCGTGTAAAATTTATAACGGGCTGTTGACATTGGTTATCATGACAACATATCTAATTTTAAACGTTTGACACTTAAATATTTTTTGATTAAACAAAATCTGTCAGATTTTCAAAGTCTATCTTGATTGAACATTTTAGTTATTGCGTTATACTATTGCAATTAATTTTATTAAATATACATATATTGCGAACTATTATAATACTTAAATCAATATTAAAAACATCGGTCTATCTCAGAAGTCATGATTATCTGTAAAAAAAAATAATTAAAATTAAACTTGAGATCAAGAACTCCAGCGAATCCAGGATTTCACATTAGGATTCATTGTTCATCTATGATATATTACCAATTAAAGATTTTTAAAAATATATTTACATACTTTACTGTTTGCACTGTGAGTTTAGAACACAGTCATCGCCATTTCTAGTGTATCCATCTTTGCAGAAACATCCTGGCACACATAAAGCTATACAAAAATCAGCATTTGGCCGGCCACAAATTGGGGGGCAAGCTGAACCACAATCTGTGTAATATTCATTTAGGCCACAATTATTTTCAGCGTTAGTCATCTCTAATGGAAAAAAAAACTATTTTATTTTCACTATCAATAATATGTGATCATGATGTGTATTGTTAATTACAGGGTTCTAGCTTTAATGAATTTTTACTTATAACAACTGGGTACTTTGTAATTTTATGTAGATTTTGCTCCTGTATTTTTAAGGTAGTCTGTTATAAAATATGTCATATAATAATTGATCTATAGTTTTGAAATTGCATAAAATGATGCTTTATTTTTATCTAACCTACATATTAATATGTCGTAGACTAGAATTTATTATAAATTTAATTAGTTTTTTTTTTAAATGCTTAACAATTTGATGAAATTAAATTGAATGATTTCTTTTTCTATAATTCAATTAGAATACATTCGGTGTAGATATTTTGATTATCATTTTAAAAAGATTTTGCACATTTCTTGTAATTTAATTAGTACTTAATAATATAACTTACTTGACATAACGACGAAAACAATTGCTAAACTGAGAAAAATTTTAACGACCATTATGCTTGAAGATCTAACACACCAATAAAATTATGTACTGCTATGCTGATATTTTATGTAGCTGTTATGAGAGAGAATATGGGATCATTCTTCTCTATTTGGAATAAATAATGTTAGGACAGCTATTTCCATAATAAAATGATAAATCGGTTTTTCCCAATTCCTATGACAAAATCTGATGCAATAATTTTTCTTAAATAAAAAATAAATACTAGTATATAATCAACATATATCAGAACTACAAGAGAAGCGCAAGCGCCTTGTACAGCTACAGAAACGCGATCGTAGCGCACCTAGTGTTCGTCTGGATATACTATTTAAAATATACGGGAAAATTTTGCTTATATTGCCGAATGAAATGGTGACTATATGTTGAAAAGAAAAATATATATCGCATCAAAAATTGACAGGTAGAATAAAAATATTATTTTGTGCTTTGATTTTGTTAAATATAAAAACGTCGTTATTTATTAAAGTCAATAGAACTTATCCCAAATAGTGACTTTTATAATAATTGGGTAAGTTGAAAGATTGGGGGTCAAATAAAAACTATAGAAATATTTATAACGGTAATGACAATTTTTATTTGGAACTCTTTCCTCTATTTAAAAATTGACATACATAAACAAAATCACCAATATTACAATTATATCGTTAATATATGCAGATCTGAAGTTTTTTCAAAGCAACATCGTACAAATTACACAATAAAATTTTATTTAGTCATTAATCACAAAAATACACAAAATTTATTCATTCACGATACATTTTCTACATTTCATCAAAAAGTTTCTTCATCGCATTTCCCATCATAGTGGGGGCCTCCACTACTACAACTCCTGCTGCAGTTAGTGCCTTTATTTTGTCGGCCGCTTTGCCCTTGCCCCCGGAAATAATGGCTCCTGCATGACCCATCCTGCGCCCCGGAGGAGCGGTGACTCCTGCGATAAACGCCACAACGGGTTTCCTGCCGTGACCGTGATTGTGCTGGCGTAAATAGTCGGCGGCATCTTCTTCAGAACTACCGCCGATTTCACCGATCATAATTATGCCCGTGGTTTTCGGATCCTTTACAAAGAGCTCTAATGTATCTACAAAAAATTGTTACATATAATTTATAATAGAAAAAGGTAGTGTGAGGGCGATTTTTCTAGATCTTGATATTTTGATTAATTTTAGATCCTACTGAACCAAAAAAAAAATATAGTCCCAAAAAAGGTCAATCTGAGTGTCTATCTGGAAGCTGAATAACTTAAAAACGCGATTATGTTTTGAATTGAACCTTGATTTTTTTTTAGGCAAAAAACGCAGGAAAAGTAAATCTGAGGTTTAGTTCGTTATTGGGCTGTAAGCAATGAGTAATGCCACAACTTTTTTGATGGATCTTTTTAAGTTTTTATGTTCATTTCGTAAACAATAATCCTTATCACAAAATATATACTAACTAAAATGGATCCTATTTAATTTAAAACAAGTAGAAACATTTTTCAAAATGAATATTTGTTATAATAAAATATTAATAATTTTGAAAATAGTTATGTTGTAAACTGTGAAGAACAAAAGTTGTAAAAATCATATTAGAAAATTTGAAACCTCATGACTCATAGTTGAGTATCAAAAATGCCACTTAAACGTACGAAAATTATGTTTTTTTAAGTTATTTTACAGAATACCTAGTTTGGTATCAAATTAAAGTTTTCGTTTTTCTTTTTTCAAAATTTGTTCAAATTACGCCAAATATAAACATATTAAAGGTTCTCGAGCAGAGAATTATAATAAAAGTGTTAAAAATGACATTCAATCATCAACTGTTTCTCCAAAACTTATTCAAATTATGTCGAATTGGTATCAAATTACACCTTTTGGGTAGAAAATTCTCTGAAACGTATAGAAAATAATATTTATCGACCGTTAATTTTTTTTATATACATATTATACCAAGTTTGGTGTCAAATATACTCTCGGGCAGATAATTCTATTAGACGTGATTTATGGACGGGAAAGTAGTTTGGTAGCCGGAATAGATTTTTTAACTTTAATTCTTTAATAACAAGATATCAAGAAAATGAGTTTAAGAAATGTCTTTACGTACCAATAAAATCAGTTCCCTTGAAAGGATCGCCTCCGATGCCAAATACTCTCGTCTGTCCTAAGCCCACCTTGGTGGTCTGGTCCACGGCCTCGTAGGTGAGCGTCCCCGATCGAGATACGACACCAATTTGTCCGGCCTTGTGGATAAATCCAGGCATGATACCCATCTTGCATTGACCAGACATGATCAGTCCAGGGCAATTGGGTCCGATCAAGCGGCATTTGTCCTGTACCTTGAGCCGCGCGACTATGCGACACATGTCCACCTGAGGAACACCTTCCGTGATACAGCAGATCAGAGGGATTTCGGCATCAAGGGCTTCGTGGATTGCCTTAGCTGTCGTAAATAGATATTTAAATGCAACAAAACGCTTTAAAAATAACAAGTAGCGATATAAACTCGAAATTGTTTTTAGTTTTATTGTTGCCACGAGACCAGATGAGATGAGATTTTGCGTCATCTAATATTTGTTTCACGACTCTGTTAGAAAGGGAAATTTTCTTTCTTCAATTCAGAAAAGAAAGTGAGTTAAAGAAAGTACATTTTTATCCCAAAAAATACAACTATGGTAACTGAAAAACTATGGTATGAATTGACAGTTATGACATCTCGGCAACATTTATCAACAAAATAAATTTCTAATTTATTATATTAACAATTTTTTTACTCATTTCTAAATATTGTTGAGAATTTTTTTTAAATAAATTTGTATTTATATTTAATCTATAAAAAAAGTACAATACTTTTTATTTAAACTATAAATTTTTTTATTTTAATAATAGTAATAGTTATTTTTTTTCTTTTTTGTGCTATTTAATTTTGTTTTGAAATTAATATTTTCTCTGTTCCAAAATACCTATTATCCTTTTATTCCGGGAAGAAGTCTGTCTAATATTGCCTAAGGAGACAAAATATCTAGATCCGGCTCTGCTAATTTGACATCATAGTATAAGAGCGTTTACGTTTATTAAAAAGAAGCACAGATTGTCTAGTTAACACTTGTTTCTATTAATTAGTGTAGTGTTGATATTAACGATTTTGCTATTTGTAAATCATGTATACAATGGAAGAAAGGATTTGAATATTTTATTTTTTAAATCACAACGGTTGAGAAAGGGAATGTCCTGCTAGGTCTCCCGGTTTTAAACCACTGGATATATTTACTGCAGATTTTTAACATCCAAAGTGTAGACTGGCAACATTTAAAATTTAAAAGAATTAAAAAAGATTCAAAACTTAATTTCTAATGTTATGAACAAATTTTATATATAATTTTTAAACAGTTATTATAATTATTGTATAAATGTATTTTTTTTTATTTTTATCAAAATCATTTGTTTCTTATGTTTTATTTTAAAATTTACGATTTGATATATTGGTGTCAAATTCGGATACTTTGGATATTACTTTAAAACAAATGTTATATTGGGTATAACCATCGCCTATGTTATACACAAGGCCTAGAATGTCACGTTGATTTCCAAGTAAAAATAGGCAAACAAATGATACAAAATTTTACCGTATACGCGGTACCACTGCGTAATCATTCGTTCCTAATGCCTATGGCACACTGGTCGATGAGCGTCGATGAGCATCGATGAGCTCTTCGATGAAACAACAGAACGCACCCGTCATCGACGAAAATTAGAGGCTCCTCTATTTCCATCGAAGAGCTCATCGATGAAACGAACGTATCTCATTTCACTCGTATCTTTTGTGTCTCACTTCACGTTAGCATATTTTTGAAATTTAGTTTTTCTTTCTCAGTTTTAGAAGCTTTTATTATTTGTCAATGGAGAGTGCGTTCTGTTGTTTCATCGAAGAGCTCATCGATGCTCATTGACGCTCATCGACCAGTGTGCCATAGGCATAATTCAGCAACACGCATCTCATGCGTTTCTACAACTAAACTTCTCAATCGGTCATCAGACCAAATAAAATCAATGACATTCCGTTTGTTCTCACTCACATTCTTACATGTATGTACAAGCTAATTTATATTTAAAGTCGGAATTATAAACGAATAAAACGAATAGATTACATTCCAAGCAAAAAGAAGTACTATCTTTCTATCATTATCATTCACTCTTAACATCACCAAACTTACACAATAAATTGCCAGAAATGCTTCACTTTACTCCCACCCAGCCTTTCAGATCACTACATAAATAATTTTCTTACCGATATCACACGAATCAACCACACTACCTAACAAAATCCAAATCGATCTTTTTTCTGGTTATTTTCAGATTTAGTTGGGCCATAATCTGATACAATGAAGATTCTATGAAACCCTTTATTTTTATTAAGTCAAAACTATATATCCCCTCTCAAACGATTTTATTCTTTCATTAGCAAGCACACCAATATCATGCTTCGCTACTTTGTTTTGGATCACAAGCAAAACATATTAAACAAGGAGTCAAGGTAGAAATTTGATACATCATTCACACATCTAAATTTTTATCTGTAATTGTGTTCATTGATATTTTAAATATCGCGTTGAAGATATTTAAATTTAATCATAGGTATCTTAAAGAAAAAACAACAAACGGTTAAATGAGAGTATACTTAAAATTCGGAGTCATCATTAGCTCATTCAAGAACTTAAATCATATCTTGCATAATATAACAGAATTTTTACATCTAAATTTAAATCAATGTCTGTTCCATAACTTACTTCAAAAGAAAAGTTGTTAAAAATCCATAAATATAAACAAGACTCAAACTTCACCGAAACACCCATCTCGGTCAGTTAGTCTCGTCTCGCAGTTTTAATAATTATTTTAGTAAGTAAAAATATTTCTATGTAAAATTGACAAATTAACTATAATTTAAATAACATAATAGATTTTAATCTTTCCATCAGTGAATAATAATAATTGAACAATTAGCATCAACACAGAGAAACTCCAAGTGTTAACTAGCGTAAATTAGTATAAGAATTAAAATTGGATCGTTGATATATAGAAATAATTTGAAAAATCATTAGTATTCGCTGGGATTTAAACCCAGAACCTTTAATACACTAGGTGATAGCTCTACCATTTGAGCTAGAAATACTTGGCAAAGTACTTATGATTTTTTGTATAATGTTTAGTTGTTACATTCAACAACTTTTAGTATGCATTGGATTATTTAATGGGTGACATTATTATAAAAATTAGGTTATAGACATTAAAGTTAGATCGTAGATATACAGAAATAATTTTTAAAGTGAATTAGTGTCAATAACATATAAACGTTACCTGCGCCAGGTGGAGGAACGAAAATAAGTGTCGCATCTGGTTTGAGGGCTGCCGCTGCTTCTTTAACATTGTTAAAAACCGGTTTATCCAGATGTTTAGTTCCTCCTTTTTTGGGAGTTACTCCTCCAACGATATTTGTGCCATACTGTAAGCAAGATTTGCTGTGAAATGTACCTTGTTTTCCAGTGAACCCTTGTATCAAAACTTTTGTATTTTTTGTTATCATTAAATTTCCGCGAGTTTTTTCATACATAAAACGCACTGCAGTAAAACCCGGAAGTTTTAGTATAGACGAAAAAAGAATTTTTGATGTTCTTGTGTACATGTTTGACATTTTGACTTGCTATATTTCTGGCGGCGTTTTTTCTTATGTTTAATTTTTGTTTACATCAGCAACTATTAAAAATATATTTATATTTATCAAAGTATACTTTGATTAGATTTGCGACACTTATAACCGTTTAACTTAACCTTTCCACCATTAAACTAACCCTTCTTTTCTTTCACAGTACAATAATTGTAGTACGAATTTCAACCGCTTGGAGCGCGTAGTTAAGAAAGTTATGTGTGATTGTCAAAAATGTTAACTGTACAATCATAATACATACAACTTCTAAATAAAACTATAGGGCATCCATCGTTAAAATAATTTACGCCATCGTTTAGAGAATTTTAAATTTCTCTATACATTTTAAAATGCATATTATGTTAACTGTGTTTTATTGGTAATACTCACATGAAACCATTAATTTAATTAATTGTACTTCGAATTTTATTATTACGTTATTTTACATTATTTTGTAGCAACATTGTTTTTATTTTTTGCTGTTGACAACACAACATAAGTTGTCATCGCCTACGTTATTATACAAGACCTGGATTGTTACCAAAAAACTAAGGAAACATTGAATGCTTGCCCGCAAGAGGCGCTTTTTCCGACAATAATTTAAGCTGTAAGCCATATTTATTTTGTAGGAAATGCGTCGGTCCATTTTTATACAAACACACTTTTCACATAATAAATGGAGTCGATGACTGAGTGGTTTCGAGTCGGCCTATGGAATTAAGAACCCGGGTTCGATTCCCACAGCCGACAAACAATTTTCACCACATTATAACTACCCTTGTGGCTCCCCCTCCACAAACATCTTTGTGGACAGTAATTTGACGGCTGGTAACCGCGCTTCACGCGAAGAAATATATCACTTACTGAGATCTGCTATCCAGTAATGGGTAAAATGCGTGATGATATTTTTTTATTATTCACATAATTATTGTGTTATTAAAATTAAGCAAAGTAATTGTTTTCTTTTACTGTCACTGTCAAAAAAAAATTGGTACAACTGATTTTTTTAATGAAAAGATATGATCAATATTTTACCGACAACCAAATTTTCGAAAAAAAAACTCCACTTGCAGTAAAATTTTGCAATGCTTGTTTCTTCATTTTTACTTGGAAACTAGTTTAACATTTTAGGCCTTTTATAATAACTAGAAAGCGGATAAATAAGCACAGGTCTTTAAAATAAAAGATGCTTCAAAAAGCTCTTGATTTTGCCAAAAACGTAATAAGTAGAATAAAAAAGTTAGAAAAAAACAGGTCTTATGGGGTAGGTGGCTCAGTGGTATCGAGTCGGCCTGTGGATCTTGGGAACCCTACTTCGATTCCCACAGCCGACAAACTATTTTCACCAATTTAAATCTACCCCTGTGACTCCCTCACCACTAATATCTTTGTTAGTAGTTAGTAGTTAGACAACATGGTCGTTAATTATTAAATAAGTTTGTAGCCTCGAATTAACGCTGGGCAAAATAAGGCTAATTTTACTGTTATGAACGCTTATGCGCTGTTATGTCAAACTGTCAGCGTTAACTATAACTACTAACCATAGCTACTGATTTCATCTTGTGAATGAGGCTTTAGGTTATACCTACACTGAGAGAAATGGATATTTGGAACAAGTGTAAATATCTTTAATTTAATTAGAAAATGTGTTTAAAAAAGTGACAAGTACACTGTATATTAAAAAATATAATGTAAGTATATTTGAGAAGATATTTTAGAAACAAGCAACTATATATTTGATTTTAATATATTTGTATATTAGTCTTTAATAAAATATATTTTAGAAGTAAGTAACTATATATTTGATTTCAATATATTTGTATATTAGGCTTAAGTAAAATATCTTTTAGAAACAAGTAACTATATATTTAATTTTAATATATTTGTATATTAGTCTTTAGTAAAATATTATCTTTAATATTAAAGGTAGATATATTAAAACATAGTAGATAATGTGTTTGAAAACATATATATATTATAAATAAAAAAACAAATAACATTTTGTACAAATATTTTACATATTTATATAACTAATATAATTATGCAAATATAACAAAGAAAATATAAACATATTATGTCGAAAGTCTCCTAATATAGCTATAAAGGGTTGTATAGTATCTCCTGATTTTTTACATTTTTCACGCCTGGCATCTATTTTTGTTAGATATTCTGCAGCGTTCTGAAAATAACAACATAATTATGAAAATAAATTTTAGAATAATATAATGTATATACGTACTTGTACAATTAAAACGAAACTTTTTTGGATTTCTAGCTTCGATGCTCTTATTTTCTTCGATATGAGTGTAGTTGTTATTACCGGAAACATGAACGGTAATAATGTTATAGCATAAAATTCGGAATCTGCAAAACACATATAATTTATGAATTTGTTTCAAAAATGCCAGTATACAAACATTTACTTTTTATTAAAAATATCCTTGTCTAATTTGTTCTTTTCGCGGGCTATTTTAATTATTTTTTGGGAAATTGCAGGCCATTTTGAAAATAAATTGTTCGTTTTAGTGGGATACAATTGATTAAAATCATTAAGAAGCTGAAATATTATAAATGTAAATTATTTTCTTTATAAATCTATAATTTATTCTTACTAATTTATATCCAGTCCTCTGTTTCAATGCTGGAAATGCATTCATGTATTGATACGGATCAGATTCTCGTAAAATATTTACTCGTTCCTTAAAGGTCTTTTTAAAATATGTTTCTATTGTCTCGTATGGATCTATATTATGTTTCAAATAATTGATATATATTTCAATATCTGCTTCACTCTCCGTTATCGTTATATCCGTATCTGTAATGAATATTTATTTATTGCAATACTATAAATAAAAATATGGTTTATATAGTTTACCTGGTACAGATACACTGGATTCCTTTTCATTGGATTCTGTAAATAAATCTTTGTACTTAAATTTTAAATTTATGTACCTACTCCATAACTTTCCACGAGCAAGAATTTTTGGAGAATTTTGTGATTTCTTTTTATAAGGTATATAATACTCGTATGTCTGCGATATTTCTTTTAAAAATAAGTAACTTATTTCTCTTGCTAGGGATAAAAATGAAGAGGCAGATATTCTAGAATAAATACAGAAATGTTACATTAATAAGTTGTCATTCATATTTTACTTAAAGTAAAACGTGATAAAAATTGTACTCGTACCTGTGATCCGTGCTATTGTGAAATAAATGGTCTACTGTTAAGGATGCTATTTTTTGTCGTTCAGAATAACTTAGTATTTGAAACTATAAGCAATTTATTTACTTACTTTTAAATGTTTCTTCTAGGATTTCAAGTCCCCACTCTTTTAATAAATTTTGCACAAACAGATTCATATTCTTCGCAATGCACAATAAAAAATATACACAATGAGAGCTATTTACTCATTTACTGCAGGGCTAATACTGATGTGAACACTGAAGACTGAACAGTGCTACAGTGCATGAACTGCGTAGAAAAATAATTAGTCATATGAGATAGTATATTTCATTTAAGTATATTAATATTTTTATTGCAAATTTTATTCTCTTCATTTTAAATATATATTAGCTAAATCTTTGTATATCTACTACTTGATTTTAAGAATACAGTTATATTGTATCAAATGAAACGTATATTAAAATTTAATATACTGTATATTAAAATTTAATATACTGCATATTTAATTCAACAAAATTTGTATCTTTGACGAACATATAAGTAAACAGTTTTTCTAATGTAAGTATATATTATACTATAATATTTATTTAGTATAAAATATATTTATTCTTATGATAACTTTATTAAATATACAAAAAATAAATTTTTAAATACACGATTTATTTGAAATAAAACATTTTTCTTTAAATACATGTATATGTTTATTTGTATCAAATAAATTAATTTAAGTATATAATTTTAAATATCCATTTCTCTCAGTGTATACTTCAATTGGGATGTAGTTTAAATTTCAATTTATGGGAACAATACTTTTTTCTCGGCAAGGTCGGGATATATAATTGAAATTAGTGAAAAAAAATGTTTTCATGTTTTGATAATGTTAAGGACATAAAAATTATTTAGATAGATATTAAAATTTCAAAAATATGTTATATTAAATTGTAATGTTTATATTTATTTTTACTAATTTTTAATTTTATACGTTATATTTAAACTAGTTGAAAAATGCATCACTTTTTACACGATTATTCGTTAAAAAAAGGCTATCATGAGTACTATGCAAATAAAATATAATCATACACATTGATTTTACTATCAATAAGCAAAAAATGAAAACATCTTTTTTCACTTATTTGATTGATTTACTCCGGGTTCGCCATCGTGCATCAAACTTCCAATTCATGAAAAAAAAGTTTGTCATTAATATATGTATAAATAATTACTAATGTAACAGTGCTTCATTTGCAGAAAATGATACTAATCACATTTCCTTTAGGTCTTTTTACAGCAATATTGATGCTTCGATTTAAAAATATAACGTCAAAAAGTAATATTTCATAAATATATACCCCGGCAATATAGCCAAACTTTTTTTCACCTAGTAACCGTAGCTATCGAAATAAGGCGCAGCCGATTGAAATAACCATGAAAAAGTGGTAAAGTGCACTCACAATTTTCTACGATAGTCCAAAATGGAACGTACTAATTCGTACAAACACAGCTTCGTTCCTAATAGAATGAATTTAGTCAAGATACAATAGTGGTCACGTGTCTCAGTAGATAGACTGGAAAATATTTTTGAATAAATTGTATAATTTAAGGTCAGCATCTTTTAGGGTTGATTAATTTAGTATAATTTTCACAACAGAAAGTTGACCTTTTAGTTAGTACCTTTATGAGGTCCTCACCCCCCTTTGAAAATGTACCCGAAGCTCTTTTTGCATCATACAGTGCGTTAAAAACCAATATAAATATTAGCAGGTAAAAACTGAAGAAATAATTATTTAGTGTTTCCTGGTTCCACCATTAATATCTCAATATCAGAGACAGCGGAACATTTTTTCGAAAGGGGTAGCGAAAATTTTTTGATCGGAGTAAAAATAGAACACAGATAAATTTAGGTAATTAAAATGAATAATTAAGTGAGATACATTATATTAATAATATAATTTGTTTTATACAGATTTTACATCGGTATAAATTGAAAAAGACAATTTTACTCTATTGCCTCGAAAATTGTCATTCGCTCTGCGGTTTTATTGATGAATATTTTCATCACCTTATTTAAATCAATATCCAATGAAACAGTCGTTTTTGTAACATTTAAGTACGGTTCCAAGTCAAAATTCGACGAACCCCGCTGAATGACCTTTCGGCTGACGATTCTGAAGCTGGAATTGTCAACAGTTTGTAAAAAAAACTATTGGTAATAAGTATACATGCTGACTTAATATAAATTGTAATGGATTGTTAATTTATTGCTATAGTCTCGGTTTGGATTTTGAATTCGTACTGGTATTTTAGTTAGGTATTTTATTTAATTTTTGTGTCCTGAACAGGGGTTGCGGTGCAACCCCCAAAAATGATCAGGGGTTGCAACCGCAACCCCTGCACCCCACTTCCGCGGCCACTGCTCAATATGGTTGAAATAAATACACTATCTGTCAACGGCCATGGCACAACTCGTTGGTACTGATCGCGGATTAGGGCATAATGGCGGCATATGACCTAAGTAGTTAGTTCGCCAAGAAGCCACAAAAAAAACAATATCAATCTCAGATCTAGAACTCAATATCGTATGACTGCTTGTAATAATAAGCTGATTCGAAATCGTGAGGGATCGTAATCTGAATGGCGAGATGGACATCAAGAAACTAAAACTCTGCAGTGTCTTCTAGGTCGGTTTCCCTTCGCTGTTCGTAGCGCCAGCGCCGCTTCGCGAGATCGTGAACAACTGTACCAAGAAGCTGCGCCGTCGCTGTGGCTCCACCGACATAGTAAATATACTCTGCTAATCGATTTATAAAGCCTTGCATCTCCGATGAGTGCGAATATACCACTGATCTCCAGTCAAGTGTGCCCGTGGAGAATTTGAAATCTGTTGATGTCACGGACAGATATTCATTTTATTGCTGATGAATCTCGATTTAAAAGCATGGCATATATTAATTGATATATGTTTGAACAAAATACTCATGAGCTACACAGCAGTCAGTATCATAGACGTTAATAAAGACTCATCAGTCGCCTAATTGAGTCTGTGGGAGTCGCAAGCGGGTATCTATCTACCCCATAAAACATAAATGTGCTCTCAATAAAAATCACAAATAAGATATCGTAGACTTCCAGCCAAATTGAATACAGAACTTTTTAACAAAGCTTCATCGGTGTTTGGTGGGCCTGTCTGCCTTCACTGATATTGTACTACTACATAATGCAAGGATTAAATATGTAATAAAGTGAAAAATCTGTTTAAAAAATATGTGAAATGGACTATTTAAAATGTCTTTTCTTAATTCTCGTACTTTTTCGGTGCTTGAAACTAGTATTTTTTGTCTGTATTCGACTGTTTTGGTTAGTCATTCGAAATCGTAACAAATTTTCCGCTACATACTTTCGTACATTAATTTTTTAAGATTAGATAATTAGGAAGGGTCAACCAATCAAGGGTGGATACGACTAGAGGGTCGGTCGACCGACCAGTTGATAATTTCAATGCGTTTTCAGCTGTAGTCAACTAAATCAAAGAACGAAAATATATTATTTACAAAAGAACTAAGAACAAAGAAGTAAAATATATTTACAAAATTTCTCATTGAAATTGTCTTTTCTTTCTTATTATTTACAATTTTTATTATTAGTTGTTTTTGTGTAGTTATGTTACCTTATATGATTTTTAGTGTGTAATTTTAGGATCATTTTAAATAATTGATTTATAATAATCAGAACGGCCCTGAAATTTTGGAAGAACTGAAGTAACGAATTGAAAATGCTGCTGATTTCATGAAACAGCACAATTCCTCCTATCAAGCTTGCAGCATGTCATTGGTGGTGAATCGAAAGACGCACTATAGTGTTTTCAATGCTATTTTTTAAAATGTTTAGTTATTGTACATCAAAAAAGTTAAATAGTTTATTGTAGAGGTTACATTTCTGCGTTTCTTGACAATAATATTTATAATTTTACTCTACTTGGAACCGAATATTAATTGGTAATTTTCTTACAATTGTCAGTGCCATGAAATAATAAAACAAATATAATATTAATTAAAAATTTATTTTATTTAATACATGAAAAAGTTATTTATGTCAGCGATTATGCTCTGTAAAGTATTAAATAACTATTTTATTATTAATTTTGACTAGATTAATTAGGCTTAAATCATCACCAGCAGACGATTATGTAGAGATTAATTTACGTTAGGTGTAATTCCTTTTTCAGTTTGTTCTTAGCCGTTGTTTTGAACAGTTGTGTTTAGATTTGTAGTGTTGTATAGTGAACTACGTTGGAGGCGGTTACGGTGAGTTTCACTGAGCGTGTAAGCCTGTGTGTGTGTTAGAGTGTGATCTTGTGAGCGCAATTGTTGGGTATGTTGTTATGATATGATATCCTAACACTAAATCCTTATTGCTTTATGGCGACGCCGACCTGTTAACTTGACCAACGACGCGCCAGTTACCGGCCTGGTGCCAACGGTGCCCTGCTCGAGTTCAGGAGCCCAGCTTTCGCTTGCATCTTGAGTGGTGAGGTGGTGTTTAGAGTTTCAACTCTTTCACCTGAAGCCTTGTGTTAAGCTGCTCGTGTAAGATGGCAAGTTCTCGATGTACTGTGTGTTATCGAGGATGCTGTGTGCGTGAAGCGATGTTCTGGGGCTCGTGATGTACGGTGCTGTGCCACCCGATTGTTAATCGTGGTGTGCGGCTCTCGTACTCCAAGCTGTGTGCGCGGAGCGAGAGGTTCTCTGTTCGTCCTGGTATGATCCTAATATGCTGTGTGCATATGGACGAATAAATGAGAGTTGTGTGTGGTAGCGAGGCCGCGAGGAATGCTTGAGCTCATGGTAGTTTCTTTCTTTTCAGGGCACTCCAGCCGGACCAACAGGAAACTAGATTTAAGCGTGTGACTGTAATACTATTCGGGGTAATTATATATGTTTTGTTTACCTATTTTTACAGTTTTCTTTTAGCACCCTGACATCTTATTATCTTCAATAATATATCTACATATTTCAATCGCTTAAGAAAATCACAATTTTGTATTATACTTTGTTATTAAAATTTAATTCAAATATATAATTTCCACAACCGAGAATAAAAGACAGGTTCTGTGTCACCAAATTCGTGACACTAATCAAGTAATAATTCATTTCAACCTGTTGTGCTGTTACTAAATGCGGCGGGGCTAAAATGAGTATTTTTTCCCATGGCTAATAACGATGTGAGAAAAGTGTATTTTAATTCCTGTTACACGTTTTCGGTGTGGCTGATCTAATAATTATATTGAAATAATGAGCTGTGTGTTCTGATAATTTTTGTATTGTATCAGTGTAATCAACCCCTTCAACTTCTGACCTAATATATACACTTCCGGTTTTCCTGAGATCAGATCTAGAACCCTCAAAATGGATATTGAGCCGCTTAAGTACTATGGCCACATCTAACTACGAGTTAATGTGAAGCACTTTTTATCAATGACATTTGTAGTTCTGAGCTAGTCTGTATTACAGCGCTGATGTCGATTTAGTTCATGCACAATGAATTATTGCACTAAAGTAAAGTATTATAATTCGCAATATACAATTCATTTTAAAAAGAATTAATTTACTGTACAAAATTAATTGTTAATACATATGTCCTATTTTATTATCCATAAATTAATAATCAAAATCAGCGTTGTAGTACAGACACACCCAAAACTGCAAATTTCATTGAAAAAAGCGCTGTCATTTGAATACATTTAGTTTTTTTTTATGGTTTAAAAGTGATTTTTTAGATATTACTACTATTGTGTTTTTATAATGGCACACCTTGTTTGTTCTTAATTCAAGCAATAAAAATAATTTGTGCTTTAAAAATATATTAAAGTCTTTACCTGCTAAACTTTTTTAGTATTAATAAAAAGTATCTTTTCAAAGTAAAGTGTGCTTTTAAATCAAATTTGACTATATTGTTCGTGTTGCTTTCGTTGAGATACAAATTTGGCGTTAACAAATTATTTTATTAATTTGTATCAATAATGGAAGATTATTCTATTAACGAGAATGCAAACATGTTAAAACATTACATTTGTCAAATAATAATTCAAGACAAATCCTGCGATTATATCAGTAATAGTATCTGGACAAAGCCGAAATATAAATCATAAAACTTTTATTCGTTTTGTCTCCGCAATATTTGACTTTTGAATATTAAGATTCATCATTATTAGTATCTGGATCGTTTTCATCCATAATAAATTATTGACATCATATTTAATTAGTATTTTTTTTAATAAACACTGAATTAATGTAAAACAAATTTAATTATAGAGAGAAAAATTGAGATACCGCCATGATTTGAAGCTGGGACTTTATGAACTCCGCTCATATGCTTTAACCAAGGATGTTATAGCTGGATAGCTAACATGTATACTTTATGCATACGCAGTAGTGAGGCAAGCTGTGCAACGACCGCCATTTGCAGTATAGGCAAATAAGCGCGCGATATTCAAACATTCTAGAGTTAAAAATATACAAATACTTCTATCTAAAAATGAGATCTGTAATTTATAAAGCGAATTTGGTTTGATAAAAGAAAATCAATTAAATATAAAATATTTTATTTTACAAACTATATTTAAACATGTGTACGCGAAAATAATATCTGTTTACATAATTGATGTCTTCTGCTGACAGGATTCATTATAATTTTTGAATTATACATTCCATAAGGAAGAACTTAACTTTTAAATATTTTATCATTATAGCTAGTATTCAAAATAATTTATGTGGCCTTTCATCTACTGAAATATCAGCACATTGCAAATTTGGAAAAACATGGTCATCTAATGAAAGTTTTCTATAACAATGAATTCTAATTTTTTTAATTAATTGTCATTACGATTTAATTTACTGAAATTATTAGTATAAAATGTAAACATTTTATCAGCTTCTTTAACTATAATGAAAACAGACTTCGACATATTAACAAGACCATCTCTATTAACAAAAGAAAAGCTAGGAAATACAGATGGTACAGCATCAGATTCTAACCGTCTAATATATGTTCCAGGCCGTATCAAATAGTCTGCATCCACAAAATGATCACTAAAAACTTTTAAAGTTTTTGTAGGGACAAAGTTTTCTCTTCTGACTGCATTTCCCCATGAAATTAATAAAATATTGCTGTTTATAGAACATCTGTAATATAGTTTATATTATTATATTTATAATATATATTAATTTACATTTAAAATTAGTAAAAACACAAAAATTAAGTATTATATACGGATTGAAAAAACTGCCGAGGATTATCTTTACTATGCCAGTTTGTGCAGCCATATACACTGCAAGACACTGGCATGTTGCTATTTACTACAAACAATATGCCTATAATTTTTTAATAATATAACAGGAAAAATAAGTACTTGTAAATTCACGTAAATGAAGTGTAAATTAACATGTAAGCATATGACAAATATACTCTTTTGCCTATACTGTAAATGGCGGCGTACCCCCACCACTTGCCTCACTCAGATCACAGATGTCAGCCATCCAGGTAAATATATAACATCCTTGGCTTTAACCAACTAAGCCACGGTCGCCTGTAATTCAAATGTGATTTTATTCACTTTATTTCCAAAAGATCTTTCATGTGATAGCAAACACGATATGCTTTGAAATATTTTTGAGTAAAACAACAATTTTTTCAAAATTTAGTTTAAAATATATGTATTTAAGGACCCCATTTATATTAGAGTCCTCAAAATGTTGTTAGCCCTCCCCCAACTAATTTTACACTGCGCACGCCACTGAGTGTAATGAAAACAAGAAAATTTATCAAATAGAAAATATATTTTCAGTTATCGTGAAATCGTCACTTTTCCTATACATCTCATTGAGTGGCAAGTATGGGCGTTTTACTCATAGTTTTCGTTATGCCCTTATTGTTTTCCAACTGCTTTTCATTAAGCTCACATGTTTAACATGCGCACTTTCACTACCGTGATCTAATAAGTTTCACTGCAAACTAATATTTATAGAATTTAAGTAATTTGCGAAATTGACTATAATATTTGTCTATTACATTTTAATCACATTCATGTCCTTTTGTACAACCCAACGTCACACATGCGGTAAACGTCGAATCGCAAATGTTTGTTATTTGGCAAAACTATTTATTACACTATTCGTTGTATGCATACTAAATACTTTTCTCCACACATGTGGATATTTACTGAGCATTAATACGGAGCGGTAAATCGCCAAGTGTTCAATGCAAATATCCGCTGCATGTTGAATATTTCTACTATTTTCCATGATAGATAATGTGATAATCGCGGCTAGTGCCTGTATTATGAGTATTGTATACGTACTCCAAAAAAGGAAATCTAGGAAAAGAATATGGTTGATAGGTGACAGTCAATCGAAGTAGGGAAATATAAATAAGAAATAAACTATTTTTCTTAAAGTTCTAAGAATCTAACTAATTCATTACACTACCCAATTATTAAAAATAACAATTATGGATCAAATGAAAATTACAAATTTGTGCACATTTCAAAAACACTTAAATGAATGTCAGGATGGGAACAAAATTAAAAGTTAGGCAAACATATGTTTTGTAACACGAGCAGAGCTGAGCGAATAAGTTAATCTTTCTGGATTGCGTCAATTGTAAAACGAAAGGAATGAATGCAGTCTTGAAATTTTATTAACACATTGCTATCAATTATTTTTTACTTATTGTAACACGAAACGTTATAATTTAATATGAGGATGGAAACAGAATTATTATTTGAACTTAATTCTCTAATCTAGTTTAAAATTAAACAAAACGCGAACACCGCGTGATGCGAAGATCTACATCTTCACGCTTTGAGTCGATGGACGAGACTAATGGTTTCCACCAAAACACTTGCTGTCCTGGGTACGATACCCACATCTGGAATCCATCCCCCACACATCGGGGTGGACACAGTTGTCTCAAGTGTTTTGGTTATGTACTCTGACGCTCTGGCCCTACCGATAACGCAAACATGAAATCTTGTTGGAATTCTAAGAATATTAACTATAACTGTCTCTTTTTATAATTTAATGCCCTATATTCGAAAACCAAAAGATCTCACACTCTGCCTTAATGGCACATGTGATCACGAGTGTCAAATTACACGAAACCAATCTTATCTAAACGCAACATAACAACAATGAGATAGCTCATATTGTTACAGTTTCTTTGATTCGTGCTAGTTTACCGACATCTGACGAGAAATGTTCGGTGATCAGCGAATCCCAAACATTTGCCTCGAAATGTTCATCATACTAATAAGTGTTTGCCGAATAACAAACATTCATTGCTCGATGTTCAAAGATTGCCTCATGTGTAATGCTGGCTTAAAAGCATCACGGTCTGTCAGCCCATACCTGATTGACTTTCTGACATTGTGTTTCTCACATAATTTGTCATCTCCTTTCGAACATTGCCTTGAACATAGGAAATACAACTAATATTTTAAGATTTTGCGCTCGAAATTAAAAGCAACGCTAGGTACATACTCCTTGGCGAATATATTTTAATTGTTTCATTTTTCATTTCCTTCCTGCCTCAACGCTGGATACGCGCCGGCTTGTCTATTAAGAAGGAAAAATGTGAAATAATATAGAGTTATTTATTTGCAGATTATTTGAAGAGCATAGTGAACTTCTAAATATGTTCGACAAATTTAAAGAACTACGGACCAGAGAAGAACAAGCAAACAGTATGGAACTGGCTGAACACGCAAACAGAGTCATGGTTACCCTGGATGAGGGTATCAAGGGACTTGACAACTTGGATGTCTTCTTCGAATACCTGCATCAAGTAGGGGCGTCCCATCGAAGGATACCTGGATTCAAAGTCGACTATTTTTGGGTTTGTATCACATTTATATACCTTATATCAGTGGTTTCCAAACTGTGAGGCGCGCCCCCTTAGGGGTGCGCGCTATATAAAAATATAATTGAGGCTTATGAACAAATTCTCCATTTACATCATAGCACACACGTGTTTCTAACTCGCGCTCGCAGTAAAATTTCTCTAGTTTAACAAACAAAGCCTTAGAAATTTTATTACCTTTCGTAACATCTTATTTGTGTGAAACAGGCTTTTCCGCTCTAGCTGTTTTAAAGACAAAATATCGAACTCGATTATTCAGCACACTCAAAAATTATGATTATATTGTATTAAATATGCTTAATTTAAATTAAATATTATTTCCAATCTTATTACAATTTTATGTTTATAAATGTTTTGTTTATTGTTTATTTTGTTCTATTATTATGCTGTAATAAACATAATTTTAGGTTAAGAAAAAGATTTGTTATAACAAATATCTTATATAATAACAATATTTGTTTATAGTAATAATTTTTTTGTATTCTATAAAATAAATTATTTGCGATTTTTGAAGTTAGGCTGTTATAAAAAAATGAGGAGGGCGCGACAATTTTTTACGGAAGAAAGGGGACGCTGAGAGAAAAAGATTGGAAACCACTGTCTTATATATCTTCAGAAAATGTTCAACATTTTTAAGAAATGATGAATATTTTTTAATACATGTCCTATATTATTAAAAATAAATATTTAATAAAAATTCAATATTTTTAACAAATGTTCAGTATAAATAATAAATGCTTAGTAGATATTGTAAATAAATATTTAGTATTAATAATAATAACTGTAGAGTATTTAAATACGTATATGATGACCAGTTAAGAAAATATTAGTATATTTTTAAAAAATAAAATAAATATTGAATTAAATTAAGCACAAACTTATATTTAACCTAAATTTACCGGCCACAGTACATTACACATCAGACTGTGGATTCGAGTCTCATTCAGAAAATTGATGGTTGTATCCGATTAGAGAGAGCAGCCCTCTGTTGAACTTAAACTATTAAATCAAAAGTACAAATAAATATATTTATCATTATACCTTTTTCACATTACTGGGTATAACATTCTCCCGTAGCAGGTCTCCATAAGTAACAATTTTACTCGTAAAGTAATTACCAGCTGTTAAATCACTGCCTACAAAAATGTTAATGGTGAGGGAACCACAGAGAAAATTTTTAAATGTGGTAAAAATTATATTGTCGGCTGCACTCTAGTTCTCACACCTACAGACTAGTATTACCGAACTATAATTGGATAAATGTAATCTATTTTTTACGACGTAAGGATGTAATGAAACAAATTAAAGTAGTCAACTACAGTCGAAGTTTACTCCGGAATTCTGATTTAGAATGTGGTGAACTTTTTCCTTTTATTTCGACAGTTTTTCTAAATTAAATTTAATCTCTTTTACTTCAGATAGTTTGAAATTTAATGCTACGTATATGTACCTATTTGTTGTATTTTCATCAAACTTATGTCAAAATGTTCGTATCCAATGTCTAGTTTCAGATGCTTGCTTTCAATTTGTGTTTCAGCTCTTGAGGGAGCAATGGCATTGCGTTGAAGGAAACAAATTTAAAAAAAAGTGTTGTACGGAGTTTGGATAAATTTTTGACAAAACATCGAAATAGAGGAAAAGTTAGGAAATTTTCTCAGCTTCAAAATGCTTTTTTTAGATTTTTCCAACGATTTTTTGCAAGAGAGTTAAGCTTATTTGAATGAAAACACAGCACAAATATTTTGAATCGCCGTCACAGGCTTCCTGTGCGTCCTATTGATACGAGGTAAGTTCAAATTCTAGAGCAAACTTCTCTCTTTCATCAGAGAATTCCACAATCTATCCATCGGGACTTCGTGTCTATTGAAACTTTATTTTTTTGAGTACTCGAAATTCGGGAAAATTAGTGGTTAGACATTTTAGCGTGAAAATGGCCCAAAAACAGATCCCCGGAATGGCCAATTTTGAGGTTCTGAAGTTCTTTGAAATCCCGTTCAAACGCACTTTTTTGTTTGAAGTTTGTACAGATACAATCGTTTTGGCAGCGTTTTAAAATTGTCTATGCAGGCTACCATGCTGATTTTTTCATGGTCCAACGTACCTTTTTTCAACTGATTTTCCTGCTCTTAGCCTAACCCAGGCCCAACGACGTGGACGTGACAGGAACTGGGCCCTCTTCTTTCAAACTTTTTTTTGTTTTTTGTTTTCGATTTTTTTTTAAATTTATTTTATTGTGCTGTGTTTTCATTCAAATGAGCATAACTCGCTTGTAAAAAATCGTTGAAAATATCTAAATAAAGCATTTTGAAGCTGAGAAAATTTCCTAACTTTTCCTCCATCTTGATGTTTTGTCAAAAATTCTGCAAACTCCGTACAACCTGATAAAAAAATACACTTTTTTCAAGATAGGCCCAACTGGGGTTTTTTTTTCGAAAATTTTAGGTGTCCCTTTAATTGTTGTGCGCAGTGTACTTCCAATATACTGTAATGATAACAAATAATTAGTAAGATACAGAAAAAAATAAATGTAAACATTTATTTCGAATTCACCCTTCTGCATATACCTACGTATAGCAGTGCTTTTCAAACTATTTTGGATCATGGTTCCCCTTGATTGTATATTTTATTAATAACACCCCTATTCCGTATAAAAAATCTCACTAGGAAATGTAAAAACTTTGTTTAGTTTATCAATGAAGGCTAGAACTGGAAAATTTCACGTGCCAATTCAAAATTAAGATACGACCATTTCAAATAAAAATAGTTTTTTAATGGACGTGAACGGAGAAATCTTAATGTGTTTTATAGTTAGTTGTTAAGAGTTGTTGTAATTTTAAACATTTTTGACTATTTATTATTTTAAATTGTGACTAATTATGTTTTTTAAACAATTTGTTTGTTAATTATTAGACGTTACATATCCCGAAGAAGGCGATGGTTATCACCGAAACGTTGGAATTGTAACAATTTTAAAATATATTAGACTGATATTCCAATTATCAAAGTTTCTTCATTATTTAAACAGTCGATCATCGTATTTACTTTAAAATATTATTAGAGAGATTTGGAAAATTTCAGATAATTGATATAGAACGCAAAATAAAACATAGCCAATTCAATAGGGCATAAATACCTAAACAGGCAGAAGAAATAATGCATGCTACTAATTATTATTTTTTATCTTTGTATTAAAGTGTCGTTAAATCAGTTTTGTCATTATATAAGAATTTTCAATCTCGAAAAAAAAATGTGTCTAATTTATATCTCATATACAAGTATATTTTCGTATTGCTGTTGCATGATACTTAAGAATACCTTTGAAATAAAGCATTAACAGGCATTTGCCGAAACAAAGTTTTCTTTTATTTTTAGGATTACAACTGAGACTTTTGTATAATATAACAATAACTTGTTACTATGTTTTTGTTTTTGCAATGATACTGTTGGAAAATTTAACGAACTGAATTTTAGTGACCAAACTAAATGTATTTAAATTAAAATACGAGAGCAACTAATTAAAACTAAATTAAAAATATCGTGTAAGTATGCTGTTGTAGGAATTTCATTTAACCAGAACGCATATTACAAAATTTGAAAAACTGCTTAACGTACATTTTAACTTTACCAGTTGGAATAAATATTCTCATCTTGAAATTAATTGTTAAGAGCATGTTTTTCTGTGCAGAAAATCGAGAAGCCGTTCTTGGAAGCCGTGAAAACAACATTGGGCGACCGCTATACGGAGAACGTTGAGAACATATACAAAGTTACCATTAAATTCATCATTGAAACTTTGATAAAAGGATTCGACAACGCCAACGTCACCGGAGCGAACGCCACGTGAGCGCGTAGATGGGAAGAGTGAACGGAACTCTTTAAAGAGCCATAGAACACGACAAGTCACAGTGTATGAATATAGCTGAAGAATCGCGCGATATTACTTATTATTTCTTGAGGTCCAAAGACTTACTTCGTAAGTGCTTCCTGGGTGACAAAACGAATAAGTCACGTTAGTGAAGATAATTTACATATTCAGTTGATTCGTTATTCCCCATGATACCATTACCATCCTGTCAAGTATCCTTAAAAACTCTGTAAATACTCTAGTCAGTCTAAAAACTCTCTCGTACATGTGAGGTTTTTTTTTAATTTTTATTATTTACATTCAGATTGATTCTATACTGTCAGTCTATTGATAAGATTTTATGATAGTTTATGTATTATTTATACAACAGTGTATTCCACTAAAAATTAGGAATCCCGCACTCTAGACAGAAAGCTAACTACATTTTCTGATGTTGCCATAAAATAGAATTTACCTGCAATAACTCTTCCTCTAAAGCTACATGTTCTTTTGTTTAAGCTAGACCCTAGACAATGAGAACGACAAATTGCTATAAAATTCCTGTTTTTAAATGGAAGTCACTATACTTATTAACCATGAATACTTCATTTTATTGAATTTACTATTCTTTTAAATAATCAGACTGATTTATAATCTTCCATAAATTATAAGCCCAATAAGTTATTATTTTATTTTATCGCTGCATATATGTAAAAGTCGTGTCAAATCAACTATTATAAATATGATTAAATGTTATTCAAATGTGTCATGAAAATTATTTATTATTTATATCAATGAATAAAGTATAATTTCCTAACTATAACCGGCAAACACGTAAAAATGTCAATTCATACTATATCACAATTAACTGATAATGAAGTTCATGTGTGTCTAGCTATCATGAATGTGTTCCATTTTATATCAAGCACTATCACTCAGAATCGTCAAACCACATTCCAACCAATGGAAGTTACAAGACAAGACAAGACAATAATATTCATTATATAATTATAAATTCATGTTTTAAGCATTAGGAATTGAATAAGTTGTCTCAGTTCACCGTCTTGTAATTTCTAACTATTAGTGTGAATAAATTGATCTGGAACAGAATTGGCTTTCTCATATCTGTTATTATTGTATATAGTGTATAGAAGGTATGGAACCAGTGTATATGTATATATTTATACTCATATAATCGATTCAGCCATGGCTGTTGGATTATAACAGTTCCATTGTTTTTAATAAATAAAAATGACCACTCAACGTACTAAAAATTAGGTTCTTTCTGTTGTGGTATATTTTAACTACTTTGGGGTACAATCTAACAGCTATGTTTGTTGTTATATATGTTTGTGTTTTACGTACCTATGTAAGAAAACAAGAATTAAACGTAATATCTACCATAACGAATATATAATTTAGCATTGTTATTTATGTACCAAAGAAAATATAGTCGGATGTAAATTTCAATTTTCAATCATTTGAAGACCCACATTAAAATTTGTATACAATGTACAAGAATGAAATAATGTTAATAGCTCCTGAAATACATATAAATAACAGTTCGCGAACTAATATTCATGCCATCGAAATGTCATGCGGCCTGAATATTAGGCCTATAGAATCAGAGTCGGATAATTTTAAGTGACATCGAAGCCGTAGTTGGAATCGGTATAAATATCTCGACCACAGCACCAAATTTTGCAAAACAAAAATGATTTGACTTAGTAGAAGATACATTTTAAAATGTTCTACGTTGTGATATTATTATTTTGTTACAAATCGTGTTATATAAATATATGTTTTCACTTTAATAAGTTGTACAACCACAAGTATACTATAGGCAAAAAGGCATATAATTATTATATTTTGAATCGGACTCAAGAGTCGAAGCGGCGTTAAAGTCAAGGTGAGAATCGAAATCATATATTTCTAAAGCAAGAGTCGGAGTTGGAAATTTTTTGTCGAAACGCCATAAGTCCCCAATGTGAATTCGTCATAAATCTGTTCTGTATAACATGCCCCTAGAATTCGCAAGCTGGTAAATTATTCTGTTGTTTCCATTTATTTCAATATTGATTGTGACAAACCCTAAGTACGTAGAATTTCGAATGATGTAGATTGTAGTCAGTGGCGGACTGCTTGAAAAAGTAGCTTAAGAGTGTCGTTTACCTGATTTAGCGAAAACATGGTTCACTAGAATTGAAATATCTTTTATTTAACAAAATACTGTGTTTTATCCAACAGTGCCTTCGATAGAAAAAATATCAAAGAATGGATTGGGTGGAACACATTTTTTAATTTTTCATTTATTTGTTGTTAAATGGGGCTCAAAGTTTGCATGATTTTACACATATAACTCTCACTGAAATTTATTAATTTCCATTAAAAAGCACTTTAAAATTAATTCATTCTGGTGTACTTATTATAATAAGTTATATTCATATAAATAGTATCAGAAAACGATGATATATTAAAATTTTGATTTTTATTTATAGATATTTGAACAAAAATAGTAAAGTATAGCTTTAAATCTAGATTTAAAATTCTGCCTATTCTAGCCGCCTGTTCATGTAAAGTTTTTTTTTTATTCACTGTTTATGATTATATCTATGGATTCATTGGAACAAAGTTTTAAAATTGTTAATAGTTTTCGAGTAAATAACACTTTTTCTGATTTAAACAAATGAGATTTTATCGGATTCCTGCACGTCATATATTGCGAAAAAATAAATATATGTACCTCCAACTGTCCTCTGCTAGATGTACTACATGGATTTTCTATCACTCTATTATAATTATAGAAACACGCAAATTAATGTAAGAAAATCTTAGGAAAACGTCATTCAAGTTTAAAAATAATATTACTGTGAAATTCCAGTCCAGCAACCTTCACGACACTATACCTGCTCCTGTCAATATTCAGCGACATTCTATTTACTACCCTGTTCCTTTGTTATCTAAATTGCAGTAAGTAGGGTTCTCAAATAAAGACGAAATTTTGGACAAGAAATATAAATATGGAATGAAAATACTATATTTAAATATTATGTTTTATTAGATTTTTTAAATAAGAAAAAATTTATAACAAATAATAACTTTCTTAAAAACATAATTTTATTGAAGTATTCTTCTAGACTAAATTAAACTAATGGTTGTATAATTTTAATGACATAATAAAACAAAACACAAAAAATTAAATATTAAATTAGCCACGTAATTTCATATTTCTTATTTTCCGAGGATCAATGATTTCTGGAAGTAAATAATTAAAATAAAAATTTTCTAATTTCTTCACACTGCGTTTCCAAAATTCCCTATTTCTTTCTACAATTTCTATGTGCATATCACACTTAGTATATACCATAAAAAAACACATTTGTCTGTTTGTTATTTCTAGTTGTCCTTGTATCTGACAATAAAATTTATGGTTTTGTTTCAGTTTTATTTGATTAGATTTAATTTGCAAATAATAAATTTTTTTCTGTTGTACTGCTTCTTTTATATTCATATTTTTCGCTGAAAATGGACACTTGATTTCTATAATTCCGTGTTCTTCAACCAGTCCGTCAGGAGATGCTGCTAAAAATGGCCTTTTTTCATCGACAAACATACCACATGGTTTCACACTTATGTTCATCTTATCCTCTAATTTTTTAATTGCCTCTTGTTCAGTTTCAATTCCGTATCTCGTTGCTGCATTTGAAAAAGTTTTGTACAATATCCGTTCCACCGCACCTGCCCGGGAAGTTGTATTTCTCATATTGTTGATTAATCCAAAATTTGAGGCTGTTACTCGTTTCAGTCGTTCTTTTAGCCATAAATCAGAATGGCTTTGTTTTCTAGTATTTTCTTCTAAAGCTTTGGGATTCGTATCTTTTAATTCCTTCATAAATGTATCCTTTCTACTTTTAAATTCTTCTTCGGATAAGTCGGGTTTTTCATCTGCTGCATCTCATTTTTTCTATATTTTATCGCACAGGTTATTGCATTTCTGAATCTCATAATAAATTAAACCGTGCATTTCCACTGAACTACAGAAGCCTTCCAAAATTGCAGCTGCTTCCATTCCTGTGCTATTTCCGTGCCAATTTTTAAAACAAAAATGTTCTTTTTTCGTTTTGAAAACAGTACTGTCACAAATCATACAATATTTATTTTTGACACTGATAAACAAAATTTTTTTTGTTTCCAAACCAACAATACACGCTACACCTGAAAGCGCATTGTAATTTGTTCGGTACGATCTCTTACTCCATGCTCCATCAGCAATAACTGTAATTATTGGAATTCCATTTTTATCCACACTTCCCCGTTCTTTGGCAATTTTAGCTTCCTCAAGTGCAGCTTGTTTCATTTCATCAAGTGCCGTCTTGCTTATTGCTACGGATAATTTATTTTGATAACTATGATATGTTTTTGAAGAAATGGATGGAATGTCAATTGCGCTACAAAATGCAGACAACTGTCGAAATCCTCCTCCAGTAATTATTGCAGCATTTGTTGCTGCTGCATTTATATTCATGTATTCTTCGGTCAATTTTGGAGATTCCGTATGAATATACGATTTTAAGTTGCACACAGTGCACTCCAAACCAAAAATTGATTCGAATCCGATGCGTTTCTCACTAATCACATTCATATCAAAAAATGAACAACCGAACCCTTCGTGTTTTAATTCTTTTAATGCGTCCAAAAAATATTTAATATCTACAATTCTTCTGCCCGAAATTTTTTCTGCTTCAGAGTTAGTATAATGAAGAGAATCTCTTGTAATGTTTAGTGGTGGCAAATTTTCCTCAATTTCAATTTCTTTCATATAACATGATTTATACAGCAACATGTAAGCTAGTTGATGACGGATGTACATTCATGATATCATTTCCGGTTTATTAGTAATTAATATCAACTTTGAAATTTCAAATGGAACATACTATATTTTTTTACAAATTTGGAAAGTGCATCAAATTTGCTTTATAATCATGTAAAATAATCCATATGTTACATTATTAAAAAGTAAAATAGCGGGCACTTTAATATACACCAAATCGGAAAGAGAATAGTGAGCCATGACTGTGTTCTGAAATAAAACAACTAACTAAAACAATTGTAATTATTATTATTAAACGAAATAATATTTTTTTGTCATAATAATACAGAAAATAAGAATAAGGTACACTGAGCATAGAAGTAAAAAGCCTTCAGGAACAATGTTTAAAATACGTTTAGCGGCTACGGAAGACTACCTGGAAATCTAAGCCGGGGTTGGGACCAATGTCATAAATCTTTCTATTACCAGCTACCAGCGATTCAGAAAGAGCATCTAGGTTGCATATTTTACAAACCCACTTATTTACAGAAAACAGAAATAAAATTTAGGTAAACGACACTCTTAAGCAACAAAAATGAGCTTAATTCTTTATTTATTTATTTATTTAATTGCAAAGGAGATATCAGCAGTCGCAAGACCAATTCCACGGATACATACTTTACAAGTAATATGCTAGATATAAACAAAATAATAATTAGATGAAGCTATATTTAAAGACACTATTCATCGATAAATAAATTTCTCAAATGTTCTAATTTAACATAAAATATATCTATATTTTGGAGCATATAATTGTATGTAATCATGAATATATTTTTCGAGGAATTTTTAGGAGCAATTAGTGTTAAAGTTGTTTATGAGAAACAATTGCTACTGCCTGGTATATAAAGTTTGTAACAAGTTGAACAATGATAATATTTTATGTATAAAAAGAATATTACAGAATTATGGCCCCTTTGTTTGATTATTTTTTATTTAGGTCTTTTTTGCGTAAAATGTTTTGTTTTCGAAATAAGGAAAACAGGTTAAAAGCACAAAGCATAAAAAGAAGAGTACAAAAATAGTAAATATGTACATATTTAAGTATTTATTAAAGAGAACGTATTATTTCTAGTAGTTGCAAATTTTCCTTAAATCTTAAATAAAGTTGTAAAAATAATATTATTTTTTTATATCAAGAAAATTTAATTTGCCACCACCATAAATGCGCTTCTTTAAATTAGAAGCGACAACTGTAGACAAAATTATATAATAAAACAATTTGGAACAGAATTTTTGCGCATAGCGCTGTAATTGATACTTGAACTACTTTATTAAAAATAACCTTAAACCTTATGGTCGTCATTCAGGCCCTCAACCCGCGCGGCCATCACGCGGGACAGGTAAGGAATTAGATTCATAGTTGTCTCTGAATAGAGAAACTCGTATTCTAATGAAAGTAAACTTTGTAATATCATTTAATAAAAACACATATTTCTTATTAAAGGTGAGAATGATTTTTATAAACCTGAAACAATTACAAATATAAAACCACTATCTCATTCCTTCCCAATAAATTAAAAATCTATCTTTGTCCTTTTCTTTAACGTAAGTCATCATTCCTAGAAAATAAAAAATATAATTAAAGCACATATTTAATTTATAAATAAACATTTTAGTACCTTGAATTAAATATCGCAAATGTGGATTTGGAATAAAAACTTCATTTAAATGAGTTAAAAATTCATTCAAGTCATTTGAACTTTTATACAATGATAGGGCATTTACAATTATTATATACAACGATTTATCCAAAGTGTTTTTCAACTAAAAGACAAATATTGAAATAAGTATAAAATGTTTTTAAATTTATCATAATTACCAACTGTATAAATTCATTTGCATCATTTTGAGTTGGTTTATTATTTATCTGTTTGTTATAGTCGGGTTTTATTAAAATTAGTTTTCTGCGTTTTGATGTATTTTGAAGTTGATCTTGAATTCTTTTATTGTCATTATGTTTACCATCATCAACTGATAATGAAGAAACATTTGTGGATGACATTAACTTATTGTTACATATTTTTTGTTCTTTAAGAGTGTCCTCAAGATTTTCTTTTCTTGAAAAATTTGGACTGACAGATGAATCATTTTCCTTATATGAACAACATGGGGAAATAGAAATCTGTTTCTGCGTGTCTCTTAAATTATCCTAGAAATATTTTACAAGCCAATTACAGTTTATTCTTAGTAGTTCAAGAACTTACAAATTTACTGGCATTTTTGAAAAAACATCTCAAATCACGAATAACTTCCCCAAAATTTTTTGCCTGCTTCACATGACCTCTGACCCATAAAGATAATTGATTTTTAACGTGCGTATTATTAAATCTACTATCGAGTAATAAAATGGCTCCATAATCATATCGGTGTCTTATAACTCTTCCAATTGCTTGATTCACAGCACGTGTAGCCTCTAAACCATACCAATCTTGGCCAGATAAATACTACAACAAAAATCAATCAGAATATTACAAATTCTCAATCAGTTTAAAATATATACTTCTGTTTTTTTTGATCGGCAAATATCTAAATATTTCTTTTTTAAATCAACCCTTGGATCTTTAAATGGAGGATAAGGTAAGCCAGTAATAATGACAGCTCTCCCATTTACATCAGCGAAATCTAAACCTTCTGACACTTTTCCTCTACAAACTGCCATAAATGTAGCTCCTTTGTAAAGAGGATTTTTGACTCTTTCATAAAAATTTTGCATTACTGTAGTAAAGGCGTCCTTTGTTCTAGGCTCAACGAACACCATCTATAAAATGTATGTTATAATAATAAATCTAAAATGTTATTTACTAATACAAACTTTTAATTCATTCATGCTGGTCCAAATTCCTGACTGCTGCCAACTTTCTTGACATTTTGCAAGCTGTGCATAAGATGGAAAAAATACTAACAAACCATGCGGAATTTGTCTGGATATATTGACAATAGCCAAACCAAGAGAATTAATATATTTATAATTGTCTCTGTTTTGGAATCCAGAATTTAAAGGAGTTCCGTCTGGTCCTGTACTTAAAATTTTCACACAAAGTTGTGTGTCATCTACTACATGAGGGCTTTCTAATCGCACTTCTACATTAATTCCCAGTTCAGAGATTAAAGCCTTCAGAGGAGCTAATGTTCCACTTGTTAAAATAACGCATCTTACTCCTTTTTCTAATAACATTTGCATGCTACAACAAAGAGACTACATTGAAGACATTGTTTAGTATACTTCCATTATTATGTTACCCAAAGTTTGGACTGAAGCACCAATAGCTTAAAACTCGACAGCCCTTTTTTGATGAAGAAGAAGCTTTACTGAGCCAAGTATCTGTTGTGGGTTTTTTATATTTTTCTTCTTCAACTGCTAGATGAACTTTGTAACATTTATTGATTCTTTCCTTAAAATCATCTGAAACTTTCTGATATACAATCAGTAACAGATCTTGTAAAATTTGTATTCCAGTTCCTGTTCTTTGAAATGGATTTTCTTTAGAAGTAGTACTCAAGAATTGAATTAATTGCTCAAGTAATTGCAGAACATGTGTATGAGTTGTATCGTCAATCTGTAAAATTTAAAGTTTATATTTAATTACTTAACAATATAGGTACGTAAATCAGTAGTTTACTAAGAAAAACATTATTAAATTATATAGGATATCTCACTAAAATTGTACAATAGGCGAATAATATGGGTAATAAGTTTTTCGTTGCACCTATATAAACAAAAATTAAGATAAAATACCTATTATCTTTTTATTAGTGATTTGTGTATCAAGATTGTAAAAGTAACTTTTCAAACAAGGTACACACATTTTTAGGCGGTTATTATTAAAAATTATAATTTATTTCTTAAATAAATTTCATATCTAATTGATTCATATAACATGTCAAGTGCTTTACTGTCACCTGGTTAATAATTAACAAAACAATCTGTTTACAGTTAAAATATTTTAAAATAATCAAATGAATTAACTCGAACAAGAAAATAAGCAACAGCGAGAACGACAATGAGTTTTTCAATGCTCCGCCTGAAACTTAAAGCTGCAAGTAAGACATTACCCGAAAAAAATAATGAATTTGCTATTTAAGTATACGAATGTCTATAGCGACAGTAAAAGTGGTTTTGATAGATGTAAAAAACAAAAACACTACGGTTTTTAATGGATACTTAAAACAATATTTTATACATCAGTCAACTAAAATACTCCTTTATTTCATACTGTATCATATTTCTATGTTTATAGTAGTGATTTCACTCCAAAAAATGTGGCATTTACAGTACTAATAAATATTATGGTATTGTTATCGTGAATTTGCTAAGTAACAAACAATTTTTGACATTTAATTATAATTATTTTAAAATGTCAATTTCAAGATTTAGGATATGAAAAATTTTAAAATTATGTTTAAGAACAGTATAAAATAATTTTTTACGGTACTTGTTTCGAAATTCCAGGCTCAGCATTTTCGTCGCCTCGTACGGAAAAATGTTACTCTTACCGTAAAAACATTTACCGGATTTGCAATGTAAAAGTATGTTTTTAGTAAATAAATACTCACTAAGATGCAATGTTAGATAGTGCCATTCAAATAATAGTAGTGAATATTTTTTAATTATTGAGTTATAATTTGTAATTTTTTCCTATAAATGGAACAATCTGACTGTAAAGTAAAACATTACGTTTAATAAAAAGTAAAAGGGAAACATATAACTCTTGTCTTATGATCAATAAATTCAAATTCAACGCCTATGCTCTTAAATGAAACAAAACTTACACCAGCTTCTTTTAAAATTGTAAATATATATTTTCCTTCAAAAGTTACACCTTCATTTCTTTTGAGTAGTGGAATGTTATCTATAGCTTCCTCTAATTTTAACAGCATAGTTTTAAACATGGCTAAATCATCTGGAGAAAAATCTTTTTCTGTATCCTCCAAGCAAAAATTCCCTCCTTGTTCCATATACTTCATTACTTGTGTGACTTCATCTATACATAATGCTATATCAGTTGTTTTAAGTTGAAAAGAAGCTGAATCTTCACAAACACGTTCAACATTATGTGCCTCGTCCAAAATAATAACACTGTTTTTCAAATCAAGTTGATTTGCTCTTCGTGCTTTTGGATCTAATAAATAATTATAAGGCAAAAATATAATATCAGCTTGCTTTTTCAATTCTTTTGTCATATAATAGGGGCAAAATTTATGTTTTTGTCCAAGTTTAAGCAGATCTTCAATATCCGCAATGTTTAAATCATGAATAGTTTTGTCACTAGCCATTTTTTCTACTCTGTTTTGTAAATAGCAACTTCTCGTCTTTACCATTGCTTGGCACATATGAATTTTGGTGGCATTACTAATCTCTTTCATAACATCTGGGTGAATACATAACTGATCTCTTGAACCGACAATTGTAGATCTAACATGAGCATATGCAGTTCGTTTCAATTCCTGCATAGCTTGTGTTAACTGAGAATGAGTTCGTGAAGCATATATAATTGTAGGGACATTCCACATAAGTTTTGTAATTTGCGATCGTTCATCATTATCATCTTCAGAGAAGAAGTTACCACACATTCTAGTTTCAGCTTGATATTTGGCTTTCTGAACAGTTAACCAAGCCAAAGAAGAGCATAATAAAGAAAGTGTTTTTCCAGTTCCAGTTGGTGATTCTAAAACTCCATTTGTTTCGTTTTGTAAGCATTCTATCACCTAAACAGGAAATAAATTTAGTAAACTTTCAGAAAGATTGTATTATTCATACCTTTTCCATATAATCTTTTTGAATATCATATGGCTTAAATGGAAATGAAACCGGTATTCCTCTAACATTGGTAGTTGACATTTTGAGCTCTAATAAATGCTAATAAACATGTCAAAACAAAGTCAACAAAATAGATCTTTTGCCGCTAATACTGTGAAACGTCATTCTAAAGTCATGTGAACAGGCCAGTAATCTAAACTATATTCCTACCGTTACAAGATGCGCTGCAACGTAAAACGCATCATTCACAACCAATTTGAAAACAATGGTGATTCATGAAAACTGAAGATGATCTGACTTGTCTCTATAAACAAAATTTATTATGAATAAAACTTAATTATGTATTGTACTATAGTAAAAGTGAATAGGCAGAAGTATATTATTGCTAGAGTAATGATGTCACAGTCGACTACGTTTACATGGTATACTAATTTATTCTAGAAATGAAAATGCAATGCGTATTATTTCTGTAAAACTATCAATTGCAGTAACAAGTATTTTCTATTTTTTGGGTTTCTTCGGTTATGGTAGAGGTTCGCCTCTTTCAACTTTTCCTGAAATCTTACTTACAACTGATTTACTTATTTGCAGTGCATCTGCTGCTTTCTAAAAAGATATAATGTAATTAAATTTGTTGACAAAAGATATAGTAGATAAAATTGCGTCTCGAACGGCTTTCAATGGAATCAATGGCCCACCGTTGACCAGTTACCGCTCAAAATAGTTCACAGTACTCATTGTTAGCTCCTAACATTGCTTTGGCATGATTATAAATATATGATAGTATAATACTTATTAAAGCAAACAAATAATACTGTAGCACAAGTCACTAATTAACGCAGAGAAATCTGACAAGTGACAAATCGATATTCGATCGTTTTGAAATTTAATATAAACTTGATCAATGCCAGTAGCGCCAACGTATGGTACGAAACTTAACTATAATTATTTCAAATAATTTTATGTGCCGTTAAGGAATAAGGCTTGACTTAGAAATAATTGTAAATTTCATTAATATATACGTTTCTTAATACTAGTCTTTTTATTTTCTTTTTTTTAAAAATATATAACACACAATAATTTCTACAAGGTTTATTTAATTAACGGTAACTCGACTAAATATTAAATCTGCAAATGCAAACCTATATGATTACTACATATTACGAATAGCAGCTATATTTTCATCTGTAACTGAAGAAATTGGCCGACTTTCGACTAATTCTTCAATCATCACTGAGCGGACTTTTATAATCACGAAAAATCACTACTCAGAATTGTATATCACACATAAACTTTATCATTGCGAAGATAATTACTGACAACAGATAATGAAATGTAACAAGTTGCATTTGCATTTATATTTCATGCTTGCTTTAATTATTTGTGTCTCCTCATATAAATTATTTCGAACACAATTTAAGAACCCGGTGAATACCTATTGTACAGGTTATTTAACATATATGCCTATGCACGAAACTTTAATGGGTTATATAATTTAATATACTGATTATAGAATAAAATAATTTTGTTTGAAATTCGCAAAAATAAGTGCCCTTTATTTAAAGTACGCATTTTTAGTACCACGGGTTAAATAAAAAAAATGTTAAAAATGAAATATAATTCTAAACGCTACCTACAAATAATGACTTACTATGTAGGTATCTAATATTACATACATACATATTATTTCATTATTAACCTAATTAATAAATAATTAAATTTTCCATTAAACCCATTAAATGGGGTAGCACGAACCCGTCAACATTCTCATCCTGACACACGATATTCGTTTCAACCACATTATCACGAACTCTTTCTTTTCTCACAACCAAAATCCATCATCACGCAACAAACATTCATCCATTCGCTCCTGTACACCTGTTTCGTAAATCTTTACTTACGCCCATTTCTCTAACTCTATAAAGAAATGAAGGCAGCATCTCCTGCGCTTGTTTAAAAATACATTTAACACAATTGCAGTTACACACTGTATAGTAAAAACTGAAAATGAAGTAAAAAAAGATTAGTAAGGAAGGGAGTATCTCTTGCGCTTGTTTTTGAAACTGAATTCCACACAATTGCAGTTAGACACTCTATAGTAAAAACAGAAAATGAATCAAAAAGATAAGAAAGGAATAATTAAATTTGCCATCAAACCAGTAGTACTAAAAATGTACACATAATTATTTTTGTTTTGTAATTAGTATATTAGTCAGTACGGTGGTGTGGATAGCGATATGGAATTCGAATCCGGAGATCCCGAATTCGAATCTCCTTCAAGCTAAAAGTTATATGAACTACCACACTGCGGCTCGGTGAGTGCGGACCTTGTACTGTAATTGTAAATGCATAAACCAAGCTTACTGACGCACATTTAAAGGAACATCTTCTAATAATTCCGGTGAATTATTTTGATGAAAATGTAAATAATTATATCTGTTCATTCTGTTTGGTAGTGTGTAGGGTCCAATTAATGTACCATTCATTATTCCTGTCCAGACATTTAAAGAAAATCTGTGTTGAAAACTACTTCTCACAACAATATTTTTCTTGAGACCAATAATTAAATATTGTTCTTACCAAAGGCAACGGCGACGACTGATAGGAACGGTACTATAAATTTCATGATTACTGTCAAATCAGAATTAAACTGTACTGAGATGAAATATAATTGGGTATTTATAATTGATTTTATCAGTAGTATAGCCTATTTCGAAAGCGCTTGATAAGTATTGGTGACTTTTGACCTTTTAGATTGTGAAGAAACAGTGGCGGGGTTTAATGCCCAAAGCTCCGCGCTGCAAGGACAGCGAATGAACACCAAAAGGCAGGAACTCAAGCACCCATTACCTATTATGTTTTATAATTTATTTACAATTTTTATTAAATGGCATAAATTCAAGAACTTTATTATATTCTATTATTGATATGTATTTATTTTTTTGCGAGATTGTGCCCTAGATCTATAAATGCTTATTAATATTATCTTTACGCACCATGTCATTGTCGGAGAACACAACTTTTTTTAGTAAATGGTAAAGATGGGTGCGTCAGTAAATTTTTGATCACGATTATTATCACGTCCATTCGCGCACGGTTATTTATTTATTACTCGTTATGACCAGTTAGTATCAAAAACAAAGTTCAACCGAGAGCTGTTATTTTATCTAACCCTTACAAAGACAAAGACATTACAAACATTCATACCCAGTACGGAATTCGAAGGCGCGATCTACGGCGTACAATGTCACGCAAACTTGATGTACGTTAGCCGCTCGACCACCGTAAAAAATAATTATATATGATTAAGTTTGAGTTTTTTGTTAATTGGATTTCAGACTTGAAGCAATAAGATTTTTTTTAAAGTTTCATTTCTATTAAGCAACGTTCGTGGTTTCACTTAATAAATTTGAAAATTTCAAATTTTTGAAAAAATTCTCATTACAGTAGAGCCCCGATTATCCGAACCTCAGTTATCCGAACCCTCAATTATCCGAACGATGAATCCATTTATCCGAACACTCGGTTATCCGAACGACCTTTCGATTCATCCGTACACTGCTGAAACGTTTGCGAGATTTGGCCGCTCAAAAACGTGTAGCCACCGTTCGCCAATTGAAGATAGACAGTTTTATCAACCGAAGCCATAAAATAAATTATGCGGAATACTTTTGATAAATGTTTCATACTGGTTTTGAGAATATATTTCGATTTTTACGACATATTTTTTTGTGCAATAATTTTTTTTCTTTGAAACCACGAAAAATATTGCATTTCGGTTATCCGAACTTAGTTTGGATAATCGGGGCTCTACTGTATTTCAAATCTGAAATCCGATTAACAAAAGTCTAAAAATAATATCTTTAGGCTAATTTAAAATAAATTCCTTTTTTGGTTTTTGCACATATACTTTCAACATCATATTGAAAATAATACCGTTCTATAGTGACATTATTTTATATCTAAAAATACTGAGAAAAATGCGATTGAAATTAAAACAAATTTTATTTATAAATTAGTGTACATTCATGTCATGTATGAAGAACAAAACAGAAAATATTATTTAAACAAGTGTTTCTCAACTTTCAACACAAAATTATATTTTTTTAAAACATCATATTTAAATTAATACCGTTCAATAGTTCATTATTCTTACATAAAAAATACTAAGAAAAATACAATTGAAATTAAAACAAATTTTATTTATAAATTAGTGTACATTAATGTCTTGGATGAAAAACAAAAGACTATAAATGAATGTTTGGAAATAAACAATTGTTAATTACTCCTTATAAATTATGTTCTATTTGATTGCCATTATTTTCTAAACATAATTCCATACGATACAAAAATATCTTAGAAGTGGCTTTGTTAATTATTTCTTGTGTTAAAGCAGCGCAAGCTCTCGATCCATCAAGTTTTGTTTCGTTGTCACAAATATAGAATACAGTCTGGCCTTGAGATATCCCAAAAAAAATCTAATGGTGTCAAGTCTAGGGATACGAGCGGGTCATTTGTATGATCCATTCATAGCTATTCATTTCGTGGAGCCGTTCATACACTCGACAAGTATTGTGAGCCGGCGCCCCATTTGGCTGGAACAATGTACTTTGTCTTTCATTTAAATTGACTAATGTAGTAGGTGGTTCAGTGGTATCGAGTCGGCCTGTGGATCTTGAGAACCCTGGTTCGATCCCCACAGCCGACAAACAATTTTCACCAATTTAAACCTATCCCTGTGGTTCCCTCTCCACTAATATCTCTGAGGGCCGTGATTTGACGACTGGTAACCGCATTTCACGCGAAAAAATATATCACTTACCGAGATCTACTTAGGCAAAGTAATAGGTAAAAGGCGTGATGATATATTTATTTATTTTAGTTTCCAAAAACATTAAATAACGTCACCAATTTAAATTCTCTTCAAATATTACATCCCCATCTTCTAGGACAACTTATTTCTCTAAATAAATAAAAATAATCGCTAAACACAAAAAATAATCACAGTTTGCAACAATTACTAGATAGCACCTAGATTTTGTTCTATTGTTTTTCATCCATGGCCTAATGTACACGAATTTATAATTTTTTTTTTAATTTCAATCGCATTTCTCTCAGTATTTTTATTATTTTGGGATATACGAGTAAAATGTATATATGGTTGAATTAAAAATAAAAACAATCGAACGGTGTAATTTCAATATAGCGCTCTATTTCAAGGAATATAACTGTGCTATAACTTCAGAACCACTGGTATAAAAAATATTTATTTCTATAATCAGATGTTCCCCGTGGTCTCCCACAAATTTGTTCTTTAATTACTTCTTTTGTATCTTTAATAAAAACTGACTCGTTTATATGATTACATCCTGTATTATACAGTTTTACAGGAAAATACTTTAAATAAAATAAAGGATTTTTATATAAAACACATTTATTTATGAATACTATCATAACGCAAAAATTACTTAAATATTTATAATGTTCGTAAGGGCTTCCATGATTAAATTGAAATAATTGTATACGAGAAGAAGAAAACAAACCTTAAAAATGAACGATTTTTTACACCAGATTTGCATCTGCCTCCCTAGAAAGCACCCCATCGATCTACCAATTGCAGCATAAAATTTCCAACAGATATAATTAAAATGGTCAAAGGTCACCAGTGCTTATCAAGCGCTAGCAAAACAAACTACTCTATTGATAAAATTATGTATAAATTCACAATTAAATTTGATCTCAGCACAGTTTACTATTGAATCGTCAGAAATAATGAAGTTATTCGTAGCTTTCCTAGCCGTCGTCGTCGTTGCCCGTGGTATGAACATTATTTCGTTTTGTTTAAATATTTAGTATAGTGTATTTATAAATTACACAATTAATTAGTATTTAAATTTGAATAATATGGAAATGTGTTTCAGCCAACGTCCCCAGATTAGACGATAGGATCGTTGATGGTAAGGAAGTTGACATCGTCGACTACCCATACCAGGTGTCTGTGCGTTTCTCCGACAATTACATCTGCGTAGGCTCCATCCTCAATGCTAACACCATTCTCACCTCTGCGAACTGCGTGTACGACAAAGACCCCAACAAGTTCTCCGTGAGAGTAGGGGACACTAAACACGTCTTAGGCAGCAGCATCCGCGTCAACAAAATCATTGAGAACCGCGACTACGACCCTAAAACATTCAACTACGACATGGCCATCCTCAAGCTAGCTTCCAGCATCTCTCTCGACAAAACCGCTCAAGCAGTGGCTCTGCAACGTCAGGGTGATGAAACTCTTGCTGGTACCATTGCTTCTGTATCCGGCTGGGGCTCGCTCTTCAAGGAAAGCGAACATATTTCCGATTCGCTGCGTGCTGTTAATGTTTCCGTTATCAGCAACATCAAATGCAACGAGAAGTATGGTAGCGGACTTATTACCCCACGCATGCTATGCGCTCAAACCATCGATCACGACTTCTGCTATGGACATTCCGGTAGCCCGCTCATCGACAACGGTTATCTCATCGGCGTCGTCTCTTGGGGATACGGTTGTGCTGAACCCCAGTTCCCCGGCGTCTATTCCAAGGTCTCTGACATGTACAGTTGGATCATCTCTAACAGCAACTAATTGATTACTGTGTTTTCTTTTATGTATAATGAAAGAAACTATCCCTTTATTTCATTATTCTTATTATATATATATATATATATATATATATATATATATATATATATATATATGAAATCGTAACATTACGTTAAAATAGTAAAAAAGATCTCAATATAATAATTTTAAAAATATTCATTTTATCATAGTACTCTTGCTAGTTATAATAGTCTTTAGATTGCTAATGGTTTGAAGTGCATTATACTACCATATTTTATATATGTATTTACAAAATTTTGTATGTCAAATGAGACAAATAAGAATTATGTTTTTTTACAAATATTTATATAATGTATTAATTCGAATTCGAAATATACTTCTAGGGTTAGATCACCCAGGTTTCTAAAAATAATATCATATAAGAGAGCAATAACGCAAAGCGGCCTTGAGTCTAGCCAACATTCCTTCAAAAACACTAAACAAAACACATGTGAAAGGTGTGGTACGACCATAAACAAAAAGAAAGATAAACATAAGAATATGATATAATGAAGTGAGAGGCTTTGTAACAAAGATATGAAATACAAAAAGGGCTTATGAAAGATAATGCAAATTATATTCCTTCTAGAAGAAACTGACGCGTAGTCATTGATAAAGTCGGGAATTTACACCTAATATATCTCTCCTTACGTTACTCAGCACCCTTCTGGTTGTCCCGAGCTTAGGCAGTTGACTCTAGGTCTTTAGATGAACCTGATCGGTAATTGATAATCACTCGTCAAAGCTAGAAATGCTTTAGTGATTAAGTTCAACTCATCGTCTCAAACTATTTTGGTGGGTGGTAATTAAATTATATTACTATAATTTAATTACGAGTAAGTGCTCAAATTCTGTATTAGTTTGTTCTGTGTTGTGTAAACCATTTACAGTATTTTTTTACTTCCTTGTACGAAGTAAAGGAAGTATTGTAATCGCGAAAATTTTCGGTTCTCAGATTTCAACGGAAATAGGTGTTTTGGCCCTCCCTGAATCCATTTTGACTAATTTCGTCATGCCGTCTGTACGTACGTATGTACGTACGTACGTATGTACGTACGTACGTACGTACGTACGTACGTATTTCGCATAACTCAAAAACGGTAAACCGTAGAAAATTGAAACTTTATATTTAGGACTGTTATAACATCTAGTTGTGCACCTCCCTTTTTGGTCATTATAAAACTACCGGAAGTGGTACTTTACTTGAAGCCTATAATAGATTTTCATGAAAAACTATATTCAAATATAATTTAAAACTTTCCAAATTTGGTATATAAGACTACTATATCAATGGAAATAACATAATAGATTTTGGTTAAAATAGACTAACCGGAAGTGGCACATTACATGAAGCTGCTAACAGTTTTCCTTGAAAAAAATGATATTATTTAAATTTTATAAATAAATGATGCAAATAAAAGTTTTAGAGAATTAAATTCTGCGTCTAGCACATTAAGAATTATTAAATTAGCCTTTTGTATACGCGAGATATCTAAATTTAAAAATTATATATTTATTTTTAAAAAAAATTAAGTTTGCTATGGATTAGAACAAAAAATAAGAAAAAAATAAAAAATTAAATGTCAATGTCATTGCATTAGCAACATTTAGTTGTGCACCTTTCGTTGTATTCATTGAATAATTAAAGGATGGGAAAGAAACAATCAAACAGGCAAAAGAAGGGTAGAATGAAGAAATACATTTCTGAAAAACGACAAGCAGATGAATAAAAAGCTAGAAAATTTTAACAACAAAAAGAGAATAAAAATTCTTAGAGAGAAAGATGAATATAAAGAGGGAGAAAATGTTAAGACGAAGGAAAGAATAAAAAAAATTAAGAGAAGTTGCACGAAGTAAAGGAAGTATTGTAATCGCGAAAATTTTCGGTTCTCAGATTTCAGCGGAAATACGCATTTTGGCCATCCCTGAATCCATTTTGACTAATTTCGTCGTGCCGTCTGTACGTACGTAATGTATCTCGCATAACTCAAAAACGGTAAGCCGTAGAAAGTTAAAATTTTATAATTATGACTGTTATAACATCTAGTTGTGCACCTCCTTTTTTGGTCATTATATAACTTCCGGAAAGTAAAGTACCATACTTGGAGCCTATAATATATTGAAAAACTATATCAAAATATAATCCAAAACTTTCCAAATTTGGTATATTAGACTACCATATCAATGGAAATAACATAATAGATTTTGGTTAAAATAGACTAACCGGAAGTGGCACATTACATGAAGCTGCTAACAGATTTCCTTGAAAATAATGGTATTATTTTAATTTTAGAAATGTATGCTGCAAATAAAAGTTTTAGAGAATTAAATTCTGCGTCTAGCACATTAAGAATTTTTAAATTAGCTTTTTGCATAAACGAGATATCTAAAGTTAAATATTATATATTTTTTGATTTTTTTAAAAATTAAGTTTGCTATGGATTAGAACAAAAAATAAAAGATTTAATGTCAAATATGTGCAATTAAAAAAATATCTATAGTTTAATACGTGTACAAGGAAGTCATGTGGTGTCCACATCAGATATTTTAATAATAAATAGTGTTAAACTCAATAGAATATTGGTTGTGATTCTTAGAGAAAGTGTACCTATCCAAACTACCCTAGTGTTGTGTGTGTGATTGTCATTCGTTGACACGCAGATGACTTCGAGACCCACCAGCCGCTGATGACTCCTGAGCATCCTGCCATCATCTACAGCTGTTAAGGTTGGTTGAAGTTAAAGTACATTTCCCTTGTTGTTAATATCCGATATCCCTTCGTCTGTCATTTTCGAGATTGTCCGTTCAAAACGTTAGAACTATTATTGGGAATGTTCCCTCTAATATTACTTAGGCTTCGCTCGAATTAAAGCCGTTGCGCTCTGTTTTTCGCGTGTTACTGCCAAAATGGTTTTTGTACAGCCACATACATTGGCCACTATTACAATATAATATCCTAATTTATCGATAGTTTGTTCTTTCATTTCATGTTGTATTATATATGTCATTGTCATTACGTGAATGAAAAATTGGCAATGGTAAAAATAATATGTTATAAAAATAAAATAAATATATCATCACGCCTTTTACCCATTACTGAGTGTAGCACTCTGCCGTAGCAGATCTCGGCAAATGATATATTTATACGCGTGCAGTGCAGTTACCAGCCGCCAAATCACGCCCCCCAAAGATACTAGTGGAGCAATTATGTATGTGGCTGAAGCAAAAGTTTGACAGGAATTAATTGCAAGATATAGCTAATATGTTCAGTAAATGTAAATAACGGTTTAATTAAAAGTTAATAACTTTAGTTCAAAAGATAGAGAATGCAACATTTAAAACTAATTTAAATTATCTGTACTGGTTCAAAAGTTACAGCCGCTTAAAAAATGTCTTTTTTACAAATCAAAGAATTATTGTTCAAGTATAATTCAACGAATGAGAAATTGAACTTTGAAACTCGATTTTAATTATCTTTCCTGGTTACAAAGTTACAACCGTTTAAGAAATGTCAAATTTTATTATTTCTCTCAGAAAAATAATAAAATTATCTATATTTACAAACAAAACTATAGGCAGCCCAAATTAAATTAAAATGATACACTCACTTGAAAAAGTAATGAAAATGATGTCTCCTGTCAGTCCCTGTGGCCATCATCTCCACCGCTGGTTCCTGGCTGTTAAACAGCAAGTTTTTAAATATATAAATAAATAAATATTTCATCACGCCTTTTACCCATTATTGGGTATGGCACTCTGTCGTAGCAAATCTCGGTAAGTGATAAATTTATGCGCGTGATATTCGGTTACCAGCCGTCAAATTACGGCCTCCAAAAATATTAGTGGTGAAAATACTTGTAATAAGAGTGATATAAATTTATTTATATCAAACTTTTACTTGAAATATTTTTGCCTAAAATAATTCCGGAAAGTTTAACAATGAAAATATAGTTAAAAACAGATATTTTTTTCGCGTACGTGATACACATGTTTAAATATAGTTTGTAAAATAAAATATTTTATATTTAATTGATTTTCTTTTATGAAACCAAATTCGCTTTATAAATTACAGATCCCATTTTTAGATAGAAGTATTTGTATATTTTTAACTCTAGAATGTTTGAAAATCGCGCGCATATTTGCCTATACTGCAAATGGCGGTCGTTGCACAGCTTGCCTCACTACTGCGTATGCATAAAGTATACATGGTAGCTATCCAGCGTATATATATAACATCCTTGACTGTCACTGACAGCCAGCAATATATTTGAATGGTAGGACTATAGTTGAAATAGGTTAGAGTACTGCTAGGAAAAAGTATTGCTGATTTCACATAGATTGAATATGGTCGACAATGTTTGTATTTGCCGCTCTAATATGACATTAAAGTATAAAGAATAAATTAGGATATTTTAAACCTAATAATGTATGCTTATATTTAAGGAACCATAATTTTTTATATTTGTGGTAAAAAGATAATACATAGGTAAAGTAAATAAAAATGAAAACTGTGTTTCTAGTAGATGGCTGTAGTGAGGGTTTGTTTATTTGGGAGTTATTTTTGATTGTTATGTCATTTGTTAACATTTTAATTGATATGAACTTACGATTTATTTAATAGACTTATTTACATTTCTAATCATCAATGTTATTTGCAAGGTATTCTGATTCCATGACAAATCATGCAAATCAAAATAGTACGCCCCCTCCAGTTAACACACAATTGGATGGGGTGTCTGTTGACAACGATTTTGGAGCCCTCCCTACATACGAAGAAGTGAACAACCCAAATGGTAAATAAATAAAACTAATTGCACTATATTTACTTTCATAACCTCATTACAGCTCCGCCACCGTCATACGATTCGCTATTTGGTCGTGTGAAAGAAGTTCAGAAATCCAGTTCCGGTGTTGTAGATTTTTTAAAAAATATTCTCATTCTTTTACTCGGAACAAGTGAGTATGATTTTTATACGAAGTAGTCGATGCTATTTTATTGCTATATGATTATTTTAGTTGGATGTACTATTATCCTAGGAGTTAGTTTTGTTATTCCAATATGTATGATCGTAATAGGATCCATGTATCTTCATGAATGTCCACAGAATCAATATATTCCCATATATTTATTAATTGGAGGTAAGCCATATTTTACTATTTTTCACGTATCTAAGGATTCAATGATATCATTATTTCTAAGGAATTTTTGGAATTATGAAACAACTTTTACATTTATCTGTCCGTGTAAAAAAGCGAGGAGAAGAGCGAGATGAGGAAAATTTAAGACAATCACCAACCCAAACGTTACTTTGTTGTTTCATGCTGGGATGGTTTATAATCGGATCAATCTGGGTGTACAAGGAGTTTGAACCGAATTACGATCCTGCTTATGGAAAATATTGTAATAAAACTCTATATATGTTCGCCTTTTGGCTTATCACGTCCGTCTATGTGACAATTGGCATTTTAACAATGTGTTTGTGTTCGATCAGTATCGCTTGTCTCGCATTTCAACGCGATTCTTCGTGAATTAAACATAACGCAAATAAAATTTGCACTGTCCATGCATCCAGGCAGCTTCCAGGTTCGTTTTCGTTTGCGGTTATGGCGATTCCGAAAGACATTGTGCACACTAATTACCTTTTACTCTTCCAACATCGATTTTACTTATTTATGAACTCTTTTCAAGAGATACATATATGTATAAATATTGTAATATTTAAACGTGTAACATTTTTTATTTGATATTAGAACAACAGACTTTATCCAATAAAAAATAAATAATTTATTTGTATGCCCTAATTTTTAACAAAAGCGGGTCCAATCTAAAATTGTAAAGTTTTTTTTTAATAACTTATGTAATTATCAAAAGTGCATTTAATTTCTTGTAAAAAAGTTATTTGTATTTAAAAAATATATGATGTGTTATAACCTGCTAGATCGCTAAAATTGCAAGCTACAAATAAGTTATGTTAATGGTTTTGTATGAAGTATACTGTTGTTGATATCGCTTTGTTGTTTAACTTGCGGTTTCCGCAGTTTGCTGCTAAATGCAGATTTTGCATAATCGTTCCATTTCAGCTTCAAAATGTATATTTTGTATTATAAACATATATTACTTAAACAAAAAATAAATGCTAGTGCTTTTTACATTCAGAATACTCTTTTTCATCATACGCTCATATTTTACACTCCGTTAATATAAAATATAATACTATAAAAATATCTCATATACATGTAAAATCAAAAATTTAAAAAATGACCACGAACTTATGGATATATCAGCTCGCCAATCTTAAGAAAACTCTATTTGATCATTTTGAACAGGGCACAAGAACATATCATCCCTAGTATCTGTAAAATATACATCAATCATTCAATAATATTTCAAACTATACAAAACAGATTTGTTTTCACTTCGAAAATAAGACATACCATCAAACAAGCGACTCCAATTCCAGCGCCACCTATTACAGCAGCATGTTCCTTTACATACGTTTTGGTAACATTTAAACATCCAATTTCGTGCCTAGTTCCTTGAGTATTTAAATCCTGACAAGGCTGTTTTTTTCCTGGGACTGGCTCTCTACAGCATGAAATCGGAACAGTGTTCTTCCAGTCATCAGCTCCGTGGACACCACAACATTGCAGTCTCTCTTGTGTAGCGTCCCAAGCTTCTGATACCTCGCGGTTGTTGCCATAAAGACGCAAAGAACTAAGCATCTCCTGGCGCATAGTTACTTCTACGCGTTCGCGGAAAACATAGCTCAAAATGCCGCCAAGTAACATCACAGTAAATATCACCAGTATAGTGATGAAATACTGCAAATATAATCAAGACATTATTACTAGTTATTGTCATATAATATGTGTCTTGAATTTAAATTAATTAATTATTACGTGATAAAAAACTACAATTAAATTTTTAAATTTATATTATACGGCGGTTCGCCTATACTAATTTATTTTTTAAGAACGAACTTTATTTAAATCTATATTTATCTCAATCATTGTGAAAACATCTTTACTTTAAGTTATTAAAACAAAACAATTATAAACTGTTAAAGTATTCACATAAAGAAAATATTATAATTATAAAAAAAAGGTATAAATATGTATTTTTTTATTTACCGTAATCAGCATGCATCGCACTTCACGAAGAGATCCAATACATCCTAGAAAAGATACCAAACAAACTGCAGCTCCTGTGGCTACAAGAACATATGCAGCACCCATAAATAAATTCGTTCCCAAGAGTTCTGTAACAAAAGCTTTGTCCACAATAGTCCAAATGCCTAGACCCAACACTATACATCCTCCTATCTGCAATAAACAAACATTTTGCATTTATTGTTAATAAGGAATTTAAAAATTAAAAGTACCAAATAAATATTCTTCCTCGTAATAAATTACGTGTTTTCAAATAAATCTTTATATATGTATTAATTACATTTTGAGAAAACGGAAACAAATTTAAATGAAAAAAAAACAACTTACAAAGATGACAAAATTAATAACGAACATGCTGAACTTGATAAACTTCCCACAACCATCCATTTCTTGTCCGTAACCCATCGTGCCGAATGATCTAAACAAAATGATAAACCAACGTCAGTCTTGAAATGTAAAACTGTTTTCCGTAGACTATTTCGGAGTTTACGCAACATTTTTCAACATGTATTGCCGCAATTTCTAAGTGCTTTGATTTAAATATATGTTTGGATTTGTGTTCGCATATGAAATGAGCGTACCGGTTCAGTGCTAACAAGTAAATACACTTTTTATGCTGTTACATCTGCAAGTGTAATTTAAGTAGGTCAGTTTAATAGACATTGTATTTAAGATCAGGGACACAACATAAATGTTATTATATTATGCATTGTTTCAAATTAATTTTGAAAATATTTTATTTTTTTCAGTTTTCTTTATAATAAACTATACAAATTTTAAAAATACACATACAAACCCACACATGTTAGCTTCGCTGATTGAAACAAGGAAAAATGTTAAAATATAAAGGAATCTTATAATACATTTATATATTGATAAAAGAAGTAGAAATTTATATTTATCTTAAGACTTTTTTTGTTTCCTTGTTTTAAATGTCTAAGAGTGAGCGTCATTTGTCAACACCCATTTAACAAACGACAAGTGTTGTATTACCGTCAACTTTCACTATCGAAATTTCAATGCGCGAATGAGAAAGTATAACAGTATAATGTAGTTGTACATAACATTTAGTAAAAAAAAATACTGGTTGTGTATGAAAAATTAAAGAAAATAAATATGTAAAGAAATTGTAAGTACTTACACTTTTAAATAGTTAAGATATGTATAACAAAAAACAGACAACTTTTAAAACGCAACAATGCACTTATTAGATTCCACATGTGAGAAAGTAAATTTCTGAGTACTTGCACGGAGTCAAGTATTACACAAATGATATCACAGCGATTTTCTTTCTCAGACGCGGCAATGGTTGTTTTGCACGCCCCACTCGCTAATACAAAAGACGCGTCAATGTCATCAGGTAGTTTGGGTACCGCCATTTTTTATTTCTTTTTATGAAATTCGGCAGTTGCATTTTTTTAACCGCCATTGAATCGCAGAGGAATATTTTTAAAGGAATTTTATATATTCAAGGACAAGCAATTATGACTATATAATTTTATTTGATACCGATACAAAATATTAATTACGATAAATACTCCTACATAAAATATAATACATTACACAGTATTACGGTCTTTTACAGCAACTTTGTATGTGTAATAATTAAACTTCAAGTTGTCGGCTGACTACATTACAAACTAATTTATTATTATATAAAATATAAGTATAAATTACTTAACAGGTAACATTTTTGGAGTTGCACTATCACTGTCTGATGTATTATCTCTTCTTCGTAATATTTTTATACTTACTTCTATATCGCTATAATCACTAGAATCAATTAATTGAGGAGAATTTTCGATTTCTATTTTTTTCCCTTCAATTATAGATTTTTCAGCATCAAGAGGTACCGTCAACCCAACTAATTTTAAAGCAGAGCTTTGTTTCATAGTTTTTATATCTTTTCTAGGCGTCCGACCAGTTAATAAAGTTTTTGGCGGTTTCTGTGGTTTTTCATCATGCTTTAATTTTTGTTTAGATGGTGGTAAAGGTTTCTTAATTTTCATGTGAAACACTTCTATGTGATGTTGTAAATTTTTTTTATAAAAATATATTCTAAAATATAATAATGTAAATTTGTAATCTTTTTTTAAATATAATTTTGTAATACCTCTCGCAGTTGTCGACGGGACATTGTAATACTGTTCGGTTATCATCATGTACGTGTAAATGTTTATTCCTATTTGCTTTGCTCGCGAATTCTTTGTTACATACTTTGCATATATATTCTGAAAATAAAAATTTATGTAATAATTGTAAAATGTTAATAGTATACTATTTTTTTTTACTTTGAATATGTTTAGTTCTTCTATGTTGAAGATACACAGTCCATCTGTGAAATATTTCACCGCATGAACAAGTGTAAGTTTTATGATAATATTTATGTCTTTTATATTCTATGTTAGTTTTAAACGTAGAAGGGCATAATTCGCATCTACAAAATTAAAAAAAAAACAAATTGTTTCAAATATAATTACTTAAATCCCTGTACTTAATATTAGTTTCTCCTGTATGCTCAATCATGTGTGTACGTAATTTGTGTTTTTTGTTAAAACCTTCATCGCATATAGCACACTTGTAATCTTTTCTATGAACAGTATTCTTGTGTCGTTTCATATTATCATAATTTAAAAATTCTTTTTCACATCCTTCCACTATACATTTACAAGTTTTATTTTTACCCTTTTGGTGACTACGAAATTTATGTCTTCGTAAATGTGAATTATTTGTATAAGTTTTGCTACAGTTTTCCTCATCGCAGACAAATGGGCGCTAAAATTTATAAAATTAATGTACATAAACTGTTAAAATATTTACGTATATACAAGTACTTCTCCTGTATGTTTTCTTATATGAATTTGTAATTTGGAAGGTTTGTAAAATTTGGATTCACAGCCAGGAAGAGGACACACGTGGAGCAAGCTAAACGTCGACATTTTAAGGTTATGAATATAGGCAAATGCAAAATTCTTTGAATGATGTACATTTTTTTTGGAGTGATTATTGGAATTAATACAATTATTTGTACAATCAAAACTAATGATTCCATTAAAAAAGTGTTGGTTTTTGATTACCAATCAAATTATTCCCATTTTGGCGCGATGCTTGATTTCTTACTCAAAATTGCACCCGAATATATAAAAAAAATTGTTAATATTTACCGTTTTAAATTTAATTAATTGTACATTACTAATATTAAAAATATACACGTTAAGTATTTAATTCATTTCGTATGATATTTTTTACTTTTAAAAATTATATTTTTGAATGTAGTTCTGAAATAGACCACGGATATAATGAAATTTTGTTTTTTCAACGACTGGCAAATTTATAATCGTCATAGATGTCACTTTCCTCTTCCATCAGTGTAATCAATCTGACCATTGTGATATAGAACCATATTGTTGAAGTAACATTAAATTTCTAATGATTTTGGACATCTAAGTGGTACGTTTAGTAAATAATTTTGTGTTAACAGATTGCTAGTGTTTGTTTTTATATTTTAAATATCTTAATTTGTTAATTGCAGCGGAGTAGTTTAAATATTTTTAGTGTGTAGGATTCTTTAAGGTACTCTTACTACCACTTTTATTTCGCGATAGTTCTTTTGTTATTAAAAATTACCCAAATGGAGCGTGAGGAGGGTGAATTAACAGATGAAGATCTGGAAGATGTCTCCGATAACAGTTCATTATCGATGGTACCGATTCCGATGATTTTATCGGGTAAGTCACCTTCCTTATCAGCAAACAGAGAACCTTTCAGAGAGCTATCACTGACAAGTGTTAGTGATGATTCTGAAGATAGAGATTTGAGGTATAGAATAGTTACATCGAGGCCAAGAGATTCAAATCATGGAATATGTCATAAACATCAATATCATAGAGAAGAGAAAAAACATTCAGGAACTAAACGAGTTAGGAAGATATCTGAAAGACGTGTAGTAAAGCGCAGGACAAGTAGTTTACATAAAGAATACAGTAGTGTATCTAGTAGTTCAGATGAATCAGAATACTACAAACAAGATAAAGATATACTTAGGCAATTAAGAGATGCTGTTAGAATTAATCGATCACAAAAACTTCCGAATTGTAGTTTACGTACAAGATTAAAACGTATGATAGAACCAGATTCTCAGGGATCAAAAAATAGTAACTCTGAGGATGATAATGACTTAGATACTTTACGTGATTTAGCTTTGCAGTCGAAGTCCAAAAAAGAAATCGAAACGCCAAATGTTACAGATAAAGACTTAATAGAATTACGACTTATAGCTTTACAATCGGCAGTTATTAAAAAGCATCAAAACAGACGAAAAAATAAAGAGCTACAGAAAAAAATACAATCAGAAGCTAATGTTGAAAACAATATAGAACAGGTACCCAGCATGGAAACTGATTTATTGATCAAAGAAAATGTTTTCAAAAATACTGCTGATCCAGAAGAATCAAAACAGGAAAAATTACAAAATATAGTAGGCGGCAGTAGCATGGGAGAATCTAATAAAATAAATAATACTCTAAAAACAAATATTGATGACGATGAAGCAATTCTACAAGCGGTGCTTTTTTCAAATATTTCGCAACAAGATAATAAAGATACTGCAGAAGATAATAGTAATGCAAAAACATTAACGAAAAAATCAAGTGATAATGAAGAAGAAGTAATTTTACAAGCTATGCTTATTTCAAATATATTTAATAATAATGCAGATTCGGTACACTCTAATCAAGAAAATATTGAAAATAATATAGATAATAATAGTAACATGTGTACAACGACCGAAAAAACGGACAATACGAAAACTAATATCGAAGAAGATGAAGATATTTTACGGGCTATGCTTCTTGCAAACATATCCAAGAAAATTGCTAATAAAAGAACTGCAAAACAAACGAACAATGTACTTAATAAAAATAATACTAATTTAAATAAAGTCAACGGAATTGTTGCAAAAACAGTCACAAATCCTAACGATATCAAAAATACTGTTAAAGTTGCTTCTGTACCTATCAACAGATTTATTATTAATCTTAATTCTGACTCTGATTCTGACTGTGATCAAACAATTATTGAAAAGAGAAAACCTGGCAAAGCGAAAAATGACTTATTTGATAAAAGTTTATCACTATTTCTTCAACAAGCAAGAGCTAAATCTGATGCTGAACATAAAAGTGATATATCTCATCTGCCGAAATCACAACAGTTGGAATATAGAAGATTAAAACGTAAACTACAACAACTAACTAAAAGCAGGTTAAAGACTACCGCAAAAACCAAAAAAATATTGGTCAGTCCAGATGAAAACAACAAATTGAAACTAGTCAACATTAATACGAAAAAAGACAAAAGTTTAGTAAATCAAGAACCGAAGTCAGCATTAAGATCTATCCCCGACGAAAAACAATTAAATAGTAAAATCGACAGGTGAAATGTCTGTAAAATAACAAAAATTTTGAGAAGATAATTACACTATTAGTTACAGGTTACAAGTCAAAGGTAAGTATGAAGAGCTTGGACCACTGATGACAAGAGTATCAGACGCTCGTGTTGCAAGAGACAAAGCCCAGATGGAAGTTAAAAGACTTATCAACGATTTACGTATAGCAAGAGCGGAACTCACATCCACTCATCAAACATACACAACCTTGATGCAACAATTAGTTAAAGAAAAATCTGTCATTGATAAACGGTTAGTTTTTTTTTTTAATTATTATTTATTATTATTAAATGTTTCAATTGCTTATTCTTCCATGTCCATTTCAAGCTTTATATGTTACAGCAGTAGAAGTTTATGATTATCAGTCCACATAAAACTTTTCATATTTTATTACAGACAACGTTTAATTTCTAAAGATTGTAAAAATGTAAAAACTAACAAATTTTTGAAAACTAATTAAATTCGCTGTAACTTTGAGGTCAGATTTAACTGACAGATGTATGCCTTTTGTTAAGTAGCAATTTTGCAGCAAAATAATATTAAATTACAGTTCGGATGACCAGAAACTAGAAATAAAAAATATGAATAACAATCCACCCATATGTACATCGACACCTAACAAGGTGACTTTAAAAGAAAATCCAAAAGACATTTCTTGTGAACTAAGCGCCATAGATAAAAGTGTACAAAGTGATGATGATTCTACCAAAATCGAAAAAGACAAAACAATCGTTCCCGCAATTGAAGATATGGAGATAAAAAGCATTCCTACTGAGGAAGAAAAAAAAGAATCTTCTATTTTGAAATACAGTTCTCCTTTGGACCATATTCAGTTGAACAGGTACGTACAAAATGAGGCCTAATCTTTATATGGAATAAATTGATATCTGAATGTTTTAGGATTGCATGTATAATAATGGTTGTAATTTGAAAGTATGAATATTTCTGTAGGGTAAACGTGCCATTAACATTGTGTGTTCCAGAGCGCAGTCGAATTCTAACCCGCTGTCTATCCTGTGCCCGTACGATTTGCTCGGCGTGTGTCGAGATCCTGACTGCTCGTTCCAGCATTGTGGCAATGCAATAACAGACTAGACTGTTGTGTTGTAGGTCGCTCTGTGTTTTCTGTATGATCTCAGCTACTGAACTTCCCCGACAACCAAAGTGCCAATTTCTATGTTGTTTACGTACGTTAGTAAGTAACTTTGTTCATATTGCACCACAGATTTTTTTTCTTTAGTTTTGATTTATTTTTTTATTACAAATATGCACATATTTATATATTTTTAATGAAAAAAATGTATTTTCATAATATAATAAATACTCGTCTGTTGATATAATTGTTTTATTATTAGTATTACTTTTTGCATGGATTTTCCCTTTTGTCTTTCAATTGCTCGCAGTAATCTTTGGGTACTTTTATAATAGGGTGAGGAAAGTTGCCCTTATCTCGCATGTCATCCCATTTTGATACCCATTCGTACGGACAAATAGTAGTAAACATTTTTTTGAAGATCTCACACCTGTTATCTCCTTCTAAAAGTTCCGTACAACGATAATAATCGACATAATTTGTAAAACACGCTAATGTTTGATTTGTGTTTGGGAAACGGGGATCAAATGGAACTGTTGATGGTTTGGTATAAGTGTCGTCGTCGTCCTGTAAAAAAAATACAGTAATGTCGGGTCATATTCAATATTTACCTTTAATACCGATGACATTTTGAAAATATAAATATCCAAAATAATTTCCCGAAAATTCAATAACTAAATCGGGTTTACTTGAATTTGTAAATATACGAATTTTATAATTACGAAAAATCTATTTTCAAGTCATAAAATCATTTTACATATATAATTTTTTTTATAATTGCATCTTTATTAAATGTGTAAAAATACAAAACAGTTTGCATTTATGTCAAACAAGTGAATATTCGCAACAATTACTTTTTAATTGGGATCGATTTTCCAAAAACAAATATTTCTGTCATCACCAATGCATACAATAGGTAAACGATAATGCCATGTTGCATTAGTGGGCAATAATACTGGTGCATTTAATTTCGTTTGGCCGTTTTGTAGTTGAGTAACTTTTATACAAGAAGCCAAAGAATTGACAGTAGCAATGAGACTTCCTAGGGGACTGAACTGCATATGACTACCTCCATCTACGTGGATGACTTTGGTGTGAGCTGGTCGACTATTTTAAATAACAAGTTTATTTTACAATGGCATAAGTTTATTTTCATTTGTTACTTATTTACCTTGGTCGAGTCAAGTCCCATAAGACTAATTCACCTTGCTGAATAGCTCCTACCAATTGGGAATCTGAAGGACTCCAATGAGCAAAAGAAACGGGTAAATTATTTTCTAACGATAATATAGGCTGTTGAGAATGAACGTTATAAAATCTGATAATTCCATTTTTCTCACAAACCATTAATTTGGCATTGTCTTCATTGTGCCAACAAATCGATATACCTAAAACAACAATGTAACTTATTTCATTATTATTTGATAACTTTTTATTTATACCTGGAGAAGTAAGATGAAAAATAGTTAAAGACACACAATCACTTGTATCCCAGACTCTTGCTGTTTGATCATCACTTACAGATGCTAGGTAGTTATTTTCAGATTCAAAACATATATCATTAATGTAGTTACTATGACCATTTAAAATCTAAATAAAAAATCAATGCTTATTTTACAGATTTTATTTAGAATATAAATATTTCACCTGGCATGTATTGTTCTTCAATAAATCACTTTTAAAAAATCTTATCTTATGATCATCACCAGCTGTGCAAAATTGTAAAATTTTTGGTAGAACACTGAGATGTGTTTGAGGAGATAATGCAACACATGTACACTGAACTTCATGATTAAATTCTCCTACTATTTTAAATTCAAATTCATCCTGCATATAAATATTTCATTATGTTTAATAATACAGAAATCAAAATAAACTAAATAATATACCTGACATTTCACTTGAGCTATACAGATTTTCTTTCCAAATGCAATGCATAAAATGTCATGAGACCACTCATATGGAGAAAATTGTACGCTAAATATTTGGTTATCAAATTTCTTATTGTAAGTTGGTCGATTATTATTCTTTATTTTATCTTCTAATATATCAACATCAGTATTAAATCGTGTCATTTTAAAATTTACAATATTTTAATAAATGTTTTTGAACTGTCGTTTCTAGTCTTTACTTTTTTAAACTTGTTCACAAACTTCAATTTCATAACAAGTACGATCACAATCTAATTTTAATTCGGTTTGTATTAATCTGATTTAGGAATAAAAACAAGAAGTTCATTTTTAAATACCAATTGATTAAAAAATATGCAAGCATAAATAGAAATTTAAATTAATTCGTATCAATATTTTATTAATTTTATATTTCTACACGATATTTTTTTAAATATAAAATAATGCACTTGTAAGTTGCATGTATACGGAATAAAATTTGAAATGCGCATGCTCATACGTAACATGCTTGAGAGGAATGTATATTTGATACGTGCATTTCAACCTTTTTGTTTTGAACAATTTCGATGCTTGTGATACGCTACCGTTGCCGGTATTCATGTATATGTAAATATTAAATTCCCGATTATGAGCATTTGATTCCTGTTTAGTTTTAGTTTAGTAAGTGATTATCTTATTTTAATCATTTTGAGATGACGAAACACTGTGTTATACACATGTGCAATATGGACCATGCTGTTTTAACGATAATTTTTACACGTATAAATTAAATATTATTTTAGCAATCTGGAGCCTGAGCACGGGTAGTGAATCATGTCTGGGGAAGATGTGGCCCTGTTGGCGGAAGAATTGGCGCGTGCAGTTGAACTTACAATGAGTGCAACTGCATCGCAAGTTGCACGACATGAAGCATACACTGCTTGCGAACGATTTAAAGAAACTTCGCCGCTCTGTGCTCAAGCTGGTCTTTATTTAGCGGGCAGCGAACAACATTCTACTGTCGTAAGACATTTTGGTTTGCAACTTATGGAACATACTGTGAAATATCGTTGGAATCACATATCTCAACATGAAAAGTTATTTATAAAGGTCAATTAACATTCCTTAATTAATGACAATGTATTAATTTGATTTTTTTGCAGGAAAATGCTATGAAATTGTTGGCGGCTGGGGGTGTAAGCAATGAACCACATATGAAAGATGCTCTGAGTAGAGTTGTCGTTGAAATGGTGAAACGAGAGTGGCCACAGCAGTGGCCGGGTTTGCTTGCCGAATTGTCCGATGCATGTAGTTGTGGAGAAGTACAGACTGAACTAGTTTTATTGATCTTTTTAAGATTAGTAGAAGACGTGGCTTTATTACAAGTAAGATTTTAATAAATAGCTATTGTTACTAATTTTATAATGACACATTCATTTTAGACTTTAGAATCAAATCAAAGACGAAAAGATATATATCAAGCATTGACAACAAATATGGCAGTAATATTTGAATTTTTTTTACAACTAATCGAACTACATGTAGGACAATTTCGTGCTCGCAGTGAAGCCGGAGATTCTGAGAAAGCTACGGCTCATGGACGTGTTGTTCAAGTTGTTTTATTAACTCTCGGCGGATTTGTTGAATGGGTATCAATGACGCACATCATGGCTCATGAAGGTCGACTTCTGCATATTTTGTGTTTACTTTTGACTGACAGTGCATTTCAGTGCCCAGCCGCAGAATGTCTTCTTCAGGTAAATTAATTTTTGTTTATTTTTATGCAAGAACTTCCAAAGACACAAATTTATTTTGCATAATCTGTTCCAGATAGTGAATCGAAAAGGACGCACAGAAGAACGGAAACCGTTGCTCATTTTATTCAGTGATGAAGCGGCAAATTGTTTACTAGCAGCTGCCAAACTTGAGAGTCCAACTTTAAATGAACAGCAGTATTTATTTAAGAAGAAAATAATTCATGTAAGTGTTAGATATTTTAACGAAAAACTCCAAAACTAATTAGCAAATATTTATAGGTTCTAACTGGTTTAGGTTCTCAATTATGCGCTTTATGGGGTAAAGATCCTAGTTTAGTCGGTCGTCCAAACAACTTCTCGTTATATCTCGACGCCATATTAGCATTTTCCAGTCATGCAAGTTTAACTCTTGCGCATTTAGCAAACCCACTGTGGAATAGTATGTTGAAACATGATCACGTCTCTCGTGATCCGGTGTTCTTGTCTTACATTCCTCGCTGGGTTCAATGTACTGCTCCAAAGATCATGAAAGTGAACTATCCACTCACTTCAGTACCTTGCAGTCCTCCTGATACTGCCAGTTATTGCAAACTGGACTACGACAGTGAAGAAGAATTCTCTTTATTCTTCTATCGTTGTCGCGTTGATTTTTTGGACACATTCCGACAGGCTACGGTTGTCGCTCCGTTGGTTACTTTTGGATATGTGGAACAGTGGATGAATAAATGTTTGCAGATGCCAAATACTACATTTGGTTTAAGTGCTCAAGATCCCCTTTACTTAGAGTGGGAGGCTTTAGCCAATGTTACTGAAAGTGTTTTAAGTCGGGTTTTGCAAGCAAATGATCGTCCATCAACTGCAGCTGGATTACGTTTACTTGAACTGTGTTTGGCGTATGAACCTCATGATCCATTGATTCTGTCTACTTTATTAACATGCATTTCTGCTCTGTTTGTGTTTTTAAGTATGTCATCAGGACATATGGCTCCTGCTGTAAATCCTGTAGCAATGTCAGGAGCAGCTTTATTACCGCGAGTTCTGGATAAAATATTTTCTGTTTTGATGTTTTCTTCTCCAGGGCAAACTAAAGACACTCGATCAAAAGCAGTGAAAAATGTTCGGCGTCATGCTGCTTCATTAATGGTTAAAATTGGTCACAAATATCCTCTTCTACTTTTGCCTGTTTTTGATCAAATTCGGGCGACTGTTGCAAACTTAGAACGTCAAACTGGGGCCTCACAGCTGAGTATGTTGGAAAGAGTGACTCTTCAAGAAGCTCTTTTGTTAATTTCGAATCATTTTTGTGATTATGAACGTCAAACTTCTTTTGTTGGAGAAGTTATTATCGAAGCACATGCTCATTGGATAAATATAGGGCAAGCAAGTGTTTTTAAACATGTTATGCAGTTTATGTCCTTCATTGGCTTAGATAAACCTCCAGTACCACCAGGAACAGATGATGCTTGTGGACAAAACAGACAGAACATAGTTTTATGTGTTAATTTACTTTTGGGAGTCGTCAAACGTTGCGCTTGGCCAGAAGACCCAGAACGGGCAGCTAGAGGTGGTTTCGTGGTCAGATTAACAGAATCTGGAAATCCGATTTGTCGAAATCCTGCCACTCCTCATGTTGTTCCTTTGTTGCCACATTTACTTGATTTGATGAGAATATTCAATGAAATTTATTGCCAGGAAGCTCAAGCTCGAATATCGAAAGGTTACTCAATTTGTTTGAATATGTCAACTTTAGAACGCACCAATTTATTGGGACTTGTGGGAACTTCTGTGAATACGGATCCAATGGAGGCACCTGGAGCACAGACTCCTGGGGAAAGAATGCAAAGATTTTTAATGTATTTACACGAAGCGTGCTATCATATGTTGGGTTCCGCTGGACCATCATTGGGTAGAGATTTGTATCAATTGCCGATGCTTGGAGACGCTGTAGTTAATAGTGTCTTGTCTAGTTTACACATAATACCTGACTACAGACTCAGACCAGTGATTCGAGTATTTTTAAAACCGTTTATACACTCCTGTCCGCCGGCATTTTATGAAGCCGTTCTTCTCCCAGTTTTGGCTCATCTCGCTCCTTTTAGTAAGTTTTTTCTAATAATTTAGACATATTCACAATTAAATATTAATTATTTATTTTTGTTCTAGTGGTGAATCGTTTGGGAGCAAAGTGGCAACAAGTGAGTGAACTACGTGACAGTGGTGCTTTAGATGAAAATGCTGATACTCAAGAAGTTCTCGACGATATTTTAACCCGAGCTTTAACCCGTGAATATTTAGATGTAGTTAAAATTGCATTAATTGGTGGTAGCCTTCCTGAATCGGCAGAAAACGAAGAACTGTCTATGGATGCACCACCACCGCCTTCTCGTAATGCGTTAGCAACAGAAGTAATCTCAGAACTTGGAACTCTACTATTACGGAATGAACGCACTTGTCAACCACTTGTTCTAACAGTGCTTGGAGCGTTGTCTTGGATTGACAGCAATGCATCAATTAAAGCAACGTTATTAACTGGCCCAGTTGTAAGATTATTAGTTGCTGATGGGTCTTTGACAGGAGGAATGGCTGGTCATATTATGATGTCTGTACTGCAGGCTTTAACTCTGCATGGACAGCATGATGCTAATCAAGGATCGCTGTTGACCTTAGGAGCTCAGTTATATGAAATGCTACGACCTCTATTCCCTGATGTGTTACACGTCATGCAACAAATTCCGAATGTTAATCCAGTCGATTTGCAAAAGTTGGATGAAAGAATTTCTAGTGGGACCAGCAAAGGAAATAAAGTTGAAAAAGTTAAAAAGGATCTCTTTAAGAAAATTATTGGACCGGTGAGATTAATAATTCATTATTTAAGTAATGTTTAAATAATTATTTTTATGTTCACAGCTGATTGGAAGAAGTATAGGACAGTTATTTAGAAAAGAAGTAAAAATTGCAGATTTGCCGAGATTAGAACTTCCGAAGAAAGCAACAACGCCAAGTATCATACCGGATCTAAGTAAAATATTTTGAGGGCCACAAATATGTACTAAATTGCCATAAATCGTGACAAATAATTAATCTGACAGCTGTATGGTTCCTCATAATTAAATTATACTGTTGTGTTTGCATGAATTTGTTGTTACTGGTGCTGTCTGGTGTATTTATTCATATGTTTTGCCTTTTATGCTTGACAATTTGTTCAAGAATATTCAAGGAAGATATTAACAGTTTTATTTATGGAAAAGTAAATAATATTGAATGTTAAGACATCACAGCAGAGACAGGCTAAATGTTCGTACGTGCAAGTAAAATATATTTGATAAATGTACAACATTCATTCCATGATAACTTTTTATTAAAATAATTGTTATATTCTATGAAATTATCTTTCTTAATGCGGTTTCACACGAAACTGAAACATGTAAATATTAAATTTGTTATGTGCTCTGAATTAAATTTTGTTGTAGAACAAATTTTGTTAATGTGATTTTAAAAAGTAGCAACCATTATTATTTACTATTTATTTGAAACCAAATAATAAGAAATAAAAATTAATTATGCGCAACAAATATTTTTTATTTTCCAGTCATACTATTCCAAAATTAATATGAGATAATATGTGTAGTGAGAACAGATTTTTTATTTTGACGCTATTTTTCAAAATATTTTATATAGGGATTTTTATTTTACTTTTTATTGTTGTATTGGTACATAGAAATTTTTATATTATATTGGTGATTCTACATTCGTGGTTATTTCACATGATTGTTAACGTTTGACACATTCCTATTGCGCATGTTCTTTCTATTCGGAGTACAGACATTTATCGAGCAAAATGGTAAGTTGGTGATATAAATTTTCGAAAATATCTTTGTAATCTTTTAGTTATATTATGTATATAATTGAATTATTTGAAGTAGTGACGATGTTTTAATAAACTGTGTATTTATTTTCAGTCTGCACACAAGACTTTCATCATTAAACGCAAACTTGCGAAAAAACTTAAACAGAATCGTCCTATACCCCAATGGGTTAGAATGAGGACTGGAAACACAATCAGGTAATTGTAATATAATTAATATTGCTTGTATGCCAAAAATTCGATGTGATCATGTTTGATACATGAATCTATATATATATTACAATGTGTTTTTAAGGTTAAATGCATGTTTCTCTATTCTAGATACAACGCTAAGAGACGTCATTGGCGCCGTACCAAGCTAAAGTTGTAGTTCTCCATTTGTATTGTATTTTTTTTATTGTAAGAATTTCAACAAATGTGAAAATACATAATTTATAAAAATCTATAAAGACTTTTTTTGCAAACAATATTCAATCGTTGCTTTTTGTAAATTAGAGGTTACTTCTATTAGCGTTTATTTAAAAGTTAAATATGAAAATAATTTTTAGACATGAAATAGATAATACAACAGTTTATTCAATATTTATTTACAATGAGCTTATAATTTTACGGTTTCTCATTTGTATTATCCAATCTTCTAACTGTTCATGTGGTTGTTTTGGTGGGATGTAATAATGTTCTGGTGGAGTACCTTCTTCAAGCCTTACAAAATAATGACAGTGGAAATATTCTACTTTTCCAGTTCTACCCCTAGCATGTCTCCTAATTCCTTTAATCACATGTCCTTTCCCAACGAAAGATTCTGCTATCCATAAATTACTACCGTATTCTACGTTATGCTTAGTTACTGCTAATTCTTTAGCTTCCTTAATAGTTTCTGCTACGTCTGTAGCACCTTTCTTTAAAACAAATTTTAGTTGTCTAATAGCTTCATCAACACTCATACCACGAACTAAGGTTGCGATATACCACATTTTCCATGGACTATATTTAATGTTTGCTTTCATGTGGCAAACGTACTGTAATAAATGTAACAATTTTAATTATTGCTAATTTTATTAATATACATTCAACTTACTGCTGGTCTACGTTTTTCATCTGATAGCTGAGGAGGAAACATTTTTTCATTATATTTTAACCATTTATATGATTTCTTATCTGATGACCAGGCATATAAAGGTATATTAGTATGCATATTTTTACAAGATACTTCGAGAAATGGATTACATACTTTTAATAAAGTCTGGGCTAAAGTCTTGACTCCGTTTACGCTTAACCTATAAATTTCAAAACTGTATCTCATTCTTACATTTTATTTCAAACTTTTCTTACATTGTTGTAAATAATGAATTATTGTTATTTCAATGTTTTTATTTTTAACCTTTTATTTTGAACAATATGTCAATCAGTCAAACGTTGCATAATTTGTTACCAATGATTACACATGTATTGGTCAGAGTCGTATTCAGAAACTTGTAGAACATACATCATCTCGTTATAATGTACAAACAAGAGGACCTTCGAAAATGAAGAATCGCTTAACTTAAGTTACAAAGTACCCACTTTATTTATTTTTTCTAATTATCATTTCAAGTAATGGTTAAGTTTTCACTATATATAATTTTACGATTTGACTTTAATTATTTTAAATTACTTCATTTGCTATTTTATATTGATTAACAGAATGAAGAAATGACTATTTTTTTTATTATTTTAATATTTAAATTTTATTTAATGTAAGCTTTTTATTATTGTGGACATGCAAAATTCTTTATTATAATATACTTCATGATGCTGTTATATCAAAACTTTGTACTTCATTCGTTTGATTCAGAAAAATGACATCTTTCGATTGACACTTCAATCTTTGTTGTCCGGTAGAGCACCGAGCAACAGCATGCAAAAAACTGATTTCCCATGTTAATCTCCTATATACACTTTTAAAACAGACACCCGGTATGTTTGTGAAAAACAATAGTATTATATATGTAGTTAAGAGAAAAATATATATTTACATAAAATTATTAAAGTAAAACATCTGTTCATGATATTTGAAATAATTTCATTAATAATGTTGAAACAAATTACATTTTATCTATAGTATAAGGGTAAAATGTTATCATTTAAGGTGAAGCATCCGCTTAATTAAATCTTGCACATGCGTAACATGCAGGCAACCCCAGTTTTTGTTTGGTTAATCTTTGTTCCTAGTCAACTATCATTATAAATGAGTAATAATTATAAGTTTCAAAGTCAGTTATTGTGAGTCATTGAATAGAGATAAAAATGCCGAAATTGCAAAATATATATTAGTCAAACAGCAAATTTACTGACGCATTTAAATTCTTCCAAATTATAAATCAATCACAGTTGCCTATCATTTTTCAAGATGATACAATTCGCGGTAATTTTATATTTCTTCAGTGTTTTTGCTGCTGTTTATTCCTATACAATTATAGAAAGTATCGAGAATAAATTTACCGGTGAAGTATACAAGGGATCTGATAATCCAGATGTTTATTTATCTACGGTAATTATTCAAACTTATTTCTGTTTTAATTAATAATTTAATATTTTCCCAGGCGCAAATTATTGCTCGTCATGGTTACCCAGCCGAATCGTATGTTATTCAATCGAAGGATGGATTTTTATTAACATTACATCGTATTCCTTATAATAATAAAAACGAGGCAAGTTCTCGACAACCAGTTTTTTTACAACATGGTTTGTTAGGGTCCTCTGCAGATTGGGTGTTACAGGGCAATAAATCATTGGGTAAATTTATCTTAATAATAAATTAAAGATATTTTACTGTTTGTTTTAACTGCGTAGCGTTTTTATTATCTGATGCTGGATATGATGTTTGGTTGGGAAATGCCAGAGGTAATATGTATTCTCGCGGACATGTTAAATATACACCAAAACAAGCTGAATTTTGGGACTTTAGGTATATTTTTATTTTCTCAATATTGAAAATAGTTTAAGTAATTTCTTTTTAGTTTTCATGAGATGGGAACCTTGGATTTACCGGTTGTGTTCGATTTTATTGAAAAAATAACGGGTCATATAGCTAATATAACTTATATTGGTCATTCCATGGGTACAACAATGTTTTTTGTTTATTCTTCAACACAAAAAGAAGCGATAAATACTGTAAAAGTGATGGTAGCTTTAGCTCCAGTAGCTTTTACAAGTCATGTAAAATCACCGATAAAATATTTAGCACCATGGGCCAACGATATCGAAGTATTATATCAATATTAAAAATTTATTAAAACATATTAAAATACTAACTATTCTTCTAGTGGTTAACGAAATATTTAGGATTAAATGAATTTTTGCCAAATAACAAAATTTTAAAATATTTAGCAGATATAGGCTGTGATAAAAGCACAGAAGAAATGAATCTTTGTGAAGATATTATTTTCTTGTTTTGCGGTTTCGACAAAGAAGAATTCAATCGGGTATAACAATTATTTTTATTCTTTTGTTTTACATACATTTTATTAATTTGATATTTGTAGGATATTTTACTGTCAGTATTAAACCATGAACCTGCCGGTACATCAACGAAAACAGTTATCCATTATGCTCAAGAAATTAAAGCCGGTGGCAAATTCTGTGAGTTTAATTATGGAGTTGACGAAAATATAAGACGTTATGGTACAAAAACACCTCCTATTTATAATATAACAAATATAGATGTACCAATTTATTTAATGTCTGCTCAGAATGATTGGCTTGCCGGACCACAGGTATTTTCGTTATTTTTGTTTTATATTATTTTTCATAGGACAAGTTGTGCGAGCGTCAATAGAGACTATTTTCTGCTCTAGACGGATAAATACTTATTATTTAATTTTATTTATTTGACTTTTAGGATGTTCAAAAGTTAGCAGATATATTACCAAACAAAATCGGGCATTACATAGTTCCTATGAAAGAATTTAATCACATTGATTTTCTATTTGGAAAAGATGACGAGAAATTAGTTTATAGGCCACTGATAGAAGTAATTAACAAATATAAAAGTAATTAATTCATATTATAGTACTGATATATCAAGTAGTCATCACTATGACCAATATTTTATATTTTTTTTATTCTTATCACTTGTTTTTATAAAATTACACATTTACTTGTTTATAGTGACGTATCTTTGTTGTACGATTTTAATGCATAGTGTGAAGATAATTAGTTTTGTATGCATAAAAGAAAATATATAATTAAAAATAATTTTAGATACATTTTCTTTTATGACGCAGTTGTTCAATTGGCGTCAACTGTAATTTCTGTTTACAAATTGGACACAAAAATTCTTGGCCAATTTGTTTTGAATTTTGAGGGGTATTTACAGTATTTAATTCATCATCTATAATAAAAAAAAATAATTAGAATCAATGTAGACATAGAAAAAAATAATAGCTTACTATCTTTAGGTCTCGCAGTACAAAATTCTTCATGATTTAGTTTTTCTACAAAATTACCATAAATTTGATTATCACATTTTGGACAACATAACGCTGTAGCATCTAATTCTTGAGTTAAATTTAATGACCATTCATCTTCAACAATACTAAAAATACATAAAAAATTTAAGATATATTTCTGATCACAAAACATATAATATACTAAAATGATGTTAGAAAATTGTTTACCATTTATAAGTTATATTGTTGGTAACTTTTATTCCACCATGTTGATAATCTTGTTCTATCTTAAAATTTGAATCGAATGGATTATTATTATTTAATTGAGTTATTAAATTTTCATCTGCAGAAAATGTATAAATTGTTTTCAAATCTGCTTTTAATAACCGTTTCATTGTGTAGCTAGCTGTTGTATTTATAAAATGCACTAGATCTTGAATCAAGTCATAAGATACTGCTTCCGAATTTTTTATTTCATTTCCTACATTAAACCAATTAGTAAATTAAATATAATAATTTACTCAACTAATTTACCTTCTAATTTTGCGTTTAGTAGCTTGCTCCATTTATTTCTTAAAGTTATTGCTTTTAAAAGTAATGTTTTTCCTTGTCCGACATAAGGTAAATCTAATAACAAAAATTCATCACAAGCAATTCTTGTTATAGTTTCATTTGTTTGAATATTTTTACTGAATAACAAAAGTGTTTGCAATGCTGGCATTCGCATTGTGTTCATTAAATATACTTTTGTTGTTTCTAAGAGCGATCTAAAATATAGTATTTTACAAACATTTTCTTTACGAAATTATATTTCACTTACTGATAAACTAGAATTTTGTGCTTAGAACTTAAAGGAATTTTACAAAAATATCCTAAAGGTGGTACTTCAATCTCATCTTCAGATAATTTTAAAGAATCGGTATTGTTTCCAAAATAGCTCATAGGGTGCAGAGAAACAAAATTTTTGTTTTTTGTATGAAATAATTGTTCGTTAGGTGACTAAAATTAATTAAAAAATTAATTGTTCTAATTTAATGATTATTATTAACTTACTTTACAATAATTATATTCATCACCCACCGCAATTTGTGGGTACAAACCAGCACATAAAATTAATTTTAATAAAGTCAAATCTTTATGACTATTAGTAGATGTTTCATTTAATAATTTCTGTAATGTTTCATAATCATTGCTAATTCGAAATTCAACATCTCTTATATCATTTTTGGAAGAATTATCTTCATCCTCGTCGTCATTGTATGAGGCATATTTTAATTTCTTTCTCTGTGACGACTTTTTATCATTTTTCAATTCGTATCGCATTTTCTTCAATTTTTTTAGTTCGCCAAATCGGATTGATCTTTCAGTACTAGACATTTCAGCAGTTGGATTATTATTTAACAAATTGGAATCCTTAAATTTTTTAAAAGTATTGTAATATGTTATACATGAATTGCAAAATAGTAAAATACCTGCAATATATCTTTGAATTGTGTCATAAGTTTTACAATTTCATAAAATCGTTGTTCTTCTAAACCTCTTTTCTTGCACCAATTCCTAGAATTTTCCGTTTTTCGGTGCTCATTTTCAAATGCTCTAGAATTTTGTTTTATATCTAACCATTCTTTAAATAAGTTTAATAATGTCATTGGATCTCCGTGATTAGATTCGAATTCTGTTCGTAAATTCTAAAATAATGTTTAAACGTTTGAAGTAGTAAAAATATACATATATTTTAATAGTAATTACTTGGCATTCCAAATCTCTATAAGCTTTATTCGTATATGGACTTTGTACACTTACTGCAGCAGCTAAACATAAAACTGCAGTAACATTTCCAAAAACCGTGGATGTTATTAACATTTTTCCAATAGCTAAATCCACTGGAAGTTTATGTAATGCTTCACCTAAAGGTGTTAATTCTAAGCCATCAGTAGAATATAGTGCTCCCTAATAATAAATATTAATGAAAATATGGTAATTATGATTAAAATTTATATAACACACATAAACTTGCAATTTTTCAATGGCATCTTTAATAGCAACTGAATTTGGTTTTTCCAAAAATGGAAAATTTGTAATATCAGTCAAACCCAACGAAACCATATTTAATACTAAGGTTTCTAAAGGGACCAAATGTATTTCAGCAATTGTAAATGGTTCAAATTGATTAAACTCTTCTTCAGAGTACAAACGATAACTTACACCAGGTCCTATTTGAAATAAATAATTATATTTTGTTGGATAAACTATATTTTTATTTCATACCTGTTCTTCCTGCTCTACCACTTCTTTGTTTTGCACTATCTTGAGAAATATACTGTTCACTAAGAGTATTTACTCCTCCTACCATATTATAGCTCATTTTGTTCACTTTTCCAGAATCTATTACAAATCTTACTCCATCTATGGTTACCGAAGTTTCAGCGATATTAGTTGAAATTATACATTTGCGAATTGCTTCTGGAGGATAGTAAAAAACCTAAATATCAAAAATATTTAAAAATTTTAAATATTTTCAAGTAACAATAAATTTTACTTTATCTTGTTCTGCAAGAGAAAGAGAACTATGTAATTGTAAAACAATCCAGTTTTGAGTTTCTTCACTATATTGTATAATTGCTTCGGAAAGAGCAGTAATATCAGCAATACCGCTTAAAAATATTAATAAATCACCGCGTTCATTTCCTAAAATATCAATGTTGCCATCTATGTAAAAATATTATATTTTTAATAACTTACTAGGATATTTTTCATCTATTATTTGTAAAATTTGTAAATAAGGTGTTGGATCAAATTTTGCTGTTCTTTTATCGAATCTATCTTTAACAATTGGTTTGTAAATGATATCTATCGGATACAATCTTCCTGGAACCTACATAATTATTTATTAGTAAAACTAAATAAACTTAAACGAGTTTTATTTTCATTATTACCTGTATGACTTTAATTTTTTCTTCGGAAAAATAATCATTAAACAAATTTATATTTATTGTAGCGGACATCAAAATTAGTTTTAAGTCCGGCCTTTTATACAATAAACATTTCATAATTCCGATAAGAAAATCACCATGAAGATGTCTTTCATGTACTTCGTCAAGAATCACAACATCATAAGAAGTTAAAGTTTCTTCATCAGATGCCTGTCTAAGTAACAATCCTTCAGTAATGAAAATGATGCTTGTATCTTTTCTTTTTGACTTTTCGAATCGTATTTGGTATCCGACTGTTGAATTATATTCGGTGAGCATTTCATGTGCAACTCTTTTGGCTAAAGATATACAAGCTATGCGACGAGGTTGTGTGCAAGCTATAAAGTCATAAATAAATAGTGTATTAATAAATTTAAAAATTATTTACCAATTTTTTTATATCCTGATTTTAAAATATATTGAGGGATTTGAGTAGATTTGCCACATCCTGTGTCTCCAGCAATTAAAACTACTCGGTTTAGATTAACTGCAGTTGTAATTTCATTTCTAAAATTTGTGAACAAAATAATCAGCTTTTATATGGATTATATCAAATTCTTGCTATTACCTAAATTCATATACTGGTAACTGACATTGAGTTTTTCGTAATTTCGTTAGTTTACCAAATTTTTCTTTTTGCTTAAAGTCCATATATATTAAAATAATATCAAGAAATGTTTGAAAATGTTTGAAACTGATTTTTAACCTATGTCCCTTTTTATCTAATACTGGTAAACTTTCATATAAACGCTGAATATTTTTCTTTAAAGAAAAATGTATTAAATTTGTTTTATTCCCTAAAATGATATTATTTGAAGTAGGTAATTATAAAATAAAGGAAGAGAAATATAATTATTACATGACTGTTCTGCTTGGGTACTTCTTGATTTTTCATACATTATTTGATACTTGTCTACGAATTTCCAAAAATCACCTGCTTCTTTGATATTTATTTCTTTAAGGTTTATAAATTTGTTAAATTCATATTTATATTTTGTAAAAATAGAAAAAGTATCGGTACATGAATCACCGTCATCATGTGCAGATTTACGTCTTTTATAAGTTTCCTCATAATTGGACAACCGTCTACTATATTTCTTACTCATAATGATGTTTTTTTACATAAATAATATAGTTATAACTCGTTAAAATTGACAGACAGCAAACATGCGTATGACCGACATGTCAGTGGGCATTAGAAAAACTAACAAGTTATTTATTTATGTTGGTAATGCTGGTGGTCAATAAATGCATCTATGTGAAATCAGCAATACTTTTTCCCAGCAATACTCTAACCTACCTCAACCATAGTTCTACCGTTCAAATGTATTGCTAGCTGTCAGTGACAATTCCGCAGCAATACGCCAGCAATAGTTTCATTATTTCCTTAACTATTAAACTTCATCACGGGAAATTTAGTATATTTATAGACAATAAACAAATAACTGAAAATTGATACATTGTTCCAAATAGAAGTATAAGACGTTTATACCCAGCAATAGATTTAAAGGAGCACTGCAGATATACATGTATTTATTAAGCAGAAGAGGCACGTCATCAAAACCTTACAAAACGAAAAAAAACTTGTAGTATTGCCCGAGTGATGTTTATGATTAGAAAAGAGAAAAAAATAAATGCTTTTTTTGCATACTATAAGAAAAATGCATTTTAATTAAATTTACAATTATTAAAAAATTGAACGTAATGTTTTTAATGAAATTTTAATTATTTAAAATAATTGTAGTTAATTTTTTCACCACACGTTGGTACTACTGGAACTGTAAACGGTCACGTTTACACTTATAGTCTAAACCGCGTGATTACATCTGTCATCTGCTTTTGTCCGTTCCGTGTGATCAACACTAGTTTACTTTAATCGTTGTTTTTGCTTCGAATTTCATTACTGTTGCCTTGTTGCGTATCAAATCTGTATTTTTCAATACAAACAGTAACTGTTGTTCGAGTTGTGCTTCGTTGTTTTAGTTATTTATTTCAGAATAATCTGTGGTTAACCGTCACTTCATTCCTTTGAGTGTTCAATTGTGATTTTCGTTTTCACTGTTTTATTTGAGTCTTTTGGTGTATTGTGGTTTTACATAACCTAATAATAATGCCTAAAGCATTATCCAAGCAGTCGCAAATGCTTATTGCAAATGTAATTGCATATTTTGAAAAAGAGCTGGCACATGGTGGGCCCCTGCTACAGTTAAATGCTGTTAGGGAGGTATGTTTATAACTTTTACTTGTTGTTATCTAAATTTAAATCAATTATGCATTTATAGAGAGCAGCAGATAGCCTGCAAATATCAAAATCAGTTGTCCATAAAATATCTGGAAAAATTGCAAGAGGCGAACAGCTATCGTCGCCGAAGAAACCCAAGAAGAGAGCAAGACCAGTGACTGAAGTTAATTCATTTATTGAAACTGCAATAAGAAACGTGATTTACGAGATGTACGCAAACAGTAAGTTTATTAATAATGACGTTTTATAATAATAAAAATGATAATAAATATGTTTTCTTTCTAGAATCACACGTGACTGGCAAAACATTGCTTGCAGTATTAAAATCTAGAGACATTTTTCACGGATCGCTTTTCAGTATAACCAAGGTATTGCGAAACATTGGATTTTCATGGAAGCAGGACGACAACAGACGGGCCATATATGAGCTGCCACATATTGTGTCGAAAAGAATATTTTTTCTAACAAATTTTATGAGAAATTTTAATGATTCAACGCCACATAAATTTGTCTTCTTAGACGAAACGTGGATTTTTCTAAAAGGATCTGCTCGCCGAAGTTGGCAAGACGTGGACGTAAGAAGCGTGAAACGGAAAACAACGTCTGAAGGAAAAAGGTTAGTTAGTCAATGCAACTGGTCTATTATTCGATCAAAGTATTAAAACTTTTTTTAATATTCATAGGTACATCATTCTTCATGCTGGAACGGAGGACGGTTGGGTTCCTAATGCATCATTAATTTTTACTTCTAAGACAAAGGCTGATGATTACCATGGGGAAATGAACCATGACAATTTTATAAAATGGTTCAAGGAACAACTCATTCCGAATTTGTAGGGACCATCCATTATAATTATGGACAATGCGTCCTATCACAGTAAGATAGAAGAAAAAAATCCGCGTGAAAATTGGACTAAGCCCAACATAAAAAATTGGCTTACAGAACATAACATTGATTCTAGTCAATGTATATTTAAAAGGGAACTACTTGATCTAGCAGCAGAGTAAGTTGAATTTATATTTCTCTTAACAAATGTTGAACAGAAAAATAATGTAACATTTCTTATTTGTATTGTAGACATAAAATTGAAGAGAAACATATAATTGATGAATATGCACTGGAATGTGGTCACCGGGTTCTACGTTTGCCGCCGTACCACTGCATTTTCAATGCTATTGAAAATATCTGGGGCATTTCCAAAACTTATTACAATAAACACATAGGCCGCGATGGTTACGGTGACAGTCAAACTTTGGCTATGTGGGCAGAAGCGCTGAACACCGTAACTCCAACAGTGTGGAAAAATACAGTGGACCACACTGTCCAAGAAATTAAAAAGTGGTACGATCGAGAGGTATTCCTCGATCAGGAGGATATTGCACCGCTGATAATTTCAATAAACGCCGAGGACGACAGCTCCGAAGAAGAAAGCGACGAAGATAGCAGTGACTCGTGACAACGATACTCAAATTTATTTTCACGTTATTACGTTTTTTGTATTTTCAATAAATAATTTTATGCAATATGTAAATATAAGTTTATGTTCTTATTATTTAAAATCCTACTGTGCCCTACTACAAATTTTAAATATCAATTACAATTATCATTTCTAATTTTAAAGTGTTTTAAAAATTTATTATACATTTATGCAACACACATTACATTTTGATTTTTAATTTTTTTTAGTGTACCCTATAAACGTAGCCGCTTTTGACGTCATTATTCTAGTTACAAATTTTGATGACGTGCCTCTTCTGCTTAATAAATACGTGTATACACAGTGAAGTGACGTCATCAATATATACATCTTGGGTGACATGTGCCGTCTCCAGCAATAGATTTGATTTATTTCATCCCTGTTAATCTCTGAGCTATAAAATTTCGTACACATATAAACAAATACATGTACTTCAATAACAAATCAACAAAAAAGTGAAATATTACGTTAAATGTGGCGTTATGGACACATTTATACCTAGCAATAGATTACGATAAAACCACCCCTATTTATTTTACAGCTATGAAATTTCGTACACATATAAACAATTACGTGTGCTACAATAAACAATCAATAAAAAAGTGAAAATTTAATTTGAATGAGCCGTTATGGACATATTTATACCTAGCAATAGATTACGATAAAACCAGCCCTATTTATTTTACAGCTATGAAACTTCGTACGCATATAAATAATAATAAATAATACAATAACCAATAAACGAAACACTGATACATTGATCGAGATGCAAGTGGGAAACAATTGCTGTGTCGATAGCCATGTTAGGCGGCTGGGATTCAGTTCACGCAGCAATGACGTCACATCTTACTCGTCATCCATGACGTTGGTCTACAGAGTACAATTCAGAAGTTTCGTTGTATTCATTAATAAATTACGATAAAACCGCCCCTAGTTCATTCCCAGCTATGAAATTTCGTACACATATAAACAATTACGTGTACTGCAATAAACAATCAATAAAAAAGTAAAAATTTAATTTAAATGAGCCTTTATGGATATATTTATACCTAGCAATAGATCCCGATAAAACCATCCCCATTAAATTTATGTTTATTTATTTTATTTTTTTAATTAAAATACAATAGAAATTCAAGAATTGTTTCCCTATTTCTATGTTGAAAATTCAATCATATTTACTAGCTTTTATTTAAATTGAATGTTTACATACTTATTTCTGAATTTAAATATTTTAATTACTGATGAAATTCATAAACACTCATTTAGAAAACATATATGTTATTAAATATATGACATTTTTAATAAATAATATTTTTTATTCATAAAATACACTCCAGGATGTGCACTGGTTTGCTTGGAAGAATCACGTTGTGCGCATGCGCTGCGTGTCGAGTCCAAAAGTAACGAACATGACAGGTAGTTTTGCTGCTAGAAAATTAGAGTTTTTGAATAAAAATATCAATAAATAATAATAAAATATAGTGCCTTTCGTAAGTATAGATGTTATTCTGACGATGTTGATACAAATTTTACCTGGAAATATAGTTTTTGATACTTGAAAATGTATCAACATTTTGTTACATAAATTGCTTTGTACGTAACACGTATAGAGGATACAATAACATAGACATATTACATTTCAACAATTAAATTTGAGATAAACGACTTCAACATCATATTTGAACATGATTTTTAGTAAATTTTCTTCAAAATCACAATAATATTTTTTCATATATTTACATTTAACAGTTATAAATATTATTTCTATTTCGAAAAACGTGATACATGAAAATGTATAAAGGTATTGATTTATTTTCTTTATTTTATGTACATTTATAAAAATATTCGATTTGTTCAAACGATAAATTTGCCGAAGTGAACATGTTTATTCCATAAATTTAGTCTTGTATGACGCTGTGTTGTTGAGTAATTAATTGTACGTTTTAACAAAATACTGGTAAATAGTTAACGAGAACATTATTCTAATATTTTCGATAGATATTTGTACTTAAAATAGTGTAAAATGTATTTTGTAATACATAACATTTACAAGTGCTACGGCAACATAATTATGCATTTAATTAGTTGGTTTAACCAATTGTTAATTATTATTTCAAAACAATATTTTATTCATTTTGAGTATTTTTGTCAATTTTTATTTATAAAAATTTAGTTCAAATATTGTTAATCGAAAAATACATATTCATATTATTTATTATCATTTACATATACATATAAGTCCGTCAGTACGGTGGTGTGGATAGCGATACAGAATTCGAATCCGGAGATCCCGGGTTCGAATCTCACTCAAGCTAAAAATTATATAAACTACCACACTGCGGCTCGGTGAGTGCGGACCCTGTACTGTAATTGGGATTAAGTTCCTGTTGTACAGCGTAACATAAATAAATAAATAAATAAATAAATAAATAAATAAATAAAGTATTGCTTTGTATGCATTTAAATTGCTAAAAGTATTGATTTGGTGGCTACTCAAACTATAATTAGAAAAGTCAAGTTCAACTGCGCTCAACAAGCAAAGCCTTCAGCGATATAAATACAATCTTAATAATTATTACTCAATTCAGCCATTTTGTAGTCAGTGACCAGGTTCAAATTCAAGATTCAAAAGTCACGCGTGGTTAAAATCTCGAGTGAAAAAATTGTGCATGGATTATTTTTTTTGCAACCACAGATGATTTCGTGTTCTTATTGGTAGGTGCTGATGCCATTCGAAAGCCTTCAAAATAAATGAAATGGTGAATCTTTCACCTTGTAGGACACAGACAGCGGTTTCTGCGTGTCAGGCCTCCCGGAGACCGGCTCCTTGTCAACTAGCTCTGGTAGCTGGCTCCTTGATTCAAGTGGCTTTCTAGGAAGCGATGCTCCCCGTTCGTCATTATCCAACTCAGGTTACCGAAGTGTCATCACCTAAGAAGATGGTAAGAAGGTGAGTAATATCAAATAGAACTTTTTTTATTTTATCTCAAAATGTCTTGAAAGGCAACCATCTTCTCCAAAAAGTCTCAACATTTTTTTAAGACTACCATCTTCCTCTACCATTTCCCAATTCATCTTGAAGACAGCTGTCTTCTCCAAAATGGAACAAACTTCTTGTGTTTATTATCTCGAAGCTCAAATAATGTAGGTAAACCACAAATAAAATTATTTTTGATTTCAGGTGTTTTCGTATTCCATGGGGAGACGCCTGCCTCCAATGTAGTCTCCCGTGCTACAAGGAAATCTTTAAAGTCTGGTACGTAAATTATAAAATAGTATAGAATAGAAAAGAGATAAATATTAAAAATTAAAATAAAAGAAATTGAAGTTATTTGTTTTTGTTTAAAGTAATAAAATTCTTGCACATCTCGATCTATTTGGTTAATCACGCCTTATACCTATTACTGCCGTTACAGATCTCGGTAACGTGGTGTTTTATTACAAGTATTTTTGTCCTAAAATAGTTTATGTCCGGTTCAACACAGAAAATTAAAATAAATCTCCCTGAATAGTTTGTTTTTAGCAGCGGTCATTGTATCGAATTTAGTGCTGGGGAATGAGGGCTAGTGGGCGAGTTATTGGATATCTGGATTAGAATCCACGTGAGTAAGATTTTTTTTAACCGTCATCTTCTACTTAGACTGTAATCCGCGTTTTTGGTCTCCTTAGTACCAATGAGTTATGTCATGGTTGTTAACCTATAATGAAAATAATTTCCTTTTTTTTGCAGGAGCTCGTTGCGAATCCTGTGCATGCAGCAGGTTACTGCGGCCGCCCAGAGGTCCAAAACGACTATTTCATTCCGTGCTCATCACCGGCGAATGTATTCGTCGGGGAGAAGTGTGATTCATCTAAGGGGGTGAGTAGATGTTTTTGATTCTGAGTGATTGTAGCTTATCATTTATATACAGGCTGGTGACTCGCTCAGCCGGTCATAGGACTTTAACATGGGAAATCAGTTTTTTTGCAATTTCCTGCTTCCCTAATTATTTTCAAGCATTTTTTTTTTTTTTTTGTTCAATTCCATGGCTATCAATATTTTCGACATTTTTATATTTAATTTCTGTCGTTACAGAGCACGTAAAAGTAATTCTGTTTATTGATTTAGATGCAGAATTTGATGCCCTAAAACTTTTATTTTAAGCGTTTTTGCTTAAAATAATTAGGGATGCAGTAAATTGATTTCCCATGTTAAAGTCCTATGACCGGCTGAGCGAGTCACCACCCTGTAGAATAGAAATTGTTAAGATGGAACATGTCTTGTTTATTTTCAGCTTCACCGCTGGCGTCGGCTGTTGTCCACCGACCGGTGGGTCAGTGTCACAGGATAGTTGTGCACCAGGTGGATGATGCGTTTCCTGTGGATTCGACTGCTACTGGAAGGTAGGAAGCCATATTTATTATCGATTAGCTAAACAAAAGTTAGCGGTTTCAATAAAATACGATTGTGTCTGAGTAATTGGGATTAAGCTGCATATCCAATTAGTAATTGCAATTAGCAATTATAATTAATAGTAACTATTTATTCCTTCTTCCAGGCGTAATCGGAGAGAAATGTGACCACTGTCCCTACCGCTGCGTACTAATCCAAGCCGTTGAAGAGTTCTCTATTGGAACCTGCAGAACAGGAGTCGAAGAATTGAAACAGAATGAGCTTCGCCAGAGAGCTAGCTATAGAAATGCAAGCGAGGTGCCTCTACGGCGACATGTACAACTTACTACTGAAGCACGCCAGGTACTTTTCTTTAAATACATTTTGTCAAAGAGAGTGGTTCTTCTGTTTTTCAATTAGTCATTAAAGCTTGCAGCAGCAGTCAAGCTCTTATTGCACTCCTGCGCTAATTGGCTTACGAATGCGATTGTTAGTTTAGCGTGGGAATTAGTAACGCATTAGTACCGATAGATACTGTAAACAAATCATTAGAAATACTTGGAGTGCTGGTGTTGCCTTAGATAAATAAATTGAAAATAAATAATATGTTTTTTCATTTCAGACAGGTGATGGTGACGGCGACGATCGCTCTCCAGAAACCTACTCTTCATGTCGGAAGAGAAGAGAATGGATTGCTCTTCTACGTGGCAGATCAGAAACATTTGCACTATGTGGCGCTGTTTATTATCAATGCTCCAGTGCGTGTTCAACTGCGACTTGGAGTCGGAATCAGACGGAAACTCCGTGCACGAAAATGTTCTGTCATTGGTGAGAATGTTATTTATAAATAAAATCACGCCTTTTACCCATCACTGGGAAATGAGCAAAAAATAAATTATTCACATATAAACATTTCACGTTTTAAATTTGTTTACTTTTATAAAAAATATAACAATAATCATTTATAATAATTAATTAAAAAAGTAAAATGAGAAATATTTTATTTGAAATGTAAATATCATGTGTATGTTTCAAGGTAACATAAAGGTTATAAGTTGTGTAATGAATTAGTCGCCCGAGTCATCATGCAACGAGCTCGAGCTCCGCACTTGCAAACAAGCAGAGCTGGTGTTCATACCATATCTCTTGCTAGTAAGTTGTTAGTGCTAGTGAAACGTTTTGATACATTATCAGTTAATATTAAGGGTGAGCAATTATATTTCTATCACTTTTATTACAATCAGTCTTGTGCCAACAGCCAAAGCGAACGGACGTATTACGTTAGCTTATACTGTGCAGCGCAATAAATCAAATAACCAGTGATATAACTAAATAAATTTTTCGTCAGTGCCATTAAGTAGATACTCTACGCGCATAACAACAAAACAAAACTCAACTATGTCGGAAACAAGTGGTGGAAAATCTCCACTAAATATGCAGTCATACATAGTTACTACCACCTCAGCTACCTCCACTGTATCCACCGTTACAACCCCATCAATTAGACAACCAATAATAACATCAGTGGTTACATCACCAATTCGATCTCGACACTTGGAAGAAAAAAACCTCGAGAACAATATACAAACAAGCCAAACCTCAACGCACCGCTATACAAATATACTCTACCAATCTCAAAACGAAAATATCTACCCATTATCATCTCCAAATCCTCAAAGCAACAATGAATCAACGCCTAAATCAACATGTGAAATCATATAAGAGGACGAAGATATAGTAGACTGGCAAGTAGTTAGAACTAAAAATAAATTCAAAAGACACTATGAAGGAGAAGATAGAAACTACGCTCCAAACCCATCAAAACGCCAAAACCCAACCGTAAGTACAAACCCTCAACTTAACAATAGATATGAAATATTAAACGTGGAAACTATACCAACACAATCAGCAATCGAAACCAATAGTGGAAATGACAAAACAGAACATAAACCACCACCAATATTTTTACCAAACATTACAAACTACGCACTTATGAAGACAAGCATAGAAACTGTTCTTAATTCTACAGAATTCTCTTGTAAAACTCAATCAATGAAAGATATTAAAATAAATACTACAACTCCAGAAGCATATAGAAAACTAATAACATTTCTAAAACTAAACAAAGTTACACACTACACGTATCAACCTAGAGAAGATAGATCCTATAGAACAGTCATCCGCAACCTACACCCAACTATATCTATGGAGGAAATTAAAAAAGAATTAACAGAACAAGGATTCACAATACGAAACGTAACAAATATACAAAACTGGAAAACTAAAGAAGCTCTGCCACTCTACTTCGTAGATCAAACACCTAACAGCAAGAACAAAGAAATATACAATATTAAATATTTGTTCAACACCAAGATAACTGTGGAACCTCCCAGAAAACGACGGGACATACTGCAATGCATGCGATGTCAAAAGTATGGCCACACAAGATCTTATTGCACGATACCCTACGCCTGCGTTAAGTGCTGTGACAATCACCAAACACAAAAATGCAATAAACCCAGAAACAGTCCAGCGACATGCGCTTTATGCAACGGTGCTCACCCTGCTAACTACAAAGGGTGCAGCGTCTATAAAGAACTGCAAAAAGCAAAAGACTACAACTCCAACACAAGAAAAATAACGTATAACCCAACCACAAATCAACAAACCCAAGAAACAAATACAGAAAACTCCACGTATGCCCAAACTGCGCAAAGAAATACAAGTAATACGCGAGAAGGCATCGAATCTCATCCCGACAAAAATGAAACAAATAATACAATCAACATATTCATGACAAAACTAGAAAATCTTTTCAGTCAATTACTCACCCAAAACAATATGATACTAAATTTACTCACCACAGTCATAAACAACCTAACTAAAAATGCATAGCACAACCCTCAGAATTGGTCTGTGGAACGCCAATGGACTGGCGCAACATCGCCAGGAAATTGAGCTCTTTATCATCGAACAAAAACTAGATGTGGTATTAGTGTCCGAAACTCATTTCACGGAACGAAATTATTTCCAAATCCCAAAGTTCAAGACCTACCACACTCGACACCCGGACGGAACTGCCCATGGTGGATCAGCCATAATAATTAATGAAAAAATAATCCATTTCGAAACTGATAAATACGAAACAGAACACCTCCAAGCAACCAGTGTACAGATACAAACCAAATATGGGTATCTAACAGTTACAGCCACCTATTGCCCTCCAAAACACACGATCACAAAAGAGCAATTTGAAGACTTTTTTAAAACTTTGGGAAATAAATTCATAGTTGGAGGCGATTTTAACGCCAAACATACATGGTGGGGCTCTAGACTAATAAATCCCAGAGGACGACAGCTTTATCACACAATGATTACAAATAATTACGAATACCAAAGTACCGGCTCGCCAACGTACTGGCCAACAGATCAAAACAAACTACCGGACCTACTCGACTTCTTCGTAACGCATGGAATCTCCACAAACTACAATAACATCGAATCCTGTTGTGATCTGAGTTCTGATCATTCACCAATAATCCTCACAATAAGTAGCAATATTATCAGGAAAGAAGGAAAATTTGCACTTACAAGCAAACATACCAACTGGGAAAAATACCGTGAACACCTATATAAATCAACAAGTATCCCTATAAAATTAAGCACAGGTAAAGAAATCGAAGAAAAAATAGAGGAAACAATTAACAATATCCGTGAAGCAGCAGTAATATCCACACTTCCCAATGTTATCGATCACAATATCCCAAACTATCCCAGATATATTAAAGAACTTGTTATAGAAAAACGAAAAGCTAGAAGAATTTGGCAAAGATCTAGAAATGCTAACGATAAGGCAAAACTTAACAAATTATCTACAGAACTAAAAACAACCATTCGAAAAATAAAACAAGAAAACTTTCAACAGCACCTCCAAACACTATCAGCCCATAAAGATCAAAACTACAGCTTATTGAAAGCAACCAAAAATTAAAAAAGACCAAAACAACACAACGCCCCAATTCGAAAAACTGATGGAACTTGGGCAAGGAATAATCTAGAGAAGTCTGAATTATTCGCTGAACATCTGGAGAATGTCTTCATACCAAATGCCGAGAACTCTCTGGAAGAAACGCAAGAAATTGAAAACTTCCTAAATACTCCCCTGCAGTTATCACTCCCAATTAAATATTTTAAACCAAAAGAAGTCGAAGCAGAAATCAAATTATTGAATAATAAAAAGAGCCCAGGGTACGACTACATAACTGCCCAAATGCTAAAAGAACTACCAATAAAAACAATAGTCTGCATTACTACAATATTTAACGCAATAATTCGTCTTCAGCACTTCCCAATCCAATGGAAATTTGCTCATATTATAATGATACATAAACCAGACAAACCAATTCATGAAGCGACATCTTACAGACCAATTTCATTACTACCAACACTTTCCAAACTATTAGAAAAGCTAATCCTGAACCGCCTAATACCTATAATTAATAAAAACAACCTTATCCCTGATCATCAATTTGGCTTCCGTAATCAACACGCGACAATAGAACAAGTTCACAGAATCGTTAATAAAATAGAACAAGATCTAGAAGAAGAAAGGATATGTACAGGAGTTTTCATCGACATAAGCCAAGCTTTTGACAAAGTTTGGCACAACGGACTGTTATTTAAGATTAAACAAAATCTTCCAAGTGATTACTACATACTGCTCAAATCATACTTAAGTGACAGATTCTTCCAAGTTACAAATCAAAGCACACTTTCGAAAATACATAAAATCAATGCTGGAGTACCACAGGGCACTGTTCTGGATCCGGTGTTATACCAGATATTTACGGCTGATCTACCTTCAAAGCCTAGTACACTAACAGCAACATACGCCGATGATACTGCTATCCTAGCGTCCCATGCCATCCCAGAAAATGCAAGCAACCTCGTTCAAATTTCACTACATGAAATACATAACTGGACTAAAAAATGGCGTATCAAAATAAACGAAGCAAAATGTACTCACGTAACATTCACTACCAAAAGAACCACATGCCCAAATATCACAATAAACAATAACATTATCCCGAAACAAGATAGCGTCAAATATCTAGGTATGCATCTAGACAAACAACTAACTTGGAAAACACACATTCAAAAAAAACGCACACAATCAGACTTAAAACTAAGGAGCATGTACTGGCTAGTAGGACGCAATTCAAAACTCTCACTGGAGAATAAACTATTATTGTACAAAACCATAATAATTCCGATTTGGACGTACGGCATCCAATTATGGGGATGCGCCAAAAGAACAAACATTAACATTATACAACGAGCACAGAACAAAGCACTCAGGATTATAACAAACGCTCCGTGGTACGTTAGTAACACAACGCTACACAACGACCTTCGACTTCCTTACATCCATGAACAAGTATCTACATACGCCACCAGATACCAGAGAAGACTCAACAGACACCCTAACCACCTGGCCCTGAACCTGCTAGACAACCTAGAAGAAGTAAGAAGACTAAAGAGAACAAAACCCCTAGATCTGTGAACACAAACAAACGTTAAGTTCAATGAATTAATATTATAAATATTATATTCTCGCACGATTAAATCATGTATCAAATTTACTGGTTGGCTAGAAAAGCCAGTTGTAAATATGCTAAATAAAGAGACAAAAAAAAAAACAAAAAAACTTTTATTACAAGTATTTTTCTTTTTACTAGCGGTCATTGTATTTTGTAAATAAAGTTAATCAAATACTTTTACCCTTTTGGGTAATTGTTTCCAATATTTAAAATATTTAAGACTTTTCAAAGTTTTCTTAACAATATTTAAATTAGAGTGTACCTATTTTCATCATTTAAAACAATGACCTACAAATTTCACCACTAACAACCCAATAATGGATAAAAGATGTGATGATATAATTATACTTTCAATTAATTAATTAATTAATTACACCATGCTAACACAAGAGACATTACTTTTTAAAATTTATTTCTACTCGACTGGTTTTTGAAAAACTTGATATGTTTGACACCCGTTCTGTGTTAATTTAGGTGACTTTGGACAGCTGCAAGAAGTCTACCGAGAATCTGAAGTACGAGAAAACCGAGCTGGAGGAACCACCAATGGAGATGATGGCCCCGGGGACTTGACGTTTGATGGCGTGTCTGGACGTTTCACTTCCATTACTTTTTCAAGTGAGTGTATCTTTTAAAATTTAAATTGGCTGTAAATATCGTTAATTTTATTATTTTTCTGAGAGAAATAATAAAATGTCTGCTGAAACATGTACAAATGAACATTTTTTAAACGGCTGTAACTTTTAAACTAGTAAAGATAATTGAAATGGGTTTTAAATTTTGAACTCTCCATCTTTTCAACTATATTTATTCATATTTTTATTACGAAAATGTTTGTCGAAGATTAATTCTTTAATGAATGGATTGGTTTCAATATAAATTACGTTCCGCGTACATCTGTGTAAAAGCCATTTAATTGAGCCCTTGCCCTAAATAATTTTGTTGGACGATTACATATTCTTCTATAAGTATTTTTGATGTGGTAAATTGCTTAAAATTAGATGGTTTTTAAGATATAGCCTTTGGAAAAGCGAAATTTCTTATTTTCTTCAGATTTTCAACTTTCTTGAGGCTAAATCTCAAGAACTAAACGACGACATATGAAGTTGCGCTCAACGGCATTAATTTTCTCGTGCTTCAATTAACTTGTAAACATATTTTCAGCCATTAACCATACACTTATATATTTCAAGTGAGTATATCTTTTAAATTTAAAGAGGAGCGTTAATTTGGACTGAAAATTTGGGTTGCCTATAGTTTTGTTTTGTAAATATGGCTAATTTTATAATTTTTCTGAGAGAAATAATAAAATGGTGGCTGAAATTCAGAATGACAGTTTTTCTATAATTTTAGATACAACATTTAGAAATTAGACATTTTTGAAACGGCTGTAACTTTGTAACCAGTAAAGAAATTATCGGGCTTAAAAATTCAATTCTACATTCCTTGAATTATAACTTGGGCTTCCCAAATCCACTGAGCCACACGTCACTTACGTCATTCATTAATTTGAGCATTTATGACTTGAATTTATAAACAAAAATTCGATTGTATCTGAAACTGCTGTAATTGGAATCAAGTTTCTCTGATTTGTACGTTACTATTGCATTGTTGTAATTTGTATAGGAACATCCACGGGCCTGGAATCATCATCTTGGAACAGTTTGTGTTCTATTTATTTATTATTCTTGATATAATAATGATAATAGTAAAGTATTTAGGGCAGTAGATTAAATCAATGACAACTTCCCCATAGGAATCTGTGTGGGTTTAGTCTTCTTCTTTCTTGGCTGTTGTCCAGCAGAGCAGGTTTACGGTGGTGTAGTTTGGGTGGTTATTATCTTATCATTCGTATATTAAGGTCGTTGTGTATCGCATGGTTCTTAAGGTTTTAGATTGAAATCTGTGTAAAATTTCAATATTTGAGTTGCTGGTTGTTCCCCACAGCACAGTATGACTAGATGGGTATTGCTTTAATTTTATATTTAGTTGTTGTCCATGTGCCACGTGCATCCCGAGGTATTTGGCATTATCAGCTTGCGGTATTGGTTAAGGTTGACTTGTGGGCATGTTCTTCGTTTCATGGTGAATGTGACGTGAATAGACTTACTTTCGTTGACTTTTATTCTCCATTTGTGAAGCCATCCTCGGCAGTGGCAGGTCGTTTGTGTAGGACAGAACCGAGGACGCTGCCCTGCGGTACTCCTGATTTTATTGCACAGCGAAGTGACGTCATCAATACGCACGACATCTGTCATTTCATTTATTTCACCCCTACTAAACTCTCAGCTATAAAATTTCGTACACATATAAACAATTACATGTACTACAATAAACTATCAACAAACATGTGAAAAGTTAGTTGAAATGATGCGTTATGGACATACTTATACCTAGCAATAGATCCCGATAAAACCATCCCTATTAAATTTATTATTTTGATTTTTTTTTTTATTAAAGTACGATAGAAATTCAAGAATTGTTTCCCTATTTCTATGTTGTAAATTTAATCATATTTTAAGTACTAGTTTTCTTTAAATTCAATATTTACATACTTATTTCTGTATTTAAATATTTTAATTACTGATGAAATTCATAAACACTAATTAAAAAAAACCATTTTTGAATTAATGTTATTAAATATATGTCATTTTCAATAAATTATAATGTTTATACATAAAATACACTCCAAGACATTTTGATGTGCACTGGTTTGCGCGGAAGGTCGCTGGCGCTGCGTCGACTTCACAGTTCATAACTTGCAAGCGTGGTATCTAGATGTGCTGCTAGAAAATTAGTGGTTTTAAGTAAAAATATCAATAAATATTAATAAAATACAGTGCCTTTCGTAAGTATAGATGTTATTCTGACGATTTTGATACAAATTTCACCTGGAAATATAGTTTTTGATAATTAAAAATGTATCAACATTTTATTACATAAATTACGTAACACATATATAGGATGCGATAACATAGGAATATTACATTTCAACAATTAAATTTGATATAAACGGCTTTAATATTTGAACATGATTTTTAATAAATTTTCTTTAAAATCACAATAATATTTTTGCATATCTTTAGATTTTAACAGTTATAAATAGTGTTTTTATTTCGAAAAGCGTGATATATATTATTTATTATTATTTACATACATATATATTACTTTTTATACATGAAAATGTGTGAAAGTACTGAATTTGAAAGTATTTTCTTTTTTTATATAAATTTATAAAAGTATTTGATTTGTTCAAACGAGTGAACCTGTTTATTCCATAAATTGAGTCTTGTATGACGCTGTGTTGTTGAATGTTGCTGGATAAATAATTGTACGTTATAACAAAATACTGGTAAATAGTTAACGAGAACATTATTCTAATATTTTCGGTAGATATTTGTACTTCAAAATAGTGTAAAATGTACTTTGTAATACATAACAGCTACAAGTGTTACGACATCTTAATAATGTATTTAACTAGTTGGTTTTGCCAATTGTTATTATTATTTCAAAACAATATTCTATTCATTTTGAGTATCTTTCTCAATTTTCATTTATAAAAATTTAATTCAAATATTGTTAATGGCTAAATACGTATTCATGTTATTTATTATCATTTGCTTTCTATATATTTAAATTGATAAAAGTATTAATTTGATGGCAGCTGGAACAATAATTAAACATTCAAGTTCACCTGCACTCAACAAGCAGCGTTTACAAATACAGTCTTAATAATATTTACTCAATTCAGCCATTTTGTAGTTGGTGATGGCATTCGAAAGCCTTCTAAATGGTCGGTTCTTTTTTTAAAGCATTTTAGAGCTATTCTATTAATTGTTTTCTCTGTTATCATTATTAACTTTAATAAATGTTATGAAGTGTGTTACTAATATATTGTTTTTATGTTTATAGGGACATCACGGGACCTGCAAGCATCCTCAGCGTGTATCAACACCCCGGAGGCATCAGCAAAGACGAGTTTGAATATTAAATCTGCTGCTCTCAACATCAATAATGTAAGAACATTGTTATTTTTTAATTATTTGTTTAATATTTATTTGAGAATTTGTGAAATAAATTCATATTCAGTTTAAAATAATAATGATGAATAGTAACTAGATATTTGTTAATGATAACGCTAGTAAATTGTTAGCTAGTGTCAGTTATTATGAATCGTAATTAACTATATTTTTAATTGTTAAACCTTCCGGAATTATTTTGGTTAAAAATATTTCAAGTTAAAGTTGGATATAAATAAATGTTCTGTCCTAAAATAATGAAAATGAATCTCCCTGAATAGACTAGCGGTCATTGTATTGAATTGAGTGCTGGTGAATGAGGGGAATGAGGGGGAGGCACCTGGGAGGAGGGAAGCCATGTTTATTATCGATTAGCTAAACAAAAGTTAGCGGTAATTAGCAATTACAATTAATAGTAAGTGTTTATTGTTTGTTCCAGGCGTAATCGGAGAGAAATGCGAGCACTGGATACTCATCCACAACGACATGAAACCCTCCGTGGAGAGAAGAGATTGGAACCTGCAGAACCGGAGTCGAGGAATTTAAACAGAATGAGCTTCGCCAGAGAGCAGCTGTCCTGGTCTTATTGCATTCCTGCGCTGATTGGGAATTGGTACCGATCGATATTTTAAACAAATCATTAGAAAAACTTGGAGAGCTGGTGTTGACTCAGACAGCAAACACCGTGGTGATGGTGTCGACGACGATCGCTCTTCAGAAACCTACTCTTCATGTCGGCAGCAAGAGAAGAGAATGGAATCAGACGGAAATGTTCTGGCATTGGTGAGAAACTTATTTATAAATCAAATCACGCCTTTTACCCATTACTGGGAAATTATTCACGTATAAACGTTTCACGTTTTAAATTTGTTTACTTTTATAAAAAATATATAACAATAATAATTTATAAGAATTAATGAAAAAAGTAAAATGAGATATATTTTATTTGAAATGTAGACATGTTGTGTATGTTTCAATGTATTGAGTTGTATAATGAATTAGTCGCCCGAGTCATCATGCAACGAGCTCGAGCTCCGCACTTGCAAACAAAACGCTGAGCAGAGCTGGTGTTCATACCACATCTCTTGCAAATGTAAGAAAATTGAATATTTTTTCATTATTTCATGGTAAATGATAACGCTAGTGAGTTGTTAGTGCTAGTGACACGTGTTGCTACTGATTATCAGTTAGTATTAAGGGTGAGCAACTAGATTTCCATCACTTTTATTACAAGTATTTTTCTTTTTACTAACGGTCATTGTATTTTATAAATACTTTTACTCTTTTCGGTAATTGTTTACAATATTTAAAATATTTAAGACTTTTAAAAGTTTTCTGAACAATATTTAAATTGAATTGTAGCTATTTATCATCATTGAAAACAATGACCTACAAATTTCACCACTAACAACCCAATAATGGGTAAAAGATGTGATGATATAATTATACTTTCAATTAATTAATTAATTACATCATCCTAACACAAGAGACATTGCTTTTTAAAATGTATTTGTACTCGACTGGTTTGACACCCACTCTGTGTGAATTTAGGTGACTTTGGACAGCTGCAAGAAGACTACCGAGAATTTGAAGTACGAGAAAACCGAGCTGGAGGAACCAGCAATGGAGATGATGGCCCCGGGGACTTGACGTTTGATGGTGTGTACTTTTTCAAGTGAGTGTATCTTTTAAAATTTGAATTGCCTGTAAATATGGTTAATTTTATTATTTTTCTGCGAGTAAAGATAATAGAAATTTGTTTTAAATTTTGAATTCTCCATCTTTTCAGCTATATTTAATCATATTTTTATTATGAAAATGTTTGTTGAAGATTGATTCTTTGATGAATGGATTGGTTTCAATATAAACCTACGTTCCGCGCACATCTGTGTAAAAGCCATTTAATTGAGCCCTTGGCCTAAATAATTTTGTTGAACGATTAAATATTCTTCTAGAAATATTTTGATTTGGTAAATTACGTAAAACATTAATTTTCTCTTGCTTCAATTAACTTGTAAACATATTTTCAGTCATTAACCATACACTTATACAGGGTGTTTCACAACTTAGAGCAAAACATTAAAGGGTATATTCTGTACGACGTGCTGATCATAAAACAAAATTTTTTTTTTTTAATTCGAAAAATTAAGGGTTGTTAAGCTAAAACATTTTTTGTAGTACTGCACTGGATTCGCTTTCCTATTAAACACAAACAATGAAGTAGGTATCAACTGCGAAAGAATAATTACACAATTCAATTATTAGCAGTTATTTATATTAGAATTTTATTTAATTAATAACTTTAACATAATCATCCACCCAGTGGCAGTGGCAACGAACAATTTTGGACTGGGAAACATGGAAAATAGTTTTGCGATTTAAAAAAAAATCTTTTTGTTTCATGATCAGCACGTTATGGACATACTTATACCTAGCAATATATCCCGATAAAACCATCCCTATTAAATTTATTATTTAGATTTTTTTTTTATAAAAGTACGATAGAAATTCAAGTATTGTTTCCCTATTTCTATGTTGTAAATTTAATCATATTTTAAGTACTAGTTTTTTTTTTAAATTCAATGTTTACATACTTATTTCTGTATTTAAATATTTTAATTACTGATGAAATTCATAAACACTAATTTAAAAAACAATTTTTGAATTAATGTTATTAAATATATGTCATTTTCAATAAATTATAATTTTTATACATAAAATACACTCGACGACATTTTGATGTGCACTGGTTTGCGCGGAAGGTCGCTGGCGCTGCGTCGACTTCACAGTTCATAACTTGCAAGCGTGGTAGCTAGATGTGCTGCTAGAAAATTAGTGGTTTTAACTAAAAATATCAATAAATATTAATAAAATAATTCGTAAGTATAGATGTTATTCTGACGATTTTGATACAAATTTCACCTGGAAATATAGTTTTTGATCATTAAAAATGTATCAACATTTTATTACATAAATTACGTAACACATATATAGGATGCGATAACATAGGAATATTACATTTCAATAATTAAATTTGATATAAACGGCTTTAACATCATATTTGAACATGATTTTTAATAAATTTTCTTTAAAATCACAATAATATTTTTGCATATCTTTAGATTTTAATAGTTATAAATAGTGTTTTTATTTCGAAAAGCGTGATATATATTATTTATTATTATTTACATACATAAATATTACTTTTTATACATGAAAATGTTTAAAAGTACTAAATTTGAAAGAATTTTCTTTATTTTATATACATTTATAAAAGTATTTGATTTGTTCAAACGATAAATTTGCCGAAGTGAACCTGTTTATTCCATAAATTGAGTCTTGTATGACGCTGTGTTGTTGAATGTTGCTGGATAAATAATTGTACGTTATAACAAAATACTGGTAAATAGTTAACGAGAACATTATTCTAATATTTTCGGTAGATATTTGTACTTCAAAATAGTGTAAAATGTACTTTGTAAATACATAACAGCTACAAGTGTTACGACATCTTAATAATGTATTTAACTAGTTGATTTTGCCAATTGTTATTATTATTTCAAAACAATATTCTATTCATTTTGAGTATCTTTCTCAATTTTCATTTATAAAAATTTAATTCAAATATTGTTAATGGCTAAATACGTATTCATGTTATTTATTATCATTTGCTTTCTATATATTTAAATTGATAAAAGTATTAATTTGATGGCAGCTGGAACAATAATTAAACATTCAAGTTCACCTGCACTCAACAAGCAGCGTTTACAAATACAGTCTTAATAATATTTACTCAATTCAGCCATTTTGTAGTTGGTGATGGCATTCGAAAGCCTTCTAAATGGTCGGTTCTTTTTTTAAAGCATTTTAGAGCTATTCTATTAATTGTTTTCTCTGTTATCATTATTAACTTTAATAAATGTTATGAAGTGTGTTACTAATATATTGTTTTTATGTTTATAGGGACATCACGGGACCTGCAAGTATCCTCAGCGTGTATCAACACCCCGGAGGCATCAGCAAAGACGAGTTTAAATATTAAATCTGCTGCTCTCAACATCAATAATGTAAGAACATTGTTGTTTTTTAATTATTTGTTTAATATTTATTTGAGAATTTGTGAAATAAATTCATATTCAGTTTAAAATAATAATGATGAATAGTAACTAGATATTTGTTAATGATAACGCTAGTAAATTGTTAGTTAGTGTCAGTTATTATGAAGGGTAATTAATTATATTTTTAATTATTTTGGTCAAAAATATTTCAAGTTAAAGTTGGATATAAATAAATGTTCTGTCCTAAAATAATGAAAATGAATCTCCCTGAATAGACTAGCGGTCATTGTATTGAAGTGAGTGCTGGTGAATGAGGGGAATGAGGGGGAGGCATCTAGGAGGAAGGAAGCCATGTTTATTATCGATTAGCTAAACAAAAGTTAGCGGTAATTAGCAATTACAATTAATAGTAAGTGTTTATTGTTTGTTCCAGGCGTAATCGGAGAGAAATGCGAGCACTGGATACTCATCCACAAAGACATGAAACCCTCCGTGGAGAGAAGAGATTGGAACCTGCAGAACCGGAGTCGAGGAATTTAAACAGAATGAGCTTCGCCAGAGAGCAGCTGTCCTGGTCTTATTGCATTCCTGCGCTGATTGGGAATTGGTACCGATCGATATTTTAAACAAATCATTAGAAATACTTGGAGAGCTGGTGTTGACTCAGACAGCAAACACCGTGGTGATGGTGTCGACGACGATCGCTCTTCAGAAACCTACTCTTCATGTCGGCAGCAAGAGAAGAGAATGGAATCAGACGGAAATGTTCTGGCATTGGTGAGAAACTTATTTATAAATCAAATCACGCCTTTTACCCATTACTGGGAAATTATTCACGTATAAACGTTTCACGTTTTAAATTTGTTTACTTTTATAAAAAATATATAACAATAATAATTTATAAGAATTAATGAAAAAAGTAAAATGAGATATATTTTATTTGAAATGTAGACATGTGGTGTAAGTTTGAATGTATTGAGTTGTGTCATCAATTAATTAGTCGGGCGAGTCATCATGCAACGAGCTCGAGCTCCGCACTTGCAAACAAAACGTTGAGCAGAGCTGGTCGCTTGAAAATAATCACGTGCTAGTTAGTTGTTAGTGCGAGTGGCTGTGATTTCAATAATGGGTAAAAGGTGTGGTGATTTAGTTATACATTCAATTAATTAATTAATTACAACATCCTAACACAAGAGACTTGATATGTTTGACACCTGCTCTGTGTTCATTCAGGTGACTTTGGACAGCTGCAAGAAGTCGACGGAGAATCTGGAGCACCAGGAAGCCGAGCTGGAGGAGATGATGGCCCCGGGGACTTGATGTTTGATGGGCGTGTCCGGACGCTTCACTTCCAGTACTTTTGCAGGTGAGTGTATATTTTAAAATTTAAATTGGCTGTAAATATGTCGGCTGTAACTTTTAAACTAGTCAAGATAATTGAAATTGGTTTTAAATTTTGAATTCTCCATCTTTTCAACGATATTTAATCATATTTTTATTATAAACCTACGTTCCGCGTACATCTGTGTAAAAGCCATTTAGTTGAATCCTTGGCCTAAATAATTTTGTTGGACGATTAAATATTCTTCTAGAAGTATTTTGATTTGGTAAATTACGTAAAACATTAATTGTCTCGTGCTTCAATTAACTTGTAAACATATTTTCAGTCATTAACCAAACACTTATATATTTGTTAATTAAATAACTAATATGATGGATTGTAATTGCCCAAAATCTGCAATTGCATATTAGACATGTGCATACTGAACCCCCTTTAGAGTTTGTTTCATTCATGAACTTGGAATAGTTCTAATATTCTTTACAAAATCTCATGAATTTTATATGAAAAACTTTTCAATTCGCTGCTAAAATCCACGTTTAATTAAATTAATTGAAGCACCAATCTATTTTATATTAATTATTTTACGTTTAAATTATATACATGTTTGTTTTAAAATATGTTTCAATAGTTTTTCAGTCATTTTGAATTCAAATATAAATGTCAAAAACTAGATAATTAATTTATCACTAAATTACTTAGGCGGGTAAAAAAATCCGTGGACTATTTTGGGGGCAAAGACATTAAAATATTAGTTTTCGGGGTTAAATGCTGTTTTTATTAAAAAAATATGTTATGAACGTTAATATTAACTATTAATAAATAATATAGAGTAGTTTTTATTGATTAGAAATCAAATTATGGTAAAACTTGAGTTGAGGGCCAAACCTGAAGTTGGCTGCAGAACAAGCTGTTTCTGGCTTGAATTCAGGAGTACCAATTAAAAAAAAACACCCCTAACCATGCTAAACCTAGTACAGAACGCATTTTTATGATAAATATACTTGAAATGCGAATTTTATTTTAAAGATAAATTTTATGACAGAAAAATTCGGATGACGCCTGGATTCGAACCAGGGATCCTCCGCTAAGCGGAGGATCCCTGGTTCGAATCCAGGCGTCATCCGAATTGTTGTCATAAAATAAATCTTAAAAAAAAACACCCCTAACCATGCCAAACCTAGTACAGAACGCATTTTTATGATAAATATACTTGAAATGCGAATTTTATTTTAAAGATAAATTTTATGACAGAACAATTCGGATGACGCCTGGATTCGAACCAGGGATCCTCCGCTAAGCGGAGGATCCCTGGTTCGAATCCAGGCGTCATCCGAATTGTTGTCATAAAATAAATCTTAAAAAAAACACCCCTAACCATGCCAAACCTAGTACAGAACGCATTTTTATGATAAATATACTTCGCATTTCAAATTGTCCGGCTTTTGACGTTAAGTTGGTATTCCTGAATTCAAGCCAGAAGCAGCTTGTTTTGCAGCCAACTTCAGGTTTGGCCCCCAAGTCAAGTTTAGCCCAAATTATTTTTATAAAATGAACACTCTGTAATTTGGATGCATACTGCGCCACTGATACAGTTCAAGGTATTATGAATAGGTGGCAGTAGTATGTTAGTTGTCAGAAACTGATATTTGACAAGTAAACTACATTTGTAAAATGATGTGATATTAAACTAAAATATTGTTAATTGCCAACAAAATGTAGTAGAATATGTAAGTTTGAATTTAAATCAATTTATAATGCACCAATATCGTTTTTAGGTATGGATTTCATCCACAAACCATAGACAGATGTCAGGGAATGAAAACAACATTTGTCGACTTTAAAACCAATTATTATGGAAGACAATGTTTACAATCACCACAAATCAACGGCAAAACCAACTTGTGGAGCTGGTGCACCAGGTTGTTGATGCACAGTGAAAGCGCCAAACAGGTGAGATGATTGTTTATTTATATTTTTGGGGCTTTATTTTTTGTTTCTTTGTACTTTTAAAATATCTCGATTAGTACAAGACTTACGCGCTGCTAAATAAATTAAATTATTTTTTTAATTTAATTACTTTTTAAACAATGAGTGTATCTTTTAAATGACTAAATGTGGGTTTCCTTTTACTATTTCTAGTATACTCACTCTCAAAAGTTATGATGATTATGAAACTTAAAATAAACATGATGAAGGGTGCTATGCTATGTTACTAATACATTGTTTTTATGTTTATAGGGACATCATCAAGATGTTGAAGCAGCTGGTGTCATTGGAGCTGCCGCCATCCAGAGCTTGGAGCAGCTGGAGCTGGTGTCACCGTGGACATTATCATCAATGTAAGTACATTGTTATTTTTTTAATTATTTGGGTAAAAACAATAATAATAATGATGGTGAATGATTAATAACTGACAATCTACTAAATATTCATTAATGATAATGGTAGTACATTATTAGCTAGTCAAGGGTGATTAATTATAAAGCTTGTCCCAGAAAACAATGTCGCCTATAATTTTTAACTAAAAACCATATAATTAAATGAATTTTTTAAAAACTATTGAAGACTTTATTGATCAACAACTAAATAGTATATAATAGCATATATTTACATTTTAATTATGATTCATCCAAAAGTTGCACAATTTCCTTTTCAGCCCTTTCATTAAAATTTGTACAGCATAATCAGATATCATTTTTGTAATTTGTTTCCATTTATATTTGAAATTATCGACAGAATTGAGTGGTTTCTTATATTTTAATAACTTTTGCTTCATATGGGCCCAATATTTTTTGATTGGGCGCAATTCAGGACAATTTTTAGGATTTTCAGATTTATGTACAAATTCTATATGTGGGGTTTCTTTTATACCAATCAATGACATTGTTTGTGTAGTGACATGTTGCCAAATCTGGCCAAAATAGTATTGGCAATAATCATCTTTCAAGACACTCGCTTAAATATCTTTCGCCGTTGATTGTCGATGTCGAAAAGTAAGGCATACTGCGTTTGCCACAGGAACAAATGGCCTGCCATACAAGCATCTTTTTTGAGAATTTTTCTATTTGAATTACCTTCAATTAGCTACTAACAGATTTTATGAACTTTCCAGAATAATAATAATGACTTGGTCGAGATTTTAATTCAAGTTAACAGTACGTTTCGACTTTAAAGTAAAGTTTTTTTGATCTTCATTTTGTGTTAGTATTCCTGTTAGGCACTTTTGTTTTTTTTTAAATACTTTATAGAATTCTTTAGCTTAATTTTCTGGACTGTTGATTGAGTAGTTTAAAATTTCTTAACCAAATCTCTCACAGAAAGATTTTTATTTTCACACAAAGCCTTTAAGACTTTTTCTCAATATTTTAATCTACAAATCCAGGTTTGCATCCACTTCCACATTTTTTTTGTGTATTACCCGTTTCATTATATCTTCTTAACACCCTTTGAACAGTCTTTGTTGTAGATTTTAACTCTAAAGCTACTTTTCTTGTGGATATATGCCTATTTTGAACACATTTGTACAAAATATTTTCGTGTAATTCTTCGTATTTCGATGGCATCTTTGTATACTAAATTGTATGAAAGTTGTCAACTAATTGTTTTTGTATAATGCATAATGCAACTATAAAAACGCATCACATACAAATTTGTATATCTATAAAAGCAGTATACGAAAAGGCCTAAACCTAAGCGACAATTTTACTTTTACAATTATTTTTCTCCTAAAATAATTGATGTCCGATTCAAAGCAGAAAATTAAAATTAGTCTCGTTTAATAATTTTATTTTACTAGCGGTTACTTTTACCCAATATTTAAAATATATGAGTTTTTAAAATGTTGTCTACAACATTTAACTTTGAAGAGGTTTGAAAATGTGGACTGCCTATAGTTTTGTTTGTAAATCTGGTTAATTTTATTAATTTTTTGAGAGAAAATATGAACGACAGTTTTTCCGTAACTTTAGATAAACATGTTTTAAAAACGGCTGTAATTTAGTAACCAGTCAACCGGGTTTCAACATTCAATTTCTCATCTATTAACCATAGTTTCATCCCTTAATATTAACCCTCCAGAAAATAATTAATTCTAAAATGGAGAATTATTCACAATTGGTTTAAACATATAATTTTATTTTGATCATTTACTATTGTTTAATATTAAAAATTACTTTTAAATATTGTTTAGTATTTTTAATGATAGATGCTTATTTTAAATTCTGTTTTGCATGCATATTTGAATGCGGCATTCAGTCCCAGGACTCGAGCGCCATGCCCAAGTTGTCCACGCTGTCCACCGGTTGCTTCAACACACTTCAGGAACAAAAGATGAGTACAAATTTCGTTTATTTATATTTTAATTAATCTAAAAAATGAGAAAAGAAATTATTAATAATTTATTTAGAATTTTATTGAGACACAGCCTTGACATAATATAAGCTATTACTCAAGAGAATGAAGTTTGCAACACGAGCCGAAGGTGAGTGTTGTAAATCATTCGAGTGAGTAATAGCTATTACTTGCGAATAGAAAACTATACTTTATCTACGACTATATGTTATTATGTAATAAGATTTTACAATTATTTTTTTTTATGTTACATTATGAATAAGTCAGATTGCTTAAATTTTTTGTTTTTATTTTTATTTAATAAATATTAACACTACTTAACATTTTTGCGTATTCAACATAAACGTTATTATTTTACTTTTGTTTATACTAAATAATAATATAGTAATAATATTAATAATTTCTAATAATAATAACAGTAAACTGAGTAATATTGTATTTGAAGTGTATGTTAGATGTGTATATGTTGTGTATGTTTCAAATTCACTTTAATTTTAAGTAGGTCGCTGCGAGTCTGCAACAAGAAGTTCACTTGCCAAACAAACGTCGTCGTCGTGTAATTTAACTTTTGTCTGCCTTATTTAAAGGCCTTCATAACTTCATAACCGATATCGTATCGTGGGCTTGATTTATAGTTATACTATAAGATCAACTTCCCGAGTCGATATCGTGTTTGTTTTTATTGTTCACTCACTACGTACATTTTAATTTAGTTAGTTAGTTGCTGCCTTAATAGGAGGCCATCTTAACTGTGTGTAGTTCTTTTCGTGGGGTTGATTTATTACTATAAATCAATTTTACGAATCGAAATTGTGTAGATCGATATCTATCGTGGGTTTGATTTGAAATCAACCTCACGAGTCGATATCGTGTATTTTGTATTTTCCACCAAAAAACGCAGGCCCCACGTGGGGCCCCAACATACATACCATCACCAGGAGGCAAGTTTGTAAGCGTTTCGCGATGCGGGTGGGGCGAGTCCCTCGCGAGCGTGCTGCTATGTGTAGCTAGAAGGTGTAAGCCGATGTCTTGGGTGGTCGAGTTATCGAATCACAGGAACCATATTGTCCAATGAGTCATTGGGAGATCTAGACATAATTCGACTGTTCGAGCACTGCGAAATCTTTCCAGCAGTCGGGTAGGTTGGTAGGCGGTGAACCGAGAGGTCGTGGGCACGGAATATGCTCAACGTTTTTGCTAACTTGACAAGCACGCTTCGGTTGCTTTGTCGTAGATTCGTAGCTAGTCGTTGGCAAACACTTAGGTAAGATAGGGTAGGTAGGGAGAAAAAGATGGCACCTTTACTGAAGACTACGTAAAATGTGAGTCTCTTTCAGGTTCTTCCTAACACTTTACCGATATCTTATCGTGGATATGATTTATAGTTATACTATAAGATCATATTCACGAGTCAATATCGTGTCTTTTATCTCTACGTACATTTAAATTTAGTTAGTTTAGTTTCTGCCTTATTAGAAGGCCTTCCTAACAACTGTGTAGTTCTTTTCGTGGGGTTGATTTATTACTATAAATCAATTTTACGAATCGAAATTGGTTAGAACAATATCTATCGTGGGGTTGATTTATTTCCATAAATCAATTTTACGAATTGATATTGTGATATCTATCGTGGGTTTGATGTGTAATCAACCTCACGAGTCGATATCGGATGTTTTGTATTGTCCACCACAAAACGCTGGCCCTCCGTGGGGCCCCATTATAGCGTTTCGCGGTTGCTTTGTTGTAGATTCGTAGCTAGTCTTTGACAAAAACTTAGGTAAGATAGGGTAGGTAGGGAAAAGAAGGACACCATCATTGAAAACTTATTGTTTTTCAAGGAGTATTTGTAATTGTTTCTAATAATATTTTGTTGTTAGGTGCGGTGGTGAATGAAGAAAACCAACGTTTCCTGTTGGTGATTACATAAAAATGCTGGGAAGATTCATCAGCAGCAGAATTAACAGCTTCTCTTCAAACACATCCGAAGATGTCTGCAAAGTCAACGCAGAATGTCGTCAAGACCGCTGCCTCCAACATCAATATAAGATAATTACTAGTTTTAAGTGGGTTGTATTTAATCGAGCACCAAAATATCAGCTCTAAATAATTCATATTTGATATCCAACATACTAGACTTTGCTAATCTGTTTATCAATTTAAATATCAAATATTTATATTTGCTATTTGCCATATTAGCATTTAATTTTCCATGAGGCTTATTTACTATTATATTTAAAGATCAGTTAGTATTTTTTATGCCTAATTATTATTTTTTAGTATTCGTTTAATTATTTCAGACTATTAAAATATAATTTAACTAGGGTTAAAAATATATATTTTTGGTGTTTAATAAATATATTTCTGGCAAGAGCAACATAGCTCTTATTGATTATTTATGATAAAATGATTTCGGTGCTCATTTAAATTATTCCCTTTTTAAATTATTTGGGTAAAAGTCTGTTAAAACAGTAATAAATATGTTGTTTTAAATTAATATAAAATAGCGCAATTGTGTACAAGGGAGAATGTGAGTGAAAATGGACAGAGAGTGATTGATTTTATTCTGTGTGATGAATGATTGATGCACGGTTTTTCAGTCAGAAGGGTATCATTAGAAATATATTACAATATACACTTTTCTATTTACTATTTCATATACAATTTAATTCTTTTATTATTGAATTAATTTGTAATTTTACGTATTCCTCCTTTTTGCCAATTTGCACCAATTTGTAATTTTACGTATTCCTCCTTTTTGCCAATTTGCACCAATTTTTAATTGTCTGTCCCCATTATTTTTCTCTTTTTAAAATTATTTAAACTTGTGCTAGAATTTTAATGAACGCGTACCTGACGTAGAACTTAAATTTAATCTTTTACATTATTAATTTTTTATCTTTGGACTAGAGAACTTTTAAAATTTTGGCCCTACAGTATTAAATGAGGCAGAAATTTCCTCCCAACACTTTTCTTCTTCACCTTAACACAATACTTTATCAGTTTTTTTTTTCATTCTATACATGTTTTTAACTCACTAAGTCTATTATAATTCAACTTCATTGGTGGAAAAATTTGCAGCTCTTTTAATATTTTCCATCATGTGTATATAAATATATTTCTTATTTTGCATGTGACAGCATTTGATGGTGTCGCGTATACGTCTGGATAAAAGTTGGTGAATGAGGATGTTAGAAATATGTCTGTTGAGTAAATAAATGAATGAATGAATGGTACGAATGATGAATTATATTGTGGAATGAATCAGATGAGAATGATGTTGCGTGTAAAGAATGGCAAGGCTCCCTGCTTGAATGAGATGTTGATGTATGGAGGTGAGAGGTTATTTGACTCCTGATGATTGGAAATGCGCGCACGCAGTTAGAGTGTTTGAAGGTAGCGAGGCTGCGGTAGTGTCTGCGTTATTGTAAATGATTTCAATAAATGAAGCAGAAAATGATTTCAATAATGTTAATTAATGATAATGTGTTAGTAGAATTAGTATTTAGTTTTATAAATTTGGCAATAACATTTATTGGTAGATATGGTTTACAAAACAAATTTACAAACACTTATATATTGTACAAATACAAACACATTGTTAATAGAGAGAGAGGGACTGTTTAGGGAATGTCCTTTAATGACAAGGTCTATGAAAGTTGAGTTTATAACATCTAAATATTCATTCATTAGTTTCTGGTCGGCCCTAACGGCTTTCTTAATTTTAAAAGCTTCAAGGAAAGTGAATCGATATCCTTTCCTTTTATATGTAGAACTGACAAATTACATATAGAACTTTTATGATAAAAATCTATCAAGTGTTTAGCTAGATTAGACTGGGGACTTTTGGTCATATAATTATAACAATACTCTTTAAATCTAGTCTGGAAACTTTGTCCTGTTTGCTCTATATAAACAAATTCACAATCTTTACATTTAATTTAACAAAGGGTCTTTATTCATTAGTTTATTATTATTAGTATATAATGTCAAATTTCCTCCAATTCTTGGCCATACTACGATTCATGCCATTAACATAATTTAATTTTTTATAAATTGATTTAAATCTAGTTTCAAAGTGTACAGGATAAAATTAATTTCTTGTAATTGATCTAATTTTCTTATTTATTAGCTTCACAGTGATTTCTGCACTGTAACCATTGTTTGCTGCAATATTTAAAATGATTTTAATTCAGATAAATTATAAAACGTTGCTAGCTTTATATTACATGGGTGATACAAATTAGTGGGTTGCCTGTAAATATTAAAATTAAATTTATTGTTAATGTGTTGGATAGTAATGGCCAAGATATTTATGCTTTTATAAACTTTCACTTCAGTGGTGAATTATGTATTTTAATCAAATGAATTAAGGACATTTAATAGTTGTTGCTCCTGGTGTAAAGGGATTAATACATCGTCTATATATCTATACAAAAAATCTAAATATTTTAGGAGGTATTTATTGGAATTGAGGAATATATTCTCAAAATTGTTGATGAATATTTCAGATAATAAAGACCCTCATTTTGTTAATTACAAATGTCACCAAAGAGCAAAAATAATTTGTTTGTAAGCAAACTTCCAGCAAGTTTAAAACCTCCCGAGTTATGGTTAACTTCAAGCTGTTTTTAATGAAAATTGGAATGGAAGTAAATTCCCAAAACCTCCCTCTCTCTATTAACAGAGTTAGTTTGTATTTGAACTACATATAAGTGTTTGCAAAACCATTTCTAAATTCATGAAACAAAATGCCAAGTGTTTTTATTTATTAATTTTAAATCATGTTTCGCCGAATGCAAACAGCTTCATTAATTGAAATGATGAATGTGTTAGTGTTTGAGAAGAGCGATTGCAATGTTTCGGTGATGGATGATGTGAGATTGGAGATGAAATGAATGTGTTTGTATATTAGGGTAGTATGTGTATGTTGTATGATGACTCTGAGATTGACATGAATGTTGTTGAAAGAGTGAGTATAAGTTAGATGAGATAGTTTAGGAATGTGGAACGTGTGTCGAATGGAAGATATGAATGAACTTGTATGAATGTATATGTATGTATTTATGTATGAAGAGTTGATGGTAGATTGAGCATGTGGTTGAAGCAAGGATGACTGAATGTTTCTGGGGTTCGTGTTACCCCATTTAATAAGATATTATCTTTACAACATATTTATTATTTGTTTAAACTATATAATAATGAATGATTCATTTTAAAATTATAATGATGAATCGTTCTCATCTGTAACACAATACTTTGCTAGCTGACAATTTATTATACATACATATATATTTTTTTATTGTAACATTAGCAGATTGTCAGCTACTGAAACATTGTGATACAGTGACAGTTAGTATAAAAAACAAACAAATTACGAATGATTAACTAGATTTTTCATTGTTAAACATTCCGGCATTATTTTATACAAATATATTTGAAGTAAATGATTGATATAAATAAATTTGAATCAGTTTTATTTTAAATATTATTCTCTAAACAACTTATGATCGATTTAAATAAAGTTAATCAAATCATCCTCCATCGATTATTTATACTAACAGTCAACATATTTTGTAAATAAAGATAATGAAATACTTTTACCCAAAATAATTGTATCAAAGTATTAATTCTAAAAGTTTCCATTATAATAATTAAATTGATTTCTTTTTAAAAATTGGGAAAACTGACAGAATTGATATTTACTAATATGATAATAATAAATATATTTTAAGTAGATAGTTGACAATAACTTTGTTTAACACATATTTATTCTTTAAGAATAAGAAATAGATACCTATTGTAATAAGTTATACATACATCTTATTACAATATTCTTTATTCTTAAAGAATTAAATATGTTTTGAAGAGATTTATTGTGAATTATTTAATTTAAAATATAGTTTTTATTGTTTAAGATTAATAAGTAAATAATATTATTGTAATTTAATATGTAAAAATAATAACAAATATGTTTTAAATAGATAGTTTACAATAACTTTGTTTAACACATATTTATTGTTTAAGAATAAGAAATAGGGTACCCATTGTAATAAGTTAACATATATCTTATTACAATATTCCTTATTCTTAAAGAATAAATCTGTTTTGAAGAGATTTATTGTGAATTATTTAATTTAAAATATAGTTTTTATTGTTTAAGATAAATAAGTAATATTATTGTAATTAAATATGTAAAAACAATAATAACTATGTTTTAAATAGATAAGTTTACAATAACTCTATTTAAAACATAATTATTCTTTAAGAATAAGAAATATTGCAATAAGTTGTTTGCGAAAACATACATCTTATTACAATATTTCTTATACTTTAAGAATAAATGTTTTAAACAGAGTTCTTGTAAATATATCAATTTAAATCATAGTTCTCTTATTGTTTAAAATAAATAAATTGTACTTGTAATAATAATTGTGAAATAAAATGTAAGTAACACTTGTATACAACTTTGAAATAATAATAAAGGTTTATTTATACATACCTTGTTTGTTTTTTTTTTTAATTTTAGGACTGGTGCTGCCATCTGTTGGTGAATTTGTGAACTAAGTTGATATAATTAAATTTAATTGGATTAATTAAATTTAATTTGAATAATTAATTTTATTTTTGACCGGTGCTGCCATCTGTTGACAAATTTGTGAACTACGTCAATTCAATTGAATTTGAAATTCATTTCAGGGTGAATTGAATTTACAATATAAAACAATTTTGTTTCTTTCTTTCTACAAACTAAACTAAATGAATTGAATTTACAATATAAAACAATTTTGTTTCTTTCTTTCTACAAACTAAACTAAATGAATTGAATTTACAATATAAAACAATTTTGTTTCTTTCTTTCTACAAACTAAACTAAATGAATTGAATTTACAATATAAAACAATTTTGTTTCTTTCTTTCTACAAACTAAACTAAATGAATTGAATTTACAATATAAAACAATTTTGTTTCTTTCTTTCTACAAACTAAACTAAATGAATTGAATTTACAATATAAAACAATTTTGTTTCTTTCTTTCTACAAACTAAACTAAATGAATTGAATTTACAATATAAAACAATTTTGTTTCTTTCTTTCTACAAACTAAACTAAATGAATTGAATTTACAATATAAAACAATTTTGTTTCTTTCTTTCTACAAACTAAACTAAATGAATTGAATTTACAATATAAAACAATTTTGTTTCTTTCTTTCTACAAACTAAACTAAATGAATTGAATTTACAATATAAAACAATTTTGTTTCTTTCTTTCTACAAACTAAACTAAATGAATTGAATTTACAATATAAAACAATTTTGTTTCTTTCTTTCTACAAACTAAACTAAATGAATTGAATTTACAATATAAAACAATTTTGTTTCTTTCTTTCTACAAACTAAACTAAATGAATTGAATTTACAATATAAAACAATTTTGTTTCTTTCTTTCTACAAACTAAACTAAATGAATTGAATTTACAATATAAAACAATTTTGTTTCTTTCTTTCTACAAACTAAACTAAATGAATTGAATTTACAATATAAAACAATTTTGTTTCTTTCTTTCTACAAACTAAACTAAATGAATTGAATTTACAATATAAAACAATTTTGTTTCTTTCTTTCTACAAACTAAACTAAATGAATTGAATTTACAATATAAAACAATTTTGTTTCTTTCTTTCTACAAACTAAACTAAATGAATTGAATTTACAATATAAAACAATTTTGTTTCTTTCTTTCTACAAACTAAACTAAATGAATTGAATTTACAATATAAAACAATTTTGTTTCTTTCTTTCTACAAACTAAACTAAATGAATTGAATTTACAATATAAAACAATTTTGTTTCTTTCTTTCTACAAACTAAACTAAATGAATTGAATTTACAATATAAAACAATTTTGTTTCTTTCTTTCTACAAACTAAACTAAATGAATTGAATTTACAATATAAAACAATTTTGTTTCTTTCTTTCTACAAACTAAACTAAATGAATTGAATTTACAATATAAAACAATTTTGTTTCTTTCTTTCTACAAACTAAACTAAATGAATTGAATTTACAATATAAAACAATTTTGTTTCTTTCTTTCTACAAACTAAACTAAATGAATTGAATTTACAATATAAAACAATTTTGTTTCTTTCTTTCTACAAACTAAACTAAATGAATTGAATTTACAATATAAAACAATTTTGTTTCTTTCTTTCTACAAACTAAACTAAATGAATTGAATTTACAATATAAAACAATTTTGTTTCTTTCTTTCTACAAACTAAACTAAATGAATTGAATTTACAATATAAAACAATTTTGTTTCTTTCTTTCTACAAACTAAACTAAATGAATTGAATTTACAATATAAAACAATTTTGTTTCTTTCTTTCTACAAACTAAACTAAATGAATTGAATTTACAATATAAAACAATTTTGTTTCTTTCTTTCTACAAACTAAACTAAATGAATTGAATTTACAATATAAAACAATTTTGTTTCTTTCTTTCTACAAACTAAACTAAATGAATTGAATTTACAATATAAAACAATTTTGTTTCTTTCTTTCTACAAACTAAACTAAATGAATTGAATTTACAATATAAAACAATTTTGTTTCTTTCTTTCTACAAACTAAACTAAATGAATTGAATTTACAATATAAAACAATTTTGTTTCTTTCTTTCTACAAACTAAACTAAATGAATTGAATTTACAATATAAAACAATTTTGTTTCTTTCTTTCTACAAACTAAACTAAATGAATTGAATTTACAATATAAAACAATTTTGTTTCTTTCTTTCTACAAACTAAACTAAATGAATTGAATTTACAATATAAAACAATTTTGTTTCTTTCTTTCTACAAACTAAACTAAATGAATTGAATTTACAATATAAAACAATTTTGTTTCTTTCTTTCTACAAACTAAACTAAATGAATTGAATTTACAATATAAAACAATTTTGTTTCTTTCTTTCTACAAACTAAACTAAATGAATTGAATTTACAATATAAAACAATTTTGTTTCTTTCTTTCTACAAACTAAACTAAATGAATTGAATTTACAATATAAAACAATTTTGTTTCTTTCTTTCTACAAACTAAACTAAATGAATTGAATTTACAATATAAAACAATTTTGTTTCTTTCTTTCTACAAACTAAACTAAATGAATTGAATTTACAATATAAAACAATTTTGTTTCTTTCTTTCTACAAACTAAACTAAATGAATTGAATTTACAATATAAAACAATTTTGTTTCTTTCTTTCTACAAACTAAACTAAATGAATTGAATTTACAATATAAAACAATTTTGTTTCTTTCTTTCTACAAACTAAACTAAATGAATTGAATTTACAATATAAAACAATTTTGTTTCTTTCTTTCTACAAACTAAACTAAATGAATTGAATTTACAATATAAAACAATTTTGTTTCTTTCTTTCTACAAACTAAACTAAATGAATTGAATTTACAATATAAAACAATTTTGTTTCTTTCTTTCTACAAACTAAACTAAATGAATTGAATTTACAATATAAAACAATTTTGTTTCTTTCTTTCTACAAACTAAACTAAATGAATTGAATTTACAATATAAAACAATTTTGTTTCTTTCTTTCTACAAACTAAACTAAATGAATTGAATTTACAATATAAAACAATTTTGTTTCTTTCTTTCTACAAACTAAACTAAATGAATTGAATTTACAATATAAAACAATTTTGTTTCTTTCTTTCTACAAACTAAACTAAATGAATTGAATTTACAATATAAAACAATTTTGTTTCTTTCTTTCTACAAACTAAACTAAATGAATTGAATTTACAATATAAAACAATTTTGTTTCTTTCTTTCTACAAACTAAACTAAATGAATTGAATTTACAATATAAAACAATTTTGTTTCTTTCTTTCTACAAACTAAACTAAATGAATTGAATTTACAATATAAAACAATTTTGTTTCTTTCTTTCTACAAACTAAACTAAATGAATTGAATTTACAATATAAAACAATTTTGTTTCTTTCTTTCTACAAACTAAACTAAATGAATTGAATTTACAATATAAAACAATTTTGTTTCTTTCTTTCTACAAACTAAACTAAATGAATTGAATTTACAATATAAAACAATTTTGTTTCTTTCTTTCTACAAACTAAACTAAATGAATTGAATTTACAATATAAAACAATTTTGTTTCTTTCTTTCTACAAACTAAACTAAATGAATTGAATTTACAATATAAAACAATTTTGTTTCTTTCTTTCTACAAACTAAACTAAATGAATTGAATTTACAATATAAAACAATTTTGTTTCTTTCTTTCTACAAACTAAACTAAATGAATTGAATTTACAATATAAAACAATTTTGTTTCTTTCTTTCTACAAACTAAACTAAATGAATTGAATTTACAATATAAAACAATTTTGTTTCTTTCTTTCTACAAACTAAACTAAATGAATTGAATTTACAATATAAAACAATTTTGTTTCTTTCTTTCTACAAACTAAACTAAATGAATTGAATTTACAATATAAAACAATTTTGTTTCTTTCTTTCTACAAACTAAACTAAATGAATTGAATTTACAATATAAAACAATTTTGTTTCTTTCTTTCTACAAACTAAACTAAATGAATTGAATTTACAATATAAAACAATTTTGTTTCTTTCTTTCTACAAACTAAACTAAATGAATTGAATTTACAATATAAAACAATTTTGTTTCTTTCTTTCTACAAACTAAACTAAATGAATTGAATTTACAATATAAAACAATTTTGTTTCTTTCTTTCTACAAACTAAACTAAATGAATTGAATTTACAATATAAAACAATTTTGTTTCTTTCTTTCTACAAACTAAACTAAATGAATTGAATTTACAATATAAAACAATTTTGTTTCTTTCTTTCTACAAACTAAACTAAATGAATTGAATTTACAATATAAAACAATTTTGTTTCTTTCTTTCTACAAACTAAACTAAATGAATTGAATTTACAATATAAAACAA